>JASVER010000002.1:14518879-14693164 GCA_030449065.1 Oceanodroma leucorhoa | reverse complement strand
AACAAGACTGGCCCCAAAACTGAGCCCTGGGGAACACCGCTCGTGACCGGCCGCCAACCGGATTTGACTCCGGTTGGTCCGGAACACGTGGGGGTGAGCAATTGCATTGTGTATCGCCTGTTTTGTATATTCTGTTATTGTTGTTATCATTGTTATTATCACTGTTCTACTTTGTTTTATTTCCATTATTAAACTGTTTTTATCTCAACCCGTGGGTTTTCCTCCGTGTGCCCTCCCGATCCTCTCCCCCATCCTACCGGAGTGGGGGGGTGAGCGAGCGGCTGCTTGGTGTTTAGTTGCTGGCTGGGGCTAAACCACGACACACAGCCTTGTACGTATCTATGTTACCAAAATGTAGCCTGAAAATGCTAGCTCTATCTGAATTTAGCAGAGCCACTTTAGAATGGGTTATGAGCTATCTAAAAGGCTTTAGTAACTTTTGTGACCCATCTCTGATATGCAGTGTATGGAGTGTATGTGCAGTGAGGCATGTCCTATATTATTTGGAGATTTTATTTTAGAAGAATTTCTCAATACAGTCAGTGGGAAGTTAACAAAGACGCCATGCCACTGTTGTTGAAACATAATGTACAATATACCACATAAAAATAAATAACAAAACAGTTGCTCTTTTCTTAAGGGATGGTATATGCCATACAGTGAACAAAATACAAACTAGTGTTCCTGTGATAAGGGAGACTTATAATCAGCAAAGACACTTCAGTCTCTCTCTCTGTCTCTCTAGATGTATTCCTGCAAGAAAACAGCTGTGTATTTTGTGGTTTTAATCCATCTGAAAATCAAACAAATTTAGCAAATAGCTTACTTAATCTGTGCAGTGATTTTGGAAATAGAAATTTAGTACAAGAGTTGAAATGACTTGGTTTATCCCCTTCAGAAACCACGAAAAACTGAGAAGAGAGCTTGAAAGGATTGGAATAATATTAAGCTCATGCAAAATCTATACACTTGATATAACTCCATGGCGGTTACTTAATTCTTTGCTGTTTATTTAGGAAAGTCAGTTCCTACTTGGTTATTTTAATCATCATCTGCATAATGCCACYTTGTACTGAACAAGAACATTCTTCAAGTTTGTTTTTCATTTGAAAAATTCTCAAAGGTTAAAAAACAGCTGGCAAGTGGGCTGCAGAAATAATGAAATCAAAAAGAAAATAAAGCATCATATATACATACATATATCTCAACCCAAGCTAGTGATGCTCATCTGATATTGGTTTTTTTTGTGTTATAATGACATGTCTGAACAACTGGCAGACATAAATGTCCAAATGGGTAACTCCTCTAAATCAAGAGGCAATAAAGGTCTTTATTCTGTGCAAGGACATTGTTTCTTTATATAGACTCTGATGAGCTGAACTGTTAATGCATTTTGGACTTGGTTGGCTGCCAAGGTCAAAGCATCATTATCATCAAGCTGGTTTAGCTCAGCAGCCATAAGGAGTGTTAGGGAGGCTGTGCAGAAGTGTCAGTCTAGCATTATAGGAACACTTCATTAAAGAGAAGTGCCTCAATCGGTAGGTTATTCTCAAAGGAGCACTTACTTATCTGGTACCCTGTCCCTTTTAAAGACAAAAATAATTCAAAAAAATAGGTGTGAGAACAATCCCTTTAACTCAATTTCCAGACACCTAGGAGAGCGAAAGTGCAGGCAACATTACTAACAAGACTGGACAATTTTTCAAGGAGAGGTGATCACATATGAAATCCTATGTACAGGGGCAGCCACGCATATTCCCTTTTGAAGCTGAGAACAAACTCCATGGATCAGACAGGGCCACTCTTGGAAAATCTACAATTGCTGAGCCAAAAAATGGAGAATTAAAAGAAACTTGTTATTTTCTCCACACCTAATGCATTGACACTCATAATTCACTACCCATTGCTGAGAAGAAACAACCTCTCTGCGCTGCTTGAATTCCATCAGGGTATTCTGCTGCCAGAGGCCCCAGGAAGCACAGAGGAGAATCTGGACACACGGCCGGTTAGCTAATGCAGAGTCATAAAAGAAATGCAACCGCATAGCTTTTCTCCTGTATTCTGTAGTTATTTCATCCGTATTGTTTTCAGTGATGATATATTACTTATGATGTGGTGCATGGAAACATACAGAGAGGATTTTACAATCACTTTTTACTTCTCTCCTACTTTTATGAGAAGTAAACATGAGTGTCAGAAAGGCTGTTTGAGTCAATTTATCACTGAGTAATTCTGTCTCTGACTGTGGTGTGTTATTTAGTCCCCAAGTTAAATATGTTTGTTAGCAGCTTGAATACTCACAGACTTTCAGATATCATGGTGATGAAAATGAGATGAAAAATGAATTGTTGTTACAAGCCAAATACATTGATTTATAATAGKAACTGTTGGTGGAAATCAGCACACCACTGTATATTCCCTTCTATTGAACTTTTTATTTTATGCTGGCATATACATACGCAATACATTATTTCACCTTTTTCAAAGGTTTGCATTTGATTTCATGCAATTCAGTTTAATGAGGAGCAAGTTTCTATTAAGTTTGCAGATGTTATTACAGGGTGGTTATTTTTTTCCTTGTCGAGTTGTTGTTCCTATTTTAGTTGCAGCCCCTATATGCTGTCTGCTTTCCTCTGTGTTGAGTTCCTATTATGGGAAGACTACTTCATAAAAAGCTGCAATGCTACATTCTTATGGCACCTATAGTACTTCTTGTAACCCAACAGTAGCACAATTGTCTTGTGATATACTCGTTTTAGTCATGTTTTCCTGTGTCTCTCCATACTCGTTCATGTTAACATCGTATCGTCTCTGCTCATTTAGTTTGCTTACAGACTATTTGAGATAAGGCCTATATTTTTCTTTTAAGTGTTCATAGTGACTACAACACATAGATCTTTTATAGGGCCAGTAGAGATCTACCACAAATAAATATTCACAATAGTGATAATATAGCTGTACAACAGATTGGATAATGACTTTACTTAACAAATCGTCAGCATTACTCGCAAAGTTGGCAGTGAACTTTGCAACTCTTTGTCCTCAGTCTAACTGCACAATTATAGTATTGCTACATTACTGAGATGAGCTTGTTTTTTTCCCTGAAAATGGGTAATATTTTGCTAATGCATTCCAGTTCTTGAGTCTCCAGGCCTTTGCAGAAGAGGCACCTAGGGGCAGGAAGGGTAGTGGCAGCTTGGATATCTAGCTGCTGTATAAACACCAACCTATAAATAGTAAATTTATTTGTCTTAAAATCAGTCTGAATCTCACCCATATGTTTTGCCAATATGTGCCAAAAAATGATATATATAGAGAAAAAAGATAATGCTAACCTCAGGAAAATTAATCACCTAAACTAGGCATTTCAGCTACGTGTATCAATGTAGGTAGACAAATCAAAACCCATTTGACAACAAGAAACAGAGGGAGGTTTATGGGGAAAAGACAAAAATTTTCTATTTCTTCCTTGTTCTTATGTTAGGAAGTCCTTTCTAGATGTTCTCCCACTAACATTGGGGAGAGCACACCAGGTCTACCATGAGTGGAGAAGTCAAACATTCATATCTCAGATCAACATATGCTCCAAACTGAGATGGTCTGGCTCAAGCTGCATGACCGACACAGCCCAATCACAAGATTCACTTTCTCTTACGTTCTCTTTTTCCCTCTTTTTCCCCACCTGAGTTCTTTCCTTTTACCACCGTAATCCCCTTCCAAATAAGCAGCCCACTTCTTACCCTTACCCCATTGGCTGTGGTCTTGCTGACTTTATAACCCTATTGAGTCTTCACAGAACTCTTGCCCTGGTAAGTTCTACCTTGGTGAGCAATTATGTTATGCTATTGATTTCATTTTGCTGTCTGTAATGTTTCTTCTTTCTGCCATCTCTCATGTAGTTTTCTTGTTAGTGTAGCTACAGGTCAGGATTGTCTGTCTGTATACATTGTCTGTCTGTATACATACCTTACCACTTCAGGAATGGCCAAGGTAAGCAGAGAATGGTACAGAATAATGAACTCTAGAAATCATATTCCTTTTTACCTTTCTTTGGTGTGTCAATCATTTCTGCTTTAAATTCTAGCATCTTCAGTAAATTTTTTACTTCACTCTAGTAATACCAACAGTGTGGTATCCCAGCATCCATACTGGCACATGTAATACCTCAGCAATGGTTTCTTGTGCTACAAGTGGATCCTCTCCATAATTCTTTTATCTTCTATTATTACATTATAGATACAAAAGCATCTGATTTATTAGTGGATTGTATGTTGGTTTTTGTATTGCTACTGATTTTCACATTGTACTGTACTGAGGTAAGAACTCAGCCTGAAGCAGTTTGTTTCCTTTAAGTCAGATCTCACAAATGTATTAAAAAACATTGTTGTTGTGTAGGCTCTGTTGCTCATGCAGAAGTGAACTCTTGTGCATAATAGAGGTTAAAGTTGTAGTAAAGAATTAGATTCAGATTCAGACATCCAGTTGTAGGCCTCAATACGCAAGTGTCTAGGCTCTCATTTTCATCAAAGAAAACGCAGGATTTGTTCCAGTTGCCTGATTAAATGGTTAGTACTATTCCTGACACCAAGGTGTGTCCAAGACATTTGCATGGGTTTGGCAGATACGACATGGGAACTACAGGAGATCTTTACCCTTCTGTAACACTTCCGTTTGAAGCTAGTAGAATATTCTGTTCAGCTCATCTTAAAATAGATACATTTGGTCTGTTGAATCATTTTTCAGTCTCCACTGACTGGACAAGCTAGGAGCTTAATTCAGTTGTTAAACAGGTATGTCTAATATTATTTAAGATTCTCCAGGATATTAAGACCCAGGCTGCTACTCAGGTAAAGCAAAATTATCCCATATGTTCTCTTCCATATTGTGCAGCTCTATAAAGATATTTCTAATATCCTAGGAAGCTGGATATGTTTAGACAACAGATTTCTTCTGACTGTAATTGTAGCTTAGCCGTATAGCTCAGGTGTGTGCCCTTACCTAAATGTAAGTATATATCCATTTGTGGACCCCAATTGAATTTAAATGTCAATTTATATAGCCCACACCTACAGTGACCCTGATATTATAGACACTCTCAGAACAGCTTAATAGCTACAGATTGGCTGCCAAATTTACTTACGCTGAAACCATTTAAAGCCAAGCTGATAGCTGCCACTTTTGCTCACCAGGGGAACAGCATAATATGTAAGGAAGCACCTGGTTCTGGGGTGGTTGACCAGTATGGTTTTTTCTTCCTGACACTTTATTCCCCTTCACCTTCCACCCTACTTCAGCTAGAGCAGTAGGCTCTGCTCCCCAACACCCAGTGTAGTTGTTCAGCTCCTTCTCCCTTTTCCTCCTCTGACAACAGAAGGACTGCCTGCCCCTTATAGTCTCATCCTTTCAGAAGTTTCTCATTCAGTTTTGTCTGCACAGCTGGGAAGTCTGAGCAGCTCCTGCAAGTGAATCCTTACTGTAATAGAATTGATGGTGAATTAGCATAGCAGAGAAACTGAGAGTTTTGAAAGGGAAAGTTTAGAGTTATTGCTTTCTTCTGTAACCTACAGGTTTGAAAATTTATATGCTCATAACACTTATCAAATGCCATTTCAAAAAAATCTCTTGAAATTAAAAAGTTTAATTGGTTAACTGGTGATGTGATTGATCTCTCAAAAGAACAATCCATTCCTTTTGTTCCTTCAGAAAAGTACAATAAGATATACTTGCAGTAATTACCTGAAAAGCCATGTTGGATTATTACATTTTATAAGGTATCCCAAATTAGAGGAATTTTTTAAATGAAAATAGAAAGAAAAGTCAAGAATTCAGAGTTACAGTATAGCTCTCTGCATTTAAATATTTTCTAAGAAAAACTAATGGGGGGGTGGTTTCTTTTTTGTGTTTGTGTGTTTGTGTAAAAATTCTCAGTTTTATTCCTCTGATCAGTTTTCTGATCAGAGGAATAAATTCCTTTAATTATATTCCCAGTAAATAGAATGCCATTCTTTGTTCAGTCCCACAGAATTAAATACTCATTTAAGGTGTAAGTACTGCTTAGTATTAATAAAACCATGGCCTTTAGTGAACACTTCTGATATATGCAACAACAGTTTTTGGTGAAAAAAAAAAAAAATCTGCATACAAAAGAACAGAATAAAATACTACAGTTATGACATTTTTCTTTTATTTCCTCATAATTACTGGGTAAAAAATCTGATTTATGGCAGAGCCAAGAAGTATGCATTCTTTTACGTGATTTACTATTTTTGTTAAGTTTTGTGTTAAATGTTGATATTATTGAACAAGATTTTTTCAGCAGTGATATTTCAAATGTTAAAGTATTCAAATTGCATGATGGTAATAATATTGAGAACATTAAAAAAGAATATCCAAAACTCATATCTTGGTTGTTTTTTTGTTATTTTTAAGGGAGGGAATGCAGTATTCAGTTGAAAATTAAAATTCTTGATTACTTCTTCAAATCTTATTTTGTAAAAAATGAGAATGTGTAAAAAGCAAGTATGAACACTCTTAGAGCATCTGTGTTTGAATGTCATTATCCCCCTACAGTTTAGGATAATCTTTTTGCAGTGCTGTGGATTGAAAACAAAGGATTTGTGTGGAGAGATATCAGCTGTCAACTCGTGTCACATGAAAAGACTATTTTACATTTTCATGATAGTATGCAAAACGCTGTCAATGAAAGACAATTTTAGAAATACATATACTCATGCGTTGAAAAAATACCTTATTTTGATTCTGAAACAGTTGCAAGTGGAAATCATGTAGAGGCATGCATCAAGCTAAACAGACTAATATTATCTGAAATGAATTAATAGATCTGTCTTTCATTGCAGCATATTCTTTCATACTCTGTTGCAGAGAGGCAAACTTTACAATATTTGCCTCTGGCTCAGGGATATTGTTTTCTGTTTTGGTTCAGGATGATTATTTCTTTGAAGAATTTCACTGTAGTTACTGAAAATTAGGTTCTCTGCAAGCCTTTCTGAGTTGTGTTCTCCAGAAGGAAAGCTGGAATATGTAAGTATCCTGACAAAGTTTAATTATTTGCAGTGTTGAAGTAATAGCTGATATGTATCTTTTATATTATATTATTTACACTTCTAAATAGGTAATGATATTTAATTTGCAAATATGACATAAAAAATTTCCTTATCTATTAAATTGTACCTGGAGGTAACAGTGCATATTATGAAGAACGTATTGCAGTCTAAAGCCTTCAGATGTTAGTATTCATTGAACAGATGTACACCAAGTCCCTGACTGTGAAATATTTAGAAAGCTTTATTAACACCTACAATTGAATACAGTAACTACCACCATGTCAACACTATGAATCAATCTCTTAAGATGTTAATAGCTCTTTTGTTTACCCTCCAACCGTCTGGAATATTTAGCAGATTCAGACACTCAAAATCAGAAAGCAGCATGCTCAGGTGCTTCCATCCCTTTCAGCTGGGCAGCTTTTATAACACAGCTATTAGCCTGAATATTCTCCATCTGTAGTGGCACGATCCATCTCGAACATATAGATTATTTAGAAAMTTCATCTTTTTTCATTAGTTTTACATTAAAAAGTAGTTCATTTAGACAATTAAATTGCACATAACATTAATGTTGTGAATTATGTTGGGTATGACTACATTGAATTTATCAGTCTATTTTACCCGGCAGACAGAAACATGACACTAATGACACATGCCATTCTGTAGACATTGTAGTAAATTGTAAGGTGGAAATGAGGCATTAAAAGCAAACATTCAGGAAGATAGAAGAAACATTCATGCAAGAGTTTGAGAATATCTTGAGGGTAACTTGTTAATCACATTTGGTTTGATTTCTGGAAATATATATTACCATTTTGGAGCTGCTGCAAAAATTAAAGAAGTTGCATTGTTTAATCCTAGATCACAATACAAATGGAAATGCAACTCTCCTACAACTGCCAAAAAGCTGTTTATAAGAAATATTCAGTGAAGAACCCTAAATGCAAAGATCGTATATGACCAATTGTGAATTATAGCAATCATTGAATTCTTTTAACTTCCTTAATATAATCTGGATAAGAACAAGTTTGGAAAGCGCAGTTATTTATTAACTAACTAACGCTATCGGAAAAATATTTCTATTGAACATGTAACTATTTTTGTGTATCTAATGTCCCTGAGTTCAAATAGGTTAATGAAATGTTCATATTATGACACAAATAGAATAAATTAACCGATGATATCACTTGGACACTAAAACATTAAGAAAACAGAAGGGAAGATAGCAAAGATCAATTAAATCGGTTAACATGAACATTATTCCTCTTTGACTTGTCCAAAACAAGACAAAAATTGTAACTAGATTCCACCTGCGTATGTGCTGGGTAAATATGGGACCCCATTATTGTCTCCTACTCCTCTTCACTTTTTATATTCCACAAATTTCATGTTAAATTAGTCTGTTTAAGGCTAAAATTGTTCTTCAGTTCTTCTGCAAGGTACCTAGGACATTACAGTGTGCTGGGGAAAAAAAAAGAAAGAAATTAAAAAAAAAAAAAGGTCTGTCTCAAATAATTGAGACTACTTGAGGTAAAATGTAAGAAAAATCAAGAGTTGAATGCATTTCACAAAATTTCTGATGCCTTAGATAACAGAGTCATGCCATGGACAACATAACCTGAGGCCCCACTTCTAACAGAAGGCTGGGCCAGATGGTCCCCGTAGGTCCTTTTGAAATTACTTTTCTATAAATTTCTGAAAACAGATTTATTTGKTTTTTTTTGTTTTGAAATTACCTACGTGTTTCCTGGTATATTTATGCATAGGAACCAAAACTCTTCCAGTTCTCTATATATTCATTTTTCCTTGATATCTTGGTTTTTAATACTACCTTATATGCTATTTCCAGCAACAAAGAATGGTTCCCACTTCCACTTTTAATTTTTGTTCATAGAGGAATGGCATATGAGCCTCCAAAAGACTTTGTAAGGAAGTGACCTCTTCCATCTAGTTCAAAAGAATAGCAAGAGCAGAATTGTGTTTCAATCCATTCTATCATTTCTTTGTGCAGGTTACCACTAGTCATTTAGCCATCCTTGTAATGCTACATTTTCTTTTTTTTTAATTAAATTTTGTGTTTGCATATTTATTCTGTTTTTGAAAGTACACAGTAAACCTAAAGTACTATTTTAGGTACAGAGTAAACTAATTTTGTACAGAACTCTACAAAATTTATCATTATAGTTGATTGAATTCAGAATATATTTCATTGAAACTCAAACCCACAATCAACGTTTTTTTTTTTACTTGTGAAGTTATTTATTCAGGGGTGACATGTTTTATCAGTTTCAAAATTAAGAAACAATTCTTTCAAGACTTTGCAAAACTTTGCATAACTGTAATCAACACAATGTAGAAGACAGCAATATGTAATTTGGCATAAATGTATAGCATAATTTACAAAACGTAAATACCTCATGCTAGAGTAAGTATTTATATTTTGTACTATAACATTACATGGACTCTTATTTATAGCTATCGTTTATAAGCCTTCAAAAAGAAAATTAAAATCTTCACTATTTGTATTTAGTCTTTGTCAAATAAAGTGGTGAGTTAACTAAATTTTTGCCCCAGAAGTCATCTCTTAACAAATTACATTTGCAAATTTTCACACATGCCTCTACATAATCCATTCTAAAAGTTCTGTTACTGTACAGTAAGCTCCAGGACAACCCGTGTCCTCAGGTATTCACCATACACAGTCCATATAAAATAAAAATAGATGCAGAGGCTATCAGAGGCATTAGGCATACGCTTTGGTGACAGAACACTTTCTTGCCTCTCAGGAGAGGGATATACAGGAAACAGGAAGTTTAGGGACAAGAAATGGATCAAAGATGGGTAGGGCATTTTTTCTTTTTCCAAGTGGTACAGAAGTCACTGGTTGCTTCTTTTTGCATTTTCTGTTTCTTAAAAGACAAGTACCTTAAGTTTACATTGACACCTGAAAACTTTCATTTATGCAGGTAGATGTTTTTTTAATTCTGTTTTCTTTCCTCTATTTTATGTATGAATGGTGTGGGTAACTCTGGTCTTTTAGCAAATAATGTATACTTTTCAGGAATAAACAATACGTAATAGAGCTTTGCAGATACTTCTCCTTGAATTTTTGGCATCTTTAAATAGATGCTTTATGGTTGGATTTTTTTGATATATCACTTTCTTAGACCTTTCAGCTGCCTTACCTGAAGTAAACAATTGGCATCTGTCTTATAATTGCTTTTTATGTATTATGCCAAACGAAACCAGGAAAACTATTCTGTCAGAATGACTCCTAGGGGAGTATGGAAATTTTCAGTAATACAATTCCCTCCATAAACATCAAAGTAGAACTTTGTACTGCAAGAACTTTGTCTCTGCGAGAGGCATAACATTTTTCTCAGCGTGATATAGGGGATGACAAGATACTTTATCGTTCAACAAGAAGTGCTAATAAGAAGAGACAACTGAACGTATGAGACACTTCTCTGACATACTCTGAAACTTACTGAATTTGAAATTATTCAAGATCCAAAAGAAGAAAAGAAGTTGTCACAGGCAGACAGTATGGGAGAGGTGTGTGTGAATATCTGTGTGTATACATGTATGGAGCACATTGTGTAGAAAACTAGACTGTATTTATATAATATTTCTTACACATTTTGTCTCATTTTATCTTTTTTCCCCTATATGGTTATGCTATTCTGTATTTACTCCCACTATTGTTTCTCTTTTCACTCTTTGAAACTGTCCCTCCTCTATTTTGGCTTAGCCAAGTTCCTAGTTTATTGCACTTGTATACTTTTGATGCATTTGGATAATTTGGTCTTGTGCTTTTTCTTCAAATATTGTTTATGTAAGACAAATCTCCTTAAACTTTTTTTACCTTACACTTAACTCCCATGTGATTTCAGTTGYTATTTCCTGAGTTTACTAATGACTGCTCCTTGAAGGCCAGTGTTTTATGTTTACTAATATTCCTTCTCCTCATTTTCAGGTTCATAAACTCCATAGTTGCTCTTACTAAGGTTACCTTCTGTCTTCAGATTCTCAACCAACTCATCCCTGTTAGCAATACAAACAACAACAACAAAAAAAAAACAACAACACAAAAAAGAGGGTAGTTTGTTTCTGCTGTGTTTCTTATCCAGCAAATGTTTTTCTAAATTTTGTAATCCATAACAGGTGATCCTTAATACATCCTTGATACATCTTTAAAATATCTAGGTCAATTTACCCATTTTTTCTGTAGTTGAAAGTGATAGAACTTGGTTGTTCCTTGACTCCACTGTTTTAATAACCCTGAGTATAAACCATTGTGACAACTAAATTGTTATTACTGTCAGTACCATCCAGCACCATCAGCTATCTTAGACATTGTCTAAGATATGTCCTCCCTGCTACCACTGGGGAAAGCCTTAACTGTGACACTTTCTTTGTCCATCTGATATGTTTAGGTAACATCAGGGAACTTAATGAGAAACCTGAAAGTTAAAAACTCTGGAGATTACTATCTGCAGAAGAATGAATCTTCTGTGCAAGAGGTGTAAAAACACTGTAAAACCTAGACAATATAGACAAGTTTGTATATCCTACAGGTTTGGGACTATGAAACTCAAGGGCTTACAGAAATGAAGCTTCTACAAAGAAGTAAATACCAGCCGCATATAACAATATTGTAAGCACTATGTATCTTCAAGATGCATCTACACATGATTCATCTATGGAGTCTGAACAGCAATATCATCTCTTGCAGTGATATGACAACCATAATTTTTGCAAAGCAAGTTTCAGTTTTTAAAATTGGTTCCAGATTCAAGGAAGTATTAAATGTTCAAGTTGTCTGTGTAGACTGAAAGTTCTTCGAAGTTTGCATTTTAAATGGTACATTTGTTTTAAACATAAACTAGGGATAGTTTAAACATAAACTTGTGTCATGCAAATAAATGTGCTACTTGCAGTCAGTTCCTTATTGTTCAATCTTGTGTTACAACAAAAGAGAAGGAAGCAGATCTAGCAGGAGTAAGTGTTTACACAGTCCATTAGAAATCGTAAAGAATTTGAAAATACTTTGAAAAAAATACTTTTAAATATTGGGCTGGTATCCAGTCTATATAAAATCCATCTGGTTTAGGATTTAAGCACCTAAGCCCCACATGTCTTCAAACAACATCAAGGGCTTTTCAGGACTATTGAAGCCTATAGGTGACAAAATTCGGGGCTTTTTCAGTCACCTAAAGAGGTGCAGACCCACTGGAGATGTTCTAGGGTCTGCTGAACTGCTTCCAACTCCTGGCCCAGAAGGCATCATGTAAATCATGGATAATACCTGCTTTACTTACATAGATGTTATGGATACTTTAGGAAAATAACCTGGATATCCTGAATTGAGTCTCTGGTGAGTCAATTACTTAAATGCTGACATGCAGTATCATTTCAGATGCTGTAGTATATTTGTGACTTTCATGTAGCGATGGCAGATAAGACACAGTATCTGTGAGAACTATGGAGTTGTCGTAACTGGAGGCCATTTGGGATATCCTGATATAAGTGGTTTCAGAAGTCAATGTTTAAGTAACTGACTTAAGTGTCTGCTTTTCATTTACTGTCACAGACAGTTAGAAATCTAGCTCCCAGGCAGACACCTGGGTGTAGGTATCTGCATATGGAACTCACTAGGTTATAGAGTACCCTGCAGAATGGCATTCTTCAGCCTCATAAAGCTGTGCCACTGTGCAGCCAAGACTGCAGGTCTGCATCTATATCAATAAATCAGGGAACACTCATGGGAACTGCAAACTCATTGTTTGTACATTTAAATTGTTAGAACATCCCTGGCATGAGTTGTTTGTGACAATTAGTACTAACCTAAACAGTTATCAGGCGTGGTTTGGGAATTGTCATGTGCCAGAAACCCTTCCCAAGAAGCAGTCAAAATTTTTCTGAAAATTGGGAAACTTTAATATGGTAGGCATAATCTTTTTGGCTGCCAGTTGGCTTCAGTCCAAGAGAGGAATCCTTGACTCATTTAATTTACTAGTCCAGATATAGCTCTGCATTCTTGTATACAAACAGAGGACAAACAAAAAGAGTCCTTGTGCTCACCTAGAGATGACTGCAAATCTGAGAAAGATTTGGGGTGGCTGGTCTTCATTCCATGACTGGTTTTGGTTTTGGGTTTGGTTTCAAATCCATTGATTTACATAAAATGCTGCTCTGGAGTATGTGCCATGTCCATCCATGATGTTAGACCCAGGCTTCTGCCAACTTTAGCATAATATGTGAAGTTGTCTATTTATGGTAGGCTGTCAGGCAAAAAAAGGAAAACAAAATAGTAATCTCCAAAATCAGCTGGATAACATTCTGCAGAAATTTCAGTCAATGAATACGTAAATTTTCCAGACAAGTGTTTCCTCTGCAAGTCTTGACTGGAGCTAAGGACCTCTCTTGTCTGTATAATTCCATACCTGATGCAGACTGGATGCCCTATCTGCCCTGCCCATCTCTCCTCTCCCACTTTTTCAAAGTATCAGTGAAATGGTACCTATTTTGGGAATCTATATTTAATGGGTTATATTCCACTAATTTGAGTTTAAACATTCTGTCCTTTATGAACTGATTCACTCCTACAGCTCTCGTCTTGATTTTCTCCCTTGCGGATTTCACTGTAATCAGTCATTTGCAAATTGTACTGAGTAAAGTGTGAAAGGCTTACTTTTATTAAAGTGTCTGGAATAGTTATGATTTTAAATTTCTCTCCCCCTTTATTTTCTTTTCTTGAAAAGCAAATAAACTTCCTCTCTGTACTTTGAATTTTAGAAATCAACTACTCATATCATTATAGAGGATCACTTACTCTCCAGGTGATCCTTCTTTTATTTGTTTATTTTTGGCATCCAAATATTAAAATATATAGGACTTATTTCAGTCAAAGGTAACATCCATCAATGTTTACCAGGACACCTCCCCCTTCAAGCATCTTGTTTATTTGCAGCAGTCTAAACAGGGTTCTTGATACACCTTCTCTCAGAAAGTATGTCCTGGTTTACCGCCATGATCTGAGAATGCAGTTTATAACGTTTGACTTTTTTTTGCCACATGCTGATAATGTGAAGTGAGGCAGAGGATTCTGAGAGTTATGATGAGTATCCCAGATGCATCTGTATATGTGTGCAAGAGAAAGAGTTTCTCTCTGTCTGCCTTGCATGTCTGTCAGCTGGAAAAAGAAAATGCTAAACAGACAAAAAGCACACATGCTGAGTCTTTACAGGGCTGAAGGATTAATTTCCAGATTGCTGCCACAAACAGCTGAGGTTTTCAGTGCAGCTAGGAACTGAAAACGTCTGACAGCTGACACCTTAAATGTCTTTGTCATTAAGGACAATTACCAGAAAAATATATAAAGTTGTTGGGTTTTCTTTCCTCCAACCATGTCCGCCTTTTTGCAGTGGTTATTTTGGGTTTGGCTTGCTTTTTTTTTTTTGTCATTGACGTGTTCACATGTTCAAATTATCACTATGTCCATCCGTTTATTTCTGAAAAACCCAAGGAAAGTCATACTCATGTTGGTCAAACAGGTGAATAAAATTATATTAAATGAAATCAGTAGTATTGGGAAAAGAAAACATATCCAGAGACCCATGTGGTTTTGCATATACTTTCATATATACTTTTGCATATACTTTCATATACCTATACTTTCATTAATTTATTTCTGTTAAGATCCAGACCAGTTCAATCTGGTATATTGTAATAAAATCAGCTGCTGCTGCTACTTGACCTCAATTTGAGAATGAGAGAGAGACACATTTTTTTACCCTTCCAGAGCTCTMATTTCCCCACATTCAGGGCACATACTAGTTCTTACATTTTTCTTTAATCTCCTACAATAACGGAATGATTTTTAAAATTTGATTCACATCTGGTTTTCTAATTATAAAAAGAGAATAGCATTAATTTAACCAATTATTCCAAGAACTCGGGTTTTGCACTTCAGGTAAATACAGTTCTTTTGTAATGAAGAATTTGATACATATTTCCTAAACTTATAAGCTTCCTAGTCTTCTGAAATTCGTTAATCTGCTGATTTTCTTTTCTGGATATGGTCACGTGTTCTATATTGATCTATTCTGGGTTTTTTTGTGCTTTAGTATTTAATTTTTGTAATTTTTTTTCTGTGTATTTTAGCCAATATTTTTCACTTGTTCATGAGCAATAATATGGCAATGAGCTGCATTAATCATCCAAGCATTTTCCCAGAATTTAAATATTTTTTTTAGTACCAATAATTCCATTAGTGCATTTAAAATAAACTGCTTGGAAAAGCAGTTTAATCTCCATACTATATTGCAATGTCTCCTGTGCTTAGCATACCCCCAGTATCTGTTAATATGGATTAGGTGTATTCAACAGTCCGTTGATGGTGCTGTCTTTTCTCCTTCCTTCTACCCACTCCTTCTGTGGAACTCTCACAGAGAAACTTTAAAAAATGACAATATAAAGTGTTTTAGAAATAACCATTGAAAATCTCTGTGAATGCAATTATTTTGTTCTGTGTTTGGAGATTTAGAAGATTTAAATCCTTTATCATTTCAAAATTATTGGCCCAAATACCCATCCACATATCACTTTCCCCATCAAAATAATAATTAAGATAATGTATTCTTTATTAATCATTGTATAAGGCAGGAAAAGGAAGATAATTTTTGTTACAAGCAGTTTATATTAAATGCATTCACTGAAGTGTGTTGTATATAAATGACAGCAGAATATGAAATGAGCTAGCAGTGATACCTAATGCTGAAAATTATAGTTTAACAAGTAACAGTGATAACTTGGTGGGGAAGAAGATTTTTGTAACTGTAATACATTTCAGTTTTTACAAGGAACCAAGGGAAAAATTAACAATATTGTCTTTCAAACAGCTTCACAATTCAAGTAAATTATGTTTCTACAATAAAGATAAACGAATGAGAAATTTGAGTTAAAATGTGCATTTGCTACCAGTTCTAAGTACTGGAAGAGAGAAGGCATAAAAATTCATAACCTACTCTTCAGATTATTGAAACAAAGGATTTTTTTAGTTTGTACTATTTTTATGGAATATTTATGCAGCGATCTCTTTGGACAATGGCCTAATTTCATTATTAATTCAATTCTTGAATCATAAAGAAGGGTTTTTATTATCCAACAAATAAGGATCCAGACAGAGAAGAAGCCATCTTGAAACATCTAATTATCAGTGAGACTGTGAGACTCTAAGTAAAAGAAGCTGGTTTTGGTATATAACATCATAAGTTAATGTTAGATTTAAAGTCGGAAACTCAGGAGAATTAAGAGATCATAAAGTTTTTAGTGCCTTTTCAGGGTATACAGCACTACAGCATTACAGAGCAAGAAGGAAGTGCACTGATAGCTTTAGTACATATAAATAGGCAGTTCCAGATTAATTGGGAGCAGTTCTTTCCCTCAGGACAATGGAGTCTGTCCCCATCAGAACTTTACCAGAGAGCACTTCAGTAAAGTCCTTCTGACCTATTTTCTTTGCCTTAAGCATGAAAGCCAACAGTGCACATGCCACCACCAAGCTCAGCAGCACAATTGCCAAAGAAGTCCTCTGCGTCTGTGCAGTAACCCTCCACTGAGGTGCAGAAGAACCCCCGTCTGCTGAAAAGCATCACCGTAATGCTATATTCAGTCTAGAGTAATGAAGTACTTGGACAAATATATTATTTTTTCAAAGTAGCCAAGCGGGTAAGTATTAGGACATTAAACAAAGTCACAAGCTCTACCATTTTGTCATTACAGGTAAGCAAACCCCACTACTGTCCGGAAAATCATCTCCTGGAACTAATAATGAGGTAGACAAGGAAATATATCTATTTAAGTAAATGAAGTCAAGTTACGTGAGTGGTGTGCTGTACTGTCATGTGCCTCATGAAGATCAACAAGGAGAAGTGCAAAGTCCTGCACCCGGGTAGGAAGAACCCCATACACCAATATATGCTTAGTGCCACCCAGCTGGAAAGCAGCTTATCAGAATAGAACCTGGGTCTCCTGGTGGACACCATGTTGAACATTAGCCAGCAATGTGCCCTTGCTGCAAAAAAGGGTAATGGTATCCTGAGCTGCACTAGGCAAAGCATTGCCAGCAGGTCAAGGGAGGTGATCCTTCCCTCTACTCAGCACTGTTGAGGCCACACCTGGAGTCCTGAGTCCAGTTCTGGGCTCCCCAGTACAAGGGAGACATCGACATACTGGAGAGAGTCCAAAAAAGGGCCACAGGGATGATTAATGGACTGGAGCATCTGTCGTGTGTGGAAAGGCTGAGAGATTTGGGACTATTCAGCCTGGAGAAGAGAAGGTTCAGGGGACATCTCGTCAATGTATCTAAATACCTGAAGAGAGGGTGCAAAGAGGACGGAGACAGGCTCTTTTCAGTGGTGCCCAGTGACAGGACCGGAGGCAATGGGCACAAGCTGAAACATAGCAGGTTCCATCTGARTATCAGGAAACACATTTTCACTGTGGCAAAAAGTGATCTAATCTTGCTCAATCAATGTCTAAATTTAAATCTCTAATTTAAAACTACATTTTATGTATCTAGTAACTTGATTCTCCTAAACTGTATACCTCAGATCCTTACATAATGGAAAAGATCAGATGTCTTTGAAGGCTTCTTGATGGGATCCTACCCATTACGCAAGCTTAGCTGGACTCAGTGTCGCTGGGAGCATTCAGAGGTGCCCATCTCTCTCTGTTTACTTCAGAAAAAGACCTAGATACTTTCCTTGGAATGTCTGCTTCACTGTATGCCAAAAACATATGTTGATGTTTAAGTTAAGCATGGTTGAAGACAACTATAAAAATCAACCAGTTTTTATACAAGACCTTTTGTATTTAAAATGTATATACACAAAGAGTTTAGGTCTGTCACCAAGAGAACAAAATGAAACAACATAAACTTTTGTTATCAGTGACTGGACTGGCAAAAAAGCTGGAGCTGGTCACCACAGTAAGCTCTAGTACTTTTTTTGGCACCATATGAAACTGCCTAAAAGATTCTCAACAGAGAAACCTTCCTTTTGAGAACAGAGTTATAGAAACATAGACATATTTCAGAAGAACCAGGTTAGCTTCTTCTATATCAGTAAAGAATATCCATTAGCTTCACCTGCTAGTGGATTTTTTTAGTTAATACCTACTAATGTTAAATTTTACATAATATTATTGTCACTATTATGCATTTAGTGTTTTTCCCTAGAAATAAAACATTTATAACACTGAACAAAAATTATAATCCTTTTTCTGGATTTTTTTTCCCCTGCAGAAAATGGTTTCTGAGTGCTTCTCAACACTGGATTAAAATGTCAACATTTTCTAAGTAGTAAAAGTTACCTTTTAGCTGTATGTGACACATAGTCCCTCCTATCATTACTGGTAATTCATAATTTGTCTGTTAATAGGAAAAACGAAGGGCTGACCAATACAGCTTGTGACAGTGTGCTCCCTCTGCCCCCGTCCTGACCTTTTCCCCTAATCCTGCTCAAGCGATAACCATCTGTGGTGACCGTGATGGACGTGTCTGGTTGTGATGGATGCATCCAGCTCAAAGTGGATTCGGGGGAGACAGATGACAACACAATAGACAATGCGTTCACCTAACCAGAGTGCTGCTCCATGTCCAACTCAAGCCAAATTTGGAAGAAACCAATGTCTGCAGTCGGTTTGTAAATATGACTATGAGTCAATCATCTTACCCCCATAAATAGTGGGCAGTCCAAGAGCCCTTTGAGCTTTCCTACATGGCAGCGGGCTGCATGCCAGGATCTCCCCTTGAGTAGGGATGCCTCTCAGGGTTACTCCTCGAGGTTGAGAGATTCCTTGCTGCAACAGATTCTCGGTAAGTGACTAGTAGCATGATAAACTTTGAAATCTTAGCTAAGTGATATAAAGAATTGATTGCACATATGTAATCCTTTAGACATAAACCGTTGACCAAGTCTGTACTAGGATTGGATCCAGCTGCTCCTAGACTCCTCTCTGAGAAGGATTTTAGAAAGCAAGGACGTCCTTTCTGAACCTCATGACTCCACAGGAGGGTCTCCCTGACAGTTTTGTCTGACCCTGTCCTCCATGCAGTAAATAATCAGGTGTACCCTGCCATCGAATCTTGTTAAACTACTGTTATATTTACCATTGAACTTTGTTAACTCACTGTCACATTTACTATCAAACTTTGTTAAATCACTGTCTTTCTTACATCAATAAACATATTGCTATTTCTCTCTTACGAGTGAAGTGCATCTCTCCCTCTACTCCATCCATGACACAGCTGTAATAAACATTAATATCACTTTCTGTGCATCAATTTCAGTCTGCCTGAAAGATGGAGTTCATATTCTTTGAGGAATAAAAAGCCCAAAGTATTCTATCCTGATAAAATTGAAAGCAAGACAGAAAATGTAGATTATCCTGAAATGCTAATGGAATATGTGTACAGCTAATAAAGTCATACGTTTTAACATTCATATTACAACATTAGTGAATTGTGATACGCAGAACTTTCTGGTATCTTTTTACGCATAACTGCATATGCATTACAGTCATGTTGAAGTTTTTACTTTAGCCTTAGTTTAGTTTATCAATTCAGTAAAAAAAAAGTAAATGGATAACATGGAACCATTGCACTACATGATGAAGAAATACTTCTTCTATAAGGACACAAAGCAAAAATGCCCTGTGTATAAACAATATTATTAATGAATGCAAATTATTGAGGAAATGTCTGACTGATTTAGATTAGAGGGGATTAAATTAATGGGATGCAACAGATTAGGCTAAAAGTATTCTGCAGATCTGTCAGTGTACTGAAAATCTCATTTTTATTTGTATATTTCAAGACTAATATTCTGCTCAGCATTTAGGCTGAACGAAGGCTATTTCCAACATGCAGGAAGCTTATTTGGAAAAATGACAGAATTACTATAATACCAACTCTTCTGCATACTTTTACTCTGAAGATGTATGCAGTTTCTTTTCAAAAGGAAAAAAAAAAAAATGTAAATAGGGGAAACACTTTCTAAGAATCCTGAAAAAAACTACTTGAATTTGTAAAGTCTAAGTTTTTTGTTTTATTCCCTTTACTTTTATTCTTTGTATAAACAAAATGGCTTGTCAGCACTGCAGTTCATGGTCCTTAGGTAATCAGTAGCAAGACAGGTTCATGTGTCATAACAAAACTGTTATCCTAATGACTTCTGCAAAGCCGAGCTGGAAAACATCTGAAGACACACAAATTTGATTAAATGCTGAGATTTGAAAATTCTGGGCATCAATGTTTGAATGATTTTTGGCAATTTTAATAAAAATCAAAGTTTTTTGTTTGTATACGTATAAATCTGGAGGTAATTATGCTAATTGCTGTCAGTTTCCTGGCAAACTTACAAACTTTAGGTTTTTATTTTTTTTAAGGTCAGAGAGGTAAAATACACGTGAGAAATATCTATTGGTATAAAGAGTTGTTATTGTGTAGAGCAGTTACTAAGTTGTTTCATGTTTTGTAATTATGATTTGGCTTTGGCAACTAAGTTTATTTCATTATTTTAGTGCTAACAGCTTAAAAAATTTATAAACAGACGTACATAGTTGTAGAAGATGAATCAAAACTTTTTTTTCCTTCTTTTTTCTTTTGTTTTGCCCCCCTTTTCTTTCTGGGATTTCTCTACTGCTTGTATAATACAAGTTTAATGTGTGTGACATTTTCAGTACCTATGTTGGAAAGGTTATTTGTCTTCTGCACAGGCTTGTAAAAGTAGAAGCCAGCAAGGCTATTAAGATTGGAATATTTTGATGTCATGGTTACTTGTTACTCAGATGTTTGAAATTTAGGTGTATGTTTGCACAGGCTTCTGAGTAAAAATGGCAAAAGTTGGTTCCATACAGATGACAGTTTTCCTCCACTGTTAAGTTGTTTAAAAGGAGTTGTTTGTCTTTCCCTCTGGAGCAATCTTTCTTTGACCTTTGACCAGGTAAGGAGTTGAGGCTCCTAGGTTAGTTTATGTGCCTACTTTTTTGTAGTGCTAAATCTGGGTGTGATAAATCCTACCCCTATGTAAAGCAGCTGATTTAATTCTGTGAAGCAAATTCCTGAATGAAAATAAGTACTGTACTGCCAGGTAGACATTAGTCATATACTCAGATATCTTCCTAACATACTATGCTAAGTGAAATGGTCTGTTTAAAACAAAGAAAAGTGTGGTTTTCAAGGCTTACAATTTACCATAGTACTCGGTATAATTATTCCCATAGGACTTTCATTGACATAGTAGAGAATGTTATCTATGAACAAAAGCAGGCTACAAGATTTGGCACTTTAATTGCACATACTGTTTTCTAATCAATATCTGCTAGTAAAGCTATGATGTATTTACAATATTTTTACAATGAATCATATTTTTTCTTTGATAGTTCTATTTCTTCTGTGTGATAGTCGACATATTACCTATTACAGGAAAGGACAATTGTTCTGTAATATAAAACAGCAGGCTATAACCAATGACAAATACAATGCTCAGGAGGAAAAGCGTTAACAACAGTAGATTCCATTATTTTAAGTGTCATTTTCATGGTGTATTCAGAGAATTAGGTAAGTGTAATGACAGTTTTGCAGCTTTGAAACTTTTTTTACTGCATTTTTATTCCATTTATGAAATATTTTCAGTCTACTATGGTTTTCTCTTGAAGCACACAATATATTAGGAAGCTGACAGGATGCTGTATATTTAGCCTCCATGTTCCAACTGTTGTTTCCAAAATGACTCTGGTAAGCCACAGCGTCCCAAAAACATTGTTATACTGAATAGACCAGTGTGTCTTCCTGGGGAGCAGCCGTCTCCAGGAATTACAGACTCTCAGAGACTACCTGGCTACATTAGTGTGAGTGTTGCTTTATTTCTCTAAGCCTCTCTTCTTGGAAATTTTTGATCCCCATTACTGTCTCGTTTCTTTACTTTTTTTCTGAAAGGGCCAGCATGACGGTTATGTCTCACTTTTTCAGAGGAGCTGTAGCTGAGAATCTTGAGTAAAAAGTTATATTGAGCTCTAGTTCAGAATGAAGCATGTAATTAACTTCACTGTGTGCAATCTGAAGCATCTTCCTATGCCTTTAGTGGTTTTTGAGATGATGTTTTCTAGGAAGGTAACACTAGGATACCACATACTGATAGCAGAGCAGGAAAGACTTTTTCATGGCCCATAAAACTCCCTCAAAAAGGGATGGGAAGAGGTACTTTGGCTGTAAGACCATCCTGAGCTCTGTATTGTTTTAGCTGCATTGCTGTCGGTATCTGTGCTAAATTCATGTCTACATTAGTTGCAATTATTACAACGCAGATATAATCTTAAATTACTGTTTAACTACATCTTGAGCTATTGAAATCTTCCAAATGCTTTCATCCATTTTTCCCAGTTTGGGGACAGCCCTACAGTAAGCCTTACGTTTTAGTTCATGGTGCTTGATTGTGGCTTGAGCAAGTATACCTCTTGCACCATCTTAAGAGTTGTGCTCCCCACTTTTGAATACATTGCCATGAATGTTTAACTCTGTCCACATTCTCTATGGGAAACTGATGGGCTAGACTCAGAGCTGAGGGTTCTGTCAATAGATGGTAAGATTCACCTCATCTTAATGTAAAGGTCTCAAATAGGTCAGGTGAATCATACCTTAACCTTCTTATTTTTCTTTGGACCTAATCCAGTTGCCCACACTTAGGTATCTAATGTCATCTGAGATGCCCTATGGTATCTCTCTGGCCTCCATCTGTCATTTTGTAGAGTTTGGATCTCCCTTAGGCCCTCTGTGGTATCTGCTTGGCTCATATAAATATCTCAGACACCGTAGTCCGTCTAAAATTATACTAAGCACTTACGTTTACGGAATGTGGTGACTATAAAATGTACTTAGAGAGACTTAGACTAAATTATAGAGACTATAATTTTTTCTACACCAGAAATATCTGGAGTTAGATAAAATAATCTGCATTAAGAATATGTAAATATTAAGTATTAAATTGCTAAGTCCCTTTATGGAACATTTCCACACCTAAATATCAAAATTTCCTGCACTTAAATATCACTGACCATTGTAGCAGCACCAACAATAAGCACTACAGTAATTATCCTTGGGAATATATATATAAAAGAGGGATACCTAGGGCCTCAGCAGGATTCACTTTGCTGTGACAGTCCTACAACTGTTTGGGAACCCTCTCAAGCAATATGCCTAAGGTTACCAAAAGGTCTGTGAAAAACTGGAAACTCCACGTTATTTTTTTCTGACTCTCAGACCAGTGAATCAATTGAGACAGTATTCTTCACTGCAATGTTATCTAGGTATTTATACATGTATCAAATACATTAAAACATTCAATTACTTCTTACTTAACTAAAAATAAAAGTCTTATCTCAGCTTTCTATGAAATTAATTGTGAGTGTCAAAGACTATAAAAGAGACCCTAAATGAGAGTTTATCATGTTGAAGTGATGATACTTATTCATACATCGTAAATTGTGCTATTGACTGGTACACAAAGATGGTGAGATGCTCCTAGTCTTGAATTATTAAAGATTCAAATAAATCTCTGAACAAATATCAAACAGAAATAGCCTGAAGAGTATGGGTTATTAATTAAAAATGCATTTATTCAGCTTTTATCTGTGCAAATGTGAAACAAAAGTACTTGTCTTTCTTCTTAATGTAAATCAAGGCAATTATATATGAAGTGATAAGGAGTTGGCAAGGTCTTTAATTCTAGAAAGTGTTAAATACTTGGGACATTTGCCTGTCTTCTGGTATGTATGACAATTTTATTAATCTCTCAAAGAACATTTATGCTTTTATTTGGCCATTAGCCACATTAGTACTGCCAGATCTTATTGGTAAGGATAAAACTCTGCAGCATTGCTCTTTGTCTCGTTTACTGGAAGTTCAGGAAGTCTGTAAAATGATTTACAGATTCCATGCTCAAATTTACCTTACTCACCAATCTGTGTAACTACTGAAAGAAAAAATAGAAAAAAAGAATTAACTTCATATAATAATAATTCTTTTTTAGTGTTGTCATCAAAAAGTTACATACAAAATAATTGCATTTATATATATGTGTCGTGGTTTAACACCAGCCAGCAACTGAACACCACGCAGCCACTCACTCAATCCCCCACAGTCCGTTAGGATGGAGGAGAGAATCGGGAGGGCACAYGGAGGAAAACCCACGGGTTGAGATAAGAACGGTTTAATAATGGAAATAAAACAAAGTAGAACAGTGATAACAACAATGATAACAACAACAATAACAGAATATACAAAACAAGCGATGCACAATGCAACTGCTCACCCTGACCGAAGGAACCGTGTGCCCCACCTCCAGAGCCCCCCGGTTTTTAATCTGGGCATGATGTCACGTGGTATAGAAAACCCCATTGGCCAGCTGGGTCAACCGCCCTGGCAATGCTCCCCCCCAGCTCCCCCCACACCTGGCAGAGCATGGGAGGCTGAAAAGTCCTCGGTGCAAGCACCACCCAGCAACAACCAAAGCACTAATGAGCCATCAACATTCCTCTCATTACCAAACCCAAAACACAGCACCCCCTCCAGCTACTGGGAAGAGAGTTAACTCTGTCCCAGCCGGAACCAGGACAACATATCCCAAATATTCCTTTTATATAACTTATTAAAAACAATAATAAAATGGATGCTTACTCTACCATACAGCATGTTGCAATAAAAGCAAGGAACCTGTTTGTAGATTGTCAGATGGAATATTTAAGATATTGCCAGAGAGATATAATTAAGAAAGGAAATACAGAACAAGTAAGATGGTAGTTTTAAGTTTCCATGGGTATGACTTTACACTTTTCTTTCAGAAGTATTTATTTAGGATTTATTTATTTAAGTCACATGGTAAGTTTACATCTACTATAGTTTTGGTTGACACGAGATTGTAAACACCTAAATGAAGGCACCTAAAGGTAAACATCTACMTGTGAACTAAAGCCAGGATTCAGTTGACTAAAAACAGTCATATACTGATTCCATTTAAGAGACATTAAGGTCCCTCACCTCCCCTCCACTTGTCAGGTCTCATATCTGCCAGCTTTATGCAGCTGTCTCTGATACTCTAACATCTGAAAAAGCAGTAAATGTCTATACTCAAGAAATGAACCTTGCCCCTTTTTAGTGGAGCCTAGAGTTCTTCAACTGATTAGATGTATCTTCTTCTGGGTAAGCTGAATATTCAGCTTCTCACACTTTCATTAATTCTAGTAACAAGATCTTCATTAATTGTTGTGTGAACTTAGTAACATAACTCACATTGAGACATCTGCGTTGTAAGCACTGAAAAGTGAGTGTCTGAATCTGGATCTGAAGCCAACCCTTATTTTTCTCATGATTCTCCACATTTTCTCTCCTTTTTTACCTTTTAAATGACTTATTGGACCTGTTATATGTATATGATTTCTCTTCTGTAATTTAGGGCTTTGATTCAGTTACCAAAACATAGGCCCTCAGTAACACCTGAGATACCCTGGAATATCCATGACATTTCTGTGGGGCCAGTGGACCTACAGTGGACCAAAGTCCTGGTCTGACAGCTGGGTGCCAGGACAGACACTACTGAATTTCTCCCATAACACTAAGCTTTTCTGTTTATGCAGCGTGCAGTGAGCTCTGTCTCTGAGTTAAGGCTGTTTATATTCAGGAGTCGTTAGTTTTGAGTACATAACAAGACTGAATCTTACTCCCCAGAACTTGCCCAACAAGTAAAATAATGACTATTTTCAAGATCGACCTTGTCCAATCAATACCCATTGGTGCTATCTGTTACATACTTGGATTATGTTGCAAGCTTCACTGAAAATTGTTCTATAGTGCTTGGTTAAGAGTTTTTGCTAAGACCTATCAAAGGTTGTGAAGCATTACAATGTCTTGTCATATTATTTTGTTAGACAAGCGTTTATTAGTGGGGTCTTGGAATCATAAATGACTACACATGTGCAATAATATCCTGTATGATGCTTATTATCTCCTGACCATTTACTATCTCCTGAGTCATTTACCCATGGCTGCATAAAGTGGGTGCCTTGCATTATCATTATGCTTTTGGCAGTTTTCAAATCACTTTGTGAAACTTAACAAAGGAGAAACAAAACAACTGAGTGTAAGATGCTATTTAGTTACAGGATGCAATAAATGGATATTTTGTAACATTTTGAAGGAAGTAATATCAGAATATTTATTTCTGAAATATTCTATACAGCTACTCACAAAATACCTACATGAAACTGTACTTAAAATAATCCATTGATACAGTTTGTTGTATTCAGGTCTTAATTTCAGTCATGGGCTTACATATTTGATCACATTGATTAGCAAAAGTAGTATGCCAATTACAAAGAGAGTAAATACTTCACCGTCGATAATAGTTTGTTTATTATGGGTAGCAATAAGGTTTCTCCCCCTCCCATAAAGCTTCCAAAAGGAAGATAAAATATAAACATATTTTCATCCTGAAAACTTCCTAAAAAATTCCTACATTAGATTAGGAACAAGTTCATTTTGAATTCTTATGAAATCTCAGCAAAATATAATTTAAAAACCCAGTTTTAATTATTGTGAGACCAATGTAACTTACTTAATTCCATAAACTGCAATGAACTGATTTCCAATATTTGACATAATAATTTAAATCAGTATCAGGTTTCTTCTTTTTATTGCTGAAAAAACAATTATGCCTTTGTAGAAGTTTTTTTTTWAAAAAAAMCCCCAACACTATTTTTGCTGCCTTCATATTTTTCTCATGCAAACACTAAATTAGCATTATTCCTAYGATTAAGTTGTAACATAATAAAATTTCTACATTGTCAAGGTGATTAGTAATATGTTTATAGAGGTTAAAGATAAATGAATAAATTAAAAGAAGATTAACAGAAAGAACAGACAGAGAACAAAATTTTTCTGGTATTCTTTAAATATAATTAATTTGTCAGCCTCCATTTTATTTTTAGTAACTAAAGATCTGTATAGGTTGAAATCTGAGATGCGAATTCCAGGAATTAACAGATCATTTTAAAGAGTTTGCATGAATGACTTTGAAATGAATTGAATGACTCAGAGAACTACCCATAGACCCTGACCATGCTATTTCTTCTGTCAGGAGATAGATCTTGTTTGCAGTCCTGCTGGTAAGTATTTATCACCAGTACCACTGTTTAGTGTGCATAATGTGATCAGGTACGACAATGTATTTTAACTGTCTATGTGACTTGTTAGGTTATCCCATTCTCATTTACTGAGTTGTTCAAAGAGCTCTTCTCTCTGTGTGAGCATAATCTCTGCTAACAATAATATATGCTATTTAGACTGTCTTGTCTCTACCTTCACCTCGTCCGCTCAGAAAAGGGACTTACAGAAGCACATGGCATTATATTTTTTTATATTTAAATTAGAGAATTAGATTTACACAATGGGAACAATGGGATTTAGTTCTCTAAAATACTTTCACTAAATACTTTTCAAAAAAGAATGAGAGAAGATTCAGTGATGACAAATGATGACAAATGATGAGAAAATCAAAAGTACTTTTCATGGATAGGATCATAACTCAAGAAAGTGACAAAAATGAAATCGATGAAGACAAATAAAAAGTATTATAAGAAAATGCATAAATAATAGAAAACATTGTGGCCAAAAGGCTTTACATTTCTGGATGCTAGTAGACCTCAAATTGAAAGAGTCAAGAATGTGATGTCAATGCAAAGTAGAACAAATAATGTTACTTTAACATGAATAGGCATATCAAATATAAAGTTTAATAGTGAAATATTTACATGATATTGATATATACTTAGCTGCAATATTATATGTAATTTCAGCACTACATTGTAAAGAGACCCTAGTAAATTGTTGAATCCTAAAGAGAAACAAAAGAATCATCAGAAGTTTAGAAAGCCACATTCATGATGAATCATTGATGGAATCTATCTTGTTGGGCAAGAGATACTAAAGGAGGAAAGTAGCAAAAAAGACAGGAAATAATGGGGTGAAAAGGTAACAACTTTTTAAAAAATAAATGGCTAAAAGAGAAAAGTTATAAAATGTTCTTCTTGTTCACTGAGATGAGACAAGAAGATATTTTACTTTTACCCAGATTAAAGTTAGATATTAAAGAAAGACAATGGAAAACAAAGATTTTCTGAATGAGGACTTAAGCATGAAAACTACCTAGGGAGCTTGTAAAATCTCACTCTTCAAAGATTGTCAAGAATAAGTCAGGCAAAAAGATACAGAGGTCATCTACAAATATATCCTTATTATCTTCTCACAAGGAGTATACTATTCAGTTTCCTCATATACCTTCTAGCACTGTATTTTTTTATATTATTAAAAAAGGAATTCGATAACAACTATACTCCAACCCTAGGCTATAAATCATTTGAAAGCACAGGAAAGAGGGAAATTTGTTCTCTTCTTTTCCCTTCAAAATCTTCCATTTGTGAAAAATAAGTAACTTTAAAAGATTCATTTGAAGAAGACTTTTTGCTGTTACGTGAGTGTTATAACCATCTGGCTACAGTCAACCTTTTGCTTTCCTTCTCTTGGGTCAAAAAAACTTGAAATATTGTTTTGGTATTGAAATATAACTTACCCAGAAGGAAAGTGACCTCCACATTGGTTTGGTAGCTCAAACATTCTTTGATTAGGAAGGCTATGTAGGTTTGTATTCCCTCAACATGAAAGGTCATGCTATCCCATCAGGAATGCCCTCAGATTCCCAACCCCTGAGCAAGTAATCGACAGAATAAGGCTAATATATATGAGATTCTGCTGGCTACATTTAGAAGACAGTTACTGTCAGTTCACATTTGTGGAGTCTAGTTGATAAGGTGTGCTCTAAAAATGTCCACTGGGACAAGCTTCTGATGACTAATGTATAGAGGAACAACATATCTGAACACTGTAGTTCAGATTTGAGCTAGTCACCAGCATGCACAGACATCTTGACACAGTCTTTCAGAAGCTAAACATCCAGGGCTATGGAACTTAAATGGCAAATTCTAGGAAATCTTAAAAATTGCAGAAGCTGAACAGTTTTCTTTGATCACTATTTTGGATTCATTAGTTAGACTTGTCTGAGATACATAACTTAATCTTTCTTTGTAGGGAAACAGAAACAGAAATAAACTGATATATCTGGAAAAACAATTTTCTCCTACTGCAGGTATATCAAATAGGTAAGATGTACTGTACTATCTAAAAGCCTCCTTAAAAAATAATATATATATATCAATCAGATTGGATAGATTTACTCCAAGTTACACCTCAGAAATATAGGGAGGAATGTTGTTGGCCAAACGCTGGCATCCATCCAATTTAATGCATCCTAGTGCTTTTCAGAATGTGGAGCTGGCAAACATGACCTAGGAACTACCTTTCTGAGAACTTTCAGGTAAAGATCTGTGGGATATCTTAGGTTATCTCAAATAGTATAAAAACCTATAGTGAAGTATCTGAATCCTACCTTTGGTATATACTCTATGTTGGATTATATAGGACACTATTGGAAGTATTGACTGGGTCTTTTGTGACAGACACCTGGCACTCAGTCTAAATCTGGGTAAGTAATGATATTGAAACATGCTAGAGTGTTTAAACATTTGCATCAATCTGAAAGTTAGGGCAGAATACCTATGGAATACCAGGGTCTTCCTGAACTAGCAGGCTGAAGCCAGTTGGGTCTATACTAGGAATTCTCAAGTTGATTGAGACACCTACGTTTAGACAACTGAATTGAGTCATAGGTGTTTTAAACACACCTTTTCTCTTTTTTCACCTAATGCTTTGTGATCTAGAAAGCTTTTATCACATGAAGGACAGTTTGTCCTTTCTCCTCAGCAGTTCAAAACCTTCACCTAAAATAAACAATTGGATTCAACACAAGCAATATTTTATTTTAATGAATGACCTGGCAATTAGATATAGTTACAAATATTATCTGAAAGCTGATTATTACTATCTGGTGATGAATACATGAAATATAGTTATTTCTTCCTAAAACAAAGAGAAATTGGATGACATTACTAATTCTGTGATATTTTCCACCTCTGCCTGTTCAAATCCACATATAAAACAAACCAAAACTACAATAACAAAATTTCCTGGAAACAAATATCCAGTTTTCAGATGTATTGCTGTTTAGCTTATTATGACACTTGCTACCTTTTACTAACACTATCAATACACAGTATTTACATTGTTAATTTTTTCTTGGCATCATAATTGTCCCTTTTTTTATCACCATCACCATAACAATAGTATCTGAGAGTAACAGGAGCACAAAATACTTTAAAAGTGTAACAAAAGTGTCTACCCTTAAAAGTACATATTTAAATTGTGACTATTTGTGCTGACTTAAGCTAATATACTAATAGCGGAAAATGTATTTAATTGTTTTAAAAATAGTAAGAAGTTTCCTTTCCTATGGTGCACAGTCAGCACAGCAGTTTTATCTGCTTTGATGCAGTGTAGTACCCTTTATAAAAAAATAGCTGTGGTGATCCAATTGCATTTTTTTCTGGATATAATAACTACTGTTAWGGTTAAGCTGCTTTGATCCTAAGAATTTTGATTGAATAATTCTAAGGTCATTCTAACTTTAATGATGTTCAGAGTCTGCATGTGATTTAATCTCATCTGACAAGTAATAGGATCAAACCAAATTCCTGTTTTTCCTTTTGCTTTTGAAAAAAAAAAAAAATCAACAGCAGATTAAGATATTTGGACAGGGGTGTAGAAGCTTTAGACATATCAAAAGACTGTTTTAAGTTCTGGCATGTATTTTAAATTGAGATTAGTGCAAAATTACAAATGAAAGAATCACCCTTACTCCTTCATAAAAAAAAAAAAAAAACAAAACACACACACAATAAACATGCAATGATTACATTAATGTTTCAACATCAGAAATAAAAGGAATGAGCTCGTGCATTTTTGTATGTAATCTTCAATGTATGTCAAAGATGTGTTATATTTATCTTAACTTCAGGCATAGACCCAGCTGAGGCTCCTGAGTAAAGATTTCTGTTATGATTCRTGTTAGAGTTTGAATTACTTTCATTTCTCTGCATGATAACTAAAATACAAATAATATGGCAAATTTGAAGGGAATTCAAAGAAAAGATGCTGGTTTAACAGCATATTGTGCTGGATGAAATTGACACGATTTGCTTCTTTGTTTTTGGACAAATCCTTTACCAGTTAATCAGGTCCATTACTTGTACTTAACTAGTCATATAAAGTAAGCCATCACTCCTCTGAATTCCCTCCATCTTTCAGAATCTCTCTGACAGAAAGATCACTTAGTCATGCTCAGTCAGTGGAAGCAATGAAAGAACCATTTATATCTCTAATTCTGATGAGAGTTTTCACAATATTTGTATATTTAGTCCTGCAGATGTTTCTGATTATATGTTTCCCTGCAGAGCATGTTAGCTTTGACCTAACACCTCACTGATGTGGCTTTCTGACATCTGTGCTATTGCTGGCCTGTAGCAGTCAGCTTGAACCAAAGGCACCACCATCAGTGTGTTTCTCTCCCCACAAAGTCTTTGGTATTTTTAATGAATTTGTTTTTCCCTTTGTTTTGGCAGAGGAGCCGGGGAGGGGGAAGAGAAAAAGGCTTTGCTTGCATGTGCAGCTTTGCTTCATCTATTAAACTGTGAATTTTCAGCTTTTGCCTGTCCAATTCTTTTCCCCATCCTTCTGAGTGAGTGAGTGCCTGGGTGGGTGCTTAGCTGCTGGCCAGTCAACCCACCACAGCATCCCACTATTAGACAATGTCAGATGAACTTTTAACTKATCAACCATTGCCATGCTGTTGTACCTATGAGACTGGAGAGTATTCATTTACATTTAAGAGATGACTAGTTGTCTATTTTTTTTAATAATCTTTTTTTTTGAGTACAGAATTTATTACTTTGCAAAAAACATTAATTTGTAAAATTGAACGCTATAAGCATATGAGAAGTGCCTCAGAATGTAGACATACTACTGTCTCATACCTAATCCTGATATAGCTGTCTATGGGCTATTAATAGGAGCCATGGTTACAAAAGATAGTGAAATCTTTCAGAATACCATGGCCAAAGCAACTTTAACTAAAAATACAAGTAAATGTCCTTTACCAGTGAATCATGATCTTTATGGTAGATTTAGTATACTATGTATATAGAAGAGAATAGCACATTCTGTAATATATTACAACCAAATTATGGTGGACATTTCTATCTTTTCTGTCCTCTATACACTGTGATGTTAACTGTATGGAGTTAATGCTAAGGAACAGCAGCTGAATTTGAATCTGTCATTTTATAAGCTTTGATTACTAAATTGTCAAGGAGAACAGCAATATTCTTTATTATGATTTTCTGTTATTATCTTAGATGCATCAATATTTTTGCTGAACTTCTTGGATTTTAAAGTTATAACCTTATAACCTTACATTATTCTGCATTTGATCTTTGGAGCTTACTGCATTGTCTGCAAAAGAGAAAAGAAGAAATGAATAATAAATTCCAATTTTATGTAACACTGTAGAAGAGAGAGATTATTTTGGCATGTTATAGAAGCTAAATGGGTTTGGGAAGATAAACGTGTTGGAATTTATAGTGTATAAACTTCACTTGGTATGGCTGTTATAAGTCACTGGACTAGAAACTGTAACATACTTAGGATCATACTTTGTTCTACTCTACCACTGAGCGTTTATATCCATCAAAGAAATTGCAGCTCAGATAGGATTTAAGGTGTCATTTATTTACAGATGATGATAATGACAAACAAATCCTTACTCACTGCACTGTGCAAGCACACTGTGAAAGACAGTAAAATATGATATCAGCTCAATAAATGTAACTATTTTGTGGTGCTTTCTCATAAAATGAGTTCAATAGGATGTAGCAAAATTCTTGCTCTATGTTATCAATAATTTATTTTTGAATTTACAAGAATGAAATATATCATACGAGATGGCTGATTCTGTGGTGAAGAGTTAAAAGATGACAGATGCATTCTGAGTAGATGACTACAATACCTACAGTCTGTTGTGTGTTTGTGGACTCAGTTTGATTCCAGAATATCAACTATTTCTAATAAGAAATTATTCTAGACTTGCATATTTTAAGATATTTTAATTAATTTTTCCAATTTGTCTATTTAGGCAAGGTATGGAAAGTATTGTAGAAATGGCTAAAAACATACTTAGGCTAGATCCTTTTTCCTTGCTAACTTAGATTGGTGTCTGTTCTGTGAATAGCCCCAGAGACATCCATGGAAGTGAWCAGAGAGACGATAACTTCCAAAATCTGACCTTTAGTAGAAACTATTCCAACTATTCAGGGTTGTCAGGATTTCATTCTTTACACAAGAAGAGGGCAAACTGTCATTCTATAAGCAGAATAAACTTGTTAAAATAAATCTGCTTTTAATATCCTATTTTAGATTATACAGAAGCATCTTCCAAATATAAACACAGGCAGTAGGTTATGCATTAGAATCTGATTCTTCAAATTGGTAATACACTAAGGCTTTCATTGGCAGCTACATAGAAGAAAATTTGAAGACAATAATAGTGACACCTTGAACAAAGTTTCCCTAAAAATAACATTGGTATAGAAAGATGTCAATGTAAGTATTCCATCCCCGGTTTYACTCTCTGTTTTATCATATTTTAATTCTATGCAAAGCTTGCAGAATGGTAACATTATAAATCTAATAAGATATGTCCAAAGAATTAGCCTTCGATATATGCATCTTCAGAATGTAGTGCAGACTATTAGAAAAAATGCCTTCTAAGGAAGTCTGTAATATGAATAGAATTGGTAAATTTAGAGATCTAACAGGGTTTTTTTAGTTATTATTATTCTATAAAGGAAAGAAGGAGAGACAGAATTGTCTGTCTTCATTATTGTATGTTGTCTCGAGTTGTGTCTGTACTGGCAAACTAAAGTGTCAGGAGCSTTTCCCAGGTGCTGGAGTATGGCTGTCTTTACTGTTAAGGATGGTTCTTCTTGCAATTACCTCTCCCTAGTGCGATTCCAGGGTGAATCCAGGGATTGGAACACTCCTGGGACCACACATCATAGGCAGTTCATAGCAAATCTTGCCTTGGAGACTAAAACAGTACATAAGAGCAGATATGGGCCATCCAGTGACAGGTAGCCTCAGTGCTCATGAGTGCTGCTGGGCAGATTTTTACTAGTAAAAACATAACTTCAGGGTATGATAACTCTTAGTTAAATATAGATGTCTATACTGTAGAAGTACAATTCTGAATTAGATATTCTGTAGGCTCCTTTTATAATCAATGGAGAGAAATAATTATCTTTAGTGTATAAGCAATCTGAATTATTATTTGTACGAGGTATATAAATATACATCTTATATAACTTATTAAATATCTATTAGAGGTACCTATTGTTTGAATATCTTAATTCTCTCATGAATAGCACTCGTAGGCTAGTAAATTAATAGTATATTACATGTGCCCAGAAACATTTGCAGGCAGGGATGTCAACTGGCATACAAGAGCCAGTCTTATTCTACTAAACTCTCTTGCAAGGGTGTGTGGAATTGAGAGCTTCTGCTTCCTTCACGTTGTCTGATAAAGGACCTCTTCAATGCAAAAAGTGATAAGGAAAGGGATGGAGCAATAAAGAAGAACACACAGAGACAAAAACTTGGTAAATAAGAGTCAACAGAGACACTGAAAAAACCAAACGTCTCCATTTACTAATTGATGGGCCATTAAGGAACTCCAGGCACATCTTTGGAGAGGGCCACCTGGACTTTGTAACTGATAAGAAGGGGGAAACAAGAGGAACATGAGGATTTGGGATATGCAACGGATGTCTGTAAGGCTATGCAAAACGTACAAAAGAATGTCTAGGGTAAGTGGATGGGGAGGAGCAGAGCATTGATCAGACAGAAAAGGCTATAAAAGGAGCTGGTTACCATGGCTCCTTAATACACTTGTCTGACCAAGCCCTGCACCTGATCACCGCAGTCTGTCCTGTCTTCTTGCATCTTCTTATTAAACCTTTTCTCAACTATGTCTCTGTGTAATCTCACTCTCTATCCCATGTGTATGTATGCTGCAAAGACTAAGTGCCAGCTACTGGGGAGACCAGTGGGACTGATGCCAGCTACTGGAGTCAGACTGGGGATGTGGGCTCCAGTGGCCAGACCCAGGAGGAATCCCCAGGCCCTGGATTTGCTGGAGGTAGTGGCCAATTGTAACATCCCTTAAAATCTCTTTCCCTCCAAAGCTGTGTGGCCTTCTCTAGACTGCTTTTAGGTGACGTCCTGGGGATGTTCTGAACCTCCATGAGAATTGCCCGAGTGAGTGCTCAATGTATGGAACAAAAGCATGCCAAAAACTCTTTTCACATTCCAGCACAGTTTAAGTTATTAATACAGACAGACCTGAAGTAACTGTATCTCTCCATTGAGTGTAAAGGGATTCTGCAATACCAGAGATGTAGTTGTGGTTACTATAGATGTTTGGCAGATAAATTCGGTTTTCATAGTACTTTAGAAGGGCTGTTTTTGTTAATTTATACCTCATCTTCACATAAATGGTTTTGTCCTCCACAACTATTACCAAACCTATGCTAACTTTTCTGGGTTCTTTATTTTTGTTTTCTTACTATTTGGAACTTACAATACCTATATTATCTTGCACATCTTAAGAAGAATTCTGCAAGTTTAAATTCAATTGATTATTCCATTTTTTTCACAGGTGTTTCTCTTTGGGAGATGTAATGTTTCGTAGTTTATTTTATCATTAATTCTAGAAAAAAAGGAGTCTTTCTTCCTGATGAAACAAGTAATGAAATATTTTAAATTAATTTTAACAATCAGTTATCAAAGTCATCATGTACACAGACACACAAACACACACCCTTAGAGAAAGACCAGCTTAGTATTTTCTCTTTTAAATCCTACTAAAAATATTAATATTACCTTGAACAAATAAATTACTCCAAAGAGGCAAGATTCTGTACACTTTTGTGAGCACATAGATTGCATAATACTAGGAAAAAAATCAGCTGTAATGGACTTCTGGGAGGTCTTTCAGCAACTTATCTCTTGTGTTCATCCTGTAATGCCTGTTTTGAAGTAAACTAATCTACTGAATTAATGCAAAAATAAGAGGAAACATTGCATACAAGAGACAATTCAACAAATATTTTTTTAACCTTCATAATGTTTCAACAATTAACAGTATTAATTTTATCACACAAAAAGAATACTTTCCCCTTTCCTTCCTTCTTTACTCCTCTAAATTTTCACTGTCTATAAAATGGGGAAATAAAATGCTCCCTAAAATTGTGTTGCAAAGACAAGTTGAACTGATTGCCAGAAATCTCAAGGGAGGCAAAGTCTGTACACCAAGATAGTGAAAACTTTTCTTATAACATCAAGATTTACAGCGTAAATTTGTTGTTCATTAACTGGGGCAGTTGTAATGATTAGTAAAAGCGTGGGATTACAGGATATCAAACCAAGGACTCAAAATTCCTAAGTACCTAATTCCAGTCTACTGCTATCAGAGAGTTAGATCATGAACTTTGTTCCTTAACAAACCAAATTCTATTTTACAACATTTTTGTAATTTTGATCTTTTCCTTCTGATTAGAAGCATAACTTAGTTCAAATGAGAAACCATTTCATCAGAGATTTGGAAACTTTTAAATCTGTCCTCACAATAATTTGAAGGGAAAGGTCTTGTGTATTATGCAAAAGTCAGGAAAGCAGGAGTAGATAAATTCTTAAAAAAAGGCATGTTGAGGGACACAGGAAAAAAGTCAGGAGAAAGTAGAGGTAGAAAGAGGAAGAGGGAAGAACAAAATTAGAGATGGCAAAGAGCTTTGAGGACAGGTCTGAGGATTTTCAACTGAATTTTGCCTTTTGCAAACACTTAACTGCTGGATAAACTACAGGGATTAATGATACAAAGAATAAGGAACATTTTGGAGTTGGTTTTTTTTTTAGATCTCCAATTCTATACCTTTAAAGAAACACAGGTGTAAAAATTAAACCTGGAATCTTACTTACTAAAAGTGAGGAAGCTAAGGGAACTATAATATCAGAACTGACTAGTACTCATTAGGAGTAGATACTAGTTACTAGTACCACTGCATTGAAATATATGTAAATTATTCCATAACTTTACGTTCTTGTTCAACCCATAATTTTTTCTTACGTATTTTTGAGTTATGATAATAAAGATACACCACACTAATCTTTTTTTTTCTTATAATAACTTAATGACAATCATGATAAATAATGGAAATTGGGATATTAAACTCATGAATGTGTAGGAAGCCACCTCAACACACAGTGAGTTACAGCTGAGAGGACAAAGATTTTTCACCAAAATTGCTGTATAGAAAGAAACAACTAGAAAAATTCTCGCTTACAAACCCTGTAATTAGGGCTTGCTTGTAGTTGCAAAACCAAATCCTCAAGGGTACTAAAGAAATCCCTGCACACGTAACTGAAATTACCCTTGTATAATTTTTTGTCCATTCAAATCTCTCCTGCCTATTAAATTGTCACATTATAATAAAAAAGCTACAAGGGGAACATCCTAATTAATATCCATCCAAATTAGAACTGTTAATGTATTCTCCTAGAAGGGCATTTCTAAGTGTTCATGTCAGGGTGGTGGATAAAGGGGAAATAAAGAGACACTGACTTCAGTTTGTATATCTCTGCTGCAGGGCCCTACTGTCCACTCCACGTTGAATATTTTTTTTTTTGAGTGGAGGAACTGAACTTGATTTTACAAAGAAAAATGTTGAAAAAAGATTTCAAGTTTAGAAATCACAGACTTTCATTATGAAAGTTTGCATCATATGTAGTCCCAGATTAATATTTAAGAAGTAGGCCTGGAAGTTATATGTGTACTGCTAAAATAGCAAGCCACTCCTCAGGCGTGAGTGTCCAAGTTGTAAGTTGTTAACATGGTCCATAAAACAGGTTTGGTCTCTCCAGGGATCAYTTATTTCCTGGTAATTCCTTGACATTGTTTCACAGGTATCAAGAGTTAGAGGTCACTTGCAATGTATGGCATAGACAAGTTCTTTATGAGAAGAAAGGTTAGTAAAATGGGTATGAATACTGCTATGCCATTTTCCCCAGGGGTGGAGAATGGGCCTTGTCCCTATTTAATTTGCTAGCATAGACACAGTATCCACATAGCCAAACTGATTTTATATTACTGTATATATCTAATTGAGGTATGGTATATACCTTGTTCATAAAGTTAATTTTCAGGTTAGATTAAGCTAATCTAAATTAGGTTAATGAACCCCTGGGCTCCTTTACTGTTCAATCAAGAGAAAGAAAAAAAAAAAAAACCCTAGAATAATTTAGCCCATGTAAGAATCTGATTGCTCTCTTAAGGTAATTCACTACCTTCATTGACTACAGAAGGAGGCTAGGGACTTTTTCAGACTTCACGTATTGCCTGTTTAAGCATCTCAGTTAATCTGAGATGGAATCAGCTCCCTGATAACCATTTCTGCCATGTTCAACTATTAAAATAAATTCAAGTTTTCTTATTTTTTAAGTGGTTCTGTTGCTCCCAAAGACATTTCTGAGTTTAGTCTTGAGGCAGTTAAATGAGTAATGTATACATTTTTACAATGCAGTCAGTACAAATAAGTGAAGTCATTGCATCTGAGAATATTAAGGTTAGAATACAAATATGGAACAAACTAAGACCAGGTAAAAACCACATATATATTGAAAATTTCAAATATGTGAAATTAACAATTAAAAAACCCAAATAACTATCTCTTCTGTTTGAAATACATGGCAGAATTCTTGCTTCTAGTTTCCTAAAGACTTTATCTTGTCCAGCAAGATTTAAAAACCTGTACTTTATGAAACGAGTGAAAAAATCAAATGGCATTTTGTGTTGAGAAAGAAGGAAATGTATCCTGTGAAGTTTTGTGGATGTTTCTTCCTTTTGCTTTTTCTGGACATAGTCCTGGGCAACTGGCTGTAGGTGACCCTGCTTGAGAAGGGATTGGGACCAGATGACCTCCAGAAGTTCCTTCCAGCCTCAACCATTCTGTGATTATATAATTGGTTTCAAAATTAGTCTATGACTTTGTATGTAGTTTTGTACGAGCAGTAGGATTAGTCAAAAATGCTGTAGTTTCATCGTCTGATTATCGTTTCATTAAAGTTTTTGATAGCACAGTGGAAATTTTGAGGGCACAATGAAGTTGATTTATTTTCAAAAATCCATGTTAATGTAGAAAAGTTTCTATTTTAACATTATTGAGTTGAAACATTTACTTCATCTATGTCCAAAATAATATAATGACTGCTTATGCTTAATATTTAAGAAAAAATATTTGGAAAATATAAAGCATTCAAGCCAACATGGAATTAAAAAAAAATATAATAGAACTGAAAAGGGAGTTAAATATTTTGACAATGCTCAACTTTATTTGCTCAATTAATTAATTATTTTTTTCCAGATTAAAAAGTTTTATGGAAACAAGTTAATTTTGCCAAGAAATATTTGGGCATAGAATGTTTAATTTCAGAGAGGAATAGTTGTTCTACCAGTTAAAATACAGAGGATACACGGGAATCCTTGCCCATTCAAGTCAGAGTAGTCTGAGATGAAAAGCACTGTTTCATATTTTCCAGAAGAGCTTCAACAGATTGCCCTATATTCAAGGTTAGTGTCCTAATTTTGTGTACTAACCAGAGAGTCCCACTTTATGCAAACACTTTCACCTATCTAAAAGTAGTGTCAGGTTTCTATGCAAAAACAGAGATGGTAAAAATTTTATTTTCACCTAAAAATCCAAAACTTTTAAAACTTTTTTTTGTTTTGTTCTGTTTTGTTTTGTGCCCATGTAAGACAAAAGAAATGTCAAGCCTCAAATTTGGTTTAAATAAAACAGGTTTTTTTCTACCTGTGCCTAAAAAATATTTAGTATTAAATTATCAGTGTTTCCTTGTTAACATTTGAAACCTTATGACAGGAAGGTTTCCAGCTGAAAATTCATAAATAAGAATGAAAATATACTAATATTCATCTGGTATTTATATTAGCTCCAAAGATTTTCTCTCATTTTACATAGTTCAGTTAAAGAGGTGAGACATTCATAGTTTCCTGGATTCAGACCCAGGTCCTATGTAGCCTCACAGAGTTACTTTCATGGAATGTTATTGGAATTTGGAAAACTGCTTTCTTTTATAATCAAAACCTGTCTTTAAGAATTACATAGATCCTATCAGGGATATGCAATTGTTACCTTCCTACTCAGTAAGAAGGGTCAGTTTGCAGCTCTCTTGGTGCTTGGCTAAGTCCTAAACAAATTGTAAGGCAGGAGGCCTTATCCTCCTAGTGAAATTCCTAAATGCAGTTTTTCACACTGTGACCTTTACATTCTATACAAACACAAGTTACTAGTAGTATTTTCTAATACTTCGTAACTGGGGTTAAAACACAGAATAATACTTATTTTTTGTGATCAAGTAAAACTAAACATGACTCTCTTGAGACTATAATAAATTTGGACATATCTGCCCCAAATTCTGCTTGGCAGGATTATGATGACAGGAGCAAGGAGAAATAAAGATAATCTCTCTTTAGTGGATGTCATCAAAAGTATTCAAATAGAAGAAAATGTGTGATTCTGAGGTTCTAGTTAATATTTAGCCTTTATAGTATCTCTCTAGTTGTAATGGGACATCTTCTTTTATTTTTAACCAGATTAGCAAAATGTTTTTTTTAAATTATGTTTTGAAGGACTGTCAGAAATATTAAACCTCATGAGAAGTGCCCATGCCACTATACAAGAGAAGGATCATGGGTATTCTCCGGCCCTGTGGTACAGACCAAGTCAGGTTCACCCTGTTCAGAATTAGCTTGCCCTTGAGCAGAATCTGTCGTGGAGAAGCCATTTGGAGGGATCTGAAACAGAGATGAAGACTGAACTAATATTTAAGCAGGGGAGCCTGTCAAAGGTCTGGTGTTTCAACTCACTCCTGGCCGTCTGATGTTTATTAGAATGGACATACTAAAAATACAATGCTTGTTGATATTTTGTACCTACATTTTTTTCTCTTTATCTACAACATTATTTTGCAATGTTAGCTATCATATCATGGATGCTTTAACTCAACTAGAAAACCAAATACTTTAAAATTCTGTATACAAAATAATAAGCATAAGACATTAATGGAAACAGCAGTAATTATGATGAGTAAAACTGAATTAAGAACAATTAGAAAGAATCTTTTATAAGTTATAAAGAAAGTGCAGAAGTGGATTATGATACAAGTAGAAACTGGAGGAAAACCTCAATGTATTTGCTGTAATCTTTTAAATCATTATCCGAAAAGCACCTTCACAAGCTTTATGGGTTTGCTTTCAAACAACAGACTTTCTTACTTTGTTTTTGATAATAGTATAATAGTTCTCATCTACTATGACTTAGCTGGATGTCCTAATTACTTTAGATGAAATGCAAATTAACTTTTGAAGTTTTGTCCATAAAGGAGTGAACTTAACATATTGATCAATTATTATATATATAATGTGTTATTCAGAAGGGCCTGACAATTAAAATTGGGGTACTTATTTTTCCCTTGCATTAGTTCAGTGTAATGATGTAACTCATAAATAAACTATTTCTGATGAAGGCATCATATATCAGTGAAACAGAATGTGTAAATGCCTTATGCACTTACATTGAAACTGTACTACCATCAGGGCAAGAGAGACAATTGCTGGTGATTGCAATCACCAGGGTAACAAGAATATAAGGCAATTAAAAAAGGAAAGAAGAAAAAGAAGAATTACATAAGGTAAGTTGTTTGTAAGTCTTTATTAGAAAAGGTGAAGAGCAACAATTTCTAGTACTGGGGAGCAGTAGAGGTTGACCAAGGCATTTGGTTTTCCACCAAAAGGTTTATGGCACAAGACCCTTCCAAGCTGCTTTTAAAGTGTGATGATGCTTCTTGATGCAAAGACTAAATTTACAGCATGTTATATTAACTATAAGTGTGCCTTTAAAAAAAGTTTAGGAGCCAGTTATTTAGTTTTCAAAAACCTTGGAGAACACTCACAGCCTTGAAAAAAGAAATGGATAGATATTTTCATCTTTTACACTGAAACTTGATGACCCAAAAGAAACAATAAAAGAATATGAAAGTTCTGCAAATAGTATCTAAATATGAAATAGGAATTTAGTATTGAGCTCACCACAGTACATAAAAATTTTAAGTACTCTTGGGGAAGTGTTTCTAAGAAAATTGTGTTCCATAGGAGTACAGTCACAGACTGGATACAGAACTTCAAATAATGTTCTTTGGGGAGGGAGGGGAGAGAACGTGAAAATTGTCATGTGGACAGTGTTTATTAACATACTGGAGCTTACATTTCTATGTCTTTACTTCACTAGATTATTTAGCTCAATGGGCACATTTTGTAAAGAAGATAGAAGATGCAGGTAACAAAGAATTAGATAATCAGACATAAATATTTCATTCTGTTCATAGGTCAGTTTCATATTTTTAATTAGAAGAACTACAAAACAACATAATTCATTAAAAAAAAAAAAAAAAAGTAAATATCATAGACCAGAGATTAGGCATGTAAAGAAAAAACTGAAAACAAAAAAAGAATTCATTGTACGATTGTCTGTTTTTATGAAATACCAGAATGAAGGACTCCAGAATAGAAATATCTGAACTCATGGGTAGACTTCTTATCAAAAGCATTTTAATTGCAGTGTCTATTTGTCTACCTTATCAAGATGTTGCGACTGACAGAGTAGTCATTCATTATATGGATTACATCAGCTGACCAAGTAATATATACAAATTGAGAGCAAGTAGCTGAATTTTAAAACTTGATATTGACTATATTGGATTATTGTCTTCTTTTCATTTTTGGTCTTTTTTTTTCCCTTAGTGGATAGCATTTACCAGCAAGACTGTTTCTAGAAATGGAATAGTGCAAGACTCTTCGTATGATGATAATGAAAAAAAAAAAAATTTTCACACCCCCAAAAAAAACCCAAACCCACCCTCTTATAAATGTGTCTATTTATAAAAAACAAGTATGTTTTCTAAATCCAGCATCATACAAAAAACAACTTCATCACATGCATATGCAAATCTCCTATATTTACCAACACTTCCAAACAGAAAAATAAAATGTTAATTGCAAATTGTTTTCATTGTTAATGTAACGCTGACTTCATGAAGAACCTAATACAATAATGAATTATTAGTTATTAAAATTAAGTTGATATGTATCAAAGTATCATATTAACATAAATACCTTGTACTTTAATTAAGCTCATCAAAGCCAGTACAAGATAAGAATGAAATGAACAACATAATCTAATAGCATTCCTGTTGACAATCTAATAACATTTCCTTTTGACCACTTAGGAACATGTTTTCTGTAGTATTCATTCTAATTGCTCCAGAAAACTGGAAAGCTAGTTACAAAAATCAATTTGGGAAAGCCCTGCAACCTGTGTGAAATTTTATGTATCAAAAGAAAAGGAAAGTTCATATTTATACCAAATCTCTACTTCATGGTGTTTAGCACTTCAACACATAGTCTTCAGCATTTCACAGTCATTAGTAATTGCAGTAAAATTTGTTACTCTGCTTGATTCTAAACGTTTTTTGCACTTTTTCACGTTGTTTGGAACAGTTTGGGTTTTTTTTTTCATGAAATGAGCACTCAAGTCATCATGACACTTTCCTAACAAGCATTTTTATCGTTAGGTTGCTTTCTAGCATACAGCTTTCCAAGCACAGCTGTAAAGGAATTCAACTGAAGGTCAAGCTAAAAGAGCAGAAAAAGCTGAAGAAGATAGATGGCCAAGGTACTGCACATACACAAAATGAATTTATAAAAAAATCTCACTTTAGAAATTTAAACAACAGTCAGCAAGCTAGTACATGAATAGTGAAGATGGTGTACAGGCAGCTTTTATATGGTATTCAGCATATAAAACTGAACAAATTCATTCATTCTTCAAATCCTTCTCAGGTTCAAACTCTAAAAGATCTGGAAGCCAAACCTTAGGAAAAAGGAAAAGTGTCAGTGTCAGGAGGCTGACTATCATGTCTTTTCAAGAGGTCCCAAGTCCTTATAAGCTTCTGTCATTACTTGTTGCTTTTTTGCAAGACTGAAAAATACACTTTAGTGCAACACATTTTGAAAGTTGCCAGTATCATTGCTGACAATCACCTGATTAGCACAAATAAGCAAAACAGGGAAATATTTTTATATGGAATCCTACAGACAATTTAAGTCTTTAGCGAAACTCTTGTCAGATTTCTTTTGTCACTTTACTGTCTATTACATATGTATACATGCAAACATGCATACTTACACACATATAGACATTCTCCTATCAAATTATAGTTTCTGTAGTCTCTTTGCTGCTTTGAACACTGTCCCAGAGAGAGTAAGTGGACTGTTACTTTTTTCTTCTTTTTTTTTTTCAGTTTCCAAAACTGCATTTTAACATCAGATATGCAACTTGCTGATGTTACTTAAATTACTTAATTCAAATTGGTACAGTGAAGCCTTACTTATCAATTTTACTTATGACACATATTGATTTTATTATACAGCTATAAGATGTTTTATCAATAACAGGGTTAAGTACAGCAAATTATAATAGTCATAATTCTCTATAATTACCTAAAAGTAAAATACAGTTTAGTGGTGAAGGGCTTTCTGATTCGTTACTAAATAAATATGGGCTTCATGTTAGTGAGAAGTTACCAAAAAAAACCCTAAAAAAACTAGGAGACTAGTATTGCTTGGGGCAGTTTGTGGTTACAAAGTGATCACCTGAGTGCATGTAGGCTGGAAATTCATAAGCACATGTGACTTCTGGGGGTTAAATATTTTGTAACTTGAGAACACTGATCTTTCTTATTACAAAACACAGAAGTATGTGTCACTCAGCTGAACTGCCATGTGAGCAATGGATCGTTAAAGTGATTTTTTTGAAGACTTCCTGAGGATTCAAAGCACACTTGGCCACGTGGTCCACATAGTTTCCTGTCACTGCCAAAACTATCTCTGTGTGTGTCAGTGAAAGTGATAGGAAGTATTTCTGATCTTCAGAAAAACAGGAAAGAAACAGAAATCCTTCCATGTCCTTTAAAGTGTTACAGTTTAAAGGACTTAGAAGTTAACCAATGTATGATAATATTAAGCAGAAAGTTGACTTGGGTACCTCTCAGTATTCTTAGATCAAAGTACTCTTGTAGTGGAAGGAGTGTGTGTTATCTACATTGTATATTTAGCAGTTTCTTCTTCCCAATGAGTTTAACTATCACTCAGAGATTGAGGACTCCAATTAATATTTTCTTTAGACATATCTCTCATTTTTCAATATTTTGCAAGCAGCTCAATTTTAATGAGTTGTACTCATCCAGACAGATGAAAGCAGACCTTTTATTCTTATATCAGAGCTTTTGTTTACTTAATTCTTGATTCTACCATCAACTTCATCCATTAAGCATGAGGTGTGGGATCTGTCTTTCTCCCATTGCTGTTCCATGTCCTCTACAGGAAGATATTAACAAGTGTTGTCACTACTTTTCCAACTTATTTTTCTTCTGTTAACAAGTAATTTCTTTGTATTTGTGGGCTAGCCTATTTTTACAGTCTCTTTTCTTATGTCTTAATTAATAATGATAATTTAATCTGTTGTATTTTTCTTTGCTGTGTCAACCCATATAATGAAAATAAATCTATTCAACCAGTAGAATGTTTTAAGGAGTAGAAAGTGGTTTGTTTATTTTTTTTAAATCAACAGGTGCAGCTTCCTGTACATACATATGTAAATAGTTCAGCCAAGAAACTCTTTAAAATATCAGTATATATTTTCAATAAGACTGGAAGAACACTGAGGGCCTGAGGAAACAAATGAGTATTTTTTAATATTAAAAACTTGCAAAAAAAATCCCAGCCAAAACCAGGACACAAGAGGACCGGGTAGTTTTAGAACTGTCAGCCTGATATTTATTTCTAGCAAAATAAGGCAATGGCTAACTCAGGTAGATATAATAAATCATCAACAAACTTCTGCATCTAGGAAATAACTCGAACCAAACAAACGTGATATTTTTAATGACATTGCAAGTTTAATGAAAAATATTAGGAATTTTGCTCTTTAAGATTTTTAACATCTGCTGTGCCCATTTCAATTTAAGAAACAAAACTATTGATAAGCAATGATGGATCAAAATTGCACCTTTTCTAGATGCATATAACTTTCTTCTTCAGGGCTTATGTATGGACACAATTTCTGACAGAAATTATTAACGTGGCCTTTAATTATTGCAGTTCTCAAATCTGGAAATCTTAAGTGATTTTTAGTATTAAAATATGCCTATCAACCTAGGTTATACCCTAAAAGCTGATATCCTTATTCTTTATATGCAGTATTTCTCTGAGGAGAGCACTTACATGGAATTAAAAAAAAAATTCTGTTTCAAGACCTCAGTTTTATTAACTAGATCAGGCTTTTCACTCCAGATCTTCTAAATCCCAGATTATAGTATATTTGTGAAGAATCTTTCCTCAAGACTTTTTTTTGTTTGTCTGAAACTCTTCTATTTTATATAAAGTAGAATTTCAGTATTTATTGGAGTAAAATATTCTCTATTTGGGCATTATTATGCATATATTACTACATATATATTACTATATATTACTCTCTCTATATTACTCTCTCTAGATATATATTTCCTAGGCAAGAAATATTTTTATTGTTTATGCAAAATGGAACCATTTCAATTACCAAGTCCCTAGGACACTGATAGGACACAAATGCTTTGATTCTACAGGTTTCCCCAAACACTCTCCTCACCAGGAGAGGAGAGTGGGAGTCCTCAGCAAGTAGAGGAGTTCTCTCACTCTTCTGACAGGAGTCCTCCCACTCTTCTCACCTTATATCAGGGGCCATGTGGAGATGTGTTGTTGTACTCGCTCTGATTCTGTTTTATCTTGTCATCACTGGACCTGTGACCCACTTCAAATGCCCTCCCACTGACTCCCAGCATCTGGAAACATTTGTAATCAGTCACTGTAAGGTGCCACCCTGTCACTTTCCTTTAGCACCTTCCCAGGAATGAGCACCAACAAGCTCTTCTAGGCTCACTCCATCTGTCCAGAATCATAATCTTCCTTCTTGCTTCTTGAAAAGCTTATTCATGTATACATGACCTTTCATGGCTTATCAAAGTTTACAATATTTAAGTATGAAAAAAGGGATTCGAACAGATTAGCAGGAATTTGAAATTATCATATTTTTATGAATGGCGATAGGGAAATTTGATTAAAAAAATCTTCAGCTTAATTTAAGAGAAAAAAAAAAAGTTACAAGATCCAATGACTCAAAATTAAAGGTAGACTAATTCAGACTCAAAGTGTACATTCTTAGCAGTGAAATTAATTAACCCAAATTAATTAACGTATTATGAAGAATCCCTCTTCAAATGAGATTTTGAAATTGACTGGGTTTTTTCCCCTAAAGTATGCTAATGAAGTTTCATCATTTGTATACAAATGAGGAAACAAATGAGTATTTTTTTAATATTAAAAACTTCCAAAAAAAGATGACCGATCGTTTTAGAACTGCCAGCCTGATATTTATTTCTAGCCATATCTAGTAAATATCTAGTAAAAGATGATTACAGTTGTCCTGTGAAAGAGTGCTCCAAAATCAAAGATGGATGCTGCATGGTCTTGAAAAATCCACTCCCCTAAGTTGCTTTGTGTTCCATGTATAGACTTTAGCAGAATATCTTCAAGATAAACTTTCTGAAGTAAAAAAAAAATCCACACACACACACACACACACACCCCCAACCCCACCATATTTCTCAGACTGTATCGTTTGTAGTTTAACTGCTGTGTTTTAAACAGCCTGTAGGGACCAAAAGCAGACTGAAACATAAACTCAGAAATGAGCTAATTAAGTTACAGAATTCTATATTAGTCAAGTAACCTTAAAGAAGAAAATGATACACTGATTGTCAATGCCATGTGATGTTCTAGTACCAATCATGGCAAATGTGAGCCAGATTGAGAAGTTTCTATTTAGTTACAAATTTCCTTAGCCAGAGAGTACTGTTTTTTTCAGGAGCAGAGAACAGAATTCAACTAAAGCACAATTACTTTAAACACATGGCAACTTTATTATATGTTTTATTATCTAAGATTTGATCTGGATTATTCCTGAAGGAACATTTTCTGTTAAATTCCATCTCATCATCAATGATAAGGGCAGGGTACGCAAAAGGACATGAGTCTGAGGACACTCCATGGCATCATACCTGTTTCAGTGGCCTGAATATGGGAATTGAAATCACAGCTCTAATTCACCCTGTGGTGTCCAGTAATTATGAATTCAAATGGGATTGGGTTCACAGCTATCAGCACACTAAACAGAAGATGCCTAAACTAGGTGATAGGAAGCACTTCAAGAAGTCTCTGAAGTCCCAAACCTCTAGGGGCTTTTCGATTCCTGCCTGACAGCTTTCATTTAGACACCCTTAATGCTGATGTCTGTATCTGTCAGAAATATCATAAACTTAAAAATCTTTATTTCTGTCCATTGACGATAAAAGGTACGCACTCAAATGTAAACATTCACATGGGCAAAGATCTAAAGTTAGATGATGTGAAATCCATCCCTAATTTCCAAATGACATGAGTTAGACAGCCTGAATCCAATCTCAGGTATGTGAATCCCAGCTGGGTTTAAGCCTCTTTAATTCTGCCAAACTGCTGGCAACTGTTGATATACTGAATAGCAGGAAACTAGGTTTATAAACAAATAAACTGATCAACATTTTATGTTTGAAGTATTCCATGTCAAAATGATGGGAAGTCCTTTTTTAGGACTCTGAGTCCTTTTGGACTTTCCTATTAACGATTTAGTGATCTGGCAGGTGAAAGCTGGTCTTATATTTGGACCCATCAGGCCCACACTCTACACTACTCATGCTCTTAAAGCCATTTCTTGGTTTCTCTTCTCAGCCACGGCTGAAGTTACCCAACAACTTGCTTTCTAGAGTATCCATTTGAAATGTGGATGCACACATGTCCTTCCAGCAGAAAGCACACCTTCTCTGTGGTCCTCTAATGCAGAAAAAACTGTGGATTTCTGGATAATACATGGAAACTCAATCTAAAATCACAAATGCAAACTCAATCTAAAATCACAATCCTCAAAATAAAGGCTAGATGACTAGCTAACTCCAGAGCATGCAAGAAGGATGGTTTAAGTTCAGAGCCCAAGTTCTGCCAAATAGCCAGACACTCAGTTCATGGCTATGTCTTGGCAGACCAAGACCTAAGAGAGACTTTTTTGGAGGCTATATTCTCTCAGGGAGACCAACATTCACAAAATACATGACAAATTAAGTGTAAAAGCCAGATTGATCTAGGTTCTAGGTGTGCTAGACTTAATCTTTTTGTTCAGATTCATTCTRTGTCGTAGCTATATAGGCAGAGACTAGACAAGGAAGGAGAAATCTTTTTTATCCAAAAGACTATTAATTAGAAAAACTTACTGTMTTTTTTTTTGTTTGTTTGCACAAATGCAAATTCACATGTCTTCCCTGAAGAGTAACATAAACTAGGCTACATGGCTGTTTTTTGGTAGAAATACATAGGAGAGGGAGAGAATCTTTGTCTGCAAAAAATGTAGGTTAGGTCCCTAATTCAATGTTTAGAATATAAGGTGTTCTTTGAACATTTTATATAATATTTATTTAATAAATGGTAATTGAAGAATAAAGAAATGGTGAGAATCAGATTCCTAAACATAGTTGTCAATGTAATTTTATATACCCTTACAGCTGTCACTCCAGAAGCACTCAAATCTTCTGGAGGTCCTGTCATATTTATTAGACCCATGGGATATCTCAGACAAAGACATCTTCTATGATACTAGGCTGAAGAGGTTTTTTCCAGGCACCTGAATTCTTTCCAAAGGGTTGTTGGAAAAGGGTCTGGAAGCTAGAGATCATTATTTATGGGTGAATACCTTAAGCAGATGCCCTAATGCTCAGGTTAGCAAATTTTCCTGCTGTGGGCTAATGTATTAGCAAGTACCTGACAAAGCAGGAGAATTTTACTTATCTACTAAATATACTCAATTGCCTCCCACAAAGCATACACCAAAACACCTGCAACTGGCCCTGATAGTTTGAAATCTTTTATGGAAGATGTTAAATTCCTTCAGACATGCACAACACAGTACCAAGCCTAAGTACACCGTCATTAACTCATTTGCATTCAGTATCACTAGGGAGACATTTCTCTATGGATTTTAATGAGTAAGAAAAGCCTTTTTTTTTTTTTTTGGGGGGGGGAATAGCTTTATTTGTTAATAATGCTCTTAGTTAACTATTTTCTTAAAGATATTCAACAGCTATCTGTTGTTTATTATTCATATATCTATTATTCGACAACATGTATACTGAATTCAGCTGACAAATCTAAGCTTTACATTACTTAATACATAAATATTCCCTTGCTCTCTTTTGATAGTTCAAAGTTAAGACAACCTTATTCTCCCTTTCAAATAATCTGACCATGATCTTACCATTACAACTGGAATAAAACAATACAAATCGAGTTCCTATATAAAAGCATAAAAGGTACTATAATACTTTCATAGTACCTTTTATAAAACTTAAAATACTTTATATTAAGGATGAGAAATTAAACTTTTTAATTTAAGGAATTTTTAGATTAAATATTTCAATTCTACCCTTGCTTTTATGTATTAAACCTTTATTGATGAGTCTTTAGAAGAAAAAAAATTATACAGTCAACTGGCATAATCTTTCATTGATGGATTCTGTACCAGAATGTGATACCAACGGAGAAGGAAAGAAAACAAGAAGATTTCTTGTGGTGAATGTCTTTTTTACCATGAATAAGCAAAGGCTGATTTAACTGTTACTTCAAAGTGTTTTACCTTAGTGGAAGTTGTCTGTCTGAAGTGGATTATTAACAGCAATTAACATTAATTATCTGAGCAGCCCTCATCAGTACATTTCAAGAGGACAATTATGTCAGTTTTTTAAATTTGTAGTAGATATATATTTATAGCCACTAACTGTAGCTTGGCTTTATACAAGAGAAACTTGACACTTTGAACCATGAGTCAACTGCTTTTTCTGGCCAGAGACAGTGTTCTTGACATAGACTCACATCATTTCACTGTGCTGAATCTGTAAAGTGTGGACACGAGCTCTATAGAGGCAAAAATAATTTTATTCTCTGGGCATTCTTACAGATCTTATCTGAGTTTCCTTTCCAATAGAAATAACAATAAAATGGTATCTAATTAAAATGCAGTACTTTTTGTTCTTCATTATACACTATGGCTTTGTCTCATTCTCTCCTTCCTGAATTAGACTAGTTTGGAAGATCTGAATAGAAATGCAGCTTTATCCATAACCAATTCTAACAGTCATGGTGATAAAATAATATTATTGTGCAATTTTATTTTTTTTTGAAAAAAAATCTGAAAAAATCCTGACAGTTTGCATCATAAATGTATTAAAGAATAACAGTAATAATCACTGTTAAAAACGGGGGATGATATAAGATTCTCATTGTTTCAGCCCTCTGTAAGAAYGGAATGTGAAAATATCTGAGAAGTCTGAAACTGATTACCTTGTCCAGAGGAGGCTTTCTTCACTGTAGGGCAGCCTGAGTCATCTCCTGTATATTCTTACATACTCTATGATACAGGGATACATGGATGGAAATATCACTGTGTATTGGGTTTACATGGCAAGGTTTTAGTGGTAGGGATGGGGGGCTGCAGGGGTGGCTTCTGTGAGAAGACACCAGAACCTGCCCCCATGTCAGACAGAGCCAGWTTCAGCTGGCTCCAAGATGAACCCGCCACTAGCAAAACTGAGCCYGTCAGTGACGCTGGTGGTGCCTCTGTGGTAACGTATTTAAGAAAGGGTGAAAAMCACTGTGCAGCAGCTGTGTGAGCAAGAATTGAGAAAATGTGAAAGAAAGAGCCCTGCAGATACCAAAGACAGTGAAGAAGGAGGGGGAGGAGGTGCTTCCAGGCACCGGAGCAGAGATTGCCCTGTGACCCATGGAGAAGACCATGGTCAAGCAAGTTGTCCCCCTGCATCCCATGGAGAACTACGGTGGAGCAGATATCCACACTGCTGCCCATGGAGGACCCCAYGCTGTAGCAGGTGGATGTGCCCTGAAGGAAGCTGCAGCCCTTGGGAGGGACTCCACGCTGGAGCAGGGAAAGAGCGTGAGGAGGAAGGAGCGGCAGAGAGAAAGTGTTATGAACTGACCACAACGCCCATTCCACGTCCCCCTGAACTACTCAGACGAGTGGGAGGAGGTAGAAGAGTCAGGAGTAAAATTGAGCCTGGGAAGAAGGGGGGTYGGGAGAAGATGTTTGTAGTTTTGTTTTCATTTCTCACTATCTTACTTTGTTATTAATTGTCAATAAATTAAATTAATTTCCCCAAGTAAAGTCTGTTTTTCCTTTGATGGTAATTGGTGAGTGATCTCCCTGCCTTGGACAGGATTTGACCCTTGTAATTAAGTTGAGTGATCTCAACCCACAATTTTCTCCTGTTGTCCTGCTGAGCAGGGGGAGTGAGAGAGTGGCTGGGTGAGGGTCTGGCAGCCATCYAAGGTCAACCCACCACACACTCACTAATATTGAGAACTAGGTAGAACTTGAAAGCAAAAACATCCATTGAGARTTCTCTTTAATTCTAAAAATACTCYAAAGAATCTTAAGACAACAACAGCTTTTATTTCCCACTAGTCAGAGTTTTGTTCTGTAATTCAAGTAAAGAATACTAAGCCAAGCTTCTGTTTTTGGTAAGGCTGACTCAGAGTTTTGAATGTTTGGAGTTGCTAATATTAGGTATATAAAATGGATGTGTCACAAATAAAATGAAAGCATGGGTAATATTTTTGTAGTTTTGACATCCATTTGAAACTGAAATTTCATTGCAAAGCACACAGTCAATCAAATTTTTAATTTCAAGCATAGCTATTCTGATACATTTTATTTTTCCTCTATAAGTGCTTAATTAAATTCAGCATTGTGTTTTTGAAAAATGATATTTAGGATGTCAGAGAACATGTAATTTTTTCATCAACTACAATATTTATAAAAAAACCCTACACCCACTGTTTCCATCTGTTTGTCATTTGTATACATCTATCCAAAGGGAATAACGGCACTATTTGACTTAGATATTTTGAACTAAAAAAACCCATCTTTTTTTATACAGAAGGTTTGCAGATACAGGGTATGAGGTGGTAAGGYTTCCTCTATCTTTTTTTACGATCCAAAGTTTAATATTCTTTATGTAAGTACAGATGTAAGTTCTTAGCTTAAAAAGGTTTCACATTTCTTAGCGTATACTACTCAGTGTCTGAAAATAGGTTTTAATTTCTAAAGCTGTATTTCCACCCACTGACATATACATTTTAGTAGAGATAAAAATCTTCAGAAAGAAAATGGAGCTAAACAGCTAAACAAGCATGAAAGGTTATTATTTTCCTAAACCAGTGTTGGATCACATCCACCTAAGCAATTTTAATTTTGTTTTATCTGTTCTTTGAAAGTARAAAAAAACCTTCCAAACAATGTTTTACAGCAGACCATTCCAGTGCTTGACTATTATTGCTATTAATGTTTTTTGTATAATTTAATTCTGGCTTACTGCATTTTACCACATTAATTTCTGTCCTATTCACTATGGAGAGCAAGTTATTTCCTGTTCCTTTGATGCAGCCTTTTGCATATTTGAAGACTATTATGTTGTACTTTTCTCCTTTTAGCCAAAATTATTTTTTTTTCTATTTTTTCTATTTCCCAAAACATACCAGAGAAATAAGTTATAAAAAATTTTCCAGGGATCTATTCCTATAAGAAGGAGACCTTCATTAGTCTAGCAGTGAATGGTTAGACTGGAAGAGTAGGTGTTCCAATTCAGTAATTTAAACTTGCTATAAAATAAATGCTAAAAAAAAGCAAAGCAAACCAAGGAATTAATTCACTCCTTCCCATCAGCAGGCAGGTGTTCAGCCATCTCCAGGAAAGCAGGGCTCCATCACGCGTAACGGTTACTTGGGAAGAAAAACGCTATAACTCTGAATGTCCCCCCTTCCTCCTTCTTCCTCCAGCTTGTATTGTGGAGCACAACATCATATGGTATGGAATATCCCTTTGGTCAGTTGGAGTTGGCTGCYCCAGTTGTGTTGCCTCTCAACTTCTTGTGCACCCCCAGCCTACTCGCTGCAGRGRCAGCCTGAGAACCAGAAAAGGCCTTGACACTGTGTAAGCAYTGATTAGCAATAACTAAAACATGGGTGTCTTATCAACATTGTTTTTCTCACAAATCCAAAACATAGCAGCATAGAAACTACTATGAAAAAAATTAAMTCTATCCCARCCARAACCAGTACATATGGCCGGGAAAACTGGGAATGCAAAAAAGATACAAATTTGAAGAAGTATTTTCTAGTCAAGCTCTTTAAAGAACTGCATAAAATACATCTGGAGTAGTATGTTTCTAATGCTTAAGTGGAAAAATTGAATTAAAATAGACTGTTCTGTATATTAAAATACCAAGGGGAAATCARAGCTTACTTAACAGATTTCAAAATTTGAATGGCTTACTGGAGATAAGTATGCCCATAAATTCAGTGGCATTCTCCAGAATCTCTTCACAGCACACACTAATGAAAGGTAATCTCAACATGTTCAAATAAACAAGGAAATATGAATGTAAATAAGTTCCTCCCTAGAAAGAAGCATGAGCAAATCCCAGATATATGGGATTCAATTAATTTTTCCTTTAAGGAAGAAGTTCTCCCCTTCTGTTTTTTGCTAGTATTCTACACAGTTTTATTATCATCACTTGTGAACACATTAAAGTATGTGTTTCATTTTGCAATGACATTCCATACACAGCTAGGCTTTAGATCACTAGCTTTTCCCAGATTTACACYGTTAATGGTAAAGTCTTAGTATGGGTGAACATCCACATAACAAGAAGCCAGTCTGGAATGATCAAGACTGCCATGAGTGAAGTAACGATCACAGTCTCTGCATCATCCTCCAAGCCCCGTTCTTGGAGCATTAAATGTTGGTGAGAACTTGATTGTCTTTATTCTCTGGGCATTCCTAAACTTTGGGGAATATTAATGGGGGCTGGGGTACACATCACATGTATAGTTGTGTAAGTTATTCTATCATTTGATTATATGCTCACCAMGGTGGAACAAACTGGTAGATTAATGGATATTAATGGAGGCTTCACAGAAAGGACACTTGAAGCCTGAATTTCTGAAATTCCAGCTTTGGACTTACAATGCCAGAACCTTTATTCTCACAGGTACACTTACAGTGTTCAAGTCCCTGTTTTCATCATTACAGATGTTGCATACAATTTASCCTGCTGAGTTATTAGGCCATAACTGGACAACAGTGGAGCTTGTGTTTGATTTAGCTGAACTCTGACCACATGTGACACGAACTCTGAATGTGCTTTTGGTTGACTGACCATCAGGTGACAAATAAGACCAAATGCAAACAAAATCAACAAAGGTCAACAAAASCAAATGCAAAGTCTTGCATCTGGGACAGAAAAACAAGCTGGTGCCAACTGCATAGAAAGCACTTTTTTAGAAAACCTCTCGGGTTCTTAATGGATAACAAGTTGAGCATGAGTCAGGACAGTATCCTCGCATAAAAGAAGGACAGCAGATTCCTGGGCCGTATTAGGAAGAGTGTTGATAGTAAAGTTGAGGGAGGTGATTATTCCCCTCTACTCAGCATTGGTGAGGCCATGTCTGGAAAGCTGGGCCCAGGTATGGGCTTCTCAGTAAAATAAAGAGTGAGAGTATGTATGAGAGTGAGTCCAGCGGAGAGCTTGGACGAGGCAATTGTAACAATGGAAATTTCAATTAGATAGCAGGAAAATCTTTTTCACCACAAAAATGGTCAAACACTAGAGGGGCTGCACAGAGAGATCGTGGAGTCTCCACCACTTGGTGAGTGGGGTTTGACCAGATGACCTGTAGAGGTGCCTTCCAACCCAAATTATTCTATGATTCTGTGACATGGCTTGTGTAACATGGTAGAAAACCACATTTCCAACAGTATCAGTTATGTGTACTTTCTGTTCTCTGCTCAATTCCTACGATGGTAAAAGTGAGACTATCCATCCTGACAGAAATAAAAAAGCAGTGGTACTTACCACACCTTCTGTACCCTCTTTCAAAGGGGGTACACAGAAATGCTGGATATCCAAGAYTGGACTAAATGGGACTGGAGAAATGTAATTGTGTATCAGTGGCAAATGTCATAGGGTGAATAAAAGGCAACAGATTGACAACACCTGCCTCTCTAATTTGCTCCCCCCTTCCTTTTCCCTCTTCATAACCTAATTATATTATATCTACCAGTCTTTGCACAGACATAGTAACTTTGTGTGTTCCTTGGTTCTCTTCRTCTTTTTTGACCTTTTCTGCATAGTGGCATGTGCCTAAGAATGCTGTCTCAGCAGGAGAAGACAGTTTTCTTACAGGACCAAGCAGTTAGCTGGGGAAAAGTGTATTAGTAAAATGGCTGCAGCGTGCCAAGCAGGAGAAATCAAGAGGGAGAATGAAGAAAACTTTGCTTGCTCTGCAGGTCTATAGGAGATGGTGGTAAAATGCTGAAGTCTGTCTGTCCTCTCTCTGGAGGACTACAACAACTTCGTAAGGACTAAGGAGGCAGTTCAGGCTAATTAGGCCCTGAAAATCAGAAAGTAGGTTTTTACCACTCTTGMCGAAGAAAACCAAGCTTCTCCCTTGATGAAACAAAAACTTCTGTCCTCTTTCCATTTTATTYTGTTTACAATTCCTAGGAGAAATGATCGATTGGTCCTGTGCCTCAGCTTCTGGCTGAAGTGCCCTATGAAGAGAAGACCAYACTTTTCTAGCCTCTAATAGCTCACGCATTCTTCTCCAAAGTCAGTTAAAAAAATTATTTCCTTCCTTCCACCCTGCATAAGAGAAATCTGCACCTTTTCTTCCCAGCACAAGATAGTCTTTCTAAGGCACACTGCCAGCTCATGARGTGTCATGAAAACCTTGCAATCCGTGATCCCTTCTGTACCACTCCACACAACACATATACTGGGAAGRTACAGGGTAATGGACAACAGTCAAAAAACTGCATTTAAATCAGAAATATGTCAGAAACATATAAGAAAAACAAAACTTCATTTACTRAGAAAGCCAAAATCACCTATAACTTAGTGAGACAAATGTGATTGGCAAAAGGGTCTAGAATTTTTGTGACAGGGGAAGASATAGGAAGAGATTTCAGGGAGTGCCAAGTCATCCAACACCACAAACAGCAGTGAGTGAGTGAACAGGATCCCTGAAAGAACAGCAATAAAAAGACTTGCCAACATTGCCTTACTTTTGTTTCCCTCAGGACAGAGGATGTATGGGATGAGCTCATTTTCCCTCCAGCCAATTTTTCTGAAGGACCAGTGGAGTGAAGCTTGAAGAGGATGAACTACCAGTTACTGTGAAGTAGTATGAATGCCCAGGCTACCAATGCTCCAGGCTGTGCTCCTGGAGACTTTCTCTTTCATGAACCTCCAGACCTCAGCATCAAGAAAAGACAGAATAGCAGAGGTAGGTGCTCAATAGATAAGCGTGTTGGGTGAAAACTTGTTTCAAACTAAGATGAAAAAAATAAAAATTGTGCTCAAATATTAATGTTGTTTGTTTTCTTTGGTTTTGTAGTCTTTCCTAAGTGGAGAGCAAACCAAGAATGTCCTACTCTTTCAACAGCCCAAATGTACTGAATGAGACCTTTGAGCATAGCAGAGGTGTTTTGTCAGTATTTGTCATGATTTTCCTTCATGATATGTTACTGATGGTATTCCTTATGGGATCATTGAATAATTTAGGTTGTAAGGGACCTCCAGAGGTCATATAGTCATCATCTTCCTGCAGTCCTGAGCCTATACCGTTGTTCAAATTCCCTTCAAAAGTTTTCTGTAACTACAGACTAAAACAGTAGCACTCAGAGTCTACTGATATTAATATGTTTATTTGAGGAGATCAGTTTCTCGAAGTTTTGTAGGAAGCTACAATAATCTTTCAAAGCTGAAGGGTATTTGTTTATTTTACTGCCTCACCCTTCCATTGATCCTATYGAGCTATTGACACTATGCCAGAATTCTCAGAGATCGTCTGTGTACGCTTTCTGATTAATGTTATTACCATCATTGTTCAATCTTGCAAAGCAAGATATTAAAAGGAAAGCTAAAAGCTCCTTTTTGCCTAAGACAAAAAGTATAAACCTAGAGAAATGTCATTGGTTTCCATTTTTAAAAGAGTGACATAGAGGATGATGAACAAAATTTCATGTTAATAAATACATGTATAAAGGAAGCTAAGTAGGAAAGCTTACACCATTTAACATCAGTGCACTTGTGTTAGGTAGAAGTTGTAATTATATCAGCTGGTCTCCTTTTACTCTGCAGCAAACAAGCTTGTCACAGAATTTAGTGTACCCACTTTTTAGTCATAATGATCTTCAGGAGAGATGTTCTCCCCTTGTATTCTTAACATCAATATAATATTACTATTCTCTTCTTCAATAATAAGAATGAGTGGCATTGAACCAAACTCTTGTGCACTGATTACAAAACATACTCTGTTCATTTCTTATTAACCTCTATGAACCACTGAGAAATATTGACCTGACCTGACAGTATATTATTATTGTCCTCTTTGTGGTTTGTCGGGGACTTAATCATATAGTTCTGTAGAAATTACTTATAACTTTGCCTGTGTAAATTTTTATTTTCACATTGTTATACCAAAATCATGAATATTTAGAATGGTCACATGCAGGTCAATCATTTTTTCAGAAACAATAATTGCAATATGGAGCAAACTACAGTGACATTGAATTGAAGCAACACAGAAAGAGAAAGTTCAGAAAGAAGGTCATCATTTTTAGATAAGGAAAATATTGGCCATGCCAGCATTGACAATATTTCAAGACTTAAATTTATTGCTTGGATATAATTAAATAAATCATAGTTAATTAGAGCTAACCTGAGAGGAACTGAACCCAAAACACTTAACAAAGCTCAATGCATCGTGTTTACTTTACTCTCCTGAGTGTGCTCTTGTTTTCATGCCTTCTGGTTAGAGTTAATTTCACCAAGATTTATTGCCCACATCTGAACTGACCACTTTGTTCATAATCAGTGAAGGCACTATTCATCAGAACAAAGGTATACATCTGCCTTCAATCACAGACAAGTATGTGCTCCTTTCCATTGTCTGTATGAGAGGCTGGAGTGACTACCTGTTGTGGTTTAACCTCAGTAGGCAGCCAAGCCCCACACAGCTGGTCGCTCACTCCCCCACAGCGGAATGGGAGAGAGAATCAGAGGGTAAAAGTGAGAAAACTCATGGGTTGAGGTAAAGAAAAAAGCTGTACGCAAGCTGCACGCCAGCAAAGCAAAGTAAGGAATTACTTTCTTACTAGTTCCCATTAGCAGGCAGGTCTTCAGCCATCTCCAGGAAAGCAGGGCTCCATCATATGTAACGGTTACTTTGGAAGAAAAATGCCGTCATTCCAAATACTCCCCTCCCCTTCCTCCTTCTGCCCCCTTCAGCTTTTATTGCTGAGCACAACATCATATGGTAAGGGATATCCCTTTGGTCAGTTGGGGTCAGCTGTCCTGGCTGTGTCCCCTCCCAACTTCTTCTGCACTCCCAGCCTACTCACTGGCAAGGAAGTGTGAGAAGTAGAAAAGGCCTTGATGCTGTGTAAGCACTGCTCAGCAATAACTAAAACATGGGTGTGTTATCATCAGTTCCAACAGTTTTCATGACAAATTCAAAACGTAGCACTATTCAAGCTACTATGAAGAAAAATAACTGAATCAGCTAAAACCAATACAACACCTCAGATGTAAATGTCTACTATGCAGCTGTCTACACTTCATGAAAAATCCTTCTTGTGTCTGAATGYATTTACAACTTTATTTCTTCATTGCAAAGTTTCTGTTTTCACCAGTTCTTCCTACTTTTTAGAATTTTTTTTCTTATCAGTTTGCTATCTCTGCATTGTAAAATGTCACTATGCATCATGTTTCTGCACCACTCTATGGATATTCCTTAGAACTTAAAGTTGTTTGTTTTTTTGTTTTCTCTATTTATTCTTGAACGATGTATACACAAATAATGTCATCAGTATGTTTCTCATCTATTACTTCCTTTTTACATGTTGTCTTAGCTTCTTCAAAATAAAATAATCTTCTGGAAATAGTTGAGTGATGACAAAGAATGTTGTTTTGTGCATCAAGATATACCACTACAGTCCTACAGATTGTTTATATTCAACTATGTTGACTCAGATGAGAGCATGATACAGAAATAAATTGAGTAGCAGTGATGAATGATTAAAGACAGGAAATAGGTAAGCTTCTTTCCTTGCATATCAGCAGCATGTGACATTGCTGATCATAACATATCATTATCCTGACATGCAAGAGACAGAGATACCAGAAGAATATATGAGTCTCAATTTTCCTGCATTGTTGATGGCTGAAGATGTAGGAGACATTTCTACTACAGGACCTTCCTTGTTGGACTTTTTAAAAATCTATTCTTTCCTTAGATAAAGTCAAATTTTAAGTGTCTTTAGGGTGTAAAGTGTCTTAAGAAGTTGCATCATTATGAACTTTGAAAAATGAAAAAAATAAGCAGTGTAGGTTTCCATACTTAGTTCAAGTGAAAATGAATTGCATTAGGGAACAGTGAAAATAAATTACAACTCTGGTACAGTTTCCCTTAGCAGAAAGCCTCATACAATAAATTTTATCTGCAATCTGAGCATATTTCTGAATTCCTTACTAGTACATAAAATGAGGTAACATAGCAACAGCATGATAAATATTTTATATAATCTGACTGGCTAAACAGATTCAGATGCATCCCAGTGGATGATGACTAACATTAGTCATAGTTACCTCTTCATGGCCTTAGCCTTCTGGAAAATTTAATTCATTTGTTATGCTACTGTGCATAACCTGACAACTATGATTATAATAGGCACTTGTTCTTCACCTGCAACAGTCAGGTCATGTTCAAGTGTTCACAATGTACATTCAGCTGTGCTGACCAGAGAGCACTGAGGTCACATTGATGTCAGATTGGAGACTGAGGTCATGTAAGACAGGTAACTGGCGTCAGTGCCTGATGGACATCCATTTCCACAGAAGCTAAGGATCAGCACAGACTACAACACTTCTGAGTCTGAGAATGTGTACAATTTGACCTTGCTTTCTTTAACAGGGCAAAAYACAGCAGGTATGTTACAAAAACTAAAACCAAACATATGAATAGGTCAAGTCAAGCCCTTGAATACTATACAAATATACCTATAGTGAAAGAGTATGGAAAAAAAAAATCCAACAATTCACTGACTGCACTTTCAGATCATGAGAGTTTTAGATATTTTATTAATGAGAACATTACACAGATATTCTTAAATTTTGGAAAGAACAAACAACCAACAGTAAGAATACAACTGTATTCAGTTAGAAAGGGAAAAAGTTGAAGAGAATATTTTCTACATAAGAAAAACCAAAAGAAGAGACAGAATGAAGGGAGCAGRTGGGAGAAAGCACCTATCCTAGGCATACTGAGAGCATTCACCAAGTTCCAGGACTAGAATAAGGTCGTACATCCTCAAGGAGCTTCCACAATTTGAAAATCTTATTGTGTCCCTTCTCCAACAACAACAAAAAAAGACAAGTTATCAGGGATACAGCCATGCACATTGTTCTTTCTTTTAAGTACTCAAACACAATTTAAACTAAAGAATACCCAAACTGTGTAAGTGTAATCCTATTGTAAGGATTGTCCCTTTTTTTGTAGTCAGAACAAATCCTCAATGCGGACAGCATTTATTCACAAACACCTTGTGACCCTGCCTTAATGTGGATCAATGATCATATAATTTGTAAATATGAATTGAAGCTTTTTCTATAAATGTACTCATGTGATTCCAAATGCCATCACTGTCCTCAGTTAGAATACAAGAGAAGGAAACACCTCCTTCCTCTCTGAAAGTGACAGGATTCTTTCTTTGCCTTTTCTAATTAGAATGTATGCTGCCCACTCCTCTTGTCACAGGAAATTTCTGCTTAGGTGTTGTTTAATGGACAGCAGGTTAAAAGTCCATTGTGATGCTGTGTTGGGTGCAGGTGCAGAGGTTTTAGTAGCGAGGGAGCTGCAGGGTGGCCTCTGTGAGGGGAGGCCAGGGCTGCCCCRWGCCGGACACAGCCGGTTCCAGCCGGCTCCRACCCACCCACCGCAGGGCACGGCTCAGCCCCGCAGCCRCGGTGGTGGCACCTTGGGGAAAGTGCGTTTAAGAAAGGGCAAAAATTTCACAAAAAGGGAGGAGGAGGGTTTCTGTTCTTCTTACATTTTATGAGAGAGAGTAATATTTCTAGGCACAGAAACACAGATGCAATACAAACATGGGATGGGTGTAATGATAAAATTACTGCAGTTAGGAGCCTGGATTTTTGCTTCTGCTTTGAGAATGAAGAAATAGTTACACAAATAGTCACTCAACTGGAATAAGAAGACTAAGCCTTAAATCCCTATTGTGCTTCAACTGGTTTATCAATTGAATTAACCCCTTACTTCCACTCTGTATAGTGGGCGATTGGACACCTAACTCACATGTAGTTGTCCAAATTGCCCACACTTAATTTAAGGTGTCTGAATCTGGAACTGAATCCAAGTGGCATTTACCACACATAGGCTTACTCCAAGGTTTTAAAATAAACTTGATTACAGAACACAAGGGATTTCTATACAGAAAAAGAAAAATAGCAACTGCAGAAGCTGATGCATAGCCTACTGAATTTATGCATGAAAGAGGACAAACAGACATACATAGAATGACACAAAAATATCTGTGCAAACACACATGTTTCCAGGCAAAGCCAAAAAGGCATGTCAGATGACCTTAAGGGGAAAAAAAGAAAAAGAAAAAAAAAAAAGATAGCTGGGTAATCTTTATCAATTGTTTTCTCTTTCCTTTTAATATTCAGTAAAATCACACATTTTAACAACTTTTTTAGAACTAGTGACTTGGCTTTATCCTTTTTTTGATAAAGCTGATAATTGAGTAGATTTCAAAGTCTGAGTACTCCTTCAAAATGGGTGAAGGCAATACCTTCATCAGTATCAGAATGATATCTTTCTGTTTATTTTGAATCTAAAGTTGAAACTTTTCAATACATTAAGTCTTAAGACAGATCTTTTATAATCATGATACAGTGCAGCTTGTAATGAATTCTGAGAGCAAGAGATCAACCGGTTTTATCAACCTAGCATACTGTAGCTTGACTACAAAAAGAAGAGGGAATTATGGAAGTTTCTACAATATTYTAATGACTCATAAAATTGTGGTTGTAGACTGACATATCTATAATTAAGAAAACTAACTCTTCTAATTCAAGGCAGACTTTACAGGAAAATTCCATTAGCAGCCTACGAAAGAATGCAATATTTATATGCTCACACATAAAGAAAAAACAATTTGACAAATTGTATTTGCAGTTTGGCTTGTGTTCTGTTCTCAGAATGAAATACAGGTCATAAAGAAGAAAATCCTAAGCCAAGTCCTGTCTTGAATCAGTTTCTCTTTGGTCTGTTCCTTGTTCAGTCAAGCCACAAATAATTATTTTGAAATTATCACTTTCCTATGCAGTGTCTAGGTCAGATTTGCCCACTTTGTCTACTGAACCTTCTTTTAGTCAAGCTGAAAAGATTGCCTCTTTCAAACTATTGGTCTCTGAAGCCCACAGCCTCTCTCTTTCCTGAAAACTGTTCATCCTCTCTTCTGCCCCTTCTCCCTTCCATCAAGGAGAGGGAGTTGGGGTGGGAAAGCATTAAAGAATCATAATCCCTTTCAGTATGCAAGGCTCATCTTCCCTAACTCTAGCCATCTCAGACTTAAGTTTGAGTTTGTGATTTTATTTTCTTAATATAATCAATAGGGAGAAATAGGCACCTAAAAGGTTGACTGATGTGTCAACTGTTAAAAGCATCTCTTGTAAAGTCAGATGAACCAGTTTTGGAGGTATTAGTTTTTCTATATTGACCTTAAAAGGAGTTTTAAATGTAGTAGCTTTAGATATCCAATTTAATAGGTAAGATTTCCATGAGGTGATTTATATGTGTTAAGTCATACTCTTGGGCTTCAACTGTTAAAGTCAGTAGAAAGTTAGTAGGGTGTTGTTGGGGAAGCAGAGTAAGAAGGAGCCATGGGATTAAAAAAAAATTATTGCTCACTGGCACATCGAGAAAAAAAAAATTATTGCTCACTGGCACATCGAGAAAAGTGGTTTAGACTGTGGACCAGTTTTATATTGTATTGTAATTGAGTTCATGAGATCGTCAATTTGAAAAGTGATAAAGTCATTAACTCTGGAAAATATCTGAGTCTGCAGTTTGGTTTTGGGTTTGTTTTTTTTGTTTTTTTTTCAGACTTAATAAATTGGATACGTATTCCAGTTAAGTACATCCTGATGTTTTTTTAAATCACCTGTTTTCCTGAAGACCGACATTCACAAAACCTCTAATAAACACTCTTAATCACATCTTAAAATAAAGTCAGCTCTCCAGACATAGCCAAGACTATTATGCCATGTTCTCAGTTGGCTATAATGATTGCCCCCATTTAGTGTCATCAGTCTTTTCCATGAATTCTTTGATTGTAAGAAATTTGACTTTACATTTTCATTTTATGGGCCTTGGTTACCTAGATGTGAGACTGCCATTCCTCAGTCTTTGTAATAATTAATTATCCAATGAATCCATGGTGTTTACCAACAATAGGAAAAATTTGACTTGAAAACAATAAATGCAATACCAGAATGTATCCCCCCCAAATAATAAGTTATGTTACTTTGATATTAAGATAAACTGTTCTTTGGAGATCATTTAGATGATCAGCAAATAATCCTTAAAGCAGATTTTTTTCTCACTATTTTTTTGATAGCTTGTAGAATTTTAAAGATTTATATATTAAAGATAAAATCTGATTGTGATCATAATTTATTATATTGCTCTTCCATTCAGGCCCTTTCTTATAATAACTCATACTTGTATGCACACACCACTGAAGTAAATTTCAGTGAGTTCCCCCTGTAAGTAATGACTTCAAAAGTTGCCTTTTTAATCTGGTTTAGATATTGAGTGATTATTCATCAATTTAGTCCTGTCTTCATAGAATCATAGAATCATAGAATCATAGAATCATAGAATCATAGAATCATAGAATCATAGAATCATAGAATGGTTTGGGTTGGAAGGGACCTTAAAGATCACCTAGTTCCAACTCCCCTGCCACGGGCAGGGACATCTGTCACTAGATCAGGTTGCTCAAAGCCTCATCCAGCCTGGCCTTGAACATTTCCAGGGAAGGGGCATCCACAACTTCTCTGGGCAACCTGTTCCAGTGTCTCACCACCCTCACAGTAAAGAATTTCTTCCTAAGATCTAATCTAGATCTACCCTCTTTTAGTTTCAAACCATTCTATCACTACACTCCCTGATAAAGAGTCCCTCCCCATGTTTCCTGTAGGCCTCCTTTAAGTACTGGTAGGCCACTATAAGGTCTCGCTGGAGCCTTCTCTTCTCCAGGCTGAACAACCCCAACTCTCTCAACCTTCTTCCATAGGAGAGGTGTTCCAGCCCTCTGACCATTATCATGGCCCTCCTCTGGACCCACTCCAACAGGTCCATGTCTTTCTTGTGCTGAGGACTCCAGAGCTGGATGCAGTACTCCAGGTGGGGTCTCACCAGAGCAGAGGAGAGGGGCAGAATCACCTCCCTCAACCTGCTGGCCACGCTTCTTTTGATGCAGCCCAGGATGCAATTGGCTTTCTGGGCTGTGGGCGCACATTGCTGGCTCATATTCAGTTTTTCATCCACCAATACCCCCAAGTCCTTCTCGGCAGGGCTGCTCACAATCCACTCACCACCCAGCCTGTATCCATGTTTGGGATTGCCCTGACCCAGGTGCAGGACCTTACACTCAGCCTTGTTGAACTTCATGAGGTTCGCACGGGCCCACCTCTCTAGCCTGTCAAGGTCCCTCTGGATGTCATCCCTTCCCTCTAGAGCATCAACCACACCACTCAGCTTGGTATCACCTGCAAACCTGGTGTCTAAAAATTCTTTAGTAGAGAAAAGGGCCAGTGACATCCCCGCAAAAGGACAAAGGTACTATTAGTTTCTTTCATGTGGAGGAAGGAAGAAAATTCAGGAGCTAGTTTGTTTCCTGGATCCATCCAAAAAATCCTTTCAGAGTGTAGTTCTTCAGATTACAAACACTTATATGGTTTATAATATTAGCAGAGATTACCTAAACATTGCAGAGTTGCGTCTTCACTGCTACTGTGCTAGTAATAAATATGTCAACATACGACTATGAGTCAGTGTTTTGCTCCCCTAAAAAATGTTTAATGAAACAAGGGACTCTTTTTTGATAAAAGCTGAAATTTAAGTATAAATTATTTTTTTCTGTGTGTGTGAAATAAAGTGTTCAAAGTAAGTTGTTAACTTCTGTAGATATTACTTAGAAGTTAAGGCTTTATATTCTATGAAATCTTAATGTTGAAACGTTATTTTAACTGAGATGAAAACGCTTTTCTTCATGGCTATATTTTTACTACCCAAACAGTATCTAATTTTAGATTGAACCATGCAGAATTAAGCAAATTTGTAGCCTCTACTATCCAGTGATCTGTAAAGCTAATTGGAGACTAAGGATTAAACCTTTATAAGGGCTCCATGTGACACCTACATTCCACTGAACAGGTGGATTTTATTACATGTGGGTTTTCATTTCTGTGCTTCAAATACAAGGAAAGTTGCTTTTTCATACTTTAATGATTTTCAGGATGTAGCTCTGAAATGTAAGATAATGTCTTTTTATTTTCTAATACTTTTTTATAGTTTAAAAATTTGCATTTAAAGAGGGAAAAAAAGTGGTCAAGCAGTTTTAGTATACAAGATTTTAAAGAAAATTAAATCAAATTGGTGTAGATTAAATGTCTGTTAACTGGCTATAATTCAACCTTTTTTATTTACAGAATAGCTTCACAGAAGCCATATAGTATGTATGTCATCACTTTATTCACAGGTTTAATCTATCTCCCCAATTGTTTATTTTCTTGCTTTCTGTGAATTAGATCTCCATTATCGCTATTTGCAACAAGTTGTAATCATGGCTATTTATATATGATTTATATATATAAAGGAAGGAAGGAACAAAAGTAAAAGGTGTTTTGGATTTAAATGCTATAGGCAAAGAGAAGTATGCATTGGTCCATTCCCTTTTCATGTCAAATTAAACAACTTTTCAACTACATCTTACAGAAAATAAATTGTATTTAATTTTCAATTTGCTTCAACCTTTTTTCTCTTAATGTTGAATTTTATATTAATTAGCTATTTTCTTAAGAATACTGCACTAAGAATCATGCACTGTCATACTGAGAAGAATATGAATAACTCAAGATCCAGCACTACCTACCATCATTTAAAAATATATATATGTATTTCCCCCCCTGCTCTGTTTATTCTGTATGACGTGCAGGTCCTCAGGCGAACCTCTGTGAGTTAAGGGAAGGCGTGTTTCAGTGTGTTTTAAAACTAGCTTCTGATCCAGCAGCTGATTAGGATTCAGAGTCTTTAATTTGTGATTAAAAGACTACAGAGGAAATTTTGAATTAATTCTGGTATGGCTGTACTGAGTAATGGAGCCAACTGATTTTGGCAAAAGCTATCAGTCATCAGAATTCAAGTTCCTTTTTTGTCACATTCCCTCCTTTATATATTATTCAGCAACAGTCATGTAAAAAAAACCCCAAACAAACACAAAAACCCTTAACAAAAAAATCACTAACAAAACCTAATAAATACAAAACCAAAACTTTTGGTTCAGGATGTCACAGTTCATGACAAAATGCACAGTGTGGAGACTAAATGGACCTAGTTATCAAAACACTTTAGTTAGATAGCTTTTTAATAGTTTTTTTTAATAGTTTAGTTGTTGTTTTGATTTGGGTTTGGGTGGGTTTTTTTGTGGTTTTTTTTTGTTTGKTTGKTTGGTTGGTTRGKTTTTTTTTACATATAGTTAGCTTTTGATCCCCAATAGCTGTGGCTCCAAGATCCCAGTGGCTGGACTTGGATTTCTTCAGGGTTCTTTTGCCATGCATTCTGGGAGATTCTATCTTCTGAGGCTGTATATAGGACATTTTTTACTCCATCACCAGTTTAGACAGGGGCCAATAATGTTGCCAGCGCTACTTTTGGCCTCACTGGTTGGAAGGCTTCTTATTGCTTGGATATGCTCCCAAACTGGTTTCACTTATGGGGCACAGTATACAGTGGTTTCACATGTTTACTCCATCCAGTCATATGCGTCCTGTCAAATGTGCAGCGCTGGACGGAGCCCAGATGGATTTTCCCATGGCGTGCTGCACAGATTCCCTCTGTGGAAAGAAACTCTCCCTTTTGGTCATTCTAGCTACTATATAATTTTATTGCAAGAAAGGAGCTATTCCTAAAGGATTTTCACATTAGAACTTATTGCTGCTCTTTTAGATAAAGGCAAAGTCATGTAGAGGGTGTAAATCACCGGTACCGAGTGGGAACTGCTTGCAGGTTTCTCTGTTACAATGAGTTGGCTGAGGTTATCCTACAGCCAGGTGATTTGTGCAGCACGGCACAGCCTGAAAGCCACAATGGACGTGCAGGACAGCACAGCACAGAGCAGGCCTGCACCTGCTCAGGTTATCTGTTGTGTGGATCACTAACTCATCAACGTGCAACAGTCTCCTGGTCAGAATCAATACATCCCCCTCCTCCCCTTGGGCAGTGCTGAGGCACCTTCATCACAGACTGTCAGTTTCACACTGGCCACTAAGCAGTCATTGATGATCTTCTTTTGAAGGAAAGGTTTGCCTGCAGCTTCCTTGAGCAGATGTGTCTGCTTTCCATTGATCTGTTCACCCAACTCCTTAGCTGAAGGCTTCGTTTCCTGGCAGAAAAATATGAGTGGCATTTTTCATATTTAGCATGTACAACGCGAATATTTATGCCTGAACTCACCATTCTAGACTCAGTTATGATCAACTGGGAAAAAAAATCTCAACTCTGGGGCACGATTCATGCAACATTAGACAGCATTAAGATTGACTAAAAGGCAAGCCCAGGACTTCCTCATCTTTTTAAGATTAATCCCTTCCCCAATACTAGGTTCTGCAGGAAGGACTCCTGAATTTGAGAAACACGGGGGAAATTAAGGCCAACTCATTCTCTATAGAGACTTATAGAAGGAATGGCAAATGTAAGTTTGATAGAATCCTCTTTTTTTGAGAGAACTATATATCTTTTTACAAATTAATCTCAATTTATTTTGGAGAACCTGATTCACTTCATCCTGCTTTTCAGAGAAACCTGAAATTCAGCTTTCTCAGATACCAAGCCCATTAGGCCTGCAAAGAAGTAAAGTGGTAGCACTATTATAATCAAAATTTAGAGATTTATGGTTTTACCTGGAAGATGTTCGCAACTGAAACAAAGAAGAGCTTTGAGGAACAACCACTTTATTCAACTATGATTATTAGTCCATGATTATTACCACATCTGTTGTGACATATGAATGTATTTTATTTGTAATTGTTCTATAGTGAAATGGGGCTCTAAATCAATGATTATGGTTTCTATTTGAGAAGACAAGAAAGTCATCACTGTGCTGATATTTTCCATTAGGATAGTGTTACAAAGCATTACTGGTCTTGACATTAAGCATTTCTTGGTTTTGAAATTTTCAATTATATATGGTTTGAAGTTTCCTTTTAGTTGTAATTTTTGTTGTAGAATAAAACATTATTAATGTTCTAGTGTGACTAAAATATACTATGGATTTCACAGATTTTAGCAGTGTAAAATCTAGGTGGTTATGTCTTATTTAGTGCAATGACTCTATTCTAAATTAAAAAAAAAAAAAAAACAAAACACAACACATGCTGTGATACAGGCAGAATTTAGTTTTCTTATTAAAAACACTGGGAATAATCCAATCAAACCTTACAATATTTCTCTCTCCTACTGTATTGATTTAAATATTGTCTCAAAGGCATAAAAAGATTGATGTAAGAAGGAATATTAGCTGAGTACATTTCATTGTATTTTCATTTACAACTTACTATTGTCAGATGCCCACAGGCATAGATGTCCCCAAATTGAAGTTTATTATTATATTATGCTGTGACATTTGTCGGTTTGCATTTAAGATGGTAATGTGTCTAATTCAAGTCTTAAAACCAAATAAGCTCTGGATTGCAACCAAAGTGAATGAGAAATTATTTTAGACAAAGGAGCAATAACATTTGCAACTTTTTTTATCTCTCAGAATTTCACATTAATGAAGAATTTTTTTTCCCTCGAGTTGTTATGGATGACACTTCATGAAAGTTCCAAAAAGGTGTAAATTGTCTCCCTCTCACAGTGCTGCTGCCCCCATTGGTCCCTGCTTGGTCCTGTAACCCACCATATGTTTCACTTCCCAACCCTTTTGCACCTCTGCTGTAATCTGCTTCCTCACCTTTGACATGACCCACCCTACATCACTACCTTACTCCTGTACTAAAGCCTCCCTTTACCTCCCCTTTTTAAGTGATACTATTTCTTCTGTTCTGCAACCACACAGTTTCAGTGACAAAGTAACTGATAATAAGGTTTACAGAGATGGTGTCTACACCTGAAGAAACACCATAGAAAGATACTGGCCATTAAATAAGCTCTAAAAAGAGCTCTGAAGAGCTTCTGGCACAGAGACCGACAAATGGAAAACTATTATGCAGCACAAATAAAGTAACTGAGGGAAGCTTATGTAGCAGAGGATCTAAAAAGGAGAAACTCAGTGCCAGCTCCTCAACAGTAAGGACAAATAAAGTTTTCCCTGGAAAGCTGATGTTCATAGGGAAATATGTATCATCTCCCCTACCTGCCTGCAGATGTAATCCTAGAATCCTTCTTTCCAGAACCGCATTTTAGAAACTTACTTCCCATGCACTTATAAAGGAACGATGGTTTTCTCCATAGCAGTCGTGGTTTAACCCCAGCCGGCAACTAAGCACCACACAGCCACTTGCTCACTCTCCCCCCCTGAACCCTGCCCCGCAGCGGGATGGGGAGAGAATCAGAAAAAGACAGTTTATTAAAACAGAAAAGGAAGGAATAATAATAATAACAATGATAATAATATAATAATGATACAATATACAAAGTGAGTGATGCACAATGCAATTGCTCACCACCCGCCGATAAAATGGCCAAAACGATCGTTGCTTTCTGGACCCCCCCCCCCCCCCCCTAATTCATATACTAGGCATGACGTCACATGGTATGGAATACCCCGTTGGCCAGCTGGGCTAGCTGTCCCGGCTATGCTCCCTCCCAGCCTCCTGTGCATCTGGCAGAGCACAGGAGGCTGAAAGGTCCTTGAGAAGTAGATTATCTAGCAGCAAATAAAATATTAGTGTGTTATCAACATTTTTCTTATACTAAATCCAAAACACAGCACTAGGAAGAAATTTAACTCTATCCCAGCCGAAACCAGGACAATAGCCTACTGTTTTGTTCTGGTTTTTGTTGGTTTTTTTTTTTTTTTTTTAAAGAGTGTCTTTTGATGGAAGAAATTTATTACTAATAACTTTTGCCTGCCCCAACTGGCAGGGCCCTTCTCCATTCTCCACACTATAAAGGACTTCCTTTTTACCACCTAAAAATATCTGATTTACAAACCTGGTCAGACATTCAGTTTGCACGGACTTTCTGGAACACCTGGTGTATGCACAGTGGAATAAATTCCAAAGTTAAGAGAATTACATGTCACATAACATTTGAAAAGTCTATCTCTTCTGAAGCTTGGAGGGTGCTGTATTTCTTTGCAGATGAAATATTTTAGTGAAATGTTATTTGGATAAGGTGGTAGGGAGAGTTTTTGTCCCAATTTCTATTTTCTGTGTGTAAGGATTATTTTCCATGTTTCCCAGTGTTTGTTTACCCCAGGATATTAATGCTAAAGGGTCAGATCTTCTTCCCCACAGTCCATTAGGCTGTGTCTGCAGTGGTAAATAAAAAGGCCAGACATCTGCTCCAAGGCCATGTGGCACTGCTTGGCTTATGTCTATGTTATTTTGGGCTAGTCCCATTTATAACAGACACTTTTTGGAGAAACATAGCTGCAGTAATTCAGAACAAAGCTAGTGAGTGAGCTCACATTGAGGCAGCATGAACTGTCAGGGGTCCTCTGTTTGAGTGTCCTCCTAGGTCTTTTTCTTTTGTTCAGGATGAAAAATATGAGGAGAGCAAGATATAATTAATTAAAAGTAATTTTATAGTTATGTTAGCTTTTTTTTTCTTTTTTAGAGAAAAAAATAGCAACCTCCCTTAATAGAAATGAGTTTTAAAACACCCATCAAGATGAATATGGAATCAGACATTGCAATGTTTAACAAGAATAAGTGGAAAAATTATATTTATAATAACAGTCCACAGTTAGCCCTCAACCCTCTCCTCCCAGTCCAACAAAAAAAAAMCCCAATAATTTGTTGCATCTCTGAAATTGCAATATTAGTATAAGTGAATGAACACAGCAAATGTTGAGTGGAAGACTATGATTATTTTCCCCTGGTATTAGATGCACATACCTACTCTTTTGACATTGCATAGTTTCATCATATGTTGTTATTTTCTGAAGTACTCTAGCAAAGCTTTAGAAAAACTCTGTTAGCCAAGGACAATTTATTCACTGACATGCATATTGTATTTCTGCCATTTCTGTGTTGGCCTTGCAGTAAGGACAAATGTATTTATGCCACAGTTTGTAAGTTCTTCTGGCAACTTCTCAAAGCTGCTTTATTGTTACTGAACATTTTGAAGCTCTTTTGCTTCGCGTTCCTGTGTTCTAGCTTTCCGTTTCACTCAGGTTTTGTTTCCTGATATGCTTGCACAATCAAGCTATACTCTTGCTACACATTCCCATCTGGTACTTTTGAATAATGGTATATATAGTACTAGGAGATCAAAGAATTAATATGAGGAAAATTGAAGAAACACACCCATCTCCTCCACAGTCCTCAGTTTATTAATTTGATCATTGCCCAACTAACGCTGTCTCACATTAGTAGAAGGGAAAAAAGCACAAAGTCTTATTGTAATTTCAGAAATTATTCAGAAATATTCGAATTTCTACTTGTAAAAAGTCTTGTTATTCAAATATCAGAAATTACATTGTTTTGTAAGATAAAAATTTAATGATAGACAGCAAAAGTTTAAGGCCATAGAAGTCGCATCAATAAAATGGCACAATGTAAAACAACCAATTTGCATAGAAGCATTGTGAAGTCCTACTGGTGTTTCAAAATTGTATTCAGTTTTTCCTGATCTTTTAGACCATTTGTTGCTAACATTTCAACCTTTAAGTAAGTTTTCCAGTTATGGTGAAGAAGGAGAGTGAGGAATCAGCTCATAGTAAAGTGGCAACTGGAGGATTCCCTCTGGGCTCTAAGAGTTTGTAAGATGTAACTTCCTCAGCAATTCCTCTTCTATTTAGCTATTGGTTTAGCCTAATTAACAGGAGTAGTTAGTTCTGTCTGAGAGTCCTGCATGTCCATACGGAAATGTAACAACAAGGATTGCCTTAATGAGATGACGTGTGTAGTGGAAGAGACCGTCATTAAAAAGTTAGGAGATGGTTATTGGCTGTGAAACAGTAGGTAAACGATCTATACAAACAGGTAAAATGAGGATTCTTAGGGGCAGCAGAGGAAAAGAATGACTGAGATAATTGCACAGTACCAACGCTTTACTGTTTTCATTGCTGGTCCAGCTATGGAACAGCTACAACAGAGATGTGAGTCTGGCCAGCTCGCTTGGCAGTAGCCTACCTATGCCAATAATTTCAGTCTATTACTTCCTTGCAATAACCACATATCAAGCCAAAATACTTGAGTTGTTGTAGTATTTCATTGACTAGTTCACCTGAAATATACCAACAGCACTATGACAATTTCCACCCTCTGCTCTACCTGTCACACAGAAGAAACCTATTTACGATTTGTTTTCAGAACTTTTGTCTCCCTCAGACTGAGTCTGTGTTTTACACTACAGCAAAATTTTAAAATGTCTTTCCCCACACTTTTTTTTTTTTTAAGCTCCAGAACTTAAATGTGTAACGGTGAAAAAAATTAAGAAATAAAAATTAGATCCCTACCTGTTTAGGCAGTAAAATCAGACAAACAGGAATGAAATTTTAACTATTTTAAGCAGTAAAAACATTTTTATCTTTCTTTATGAATGTAAAAACTTGTCACAGTTTTCTTCCTCTCTGACAGTCAAAACCATTAGATTTTATTGCACAATGGTGAAGGATGAAAGTTCTGAATTTGAAAAGTTCTTTTCAAACCTCTCTGAAATGGAACATTACTTTTTAAACAACCTTTAAAAATCTTTGTGTAAAAATATTCACCATGACTTTCTATTTAGTACAAATAAAAAACTGGCCAGTGTTTTCAGAGGTTTGTGCTGGTCGGCAGTAACCACCAGCACTGTAAAATTGCTTGTATGGATGTCTAAGAAAATGCTGCCTACGCTGCACGTTATTGAAAATGCTGTGTCCAGAATTTTAACTCACTCCAAGCAATTCAGCATGTCACTCCAGTCTTGAGGGAGAGTCACAGTGCAACTGCTTGTCAAATATCAGATTTACTTTAAAATTGCTTTAATGACTTCTAGGACAATATACAATTTTGGAGATACAACCAGGGCACGGGGGTGGTAGCGGGGGTTGGAGGGGAGTAAAACAGATGCTGTAACAGAAATAGACCAGTCTAATAAAGAATCTYGTGTCCTACAGTATCTGTATGACAAAATTAAAAACAAGCAGGAAACAGATTTAATTTTTTAGAGAGATATTCATAGCCTTAATCTCCTTTTTACATAGCTGAACTCTGAGAAGGGTTATGTTTAAGGAATCCTTGCTAGGGTTTCTGAGTATGGTCCTAAAAAATATGAGGCGCCTTTGGTCCTAAATCGCAGAATACATAATTTCTTTACTAGGAAACACTTCAAGGAACATCCATGTTTCCTGAAGAAACAGAAAAAAATAAAATACATGAATATAGACAAATGGATTGAGCTATCTTCTTAACAGCACATATATAGCGTGTATATATATGTATATGTACATATATGTGAACAAGTATACATACATATATATACATAACAGCACGTATATTAAGCACACTCTATAGATGTTGCTGTTTCTTCTATTTCTTCATGTTTTTATCGTGTCAGTTCTTTCTTATTGTTCTTACCTTTTTGTCCTTTTTCGCTCTTCCTCTTTCCAATGACTACAGTACTATCATATACCTTTTGTACATTGTTATCCTTGTTTTTCTTGATATGCAGATGTTGGTCCTCTTTCAAATGAAGGTAATATCATCTTACTTTCTCAAATACCTTGTATTTAAACATATTCATTGTTGAGACTCATACCACTATCTCAGATTATTTCAATTTAATCATAGCATTGAAATAGATAATTTTGCCTTTATAGTGTAAAAGGGGTGTTCTGAGACCATTTTGTACCTTAGAAACCTGGTCCATACTTTTTTTGGTCTTACTAAATTGTATGAACACACTGTCTGAATCAAGGCTGAAAAGTAACTCAACAGAGATTATATAATGCATTACACGCAATATATTTTGCATACATTTAACTAAAGCTTAGCCATAAACTGCCAAGACATTGTGGCTGTTTATGTGTTTATTTGTAGAATTTTATCCTTGACGATAAATCATTGATGGCTTTGTTAGTTTGCTGCCAGGTGTCCTAGCAATGGCATATAAATGACCACAGAGTAAATGACGTACTGTACACTCATTCTTTAATCTCTCAGTAACTTGTTTTGTTGAACACTCATCACTCTTGACCCTATTTTGCTATGCAGTGAATGCTAATATGCAGTTGAATGGAAGAGTCAGAGAGCAATTAGATGATACACAGGAGTCAAAAAGATAATGGCAGGATGACAGGAAAGGGTAACTGCACCAGAACTGTGGTCAGTTCCATGGAATGAAGAAGATAAAGGAGGGAGGAGATCAAACAAGTTTATATTAAATATGGGATTTTCCTTTTTTTGTATTTACATTAGTGAAGATGCTATGTCCAGAGTTTTAACTAGCTCCAGGAAGCTCAGTGTGTGTCACTCCGTTCTTGACTTAATATGGCTTCAGAAATTCTTTCAACAGCATTAACACCAAGGTGCTGCCTACATTAAGGAATAAAGCCTTCTTCCATGTCTATTGTAATTTCAGTTGATGGATCACAGTGCCATTCAGAGTGAGGAATGTACGTTTAACTAAACATCAGAAATAACCAGTGCTGTAATTAAGCTTATACTTTCACTGATGTTTATATAATCAGGTGAGCTATAAAGTGGTTTTGCTTTTGGTTTGCATTTTATAATGTCTGAACTGAACAAAGCAAAGCAAATTAAAAATACTGCAGAATCATAAACCTGCTAAATACAAAAATCTGGACAATGACATTTGAAAAACTCCCTGAGAACTCCGTGTCCAACTGCAGTTGCTTTGCATTCTTCTCTTCTATACAAAAGACGTGGCTTATATGTCCTACAAAGTGGGAATGATTCCACTGGGGGGAAAAAAAAGGTTTAGATGAAGTCTTTAAAGATATTATTGCCATGCACCAACACTAACTTATTTTGATGTTTGAACCATATAGACACCATGAAATGAGTTGGTTTTTTTCCAGTCCTGACATGTGAGGACCTGAAATAATTTTCTTTGAATCTATTTTAAAATTTCAAGAATAAAAATATTTTTGCTTGTTTAAAAATTTCATTGAATATCTGTATTGCACTTTCTTAAGGTAATAAAGATTAAATTATACTGGGAAGCCAGTAGGTTCTCTGATAGCTGTAGCACTTTAGAATCATAGAATCATAGAATGATTAAGGTTGGAAAAGMCCTTTAAGATCATCGAGTCCAACCGTCAACCCAGCACCCATGCCCACTGAACCATGTCCTGAAGTGCTACATCCACACGTTTTTTGAATGCCTCCAGTGATGGTGACTCCACCACTTCCCTGGGCAGCCTGTTCCAAKGCYTGACWACCCTTTCAGTGAAGAAATTTTTCCTAATATCCAATCTAAACCTCCCCTGGCGCAACTTGAGGCCATTTCCTCTCGTCCTATCACTTGTTACTTGGGAGAAGAGACCGACACCCGCCTCTCTACAGCCTCCTTTCAGGTAGTTGTAGAGAGCSATAAGGTCTCCTCTCAGCCTCCTCTTCTCCAGGCTGAACAACCCCAGCTCCCTCAGCAGCTCCTCATAAGACCTGTCCTCCAGACCCTTCACCAGCCTCGTTGCCCTTCTCTGGACATGCTCCAGCACCTCAATGTCCTTCTTRTAGTGAGGAGCCCAAAACTGAACACAGGATTCGAGGCGCGGCCTCACCAGTGCCGAGTACAGGGGCACGATCACCTCCCTCCGCCTACTGGCCACACTATTTCTGATACAGACCAAGATGCCGTTGGCCTTCTTGGCCACCTGGGCACACTGCCGGCTCATGTTCAGCCGGCTGTCGACCAGCACCCCCAGGTCCTTTTCCKCTGGGCAGCTTTCCAGCCACTCTTCCCCAAGCCTGTAGCGTTGCCCAGGGTTGTTGTGACCAAAGTGCAGGACCCGGCACTTGGCCTTGTTGAACTTCATGCAATTAGCCTCGGCCCATCGATCCAGCCTGTCCAGATCCCTCTGCAGAGCCTTCCTACCCTCAGGCAGATCAACACTCCCACCCAACTTGGTGTCATCTRCAAACTTATTAAGGGTGCACTYGATCCCCTTGTCCAGATTATTGATAAAGATGTTAAACAAGACCAGACCCAATACTGAGCCCTGGGGAACACCGCTCATGACCGGCCGCCAACTGGATTTGACTCCTTTCACCACAACTCTCTGGGCTCGGCTGTCCAGCCAGTTTTTTACCCAGCRAAGAGTACACCCGTCCAAGCCATGAGCCGCCAGCTTCTCCAGGAGAATGCTGTGGGACACAGTGTCAAAGGCTTTACTAAAGTCCAGGTAGATCACATCCACAGACTTCCCTCCTCCACCAGGCAGGTCACCTGGTCATAGAAGGAGATCAAGTTAGTCAAGCAGGACCTGATCTTCACGAACCCATGCTTCATGAACCGCACCTGCCTCGTGAGTGCCCTCAAGATGAACCGCTCCATRATCTTCCCYRGYACCGAGGTCAGGCTGACAGGCCTGTAGTTCCCCGGATCCTCCCTCCGGCCCTTCTTGTAGATGGGCATCACATTGGCAAGCCTCCAGTCGTCCGGGACCTGCCCTGTTAACCAGGACTGCTGATAAATGATGGAGAGCAGCTTGGCAAGCTCCTCTGCCAGCTCCCTCAGTACTCTCAGGTGGATCCCATCCGACCCCATAGACTTGTATGTGTCCAGCTTTCTTCCATCTGGGACTCATTAATCCTTTGACTTCTTTACTTTGTGAGGAAAAGAACAGTATATATATATATATATATATATATATTTAGACTCTGCAACACAGAAAGCCTGCCTTAATCATTCTCTTTCACTTTTCTTTCTTAGATACCTTTCTCTACATTTAGCTGGTTTCCACAGTTTACTTAAAGCTTGTTCATGAATAACTCATGGGTGTATTTTATCTTAATTTCCATCTTTTTGTTTTTAATCAGCTGCTTTACCACAGTTGAGGGATGCACTTAGACCATCCATTACCACATTCCAAATTGTTCCAGTGTGAAGTGTGTATATTTCATCACTGTCTCAATTCAACCTTAATTTAAAAATTAACACCATTTATATCAGCTCCAATGAGATTATACAACTATTTAAATATAGTGTTCTACTAGCTGAAACCCAAGTATTCATTCTAACACTGTCTCCAGTGATGTATAGGTTGTTTCTGTTAAGAATAGGAAAACCTAGATAAGCAAAATGACTTCATTAAAACCAGAGTCTGAGTCAAGGTTATAATGAGCATTACAGTTACCATGCATTTTTTAGGTTGTGTTAATCATAAGGACTTATGCTTAGGTTGCTTTTGTATGGCACTGCCCTATTCTGTGTTATTTTATTTTAAATTTACATTAGGAAAGATGGCTTCAAATGAGTTCATATTAATGCATAATACGACATGGCAAAAAACTAAACTATTTTTTTGAAAGCACTGAACAGCTTTTCTGACAAGTAAACTTTTTATGAGGAAGCATCTTAGTGACATGGCAGATAATGTGGTTTAAAGTCTCATCTATTAATGATTTCGTACAGATCCTTCATTTGTGATGTCTTTTCTGTCTGGCATTTGRTAAAAACTACTGAGTCATACACAAATATGGTACTAGCTATTCTTTTTTCATATACTTTTATTTTAGCTGATACAGTCTTCCTTTTTCATTATTCAAGAAATATTTAGAGTTTTTTAATGTTTAAAAGTAGCTGAAAATAATATTTTGATGATGATGATGATGGTCTGTAACATCGGTTTTGTATTTCTGTAGCAGGGACATGTCATGTTTTGTTCAGATTCTCCTAGGCTATACTTTTGATTCTCAAAAGTTTAGATTTTCTTCAAAATCTAAGCATGTTACTCAGTCTCAAGATCAAATTCCATCTCCAAGCTCAAAAGTCAAACCAAGTTAACCATCAGAAGTAATTGAAATAGGTTAGATATAGTTTATCCTGCCTTAGGGAGACAGAAACCTTTCAGTGCCTTGTCAAGCCCTGTATTATTTATTCTGTGAAAATTAGTTTTATTGCATTTCCCTTATTGTGCCACTCTCAAAATAAATAACTATACATAAGAATCTGACATATTATCAACAGCTGATGTTTCAAACATTTCTATTATTTTCTGTATTTCAGAATGCAAGTGACAGTCACATGATAAAAGGCAATTCATGGTTTCTGTGTTCTTGGTTTTTTTCCCGCTCCATCAGTGCTCCCAAAAGATTATAAAAGCATTACGATAATGAAATTGTTCCACTGATGAAACTCCTCTGATCCTAAATAATGTAAAAAGTAGTCCAGCTTACTGTATAGCCTTCACTGAATGTTTCAATACCCCTGATTTTTTTCTTAAATTGACACACTTTCTATATGCTTTCTTCTTGTGCTCTGTCCTTCACTTCTATAAGCTTTATATAAATGACATTTTCTGCATCCAAAGTAATCTTGAATCTAGAAAATTTGCTACTACTGTAAATAATCTGTGCAGGATATTCCTTTGATGCTTATTATGGGTGTGTTCGCTGTCAAAAGAGATCAAGTCAACAACTACTACCACTCTTTTCTTAGATACTATGTAAAATCATAAACAGACACATATATTGCAGAAGAACTGACTGTGTAATGTGTAACTTCATTTGAATAGKGCTGACAAAGAAAGATATTGATTAAAAAAAAGCATTAGTTAAAAATAATTCAAGAACATACATGATCTTAAGAACATTATTCTGTATCTAAAATACTTTTTTATTTGTATGAAATCAATTACAAAACTGTGATACTGAACTATGCTTTGTATAAACTTTCAATGAAATTGTGTAAAACAGAAAGCTTTGGGTAATGTTGCTGGAGAATTGTTCGCATTTGAACTAATATTGCCCTAAATCATTTACAACTAGATCTGGGATTCCACTCATTCTATAAAATACTACCTACTCTTGGAGAAGAAGGAAGCAGGAAAGAGAGAAATTTCCCCAATTTTATTTACTATGACATGAAATTATAAATAGATACATGGGATAGCTAGAAAGAAATTACATATGTGTTCAAATCAGGTAGAATTATAAGGCTCTGTGTGCTATCAGGATGCCACAAGAATTTTGGATTTTGTACATAAAGTCATTATCTACAGAATCTTCTATTATTCTGTGTGAGACAAGAAGCGAGTGATAAAATCATTTAAAATTCCTTTGGCATGTATACTTTTTATGTGTTTAAAAAAAACTTTTAAAGGAAAAAGTTTGGGAAGATTTAGGAAAATAATAAAAATACATAAACAGACAAAAAGATATTTAATATAGTCTAAAATTCCATTTAAAATTGCTACATCTGAACAAAATCAGCCTTCCAATGTGAAGTCCATTCTAATCTAATCCTTTTGCCCAAAGAAAAGTGGCAGTTTCAAATTCTTACCTTAATATACTAMAGACCATTTTGATACCAATAGTGATTGTGGGTTTAATTTTACATCTAAACGTTAGACTCTGGAATGCTACCAGAATTTGGAGGATCAAAAACAAGTTTACCCTCTCGTAGCTTTGAGATTACCGCACAAACTTCCAAAGGACTGCCTTGTATGAAAAATATAGCTCTAGGCAATAAAAATTGATTATACACTGTTCGTTGCTATTCCTTCTCATCTGTCATGCAGAACTATTTTCCCCAGACATGCTAGGATGCGTTTACATTAAAGTTGAACAAATTTGAGAAACTATGACTTTGTTCACTCAGAAAAGCATCAAACCAAAGCTGTGTCAAGTGCTATCACTCAACCAGTGGTGTTTGTCTTGCAGATAATGTACTAGAAGCAGTTTCATTACATAATTAATTTGAAATTCATCTTGTTGAACTTTAAATGCATGCATAATCATTTGGGTGTTCAGGAAGTCGTCACACCATTTCCAGCAAGCTATGTCATGAAGACAGCAAGTGTGGAAGTGAATAAGAAGACCTACCATGGAAATTKGCATCATATAGTTGTGAAATTTGATAGTACATACTTATTTTTGTTGAAGACCGATATAATTTTTAGCTGAAGATTCACCTGTATTTTTAATCTTCTAAGCATGCACAGTCTTTCAGTTTCTTCTAGCGTATCATCCTTCTTAAGCATCGTACCGGCAAGATAGCAAARTAAACTGGGAAAAGCACAAAAATCATAATTATGTGTAGAACCATTTTGGATTCAGGACATCATTCCTGTAGTAATAGGGGCACTGCCAGTCTGCTCTGCAAAGGGCAATCTTTGAAGCCAGTTCAAGCAGTGGATGCAAGCCATTTCCCTAGGGTTAAGGACTGATTGCTGTTCCTCTTGCATTAGCAGTTAGACAGAGCCAATAGGAGCAGAGTATATGAAAACTTATTTTCATTTTAGGCCTATTTGTTTTCTGTAGTTTGGCATAAAGTATTTGTAAGAAAATTTATAGGTTAGACTGTAAATTCAGAGCAAATAACTTTTACCTGGAAAGAAATGTTAGTAAAAGGTACTAAGAGTTGTAGGCAATGCTTCATCTTTAACATGGTTGTTGATAAAGTATGTAACAAAATTAACCTTTTCTGGTAGATCGATGTTATTCTTAAAAATAATAATAAAAATTGTATATTGCCATGTGTATAGAACACCAGTTGAGAAATACTGTGATTTTAAGATTTAGGTTAGAGACAAAGGAGAAATGTAGGTTTTCCTGAGGGCACCAATAAATGTAAATGTCCCTGATCAGCCTCATCTGGGGCGTCCACCTACACATCCTACCCATGATCCCAGGAGCCCCATTTCAGCCTGGGTCTTCAGTTGTTATCTGAGCTGTGTTGTAGTCTTGGTGATCTCCAGCTCAGCTGCAGCAGTACTTGATCCCATTGATCCTGACCTGTGGACTGTTTTCTTGGCTTGACCTCAGCCCAGCCTCATCACTATGGCCCTGCCTGAACACCCCGGGACTGTGTCTGATCCTGGTTCCTCTCACCAGGCTTGATGCTATGTATTCTAAGCCTGAACATGGCTATAAACCTGTCTTTTTCAAGTGTCTGACACAAAGGGTTTAAATCTAAACTGATTTTCATTGGACTGATTTTGTTTGCCTTTCTACTTTATTGATCAGTTACTTCCGTAGTAGTTTTATGCAGGAACCATTTTCTTTGACTGGAATCAATTGGGAGATATTTAAGCAAGTGACTACCAGTAGCTATCAGATCAGGAAAGCCTGGAAAATGTAATGGGACGTTATGAAGTGTGTAGCATGACAAGGGTGGTGAAGCATGTTCAGACTAAGTAAAACTGGCAGCATAAATAGCTTCTAAATGGATGTATAACCTTTTTAAAGGTTAGCTATTCATTCTCCCTCTTTCACTTTTCTCTGTTTGAAATAAATGCTTCCATAATTCCAATGAGATCTGAGATACTGCGGGAAATTCACTGAAAACATAAAAGAAAAGGAGTGCATTCCTGAGTACCAGAAAAAAACTGAAGTTTTGTTCAGATGTCTGAGACATTCATTGATTCTCCTTCTCATCCCATTCTTTCCTTCTTTTGTATGAGTACATCACCACACTCTGTGTATTCTTTGAACTTTACTCATTTTCAATGTTACTCTGACCTCTGTGGCTTTCATACTATTAAATGCTCCCAAAACTTCAACTTGCCTTCACATCTAAGCAATTAGGCAAAATATTACCTTATTTTACAAACATTGTTTAAACTATGAACTTAAAAAAAAATATATTCTGTCTGTATTTATAAACATGGAATTAGGTATCATTTTTCAAATCGTTGTCTGTATACACCTGCTGAGTTCTATATCCTGTGGATGAGATCTAGGGGTCAGATCTGAATATGTACCATAACATTATCCTCTCCATCATTCTCTTTCTGTCTCCTCAGCTTTTTCCTCTCTTCCTGCTAAGTTCTGGTTTCCTTCATAACAAACTTAACATCTTGTCAAGAACTATGCAGCAGCACAAAAGGTCACTTAGGGGAACATGAATGTGTCGTATAACATCATGGTCTGATATCTAGGCATGTCCTTTGTGTAAGGACGATAAGGACTCCAGTAGGCCTTACTGTCCTTTACCAGGGTCACCTGAAACCCCATTGTACTCCTTTACAAGGATCTCAGGAGCCCCATTTCAGCTCAGACCTGGACACCCAGCCCCGGACCCAGTGACACCATGGGTGTGTGGGTTCCCAGCCCCATCTCTGGACTTTAGCCCAGCACTTTGGATAGCTTGTCCCCTGGACAGGCCCTGTGGACCATAGTGTAGTTAGTCTCTGGCCCAGTCTCCTGCTGCTCCTGACAGGATCCACCCGTTGAGCTCTGGTTCTGGCTCACCATTTGAAATGTTGAGAGCTGCTCGCGGACAMTATTACTGGCCCCCAGATCTGCCCAATACCCTCAGCACCTATGGGATGGTGCCTGTTGGGGAGGGCATGGCTCGCCCTAGTATCCTTGTGGTGCCTGGCTCCTCACCGCAGGGGAGCAGCCAGCCCTTTCTGCCCCCTGACACTTTGATATCAATGCCTAAGTTTTCAGCACCCTTTTCTTGCTTTTGATTGAACAGCAATTGTATGACTGCAATAGAACACATGCATAAGAAAGGTAGACTTCAGACCTTTGAGTTAATTAGGCTTTTTTTAGTATTTGCATTAGGAAGAGTAATAAAATGATGTTGCATTTCAAGAGAGATGAATGAAGGTCCAAGTCTTCTGATCAAGACTACCCTGTCTTTGAAATTTAATGTGAAACGTAATGTGAAATTTAATGTGAAAATTTCGAAGTCCCCAAATACAAATGACTTTTATTATTGATTTTGATAGTTCTTCCAAAAGTCCACAGTTCCAAAAGGAACTTATCAGAATGCTAGGTATTCAAATTCTAGGCTCTGTGATTCCAGTGTCCCTTCACGTCAGTTGAATCAAGAATTAAGAAGCTTTAGATAGAGACTTAGAATCATAAGACTAWAGGATAATTCAGGTAGGAAGGTATCTCAAGAGGTCTCTAACTCATCCTCCTGCTCTAAAGAAGGTCAGCTCAGAGGTCAGACAAGGTAGCTCAGAGCTTGATTGATCTACTTGCGTCTTGAAACCTCCAAGGACAGAGACTGCAAGGACTCCTTTCTGAGCAACCTGCTCCATTGCTCAACTATCCTTATGGTGAAGAAGGTATTCTTTACATCTAGCCTGAAGCTCACTTCTTTCAATTTATGCTTGTTTTCTCTCATCCTCCTGCCACATGCCATTGTGAGGAGCCTGGATCTGTTTCCTTGATGACCTCCCCATAGATACTGGAAACTACAGTTAGGTCCCTCCTCAGCTGTCCTTTGTCCAGGTTGAACAAGCCCTGGTCTCTTAGCCTCTGCATACTGTGGCGGTGCATTGCCTCCTGCCCTTTTCCTGGGCTGCTTGTTGATCTGGGCTGCTTGTTGATCTCAGAAATTCCTGTGAAACCTTGGCCTTGGAGTACTGAGTCTGGTGGTTGAGCACTCCTTGACCGTATCAGAAACTCTGCATAGCTGAGGCTGGGAATGTAAGCCTACTGCCCAGCCCAGGTGACATCCCCTGATACCTTTATCTGAGTCATAGCTCAAGTGGAACAATATTAGAACCTTGAGAATTTTTTAGTAACTACCACCTGGGACTGTGGCCAGGATGGAAATTTATGGATGACTAAAGTCAATCATCTTGCGAACCTGTAAATGGTGGCCCTAAGTGAGATCCTTTGAGCAGCAGGCTGTGCCCAGCATCTCCCTCTGAGTGGGATGCCTCTCAGAGCTTGCGACCTCTTAAGTCTACGATATTCAGAGGACCATCGTCTGATGGAAACTGGGCTGAAACGCTTCACTCCTTGAAGCTCAACCCTCGTCCCTTGAGAAATGCCAAGACATTTGATGTGAATATTTATTCACTGAACTCGAGGGGAATTTTTAACAAGTACCGTTTGTACATTTATATATATTTCTGTGTGTGTGTGTGAACTAACAGTAAGCATAGCATAATCTAATTATGTCACTGTCATGATTGTAGTAGACTCTACTAACTTACTTTGTAAATGTTAAATTAGTTAATGATTAAGTGCTGCTGAAGTCTTGTGATCCACCTTAAAACTGTGAATGAACCTTAGACTGCTGCTAAACATATATAAACSCTTAGACATAAACCGTTGACCAAGTCTGGGACTAGGAGTGGATCCAGAYGGGTTTTCTCTGAACCTCATGACTCAATGGGAGGGTCTCCCTTACCTTTTTCGTCCTCAGTCTCTGTACAAATCATTCTAGCTCAATTATAACATGATTTTACTTTGTATACTTTATCCATGTAGTAAGTAACAGAGTGAATCTTGCTATCGAACTCTGTTAAGTTGTGCTTTTATAAATTATATTAAAATCACTTTCTGTTAATACCTTTGACAGTGATTATTTAAGCGGCCTCTGAACCACTCAGTCATGACACAAACAGCGCAACTGCTCCATTCTTGACTATCTCAGTGGCCCTCCACTGAACTTGCCTCTATTTATAAGTCTTTCCTGTGCTGGAGGTCCCAAAACTGCACTGAGTAGCCTAGATGTGGTCTAATGAGTGCTGAGTGAGAGAAGCAATCACTTGCCTCAGTCAGCTGCCTATGCTCTGATTCATACAGCCCCAGATGCTCTTGGCCTGTCGGTTGCCGGGGCCACCAGAGGCTTTTTCCCCTGAGCTGCTCCCTAGCCTGTCAGTCCCCAGCCTGTAATGCTGCTTGAGGTGTTCCTTCTCAGGAGCAGATCTTTGTATTTGTCCTTGTTGGATTTCATGAGGTTCCTGTCAGCCAACTCCTCCAGCCCATCTAACTCCCTCTAGAGGAGAGACCACTGCCCTCCAGTGTCTCAAATGGTCCTTTAATTTGGTTTCATCTGCAAAATTAATGAGCATGCACTGTAACGCCTCCTCCAGGTCATTGATAAAGATGTTAAACATCTGGACAGGTCCCAGTACAGACCTCTTGTTACTGGCCTCCACTACTACTACACTCTGAGCCCAACCATCTAATCAGTTTTTTTACACATCTGCTTGTCTGCCCATCCAGACCATAAAATACCAACATGGATACAAGAATATTGTGGTAGACAGTGCTGAAAACCTTGCTAAAGCTGAGATAAATGGCATCCACTACTCTCCACTTGCCCTTAAATCTAGTTATTTTATCACAGAAATCATCAGATTAATCAGGCATGATCTATCCTTGATAAATCCATGCTGACTATTCCTAATCATGTTTTCTCCTTCATATGGCCAGAAATGTGTTCCAAGAGGAGTCATTCCATGATTTTCCTCACAGACTAAAGTGAAGCTGACTAGCRTATAGTTTTCTGGATTGTTCTTTTGGCCTTTTTTGAAGATGGTACAACAGTTGCCCTCCTATAATTATTAGGGACCTCCCCAATCTCCATTACCTGTCAAGGATGATAGACAACAGCTTCACAAGGACATCTTCCACCTCTCACCACAGGATGCTGCCTGTGGGGTGCTATGGTTTATATGAGTAAAGGTTGCTCAAGCAATCCCTGACTTGATCCTCATCCACCACTGATGTTTTTCCTCCACCTTAAACCCTTTCATGAATCACGAAAGCCTGGAAGACCTTGTTGGTTAAGATTGAGGAGAAAATGACATATCTACTGAGACTTGCAAGTTCTTTTTCTCTTCCATCTCGTACATTTAAGCAAGCAAATTTATTAACTAAATTGTTTCATTTTATTTATCGTGACTCATTTTTGAGTTAATTATTTTCAGAATTTAAGTTTGACTTGGAAAACTCTTTTTTTCCTCCTTGACTTTATTAGATTACAGGTCTCTCATAAGTTCACTTACAGAGGGTTTAGATGTTTAGATGTAAAATAAATACACCTTGTCCTCTCACAATGGAAAAGAGACTGCAAAATATTGCCTATATTTTGTCTTCAGTTTTGGTCTGTATATGTGTTTTGTTCATTATCATAATTCGCATTTGTTTGCCATACCTGAAAATATTTTACAGATACTTAATTAGCAACAACTTTCTTCTCCATTGTATTGACTACATATATAATTATATATATATAAAATATATATTTATTATATACTATTAATATACATATTACATATATTATTATAGTCTTGCTGGGGGGCTTCAACCACCACAACATCTGCTGGAAAAGCAGCATGGCGAGCTGTAGGCAACCCAGGAGACTCCTGGAATGCATTGAGGATAACTTCTTAAGGCAGGTAACAGACAGCCCTACCAGAGGGGTTGYGATATTGGACCTGATGGTCACCAACGCAAGTGAGTGTAGTGGTTTAACCTGGCAGGCAGCCAAACGCCACACAGCCACTCGCTCACTCTCCCCCGCCCCCGCAGCGGGACAGGGAGAGAATTGAAAAAAAAATTCACGGATTGAGATAAAGACAGTTTAATAGAACAGAAAAGAAAAGGAATAATAATAATAACAATGGTAATAATATATTAATAATACAATATATRAAATGAGTGATGCACAATGCAATTGCTCACCACCTGCCGAGACAATAGCCAAAGCGATCGCCCCTTCCGGGACCCCTTCCCCCCTCATTCATATACTGGGCATGACGTCACATGGTATGGAATACCCCGTTGGCCAGCTGGGCTGGCTGTCCCGGCTCTGCTCCCTCTCAGCCTCTTGTGCGCTTGGTAGAGCATGGGACGATGAGAAGTCCTTGAAAAGTAGATTACCTAGCAACAACTAACAACATCAGTGTGTTATCAACATTCTTCTTACACTAAATCCAAAACATAGCACTAGGAAGAAATTTAACTCTATCCTAGCCAAAACCAGGACAGTGAGCTAATCAGAGATGTCAAGATTGGAGGCAGCCTGGGCTGCAGTGATCATGCACTGGTGGAGTTCGCAGTCCTGAGGAATATGGGTCAGGCAAAGAGTAAAGTCAGGAACCTGAATTTTAGGAAAGCAAACTTCCAGCTGTTCAAGGAGTTAGTCAATAGGACCCCCTGGGAAACTGCCTTCAGGGACAAGGGAGCAGAACAGAGCTGGCAGATCTTTAAGGACGCTTTCCATAGAGYGCAAGAGCTTTCAATCCCCAGGTGTAAGAAATCAGGCAAGGAAGGCAAGAGACCAGCATGAATGAGTTGGGATCTGCTGGTCAAACTAAAGGGCAAGAAGGAAATGCACAGGCAGTGGATTCAGGGACAGGCATCCCACGAAGAGTATAGGGACACTGCCCTGTTTTGTAGGGATGGGGTCAGGAAGGCCAAGGYGTGGATCGAGCTGAACTTGGCAAGGGATGCAAAGAAAAATAAGAAGGACTTCTATAGGTATGCCAGCCAGAAAAGGAAGGTCAAAGAAAGCGTACCCCCTGATGAACATGACTGGCAAACTGGTAACAACAGATGAGGAGAAGGCTGAGGTACTCAATAACTTTTTTGCCTGAGTCTTCACTGACAATCTCTCTTCCCACAACTCTTGAGTGGATGGACCACAAGATAGGGACTGGGGGAGCAAAGTCCCTCCCACTACAAGAGAAGATCAGGTTCATGACCACCTGAGGAACCTGAACATGTCTAAGTCTATGGGACCTGATGAGATGCATCCCAGGGTCCTGAAGGAATTGGCTGATGTAGCTGCCAAGCCACTCTCCATGATATTTGAAAAGTCATGGCAGTCAGGTGAAGTCCCTGGTGACTGGAAAAAGGGAAACATTGCACCCATTTTTAGACAGGGTAGAAAGGAGGACCCTGAGAACTACCTACCTGTCATCCTCCCCTCTGTGCCTGGGAAGATCATGGAACAGATCCTCCYAGAAGCTATGCTAAGGTACATAGAAGACAGGGATTTGATTCAAGACAGCCAGCAGGGCTTCATCCAGGGCAAGTCTTGCCTGACCAACCTAGTGGCCTTCTAGGATGTTCTACGAACATCATCTATCTGGACTTCTGTAAGGCCTTTGACACGGTCCCCACAACATCCTTCTCTCTAAAGTGAAAAGAGATGGATTTGATGGATAAACTATTCAGTGGATGAGGAATGGGTTGGATGGTCCAATCCAGAGGGTAATGGTCAACGGCTCAATATCGGTGGATATTGGTGACAAGTGGTGTCCCACAGGAGTCTGATTTGGGGCCCGTACTGTTTAATACCTTAATCAATGACATAGACAGTGGGATCGAGTGCACMCTCAGCAAGCTTGCAGAGGACACCAAGCTGAGTGGTGCAGTTGACAGGCCTGAGGGACGGGAAGCCATTCCAAGGGACCTGGACAAGCTTGAGAAGTAGGCCGGTTGAACCTCATGAGGTTCAACAAGGCCAAGTGCAAGGTCCTGCACCTGGGTCAGGGCAACCACCAGTATCAATACAGGCTGGGGGATGAAGGGATTGAGAGCAGCCCTGCCAATAAGGACTTGGGGGTACTGGTGGATGAAAAGCTGGACATGACCTGACGATGTGCGCTCCCAGCCCAGAAGGCCAATCGCATCCTGGGCTGCATCAAAAGAAGCGTGGCCAGCAGGTCAAGGGAGCTGATTCTGCCCCTCTACTCTGCTCTGGTGAGACCCCACCTGGAGTACTGCATCCAGCTCTGGAGCCCTCAGCACAGGAAAGAGATGAACCTGTTGGAGTGGGTCCAGAGGAGGGCCACAAAAATGATCAGAAGGATGGAACACCTCTCCTGTGAGGAAAGGCTGAGAGAGTTGGAGTTGTTCATCCTGGAGAAGAGAAGGCTCTGAGGAGACCTCAGTGCCACCTTTCTATACTTAAAGGGGGCTTATAAGAAAGATGGGGACAAAATTTTCAGTAGGGCCTGTTGCGACAGGACAAGGGAGAATGGTTTTAAACTAAAAGAGGGTAGATTCATACTAGATGTAAGGAAGAAATTTTTTACAATGAGGTTGGTGAAACTGGAAGAGGTTGCCCAGAGAGGTGGTAGATGCCCCATCCCTGGGAACATTCAAAGTCAGGTTGGACGGGGCTCTGAACAACCTGATCTAGTTGAAGATGTCCYTGCTCACTGCAGGGGGGTAGGACTAGATGACCTTTAAAAGTCCTTTCCAACCGAAACTCTACGGTGATTCTATGATTCTATATTGGCTACATATATATTATTTATATTCTCTGGTTCTTTATATGTTCTAATTATGCCAGTATTATACTACCCTATAGCATAAAACTTTGCTAGGAAGAAGAATAGTCTTAAGTCTGTATAACAAATAAAAAAAAAGGGGTTCTTTTCTGTTGGTTTAGATTTCTGAAAGATGTAACCAGGGAGACCATTTGCATAAACCTATGGATGTGTACCATGAAAAACTAAAATGTCTTAGGGATGTGGTTATTTCATTACAAAATTAGATTTCATCACATAAGAACCTTAGGGCTAGCAATCTGTAGAAATGGAGGAACAGTCTCATCACATGATCATTTCCAAATGTGACATGACAGTAGTTAAATTTCCATGACTGAAATGAGTATAAAATTATTATATGAATGCACCATGTGGTATTTGTCCTGGTTTTGGCTGGGATAGAATTAATTTTCTTTCTATTGTGGTATAGTGCTATGTTTTGGATTTAGTATAAGAAGAACGTTGATAACACACTGATGTTTTTAGTTGTTGCTAGGTAGCCTACTTCCCAAGGACTTTTCAGCTCACATGCTCTGTGAGGTGCACAAGAAGCTGGGAGGGAGCATAGCCAGGACAGCTAGGCCAGCTGGCCAACGGGGTATTCCATACCATATGATGTCATGCTCAGCATATAAGGCTGGGGGAAGAAGAAGGAAGGGGGGGACGTTCGGAGTGATGGCGCTTGTCTTCCCAAGTCACCATTACGCGTGATGGAGCCCTGCTTTCCTGGAGATGGCTCAGCACCTGCCTGCCCATGGGAAGTAGTGAAGGAATTCCTTGTTTTGCTTTSCTTGCGTGCGCGGCTTTTGCTTTCCCTATTAAACTGTCTTTATCTCAACCCACGAGTTTTCTCACTTTTACCCTTCCGATTCTCTYCCCCGTCCCACCCRGGGGAGAGTGAGCGAGCGGCTGTGTGGTGCTTAGTTGCCAGYKGGGCTTAAACCACGACAGTATTGTATGTTAACACTTTATTCTCAGGGAGGTACTGAAGATGTAATAMAAAACTTTTTCCTTTACTGTTCTTTCTTAGTCCTCAAGGAATCCTAGGTGACTGTCTTCCTTTTATAAAATTGTATTATGCTTAGCAAAAATAATATCTTAACAAGTATTCTGTTTTATATACATTAAGAAAGAATACAATTGTAGATTTTTTTCACTTAACGCTTGTCTTTTTACAAAACAACGTAGATGATATCAGTTGATAAAAGTAATACTGAACATGGTACCATCGATCTGCTTCACCGTGGTAGTTTCATGGATACCATATTACCCCATGGCTGGACGCGGAAATGAATTTTGACTGCAGTTAAAAGCTTAGTTAAATAAATCTGATTTTTGTGATGTTATGCTTCAATACTATTCAGTGATGGTACTAAAACTATGCCATGTCAACACTGATGCATGCCTTCAAATGACTGAATTTGAGCTTTGTGTTGACATCAAGTCAAGTGCCTTTAATCAACATCCAGACCTTGCGTTTTATGCCATGTTGAATCCCTTTTAGATTTTAACAATTCACTTCCACTACCTTTTGTGCATCCAGAACTGTGCAACAACACTGAAGACTGTTTTTTGCAAAGGTGTTTAATTTGTACTTTGTATGTAYCTGAGAACTCATCGTTTTAGAAGGTCATGAGGGAGCTTTGTCATCAGCTTGCTGCAAAACAAGATGTGAATTTGAATATGTACATTCTCAACCACATTTTATAAAGGTTTATGCATGTAGCTGTACCAACTATTAAAAATTTCCAGAGGGCTTAAAAACTRAATTTTACATGTGAGCATAATTGTTTGAAGACATTTTCTGGAGTTAGCCCTAGATATAAATACTATTATTATTAGAAGAAGCTGTTAGTTGTAGCAAATTTAGGAAAGACTACATTAGTGCAAATATAAACTTAAGGATATGTTAATGGAAGGCTGATAAACCTTTTCAATAAARCTATGAATCACTGAAACCATAATCAGCATAGAGGACTTAACATGTGGCTTTCCAGTCTTCAGATAGAAATCTTCCATGTAGCAACTAAGAATTTATTTTAGGACCAGTTTATCAACTCCAGCATTTAGAATATTTAGCTTTTTAGCTGAGTTTCAGGAAGAAAGGAGTCCATTACAATCCCCCACTGAGTTATCGTGTCTTTAGCTATGTGCAAAGGCACACAGTAAGCAGGATAAATGCATCTTAAAAGTATAAACCAATTAATTTTTAGCTAACACACACAAAAGATAGCTAGGATTAATGTAAGAAAAATAAAGGATATGAAAAAAAATAAAAACAAGAGGAAGAATGTTACAGCTCTAGGCGTATTCATGAGGATTGACCTTTTCTCCATAGAAAAGCAGTATCTATACTAAATTCTATCTATTCTAAATATCTGTACTTCCCCAGAGATTCATGACCATCTGCATCCAGTCTTCCACTATCTAGTCTATCCTCAAACCTTTCTACACAAAAATAGTACTRTTAAGGCAATAACTGGCTGTCTTGYCTGGTGGTAAAGTACTGAAGCTGATCCCAGTAAACCCAATTATTCCTATGAAAATTGAGGTAACTGGGAAATTTGGAAGAAAAAAAAAAAGTCCTATAGGATAATAAGAAATGTTCAAAGCAATAGATAAATTTTTGAAAGAAGTAAGCAAGGGTAGTAATTAATGTCATCAGTGAAAGAAGGCTAGTTAAAAGTGGAATTCCATAAGAATCTACTTGGAGTCCTGTCCTGAATCATAAATTACTGAGTATTGGAACAGTGTTCTGGCATTAACTCATTATGTACTTACAGTTTTCTCTAGGTATCCATTGTTGGCCTGTGTGGAAAACCATGATCAATCTTGATATTATTTGATATAGCTTATTTTATTTATTTACATATTTATTATTATTTATATATTACACTTAGTTTAAGATGGCACAATATTTTTCTATCAATAGCCAAATAAGATAGTATAATTTTTCAGCAAGTTAGTATTATAAATATTAGTGTTTCTCTTAAAGGGACACATATTGAAACACTTAAAAATCACCATAAGTTCAGTTTCACATGAAATTATTTTATTGAACATCCAGAGTATTTATCTCTCTAAGAATGTAACACAAATGTATAGTCTTCTTATACCACAGGCAACAACTAGTTATTTTATTCCTATATTCAGAAATTGAAGTGCAAGCTTAAGCTGAAATCAATCTAAAATAAACTGGGTTTGGATATGCAAACCCTGACAAAAAGAAGATGCTTTGTCAACTTTTATGAATGGTTTACCTGCAGATTATTGATAACTACAGAATGATAATATATCTCTGCTTATCTGTACTTTATGCAAATGATTTATTCTGCCTATAACTGTACAAATACTTAGGCATGCAACATTATGCACTCTGGAGAGATGGTGTCAATCAAGGCATGATGGCCAGTTATTTAATTGATAGCTAGTGCTTTCCTGAACAGCTGAATACCCTATTGCTACTCGGCAGTCACAATTCACTCACTTAATTCTGTTCTTACTTAATGCCTCAGTCCTTCATAGTGAAGAAGTGTTGCCTTGGTCACATCAGAAATAGAACTGGAACACTGAGATAGTCCTTTCTTCATAGAGAAGATTAGGATGGGGAGATGTAGGCAAAAAAATTTAATGTATTCATAACTATAAATTCTATCTCATAGCACACTATGGACAAAATCTGTTGCAAGTTTTCATTTTATGCTGTTACATTAAAATGTTATGTTGATGTATGAAAATAAAAATTACGCATCAGAGTATAATGGAAAACTTTTAAACATCAGTGTCAATTTAGCTGTTTTAAATGTCCTAAGAATGCTAGTAACTAAGAATTATAATTAGAATTACTGCCATCATTACTAGCCAAAACAATGATATAGAGAATTTATCCCACGTCTATAGCTGGTCACACAATTAGATTCATTACACTCTATGATCATCTAGGAGTCTCAGTGATGGCCCTTAGCATTAATAGCATAATGTATATAGGTATGTAAAGATCTGTTAAAAAGATAAATGCATATAGGCTGTAATGTAGCAGTGATGAATTATAAGAATTTATCTTATTTTTCCTTAGTCGCTTCAGCCATACAACCTAGGAGTGAGATGACACTGTTTCCAGTTCCCTGTAGCCTTATTGGCTACTGCTTCTACTAAACATAGAAGTCCAGCACTCTCAACTAGTCTATTGATGATGGACATAAATAATCACAACAATCACAAAGTAGATGTATTATGAGCTTTTGTGTTCTGGCATGGCCTCATTTTTACTTACGATCAGCTCAGCATGCAAGTATACATAGTTGCAGCTAAATTTTAGCAGCCTAGATTGACTCATCCAATGGGGCCAAAAGAACACAACTCATATGCAAAGACAAGAATTTATTACTAGTCAATTGAAATCTTAATAGCCTAATTATATATATATGTATATATATAATTTGCTTAGATCCAATTATCACAGAAAAAGAAGGAAAATAAAAAACTCTATTACAGAAAAAAAAATCTCAGTAACAATAAAGTTAAAATCAAGTACACAAGCTTCCTAGTGTATACTCATTTTCTCTGTTATGCTCATGCTCCCAATATTGTTTTGTGTACTTAGGTTGACACTTGAGTCTTCAAGAAGATGTGATGTGTTTTAATGGATCATCGGCATACTGAGTCCTTCTCAGAGAGGAGTGCAGCGGTGACAGTGGGGTCTTCCTTCTTAATATACAATTTGTTTGGTACTATTTTAATATATTTTCTAACACACACTGTCTCTTGCTCGCTCTTCAGTGGTTTGCAATTCCACCTAACATGCACCTATATTATGCATGATGTGTTTCTGTATATATTGGATACTTGTTCTTTGTTCTCTTTGTTACCCCTAAAATCATTGTTACCAAGCTCCCCAAGCTGTATTCCTTTAGAGACCAGTAATTGACCACAAATGAGATGTTCACAGTCCTGAGGCCTCTGATATTATCCCATGCCCCTGCTTTGAAGGCCTTTGCTGGCATTATATACCTGCATTCTCTAAGTTACAATTTTATCCTAGCATCGTAGGCAGTTCATGTTACAGAGAATAACTGGTTTTTATTACTATTAGTTTAAAATCTATGACAAGATTAYAATATGTTTGTAACACAACAGTAAAAAAATAAACAAAAACTAAAAGAAATAATGTAATATTCATCTGTTCATTGTGCAAGTAGCTCTTGCAACTAAACAGGCTAAAGCAAAACTCCAGACAAGCCCACGCCAGCCCAAATTCAGACAAAGCAAGCCTGACAAGTCCTAATCTTGAAGCCTTGAGGAGTTAGCACAAAGCTTATTACTACAATAGCAATTCTACCTTTGCTAGTCCAGTAGACTATAATACATTGCCTCTATAGATCTTACAGAGTTTGTTACCAATTCTGCTTATCAGGAAAAATGTACATGATCTCAAACATCTGTGACTAATGTGTATAATCATTAACAAATCCCAGTGTTCTGTGCAGGCATTAGTTGAAATTTTAAGTTACCTGAAGTTCAGCAACACCTTGTGTCACCACTGCTTAGATATCAGAAGCAYTGAATTTGCAATTTGACATAACATATGATAGAGACCAACACTGCTACAAAAATACTGCTCATCTAGACGTAAATCATCACTCCAAAACCCTTGTTAAAGAAGATATTCTTGTTCAGATTGCCTGATTATTGTGTCCATCTGATTTTTTACAGAAGGAGAGTAACAAATGTTTTGGAAAAAAGTAATCTAGAAATATGTCATGCTGCAATGGTGAAATCTCTCAGCTAATTTTCTGTTTAGACAGTTTTYGTGTTCAGACTCTTTCACTTCTCAAAAAAATTAACTATTTTAGTTTCATTTAACTGTAAAACTTGTGTCTTCTTTTCGTTTAGTAAAAATGAACATCCTTTCCGTTGAGGTCAGAAGCAGACTGCAGCTTTCGCTGCTACAAATCCTGTCKCATGTGCACCATTAAAAAAAAACAATCCAGAAATAGGGTAGTGTAACTTAGAATGTAACAAGGTAATTTTATTATCATAAGGGATTCTATTTTTTATTTTGCATCCAGTGTTCTTTGTTATTTCTTCCTTATATTTCCTTTTGAGTATAGAATGATTTGATACAGTTCCTTCAAGATCCTCAGAACTTTATGCTAGTTTTTGGGCTCTCTAAGATATGTGGAGACAATTAAGAGAGTTTTAGTGGGACTGAAAAATAAATCAAGCTGAGGAGAGACTAGAGACTAGACTAGTTTACTGGAGTATATTTACATTGTAAAATTTTAAGCATTAAACTTAGGTGTCTAAATTAGGATGCTGGACTCCCTACACACCCTACATAGAAGAATGGCAAGTTTCAGACCATTAGCCTGTGATTCAGAACACCTGTGTGGGCTCTGAGTAACCCTCTGAATTTAACTTTTCTTCCTTCACCTCTGGTCACAAAAAAACCCAGAAACATTAAACTGTCATTAAACTGAGATTTTGAAAGTGGAGACATAGGCCTTAGCCTTTTGTTGTGACTCCCAAACATTGGGTAGCAAGTTCCAATGTTTCTGCTCTGTCATCTGACAGTTAAAAAAACAGAATATGGGATGGTATAGGACAACCTCCATTTTCCCTGGTTGTTAAGCTGTGCATCCTTGCTTAGGCTGCTCTGTTTTTGGTCCTACTTTGTTCAGCTTAAGTGTTCTATACAGAATGTACAGACCGTGAATTACAGCTATACGATTCTGAAATTCAGTGAAGGAGCCAGGTACCAAAGATTACCTAAACACATTAAGCATTTACCCTTTTCTTTTTCTACATTTTGAAGAAAGAATTCTCTTTATGTTTCAGTATAGTCCTTCTCATTGGCCTTGCTGGAGGTTATTATTTCACACCTTCTCTTGAAACAAAACTGCTTCCTATAAAATACTAGCCAACCTTGGTTTATTGTCTTCTTTAAAAAGCTACATGTTACTACAAGTAGGAACAGATAATAACATYTTCAGTTAAAAAAAAAAAAGAAAAAGAAAAGCTACTATTATCAAGATTTGATTTGGGTTTATATACAGCATTTTAAAAGACTGTGCACAGTAGAGTTGATTGGAAAAATTACCATTTTCTATGAAAAAAATGTAATAAAAGACTGTAACTTTTTAAAAGCTTAATTTTTCCTCAGACAAATATCTGGGAAAGAAAAATCTTTTTTTTGTCTTTCACAATTAAATTTGCTGGAAGTGGTTTAGGAGCTCTAAGTTTCACTTTTTCTTCAAAGTCAGTGGGAAGGAGATGAGAAAACAGAAAATGAAATTAATATATAGGTAATATGTATTTATATATATATATTAATATATATACAGATAATAAATGTATTATCACAATTCTTTCAAATACTATTGCTTAGAGTAATAGTATGCAATTTTTTGTTTTAATTATTGCTGCAATATCATTAATACTGTCAGTGAATATATCCTTTCCAAATTTCCTAAATAATTAAAAAATTGAATACTATCTACTCCCTTTTATTTTAATGAGAAGTTTARCAATTTAACCAAAACAATAGATTAGATTTATATGACTAATAAAAATAGTAAATACTTTAAAAATATTTGGAATGACTCATCGTATATTCTATTACATGTAAAAAGGATAAAGCAAAGCTAATTAGGTGAAGTCCCACATCTCATGCTTTGAGGCTTGTTTACCTATCTAGAGCTGCATAAATGATGAGACTCTTGCCAGGACAGTGTGTAAACATCTTCTCTTCATTTGGAAGCAGGTCAGAATTTCTAATGAGCACAGCAATTAGAAATAGGCTCAGAAATAAATCTTAACATGCCAAAACACCCAAACCAAAACAAAAATCTGAAAACCAAAACTGAGATTTTAATGGCATTAGTGAGTTTATTTATTTTTAAATTGATAGGGCAGTTAACCAAAGTAATGATTACAAATGATTGAGATAGCAAAAAAATTTCACTCCTGAAAAAACCCAAATCAACCCAAAACAAATCCCTGTTGCCTGTTTGGTGAATTTGGAGAGAGTAAGAGAGGAGAGAGAAGGAAATAGCACATATTTTGGGTGTGTGGGAGGGAGACCAGGAAAAGAAAGAAAAAGTGCTGGAATTAAAGAACTGAGTAAAGAAGAAGTAGGAAGAGATAAGTGTAGAACGAGTACAGTTACGCAATGTTTGCACCAAACATGTTTTATTCAAAGGTAAATGATAGCTGCAGCAGCAGTATAACAAAAACCTCTGTAGGAGCTGAAGGGAGTATTAGCAAACATAGTTTGAAGCCCTTAGCTAGGAAACAAGGATATCATARAATCAGTCAACAACATACATAGGAGCTGAGGAGAATAAAAAAAGAACATTAAGCCCAGCCTGTTTAATTACATGTAACTGAAACTTATATGTACATAAAGTAGAAACCTGTGTAAAGATTATAATCTCTTTAAAGAATGGTATCTATTTAATTTAGATTATACATTTGAAACTGTAATTTTCATTCTCTTAGGAAACACCACTGTTTTAAATAAGCAATGAAACATCTTCAAAAATAAAGCAATCTAAACCCTGTTCTACTATGTTCTTCTCTAGTCTTTCTGGGAAATGTTGTAAAATATATGATGAAACTGGCAAATGAAACTAATTAGAAGCAACAGAAAACCAAAAAGTACACTTTCACTCCTGAATAACTCAAGTACTCACTTGATGGAAATAAATTGCAAATAGCAAATATATCCCTCGTCCTTTTATATCCATTATCCTTTCTCCTTCCTCAAAATAGAGAGAGGAAAAAAAGAGAAAATATATTCTTAAGTACTTAAGAACCTGGGATGAAAGATTGTTTAAGCAAATGAAAAATGCTGCTATACCATCTTTTTCACCAATCAACTTCCTACCAGTCACCACTTATCATGCCTCACATTTTAGCAGCTTAATATGAATATAATGATGAAAGGATTCCTTTTTTGAGACCAATGGAAATAGTTAAGATTTAAAGCTTAAAGTTAGTCACTAACTAATCTTCTGCCCAATATGATCTATATAAGATGCTATAACTTGCACAATAGAAATAAAATTTGATTAATATTATACACATAATTAAAACATCCAGTGTATGTGACATTCTGTGAGAGCATAATCCTTCAACACTTAGGTATATTAACTTGTTGGTCAGATTTCTGTCATAAACGTATCTCCCAGAGTTTTTCAGAAATTTTGTGATCTTCCTCACTTCTGAATAACGCTCTGGTCAAGCTCTTCTGAAAATACTTTTTTTTTAATCTACCATTGTGGAGTGGACATATTTTTTTAATTTTTTTAATGAGTTGTCAGAGAAAGTCAAATGTTTGCAGAAATTTGACAAACTAAATAGAAAAACATGAGATCAAAGATGTTCTTTGAACAACAAACCATACACACTCCAAACTCTACATGAAACTCTTCAATCACTAAAAACAAAAATCTAGAAATTCACTCCTATGGAGGAACCTTTGAAACAGATTTCTTAAACTTTTTTTTTTCTTTTTTCTTTTCCAGTTTTAATAGTAACATCAAACTTTCTTTCAACTATAAGGCAGATTTTAGATTTTAATCTAAGCACTCAGAAGTATTATAACATTTCATTGTTTAAAAAGAGTGTTATAGACCTTGCCTGTCTTCTTGGATGTGATTCAGATAGATAAATTGTTTTTTGTAGGTTGTTTCTGAATTCTTTGATAGTTTTCATTTGTTTATTTAAAATACATTATCCTTTACACTAGTTAGGTACAGAACTAAGCCGAATCAATGATCTTTTGACTCAGTCATTTTTTATGCTGTGGATGGAGAAGTGAAGTTAATATTATTATTTTCTCTTAATGATGTTTTAGTTTCTTTTTAAATAGAAGCAACTCATAACTTCTATGCTTTACAGACATACAGCTTCGTATATCCATGTAAACCTATCTGTTGCCACTCCCACAAAGGCCCCAAAGAAAGCTGCTCTACAGTTAATAACAGTATTTCTAAGATCTGTTTTGTTCTTTTTAAAATGTAGTTATTTTAAAACAAAAACTCTTTGGTCAGATTATGATTAAAAATCAGAAGGAAAAACAGATGTTTACTACTAAAACATTTTTAACCTCTATTAAAAAACATATATATATTTTAAAAAATTATAAATACCAACATTTCTATCTGAAGAAAATTAGAATCATGCATGCATAATACTAGAAGCAGTTCAATACAGAAGACATGGAAAAGAACAGAAGTAATCTAATATACAAAACCCCACAGTATAAGGAGGATGGTCTCTGAAAATCAATTTTGATTTATTTTCTTTTGTTTCTTTTATGAAACATCTAAACTTCCATGAACTTCAGGTAAGTGGGTTTTGTTTAGTTGTTTGTTTTTAAATCAAAGTTGGATGCCTGTGTCCCCAAAACATCGGGATTATTGGTCATAGTTTCTGTTTAGATTTGGCCATATGACTTTCTTTATCATTAATGAAAGTTGAACATAACAGAACCAAAACTGATTCCTACCTCCTAAGTCTGTTCTTGCTACAAATCTCTGAAATTTCATTCAAAACAAAACTGTAAGGAAATAAAAATTACACTGCAAAAATGGAAAATAAATAGCAAAAATATATAAAATATAAAGAAAATAGGACTATACAAACAGCCTGAAGAAAAGTGGATTGAAATCTCATTAAGAACTGAATGTTTGACATAAATATCTATTTTTTATATGTTTGCATAACTCTTYTTTTATTTAGTGACATATACAGATTTATTGGGAAATCTGTCTTTACACAAAGGGATTATCATTAATTTCATTTCAACAATAGTGTAAGCACTTTTGTGTATCATAATGATGATTTACATTAATATTCTCCCCTGGAGGATTTTGAAGATTAAAGTTGATATCCTCTTCTTCTATTAATTATTAAATCACACAAACAAACTCGATTTCAAATAAATAACCCTTCCTTTATAGTCTTCCGCATTAAAATGCTGAGCTGCACTTGCCATTGCAAATGAACTTTTTAAAATCTGTTTTGGTTTTGGTTTTTTTTTTAATGAAAACAAATATCCCTGCGTTTAAATGTGACTGGTAATTGGTTCATTATCTAGGATGATGGTTAATAGAACAAAGTATTTAGAAATGTATATTCCCTACTGAAAAGATTAAAAATTGCAGAATTAACAGTAACCAGGTTTTATTGTGTAATTCATGAACYTTTTTTCTCATGAATGTTCAGTCATTAAAAATCATTATAATTAAAGAAGGAATACTTTTTAGTCTGCAATACTTCAGAAAGCATGTTCAAACCCACATGTCTCTGCTTTTTTGGAAGTGTTTAGAAGTATTGATCAGGAAGAGTTCCTGATCGTCCTAAGTAGCAGACACCACGTCAAGAGTTGTAAGGTACACAACACCTTGATGAAAAAGATCTATTTCTGATAGAAATGATCATCAAGTGAAGTTTTTAGGCAAAACTGTACTTCATCTTACCCTGTATTCTTCTCTTTGTTAACAAAGCCCCTTGTAGAAAATAATCTATAGTGCAAGTCTGTTCATACTTAAATAGTATTGTATAATGTCTAGTTGAACTGTTCCAGGCTGGCTCAAGATTCACTCTTTCCTTAACCAACAAAGGCACTCTGCAAATTAAAAGATAAGTTTCACTTTCCTCTAACTTTTAGATGGCTTATATACTATCAGAAATTGATTTCTGGTACATGGTTTACACAATCTTGTCCATTTTGTACATACTTAGTACTTAAAGAGGTGTTTCCAACTGCACAATGTATTTTCACACATCAGTGACAATTATTGTGTACCTTCAAAAAAATGACTGAAAGAATAATGGGGGAAAAAATTACCATAGTTTTTATGGTTACAGTTTAAAAAACAGTTTTCTTTTTGGTTAAGGTCCCTAACATGAAGGTCTTGTTTTATAGCATAACATTGCAACCATGATTAGCATTCATCATTGATATTATTTTTCCAAGCAGAAGAGTTACTAGTGACAGAAGCTACAAAATGTTGCAGAACTGGACAACATTTGTACCAGCATAAAAACTGAGGATGGCTACATGAGGATCTACCTGGCAGTCTTGCTTTCAGATACATCCTCTCCTTCTTGCTAGAAACCTGCTCCAAACACACATATTGTTTAAATCACATTTTAGAAAGTTTTCACAAGCACCTCCTTCTCTCAGTTTCCTAATAAAAAACAATTAGGTTTTGTATCTTATAAAGTAATGACACCATGAACAATCTCATAATTTATTTCCTTACTTCACCCTATTAAACTAGTGTAAAACATTTTCTTTTAAATATAATAATTTTGCAGACAGAAACCTAATAGATGTTACTAATAAAATTCAAATCCTGCTGAAGTTTGAAATTTGCCTGGTGACTGAACACCAGACATAAAGGGTCAACACAGAATATTCTTGATCCACTAGAGAACAACTTTGCCAGCCTGCTTAGTTTGAAGAAGCTATATTTAAYTCCTCAGGGTATAAAGATCCTTTTAGATCATCTTTAGAAGGTAGGAAACAGAAGTCAACAAATGTCAGGTTAAGGAAGTTGCCTGTATTTCTTGCATCAGTCCAGAATCCGCTGTGCTTTCAGCAGGTGGCAGAGGTTTTGTGTATAAAGGATGAAAATGACCACATAGTAGAATCCAAAGGGAAGAAAAGGTTTGCAAACTGATCAAGGACTGCAGCTTCTAGTTCTACACACATATCATATCTGTTGAACAAGAAAAAGTCTTATGGTGTGTTTTTTGGAGRCCAGCTGATAATTTGCATAGGACTGTTTCAGTTCTGAGGTCAACAGTAGTCAGCAATGTAAGACTTGTAAGAAAAAGCATCATGCAAGTTTATGTTGATTGAAACCCCGCAGGAAAATTCTGTATGTTCAAGAAACTGTGACAGTTCTCATCTTCCCTTTTCCATTTTTCATGCGTATTTTCAATATCAGATTCTTGTGACRGATTCAAGTGCTAAAGTCCTGCATGAAATAATATTTTGATGTTAAGACGGAAATAGAAAGAAAAATTGTTCACACAAGATTTGGTTTTAAACCCAAGAGACACAACATAAAGTTCAAATAAGCATTTAGGCCACCGAGTTTACTAATCATTAGTGGGCAAGAAAAGAAAATTAATGATTAGATAATAGTGGTGATGGGTAAATCAAAGTATGGGTTTGACAAGGGTTCAGTTTAAAGTAGAATAGGATCTCTTGAAAAGTACTTTGTTATTATTTTTTCCACCTTAGTTTGCTGCATATTTCTGAGGTAAGCTTAAATTCATGCACACTTTGGTTTCATTCTTTCTATATGTGGGAGTTAATTAATGTTGATTGTTGTCTTTTATTTTTCATTTGAATGGAAATGTGATTTAGAATATATGTGATTCACTGTACATATGTTGAGCAACTCTGTCACTTCCACTGAAAACACTGCTTCTTTGGAAAGAAGCTCTTTCACTTTGGTTCTTCTGCTAGTCTTTCTGTTCTGCTGATAGCATAGTTTTTACCCTACTTTGAAATTTTATTTGCTAATCAGGCTTTTAAGTTTTAAGATGAAACTTCTCTGCCAGATATTCCCTTGCCCTCACAATACTTAGAGTTTCTTAGACATTAATTATCTTTTTTTTTTTAGTAGTGCATTAATAGTTCCTTTCTTTTAGTAGTCCATTAATAGTTGACTTTCTGTTCTGATACTGACAGTATTAATATGCAAAAATGTATTTGACCTGAAGGTTGTATATGGAAGTCAGGGTCATGTGCTAATATTTTTTTATTTCTCATATTGTAGGACAGTTACTATGATGAAAAAAGATTTTTTTAAAAGTTTCCCTCATGCAATATCCCTCATGCTGTACTTGGCCATTATGTCTATCACTCTCCTTCCTATTAGTTAAAAAACATATTCTCCTCTTCACTAAAAAAGGACTCCTATGTTTTTCCATTCTAAAGATTGTATTTCTAGGCAAAATAAGTAATGTTAGATGTCCTGCAGTTGCCAAATACTTAATTTTAAACCATTCTTATACATGGGGACTAACGTAGAGAATCATGACATCACAGAAACAGAAGCAGTTTTGCGTCTTTTGCAGATAATTCCCTCAGCAGACAGCTCCTTCCTGAGGTGTCCATAAGGAAATCGTAAAGCTTATTTCCAACTTTTTGATTGCATAAAATTTCTATAATAATTCCTGAAAATTTGTAGCCACTCACTGGAACTTTTGAGATTAAATTTTCACTCTCAATTAATTTGTCTTTCTGAAAACCAAGCTGTTTTCAGAAAGAAGAAGAGATGCACCATAATACTTATTAGTCTAGTAGATGAGATATTTCAACTCTTTATTTTGTGACCCAAATTATTTTCAATTTAATCCAAATATAATTTCTGAGATAAACACTCAGGAAATAAAATAGACACAAGTTCAGACAGTTGGGTTTATTTGTGCATTTGGCCAGAATATTATCATATTTCTCAAAGGCAAAACTAATAAAGAAARGGCAGTTAGCTCTTCAGATGTGCTAGTATTTTAGAGTGACTGGGTGACAATTCTCTAATCTTCAAAGGTAATAAATGATGTGTTGCATGCATTAATCCAATAAACATTTTTTAAAAGTATTATCAAGTTATATAAGCATAAAGAAAAAGCTGTCATGAACATTGCTTAGAACAGAGGAGAAAAAGTCTGAGGCATTGCAATGCATTAACAAATTAAAAGTTTTAGGAGACTAGTCGTTAAGTATCTCTGTTTACCATCTGTGCAGATGAGACATGCACCAGCAATATTAGCATTTTCAAACTGGGAGAAATCAGTCAATGGTGAGAGGATAGCCTGTATCATTTTGACTAGTAGGATTAATGTCATCTAATTTTTAGATCACAAAAAGTTAAATGCGTAAGTCTAACTTAGTTATCCTAGGTTCTCTCTGTATTTAATAAGATCTGAGAGAGAGGAGTTGAATTCCTCTCTGAAAAATACCTATTCTTCTTCATTGGCCRTACACACAGTGAGCATAAGCAATGTTAGTCTCCAGCATAAATCTTCTAGGCACTTAGGTTAGGGCAGATGAATTCCACCCCTCCCATTTCAATTCTTCAGTTATAAAATGAGATAATTGTCGAGATCTGGAGAATCAGGATTATCAAAGGAAACAGAAGAATAGGGACTAYTGAATTCCAGATTCTGTCATGAACACAAGAGAATGTCAAGTTGAGTGASAAACAAATATTTCAACCTTAAAAGCTGTTAGATCTATATTGATTTAGTAATTTGACCATACAGAGTCTGTAAGAAACCTTAGAAATTAAGTTAATGTCTTGATAGACATTGTCTTTCTTTCTATTTCTGTTCACCAATTACTCTAGGAAGTGGGATTCATCTCACTCAACTTCAGCATCTCATAGCTAACCTAGGTTGTCATTTGTGTTTCTTTGTAGTCAATGTAGAGATAAGATTCTCTTTGAAGGTAAGTCATTCCACAGGGTGGATCAGCCTTTCTCACTTACTGTTGAGTTTGTTGGCAGAGAAGCTTGGGAATTATTAAAAAGTCACAGGAGAGAGACAGCTCTATTAGCTAGCTCTGAGTGGCTCTGTATATTATTCAGATTGCATTGGATCCCATTCTGAGATGTTTAATTTTACATTTGGATCATATACAAATTATGTATTTGCAACTGCAGGTTTTCAGTTCTGCCTGGGGGGCAAGCAGCTAAAGCTGAGCATTACAGTGTCATTTTTTAAAAACATTTCAGTTACTAGATTTTTTTGGAGACACATGATGCTAAGGAGAATTAATCTCATATGCACAAAAACTGTTTCTAAAATATCCTGAAATTGTTTTATCTTATACTTCATGCTTGATGTGTGATGTAAGACATATTTTATATGATTAATATGAGATGAACTGTGTAAGTAATCTATGGCTTTGTCAAGAGTGAGCTATGGGACCATGTTCAACTTGCACGAATAAATCTTTTCATAACACTACAATAAAATGTACCTAATTTGTATTACAAACCTGCTAGAAACTATATTGCTATTGCTGTTATTGTAAATTTCTTACCAACTACTTAGTGTTATGGAACCTTAACATTAATACAGAAGCTCTTTAGGCTTGTGTACTGCCACATGTCTTGCAAGATGCATTACATATCGGGAAAACTTGTTTTCTTTTTGAGAAATGCTGACCAAGAATGCCAACATGAACAGCTTTTCAGCCCCCTGAGCAGCACTCCTGGCAATGAAGACTATCAGCTGGTATGTGGCCTACTATTTTCCTTCATGTTCCTCCAGAGATTCCTCTGTTGTTGCAATCTCTTCAAAACAGTTGCTAACAGTCAAACAATTGGTGTCCTATGATTGCTGCGTAGGTATGGATTAATAACTGTTTTGGGGTTTGCTTGTATTCTTTTTTTTAATCCATTCAGTTGTTGCCTCTTGTTTTATATGTTAGTTACAGATTTTGTTCAGGTCTTTTTGTTCTCTGTCTGCATGACACCAAATACTGTAGAGGTTTGGAGGGAGGATTTTTCTTTGGCTTGGCTTTTGAAGAAGTTGCACATGAAAGAAAAAAAATTGAATAACAAGCAGAACAAGCAGGTTTATGGACAGATAGACTAGATCTATCATATAGAAAACTGATGACTTCATTGTATCCTGGTTTGAGTTCTAACAGCACTGTCAGTTTAGTGAAGATAAGATAAAAAGCTTTATTTTGATAATTCTATGATTAAAAATAATGTAATTTTATTATATACTTTTTTCTTTAAAAAGGTGATTTATCTTAGAAATATCTTCTATTCATCAGCCTCTGAGTCTCTGTCTTCAATTCTTTCATTAGAACTTYCAGTATTTCTTTCCTGTGTTTAAAACTGTGATGCGGGGTTTTCTATCTGCTATGTATTAATCACAGGTATAGTGTGCATATCTCACTACTGTTCTTTCCAATGGAAAATATAAATCGCATGAAGTTCTTTTACTGGATCTGAAATGTTTCCATGGCATTTATAAGTTGTGTGTTTGATAAATGCATGTAAGTTTTCATTACCTAGTAAGGGAAGAGAAAAGGAGCCGCAAGCCAGATGATACATGGTGTGCGAATTGAAAGTTCTTAGAAGATGATGATCCTATGGTGTAATTAGGAAAGAATAAACAAGGTGAATGATGAATGATATCAGAAAGATCTACTCAGTCATGAGGAAAGAATACTTCTTATCTGTCTTTATTCACTGATGCTGAAGAGTTGCCACATTAAAATTTAGCATTGCATTATTTTCATTTGAAGTAAGTCTCTGCTGCCATTATATGCAGTAGTATTAGTCTCTGGCCTGCTCTCTTCTCTCTTGTTGTGTGGGGGTGGAGACGATGGTCTGTAGCACATAAATTTCCAGATTCCATTCACTACATTACTGAACAAAAAATAGTGAGGACCAAAGGATACTGCAAGAATAAAGAGTAGAGGAGAAGGTGGCCTTGCCCTTTATGAAATCAGCAAAGACTTGCTGAATTAAAGCGTATTGGGTGTAGGTGCCAAAGTTTTGGTAGAAGGGGGTTAAAGGGGTGGCCTCTGTGAGGAGAGGCCAGGGCTGCCCCATACTGGACACAGCCGGTTCCAGCTGGCTCCAATGGATCTACCGCAGGACATAGTTGAGTCCCTCAGCCAAGATGGTGGCACCTGGGGGAAAACATGTTTAAGAAAGGACAAAAATGCCACAGAGAGAGAGGAGGGTGCAACAAAAAGAGTGAGAAAGAGCAGATGGAAGATCAAGGCCTGAAGAGGAGGAAGAGGAAGAGGAGGAGGAGGAGGAGCTCCATGGTGGAGCAGATATTACCTGTTGCCTATGGAGAGCCCAACCAACCCTGGAGAACAGTGTGAGGAAGGAGCAGCAAAGAGGAGGTGTTATGAACYGACCACAACGCCCATTTCCCATCCTCCCCTGCACCGCTCTGGAGGGAAGGATGTAGAGGAGTTGGGGATGAAGATGTGAAGTTGAGCCTGGGAATAGGGGGAAGAAAGGTGCTGGTTTAATGTTTATCTTTTTGTTTCTCGCTACCCAAGTCTTGCTTAATTGGCAATAAATTAATTTTCCCCATGTTGAGTCTGTTTTGCCGATGATGGTGATTGGTAAGTGATCTCCCTGACCTTATCTCAAGCCATGAGCTTTCTTGTTCCTGTTTTTTTCCTGTTTTCTTCCCTGTTCCCACTGAGGATGGGGAGGGAGTGACCAGCTGGGTGGGAGTTTGACTGTTGGCCAAGGTTAACCCACCACATAAAGTAAGTTATAACCACAAGTTTAGATAAAATATAGATTTAAGGAGCCAACTTTTTCAAAGGGCTTCTTTATCAAATACATCTTTTTTATAGATTTTTGTTGCATATCTTTCTTGTCTTATTGTCAGTCTTTCTGTATTCGAATACTTTTACAGATTTCGATTTGTAGAATGGTACTTTGAAGTTTAACTAGTATGATTGGGGAAGCTTAAAATTTTGATTAAAAAAAGAAGTCAAGATTTAAAAAGAACAATAAGTTTTATGTTGTTTATCCTTCAATACAAAAGGACTTTTAGATGGATTTTATTGCAAATTTCTAAGCAATAGATTCTCTTGTAGATTACTGCRCTACAAATCTAGAAAAGCTGTACTGAAATTAATGTAAAATGCCTCCATTTTACACTAGGAAAAGTTCTGTTAACTTCAGTTGTGGGTACAGGGGGAAAAAGTCTCAAAATTTTACTTTCCATGTGCAAAATATATTTTTAAATTGTTTGCATAAATAGGTTATGTGTCCCTTTGTTATTTTATAGCTATATAGAAACAATTAAATTCAGAACACAGGAATACATCTTTTGCATGGATACTGATTGTGGAGGAGTCTGCATGGCTTTCCATTGGTGCTGAAATCTGACAGAAATAAATATATAAACTGTAGCCTTAAGAAGATGGGTACAGAAAGGAAAGTAACTATTGAGTTGTGCTTGTTGAAACTAACACCACTAATGCACAGACTGCCAGAAACTGATAATAATTGGATAAAATCCTGGCAAGATGATTTACATGAGGTCACCAAGGTCAGCACAGCCATGGCAGGCTGGGTTTCGGCACATTCCTCCAGACACCCCAGAGGACACCCATATCTGGACCAGACCACAGGCCAGAGAGAGGAAGAAGATGACCCTGCCTTTGCTGTGCACCCACAGCAAAGAAGCTGTGACTCTACACTGCAGTCAGCACCAGAAAGGGAGCAGACCGCAGTGGATGGCAGGTACCCACTATCATCAGCGTGAGTACCCTCCCAGAGCAACCCTGATATCCCTCACTGCCACACTGGGTCTTTGGTGGCTAGAAAGGTGATGGAGTTGTAGTTAATGTGTCAAAGTGTGAAAGTGCCAGCGTCCTTTGTGTCTGTATGACCATGTGTGCTGCCGTTGCAAGTGTTAGGTTAGGTTTTGTTTGTGTATAATTGCAGTTTTAATAATAAGGTTAACACAATAATCCAACTATTATTGTTATGCAATGAAGGAGAGTTTAATGTATTGTTTGTTATCTAGTGTTATTGATTGTTATTGATTCAACTGCCTATCTCTCAGAGCAAACCAGTCTTTAAATTCCAGAGCATTATTTGTCCTGACACTGATGAAAACATGATCTGAATAGCTGGTGCTAAGAAAAGCACACAGGTTTTGCCATGTGCAAAACAAATGTCTGCACTGGAATTACTTACTGATATCTTTGCAAGAAATAGCCCAACTTAGGGTACAATGATGTACTCCGTAGCCTTATTTTGGATGAAACTAATTGTCCTTTGGAAGTGTTTAGTCTCCATGTAATAGTCTATGAAGAGACATATCTAAAAGTATGAACGTCTATAATCTGTTATTTGAATTCTGCCTTATGATTTTATATAACAAACATAACGTATTATGAATATTATATCTAGAAAGGAATGTTATATTTATCATTTTTAATATAAATTGAAATAATTTAATTGTCTTCTAGTTCACTGTAATAGTAATTTGAGTGACTTTTTTTTAAGTATGTGTCTGAGAATCCAATTTTGAAGCCAGTTAAAGTTTCATTTCATACTCTTGAAAATCAAGGAACTCAATAACCTATTGTACTAGTTTTGAAGAGTGAAGAACAGTTTTGAAGAACTGTGCTGGGCTATATGTTCAAAGGGAGGCTCCCCTTTGCTCATCATGCAACTGACACAACATGGAGTGAGTCGCACTGATCATGCAGTGGGCTCAAATGGGAAACCCCGACTCCCCAGGAATCCTGGAAGTGATCAAGGAGTGGCCAGAAGACAGAAATTTTGGAGCATAACTCGTGCTGAAAAGGCCCTACTGTATTAAAAAATACCAGAAAATGAGAAGCAATATGCCCTGTTTACTGATGGATCCTGTCATATTGTGGGAAAACACCAGAGGTGGAAAGCTGCTGTGTGGAGTCCTGCATGGCAAGTCATAGAAACTGTTGAAGAAATAGGTGAATTGGGCCTGTGTGCAGAAGTGAAAGCCATCCAGCTAGCTTTGGATATTGCTGAACAAGAAAAACGGCCAGTACTTTGTCTCTATACTGATTCATGGATGGTGTCAAATGCCCTGTGGGGGTGGTTACAGCAATGGAAGCAGAACAACTGGCAGCGCAGAGGTAAACCCATCTGGGCCACTGCACTGTGGCAAGATATCGCTGCCCAGGTAGAGAACTTGGTTGTAAAAGTATGTCACATAGATGCTCACGTACCCAAGAGTCAGGCCACTGAAGAACACCAGAACAACCAGCAGGTGGATGAGGCTGCTAGAATTTGCGCATCCTTTAACTTCCAGTCAGCCTCAAATTGGTCAGGCAGTTGGACTAGATGATCATTGTAGGTCCCTTCCAACTGAAATACTCTATTCCATCTATTCTAAATAAAGTGGCTCAGGTGGACCTGGATGGGGGTGAGCTATTTATACCTTGGTGGGCCCCTGACACATCAGGACACCTAGGAAGAGAAGCAACATAGAGATGGGCTTGTGACTGAGGGGTGGAGTTGACCAGTGACACCATTGCACAGGTTATCCATGAATGTGAAACATAGAATCGTAGAATCATTTAGGCTGGAAAAGACCCTTAAGATCATCAAGTCCACCACTAAACCATGTCCCTAAGCACCACATCTACACATCTTTTAGATACCTCCAGGGATGGTGACTCAACCACTTCCCTAGGCAGCCTGTTCCAATGCTTAACAACCCTTTTGGTGAAGAAATTTTTCCTAATATCCAATCTAAACCTCCCATGGTGCAACTTGAGTCTATTTCCTCTTGTCCTATTGACTTGACTCACTCACCAAGCTGAGCAGCTCTGGTGCCGGCATGATCCACAGCAGAGCACTCTGGTGCACAGAGGGGTTTCCTGAAACAGGGAAACCTCAGGGGGAGGTGAGAGAGCCACCAGGAGCCCTCAGCTCACACTACAGCGGCTGAGGACACCTGGGTGGGGCCAGGAGCAATGGTGGCCGAGCCCCCCCACATGTATAAAAGAAGCCCCTGGGGAGCGCTAGCGACCAGGAGCACTGCGAACAGGGCAGGCAAACAGGGAAGTGTGCTGTAGCTCTGCCAGCTCCACCAGGGAGCAATTGTACCCATACAGCAGAAAGCCATGGCCTCTCTAAGCTCTGCACCCACCAGGACTGACACAGCTTCCCAGACAGAGCTCCAGTGGGAACACGCTGCCACCCAGGTGCCAGGCTGCAGGCTGGGCCCTGCTCTTACACCAGTACTGGCCGGCAGCAGCGAGCACACCTGTGGGAGGTGCGCCCAGGTAGGGGAACTCCTCAGCTTGGTGACAGACTTCCAGGAGAAGGTGAGTAGGTCGAGGAGTATCAGGGAGTGGGAGAGAGAGAAAGAGACTGCTGGAATGGCACCCTACCTTCCCTGGGACAGGCCCAACAGGCAGACAGGGCAGACATGACAGGGAGGATTCCCTATCCTCTCTGCCTGGATGAACATGGTGATAAGGGGCAATGGCAACAAGTTCCTGCTCAGCGCAGCAGGCGCGTCTCCTTTGTGACTACCCCACCTCCCCAGGTGTCCTTGCATAATAGGTGTGAGGCTGTGCAGGTGGAACTGAACAATGACGAGGATGGAGAGCAGAATACACCCCCCATAATCCAAGAGGAAGAGGTTAACGACCTGCTACGCCACCTGGACACTCACAAGTCTATGGGGCCGGATGGCATCTACCCAAGAGTACCGAGGGAGCTGGCAGAGGAGCTTGCCAAGCCACTCTCCATCATTTATCAGCAGTCCTGGTTAACAGGGGAGGTCCCAGACAACTGGACGCTTGCCAAYGTGACGCCCATCTACAAGAAGGGCCAGAGGGAGGATCCGGGGAACTACAGGCCTGTCAGCCTGACCTCGGTGCCAGGGAAGATTATGGAGCGGTTCATCTTGAGGGTGCTCACAAGGCAGGTGCAGGACAACCAGGGTATCGGGCCCAGCCAGCACGGGTTCATGAAAGGCAGGTCCTGCTCAACCAAACTGATCTCCTTCTATGACCAGGTTACCCACCTAGTGGATGAGGGGAAGGCTGTGGATGTGGTCTACCTTGACTTTAGTAAAGCCTTTGACACTGTCTCCCACAGCATTCTCCTGGAGAAGCTGGCAGCTTATGCCTTGGGCAGCTGTTTTCTTTGCTGGGTGAAAAACTGGCTGGACAGCCGAGCCCAGAGAGTTGTGGTGAATGGAGTTWAATCYAGTTGGCGGCCGGTCACAAGCAGTGTTCCCCAGGGCTCAGTTTTGGGGGCGGTCTTGTTTAATATCTTTATCAATGATCTGGATGAGGGGATCGAGTGCACCCTCAGTAAGTTTGCAGATGACACCAAGTTGGGCGGAAGTGTTGAGCTGCCTGAGGGTAGGAAGGCTCTGCAGAGGGATCTGGACAGGCTGGATCGATGGGCTGAGGCCAATTGYATGAGGTTCAAGAAGACCAAGTGCCAGGTCCTGCACTTGGGTCACAACAACCCCAGGCAACGCTACAGGCTTGGGGAAGTGTGGCTGGAAAGCTACACCGTAGAAAAGGACCTGAGGGTGCTGGTTGACAGCCGGCTGAACATGAGCCGGCAGTGTGCCCAGGTGGCCAAGAAGGCCAACAGCATCCTGGCCTGTATCAGGAATAGTGTGGCCAGCAGGACTAGGGAGGTGATTGTGCCCCTGTAACCGGCACTGCTGAGGCCACACCTCGAATCCTGTGTTCCATTTTGGGCCCCTCACTACAAGAAGGACATTGAGGTGCTGGAGCATGTCCAGAGAAGGGCAATGAATCTGCTGAAGGGTCTGGAGAACAAGTCTTATGAGGAGCTGCTGAGGGAGCTGGGGTTGTTTAGCCTGGAGAAGAGGAGGCTGAGGGGAGACCTTATCACTCTCTACAGCTACCTGAAAGGAGGTTGTAGCGAGGTGGGTGTTGGTCTCTTCTTCCAAGAAACTAGCGATAGGACGAGAGGAAATGGCTTCAAGTTGCACTAGGGTGGGTTTAGATTGGACATTAGGAAAAATTTCTTCACTGAAAGGGTAGTCAAGCATTGGAACAGGCTGCCCAGGGAAGTGGTGGAGTCACCATCTCTGGAGGCATTCTAAAAAACGTGTGGATGTGGCGCTTTGGGACATGGTTTAGTGGGCATGGTGGTGTTGGGTTGACGGTTGGACTTGATGATCTCAGAGGTCTTTTCCAACCTTAATGATTCTAAGATTCTATAATTCTATTTTAGAAGCAATTCTGATAGTAGAATTAAAAAACAAAACCTTTGAGTTATAATGGAAGTCCCATTGCAGTCTTAAGTGTATCTCTGGTTACCCCAAAGTCACAATGCACATATTCTTTACAAATAGAGCTTATGGCATAGTATGATATGAAGTCCAATATCATAGATGGTGTCTTGTAGCCTTTCTCATTACTCATATGCTCTCAGGATGCTGCTGCTAGTATTTGTATTCACCAGTGCTAATAAAATTCCTTATGGTGAAATTTTTGTTGTAAGGTATGGTAATTTTCTATAGTGAAAAATAGGGTATTATTAAACTATATATTGCTGTTAGTAATGTTGTGACTTTTACTGCGGGTGTCTGAACGCCTCCGGTAACTATTCGATGAATCTGTCCCCAAAGGAAAGTGTGAAGTATCTCTGAATTATTGCTGTCAAAACTAACAGAGGCTTTATATTACAATGACAGTTTGTGCTATAAAAGAAAGAAATTGCATCAGGCAGAGAAAAGAAAAAAAAAAGAACCCCAAACAAAAAAAMCAAAACAAAACCACAGTTCCTACACAAGTATTTTTTTCTGTTTTCCTCTAAATCTTCCCTTTTGTCATTTGAATCTCAAACATTATATTGGATTTTATTAAATTTATTTTTTCTGTTTTCAGGTTATTTCTTCTCTCCTTAACAATCTTTGTAGAGACCGCTTACTTCACTCTGTTTTTTTTAAAAAGGCAATAAAACTTCACAGATGCTGTTTTCAAACCCACGACCAGCCTTGTTAGAATTGTACTTACACTAAAGCTAATGGGATACATGTTGACCAGTACTGACAGCTGTTGAAAAGCCTCCTCTATATTATGATAAATTAAAAATAATTCACAACTGAAAATTTAGTTTAAAGATACAAGCTGGGTCACACAAAGGAGTGTGAAACTACTAAAAAATTGAGTTCACTTCCGTCAAAAAATCATGAAATATGAAAAAGAATATAAATTATTAATAACTTCTGAAAAAGAGAGGTATTTACATGGCAAATTTGATTCTCTTTTTCCTGTTTTAAAGCATAAACCAATGAAACCACTACTGATAGGAATGCTCAAATGCATAAAAAATATGTAAGGTTGAATACTTCAACTTTGTTTCCAAATATATATGAAGAAAAAATGCATTTAAGAGTTTGTGGAAACATATATAGATTTCTTTTTTAAAACTTCATATTTAAAAAAAGAAGTTTTCAGATTCTGAGCCTTATTAAGAGAAACTCAGGGTATGGGGTTGGGGTTTTGATGGTATTTTTGGACAAAAGATCTGAAAGGAAATGAAAATTTCAACAGCTCTAGTTATAAGGTATGTACTTTGTATGAAACTTGTAACTCTCAACTGAATTAGACTATGGAGAATCCAATACAATATCCTGGCAACACTAAATATTATAGATTCATTTTGAGTGTGTATATGTATGTGTTGCCTTCTGTTTTCTTTCTTTCCTGTTCAAGCATTCCCATGTGCCCTAAGGCTATCCCCAACACATGGAAGACACATCTTTGCTTTCATTCTATAAAAACACWCTTCTACTGAACATTATTTTAGACACATTGCACAGAGAAACAACAGAAACTAACACATATGAGAAATATTTATATTTTTGAAACAAAGGTGCATAACTACAACCCAGTGCTAGGTGGATGTGCTCTTAGACATTAGTGGAAAGGTGCTTGTTTATCTCTGGCTTATAAGAAGACCTTTGGATGAGTAGGTTAGCCTTAGAAAACTAAATTGTTAAAGGCTAGGTTAAAGATAAATTACACTTATGGAATCTTAGATACTCAGRGAGAATTCAGCGGGATAAGCAGATTAAGGATTTGTGGGAAGAAGGGAAACAAAAGGCTACCTTCAGAGAAAGGTTCACTGTCGGTAGGAAAACATCAAATGAAGAAGCAAAATAATGAAACAGAAGATGGTAATTTGTTACAAAAGCCACACACAAGTGATGAGATCTTAAATTCTGTAAGACTTCAGAGGTCACAGAAGAACAAYCACAAGTATAGCACTGCAGCACAGCAAATGTGTTTTCACAGTTGTTAGCCCACCACAGTTCTTATACTAACTTAGCAATAAAAGGGCTAATGGCTTTTCAGGCCTTTATGGACCTGCCTGGTCTTGACTTTGTTTCAGCTTAATTTTAGCTGCAACACTACATTGCCCAAAAATCAATGACTGTCTTCTAACATGCTTGTAACTTCAGCTTAGCTTTACGCAAGTGTACCAAGGAATTGTACCACATATAGTGGAGGTTTAATAAAACTTAATAATCATTGAAACTAAATTTGTACACCAGGCAAAAAGAAGTGCTAGCAACAGGCTGTTTGGAAACATGAAGAAGAACATGCAATACTGAAGAGGAAAGAAAGTGAACTGCCAACACTATTGACACCATACTCTTCTAGATAAAGGACTCTCGAAACTGGCAACCCACCACAGCATCCCATGGTAAGAAAAAAGGCCCTTGGCCTTTGACTGTAGGTGCTTATAAAGGTGAGTATAGCGATGCAGAACAGGGGAAATTACTAGAAAGTCTGTGTGAACAATACTTTTAACTGAATTATGAATGGGAATTGGGAATAATTTAACAATTTGAATGAAAATTTTTAATATCATTGTAATTAGATTAATGATAGCTGCTTGTTTTATTTTGATTAGACTGTTAAAACATTACTTACAGTATCAATAAATTCTTGTGTCTGCATAGAAGATGTGTTTCCTTTTTGTCCACAAGAAAATTTTGAGTGTGATAAAAGTTGATTCAGGTACACATGTACAGTCTTTCATTATTTTGTACAGGTTTGTACATGTCTTGTACAGACTGAAAGCAAGTGTGATTGGTCTTTAAACTCTCAGAATCACAGCAGAAACAGATAAAATATTTATGTGTCTCTCAGTGCTTGGAAGGGCGTACTAGATGAAAGTATATTTATGCCATCTCGTTTAGGAATCTATCTTAGTTTTTTTTAAAGTTACTTCTGATGTGTGGAATATGGGATTTATTCCCATGTTGCACATCCAGATACGCACCCCAGTTGTATGTACACTGGCATCTGAATGCAGAACTCCTCCTCCTCTGCATCCAGTTTTCTTTGGAAAAAAAGGCCAGGTGCATGATGTGAAGGCAATTGTTATGTTCTCCAGCAGTCCCCTACTCCGGGTGATCAGATCAGACTCTGTTCCAGAGCTTTGATGCTGAGTCGTGCTCAAGTAACATCTATTTCTCTGCAGCAATTAAATAGAGAGCATATGCTCCTAACTTAGAACTGAAACAACATGCCTAGAGATATTTATGCTAAAAATTCTTCTATTTTTCTATTCTGCTGGCAGCAATGTTATGAGAGTTGTTAGGCTAACAAAGCAGAAAGGCAAATCCATGGAAAAATGTCTAGATATATTTAAGGGAAAAGTTGCTTACAGAAAAGGGATAAAATGTCTTAGAAGCAAAGTATGCTAGGATTTCAGAATTGCTTGAAAGAGTAAGAATTTTTAGAGACATTCCGGGACAAAGCTTAAAAAAGGAGCATGGAGAAAAAAAAAGGTGAGAACTTTTAAAAACAATTCCATTTAATGAAGCACACCAATCCAATAATTCAATATAATAATGTGTGCTGACATAACTGGGTGTGATGTATCATACACAGAAAGCTTCATAAAGATGCATCATTTTCCACTGATGTTTAAAACTTTATGTGATACTAATTAATGATTATGATTCAATCATTTGGTATGCTAAAGGAGAGTGGAGAAGCAAACCCATATATCCCATCAGGTAATGGGCAGTTTGTACACACACCATTCTGTATAATTTTAAAATGAAAATAGGAAAACAAAACACACCAGGAAGATGTAGAATATGAGACTTTGTAACATTGTCAGTTTGTGTTTCGAGGACAGCAGTCATGTTTTCAGAGATATGCAAAATATATAATAATTAAAAAATGCATCAAAATGCACTTCATGTTTCTGGGACCTACTCAGAACAAGGATCTATCACTCAGAATCGTAATTTATCCAACTCCAGTCATTCAGGTGTCTGTGAATACATACTTCCGAATCTCATGCCCACTGCCATTAATGTCACAGCATCCCAAATATAATATGCAACAATTGATATTGCTTAGTGAGCACAATGCCACATTATAATGTCGGTTGTTTGACTTTTTCTTTTTCCTTTGGATGTTTTTGTTTTCAGTTATTCACTGAGCTTGGGACTCATCTCTCCTAACTTCAGATCAGTGATAGTTTATAGCTGAACTAGTCACCTCAAAATTCTTTACAGTCAATGGAAAGAAACAGAGCAGTACATGTGCTCTGTAATTTCCATATGAGAATGGTTTAGTAATTACTATATGATGTTTATATCATAACTTCAAAGGTCAGATGGCCATAATACACGATTAAACATGTGAAAGACAGATATTTTGAATGACAGACTATTCGTCTTGGCTGATCCCATAACTTGTTTGTTTTTCCTATGCTGCCTGATGTTTGCTTGTAGGACTGCTTAGAAGTCTTTTGGAACTGTCTAATCTGTATTCCCTAAGGGCTTTTAAATAGAAATGTTGTTTCTTCTATTTTGATCCTTTAAAGAATTTTTAAAGCAAGAAAGGCAGTATCAAAGCATGAATTTGTTTGCAGATAAAAAGGTGGCATTCATAGGTATTGCTGTTTCCTTTTGGAGGCTTGAGATAATAAAAAGCACAGTATCTTTAAGCAAAAAATCTTTTCCTACATGGCTCCCTATATAGTGCAGTTTTCCATCAGATGTTTCTCCACTCATTATTGATTACTAGGACTGTATAAGAGTTCTCAATGAGACATCTTGCAGAAAGTGCCCCTTTCCGCACTTCAGATCCTTTAGTTGGTCAGAACTGATTTCACCAGACACAGAAAAAAGACRGTGGTTGGATTCTGTCCAAATGCTTCCTTCATTCACACAGAAAGATCTCAATAATTTCAATGTGAGACTTCTGTCTTATTCCAGGGAGCACTGAATGGCTTTAGGGAAGACTGTAGGGTAGTGAAGAAGTGAAACCAATGGAAAAGCTTATGCAGCATTCAGTAGGAGTAGATTTTAGCCATAGAGGAGTAAAAAAGGAAGCCTTTTTTATTTCTTGTTTTCCCTTTCAGCAGATACTGGAAATTGTGTTCCCTCTTGTTTCTACCTTCAGACAGGAAAAGATATACATATATATCTTTTCTCTTAATTTCTTAAATTCAGTCAAATTTAAAGCTGTAAGAGATATGTGGGATCATTAAGGAATGCATCACCAGAACAGAATAGGAAATGAGATTTCAAGACATTGAAGATGTCTTTGGTTTTAAGTGAAAACAGTTATTAATATCTCTTTACATTCTGGAAATAAACAGAGGAAAAAATGTCATTTTTTTTTAAACTGATAGGCAGAAATATACAAAATGGATTTTAAACTATTGGGGGGGGAGAAAACAGTGGAGGAGAATGACTTCCTGATGTAATACTTTATGTGCCTCAAGAAGAATTGTGCTGTGATAGGAAATACTCTGAATAAATGTATCTAAATGTCTGCTAAGGATTTCAAAAGTTTCATCTTCTGACTGTGCTAATAACTGGAAAATTTGTTTTTCTTTCTTTTCCTTGTTATTAATTATAGGAAGATATTAATGTATTTCTGAGGTGATGCTAGGGGAGCACTGGAACCGTCTGTACACTAGTACAATTTATGAGAAATACAAACCGCATAATTAACTGTACCTAAGTATAATTTTTTTAGAGGGGAGACTTTACAAAAATTATACTTTTGTTCGTGTAGCATGTGCTGAAGAATGTATTTATTCAAATGCATTTTGCAGTATTCAGACATTTCTAAGGGATTTACCTCTGAAAATTACAAACTGTACTCTGAATGTTGTATTAACTTGGAGCTTTAACTGTTAAATCAGCTTATCTGTATTTTCTGTAGTTAGCCTCAAACTTCAAAAATATGTGAGCAGATGTTGAACTTAAAGTACACATGTAGGTTTACCAAGGTTAATTAATAATAGTGTAATTTTAACACATACTGCATTCTCTGTAAATAACAATGCTGAATCTTACCATGTTCTGTTTCTCCTTGCTTTTCTTTGTTTTTACTTAATCTAAAACATTCCCAATCAAATTAAGAATTGTGTCTAAACAACTGCATATCTTTAAAGATATATTTAATTGTCACCAACTTCAAAATTAAGTGCATGTTTCGCTACATCTTGAATAAGACCATCAGTCAGGGTCTGAGATACAAATTTTGGAAAAAGAACTAGTAATGTTCTAATTAGCCTAAAATCTAACCTCAACTAGAAAAGGAAGGGGAGAGGAAGGGGGATAATAGTGTTGCAGTTCTCATAAACCAGTAATTAGGTATTACCAATAATAAACTTTGATTGACAATTAGGTCCCATGGCTCCATGAAAGAGCAATCTTTCAGTTAGCAAATAGGTATCTAGGATAAAATAGGCATCACTGTGTGGCAATGGATATTTTTGCTGTGACAAGTGTTATAGATTAACATTTTACTGGGGTAAAAATGTAAGGGTCTGGGAACTCTAGGAAGAAAGCCTATGTTTCAACTATAGTGCGTAATAATGTGAATGTCTTTTTCTTAAATCAACTTTTACTGAAAAAAAATCAGCCTTTTTACCTTCCATATGAAATGAAGAAGTGCAAAAATCTGAAGATCTGAAAGAAAATATTTTATACTGGTTTTAGATGAAAACGACAGCTATGATGAGAGTTTGCTTGCAATTTAAGTATGTGTGCATTCGAAATGTTAATGTTAATTGTGTTTTTCTGTGGAAAGGAAAAAGCAATCACAGCACAACTCACAGATTGTAACAGCATAATGCAAAGTCTAGGAATTAAGAGCACTGAATGAACAAATTACAAATTACAATGTCATAGATAAGATGGTTTTTAGACAGTGAAGTGTTGCAACACAACTTTTGACAATATTTAAGCAAAGAGATAAGAGATACAAAAGATGATTAGAGAGAACAGCTCTTTCTCCATTCAGCAGAGAAAAGTACCTAGCTGTTTCTGGGAAACCTTTTATTGTGGCTAAGAAAGTCACAGAAGTGGTGGCTGCAGACTTACAGAAACATTTTATTGGTAGTTGAGCTTCATTTTTATCTTCATTCTTCCATCCAGATGAAATAATAACTGATAGACTGTCACACTGATATTCTTAATTTCAGTTTTTACATTGCAACATGTCCCAAATACCTAGTGGACAGTCCCTTGCATGACATTTTTATGGTCATTAAAAAAGAAAGTCCTTAGTCAATATTCCTTTTGCAATGGATCTCCAGGAGCTAACTAGTCCTACCTCTTCAAAGAAGGTCTAAGTGGATCAGGTTGTTCAGGAACTTGTTTAGTTGAGTCCTGAACACCTCCGAGGATGGAGTTCTCACAGTCTCTTTGGGTAATCTGTTTCAGTGTTTGACTTCCTCATGGTAATTTTTTGTTTTCTCATCTAAATAGTCCATGTAGTTTAGAATTCCATGGATGCGTCTAGCATGAGATGAAGCTGTTAAGAAAGAAAGCTCCCCTGAGCTGTGAGCATGTCTTGGGATATATTTCTTGCTTTGATTCAGGTCATAAATATATACATAAACCAACCAGAATATTTCACACAGCATAAACCCTGATTTTCAGACAACTCTATAAAGAAGTATATTGTAGGAAGGAAACCTTACATTGCTCAGTAAAGCACAAAACATTTTTATATGATAAGGGTTGTTATGAACATTTTCCAATTTTTTTTTTTTATCAAAGTAAATCACACTGTGAGAGTGTGCTCCCCCTGCCCCTACCTGACCATTTCCCGTAAACCTGCTCAAGCAATTATCACCTGTGGTGATCATGAAGGATGCGTCTGGTCATGATGGATGCATCCAGCTCATAGTGGATTCGGGGGAGACAGATGACAACACAATAGGCTATGTGTTCACCTAACCACAGTGCTGGTCAATATCTGACTCAAGCCAAATTTGGAAGAAACTAACAGTAGGATTCTAAATATGACTATGAGACAATCATCTTACCCCCGTAAATAGTGGGCAGCCCAAGAGCCCTTTGAGCTCTCCTGCACGGCAACGGGATGCACGCCAGGATCTCCCCTTCAGTAGGATRCCTTTCAAGGTTAGTCGAGAGATTCCTTGCCACAACAGATTCTTGGTAAGTGACTAATAGCATGCTGAAACTTTGAAATCTTCTCTGAGTGATATAAGTGATTGATTGCGCACATATATAATCCTTTAGACATAAACCGTTGACCACGGCTGGGACTAAGTTTGGATCTAGCCGCACCGAGACTCCTCTCTGAGAAGGAGTTTAGAAAGCAAGGGGGTCTACTCTGAACCTCATAACTCAATGGGAGGGGGTATCCCTGACAATTTTGTCTGACCCTGTCCTTTAGGCAGTAAATAATCGTGCACCTTGCCATCGCATMTTGTTAAACCACTGTTGCATTTACCATTGAACTTTGTTAACTCACTGTCTTACATCAGCAAATGTATTGGTGCTTCTCTCTTACAAATAAAGTGTATCTCTCTCACTCCTTCCATGACACACACTTAAGAAAATTGTTACCATTCTTACTTATAAATATGCTAATTCATATACAGAAAGTGAAAGGCAATATCTTGTACTTAATATTCTGGGTATTTATGACTGGACAAAAGAAGGAACTAAAAGTAATAATTTAGAATTGCAAGCATCGCCTGTTTTTTAATTTGATCTACCTTTTTGTTTGTGTTCCAGTGTCTACCCTGTGGAGTAACATGGCAATTATGTTTTAATGCTCTTGTCAGCCAGAGCTTTTTAAAAAAATGATAGACATCCTTTGTAATACAGTACAGCTGRCTCTGCCGCGGGCAGTATTGTTGCACAATTCTCTGTATAAACTAATCAACCCCGTTTAAAAACTGGCTGTTTCTATCCCCATTTAACACAACTGAAAGGCTGAAGCAGGACTGCACTTTGGTGAGTATTAGACCTCCGAGTCTTAATGTACATTTGAAATTCTATTGGGTGTAGATGTCCAGGTGTTGGCAGCAAGGGCCTGCAGGGGTAGCCTCTGYGAGAAGAGGCCAGGGCTGCCCCATGTAGGACACCAGCACCCATGGGGAGACTCACACATCTGGGCCCACCTGTGCCACCCCCACTACACATGGGGACCCAGGTTACGTGGGGACCTGGAATCTGGGAGACCCACAGCACTCCCACCACCTATGGGGATCCAGGCATCCAGGTGTCCCAAGTCAAGTCTGTTTGTCCCGTGATGGTAATCAGTAAGTGATCTCCTTGTCTTTATCCTGATCCATGAGCTTTTCCATCTTATTTTCCCTCCCTGTCCTGTTGGGGAGTGAGAGTGAGAGAGGGGTTAGGTGAGCATCTGGCTGAAGTTCAAGGCCAACCCACCACAGTCCTTTGTAGCTGGCTATTTCTTGTCCCAGCTAACACAATTGAAAGGCAGATGCAGGACATTACTGGTGTTTACCTTCCTAATGTATTTATGGACAACAGTCTTAGCCACTCTTTGTTTTGTTAGACTGAACATGGCAAACTCTTAGAGAAAAAGGAATAGTAGAAATAGGCATTTATTATGAACACAATAAAAGAACAAACTGATTGGACATAGTCTTCTAACGGAAGAACAAAAGATACCTCAATCATACTAAAATATGCATGTAAGCAAAGAGAAATCATCTGTCTGCAACACTGAAAAACACTTTAAAAATGGATAGGTAGTATAAGTGCATATCAACTTGTCTGTCCATATACATTCAGTTGAATGTGAGCATTTGACTCCTACAAATAAATTTGATTCATATTAGAGTTCTTTTATTTCCAATATAAGAGAATTATACACAATGGAACCACGAATTAAGATTTTTAGGACTGAGGCTTTTAGAGTATTTTGAATTTACTTTACATTTTACTTCTTTCTTGTTTTTGTGTGAAGTTAGAGTTGTCTTCTAACTTTTCTGAAAGCATCTTTGTATATTCATATGATCTTTTATAAAAAAAAAATGTTGGAGGAAAGTAACAGGTTTCCACAGAAAATAAGTCAAGATCAAAATTTGTCAGGACCTTGAGCCCACTCCCATCTTCCACGAGTTTGTTGGTTGAGTCCAAATGCAGCTCCTTTGGTGAGAAAAGCTTTTATGAAGAAACTTAGAAGATGCCTGAGCAATGGCTACCCCTTCTTTGGGAACTGCTTTTAAGCTGGAGATCTCACCTTTGGTGCCCACCTGAGCAGTAGTGTCACAGCAATGTTTATGATGGCCATGGACCCTGTTGGTCTGGACACGGACCCTGGCAGTGACCCGTGGGCTACTGTCCCATCCTATCCTTGGCCTGTCCCCTGGGAGGGCTGGGGCAGTGCGACAAGCTCTGGCCACACGGCCCTGCCATTACGACCCTGTGGGGAGTCCCTGTTGCTTCCAGCCTCCAGCCCCAGGGAGCTGCTGACACGTGCAGAGCCCTCACCAAAATTTACTGTTTCTTGCCATCAGAAAACTAAATTGATATTCTGTAGTGAAGTGGATCATCAAAGAAGTAATAACAGATGAGCTCACTATATAGTCACAGGGTAGAAGGAATATGAATTGTGAAACTTCCTAATATTTCATTATTTGATTTCATGTTAATGTTCTGTTGACCTTTGGGTTTTTACTATCATTTCCACCTTCTTTAATTTGTAAATTATCCCTTAATTCTCCCTCTCTCCAGAAATAAACTCATTGTTTGTTTGGTGTCCTTTTTTGAGTTGTGTGGGTTTTGTGTTTTTTGTTCGTTGTTTTTTTTTTTTTTTTTTTTTAAACCCAGATCTGAATGTTGTGTCAAATATAACGGAAAAGGTAATGCTTCATTTTTTACAGCTACCCATTCAACAGCACTCCACTGTGAGTCAGGAACAGTAATAATTCTGATAATAGCATGTCTAGAGTCAAGTAAAAATGAAATGTGACAGTGAGATGCCCACAAGAAAAGTAATCTTGCAGTCCTTAACTTCTCACCTAAGTCTCCCACCTTCCTCCTGTAAAACTACTCTGACACGAATCCCAAGATGAATGCAGAGCTATAAGTACATGTCTTGAAGAAGTGAGCAAAGGGAAAGGCAAGGAGTGATTTAGTAGTTCGTCTTCATGTCAATATCATGACCTCTGTCATGAAGCTGTTTTAAAGCAAAAATCGCAGTTTGACTTTCCCCTTACTCACTACTATATGGGAGCATGCAGTCATAAGCAACACTCTTGAATACTTCTTGAAGTATTCATCCTAGTGCTCTCTTAATAGTTAATACAACAATAAATTCATATCAAGAAGCCTGGTATAACAAAGTATGTTTACCAGATTTTAACATTAGAGGGTTAAGAGGAATCCTAACAATTAATTTAGTAACTAAGGAGTTACAGGGATTGTCAGTTCACGAATGAACTGGGTATTCTTTAATTACTTAATTTTTTTTGAAAAAATAAACAAACACTAAAAGTAGAAGGGCCTAGTCCTGCTTAAAAGAAATGCAGTAGCAGAACCACCTTCATATGTATTGGGTCAAAGACTGTCTAAAGTATTAATATCTTAAAAATTTGAATACAATGTGTGCTATAAATTCAAATGTGTTAAATTTATCTATAAATGTACAAACATAGTTTTCTAAACATTTAATGTGCATATTATAAATGCCCATAACAAAAAAGCTAGAGAGTCATACTATAGCATACAAAATATTTAACACAGTGAGAAAACAAATAAAGTCATATATATCAGGAGAATGCACTCAGTAACTTTTCTAGAAACAGTTTCCACATGTAGTTAAAAATTGTTGCATTTAACATAATAGTGTAAGTTACTATGAAAGTGTAATAGGTATTCATTATATAGAGCATGATAATGAATATATTGCCCTATACAGTAAATCCATAGAGTAAATAACATTAACACCCTCTTATAGGGATATATTATTATCTGCTGAAATATTTTGTGGAATAAGCGTGTGTTTAAGCTTTTGTGTAAATGGGACTTTGCTGAACTGGGATCTATTAAATAATTTTTCATGCTGGTTTGTTTTTAATATGGAAAATAAGAGAGCAAAATGAAGCATGTTAAATTAAATCTACTTAATGTTGCAGAAAATCCAGAATCTTTATTGTCTATTTCTCACTACTTAGTTTTGTTGTGTTAATATTGAACTACTGCATCTATTCTATGTTGATACAAGTAATGTAAACCTGTAGGTCCTTGCATGTGTTTATGTACACTATATATTACTAATACTGGCATATTTCTAATATGTTTGCTGAAGTGTTTCACAAAAAGAGCTCCTGAGCCTTCTATATATGTTGATATTGACTACTGAGGTCAGAAGTTTTCTAGGATCATTAGGAAAAAAAAGCTCCTAATACAGAATTTTAATTTCTGGCCTACAAGGAAAAACTGGCAATCATACCTTCTTCTCTGGCCACTTTACGTTTAAAATGTCTTAAAAATAGGTTCTTTGGTCAAACTTGAATCAGAAAGTTTAAGCTGGGGTGTCTGGTTACTACTACTACTAACCGGTGGTGGTAAGTGCCTGCAAAAGCTATCCAGAAGGCCTAGGCACCTAGTAGTGCAATTCAGTGTTCCTGAGAGAGTAATGTGGAGACATCCAGAGCAGAAGACAGAAAACCACAAGCACATGCAGTGGGAGGATAAATCTGGAGAGCAGGTGCCTCCGTCTCCATAAATTCAGAACAATGGGCAGTCTCCTGAGGGCAGTGACAACTGCTGTTCTTTAAATAGTATCTTTTATTTATTGTACTCCTTCAGGCAGCAGAGACTTGTCTCTAAGCTGTCTTCAGCTTGGAGGGGGGTCACATCATGCAAACTCTCATTGCTCTAGGCAATGCTGGGGTAGAGCTAGATTCCCTCCTTCTTATAGCAGCTTTTCAGAGTAACTGCAAAGTTTGACTTAATAGAAGATTTGTTTAGATGAAAAGCATTTTCACTTTATGTTATAGCACTGAGATTTGAAATTTTTATAGCAACGATTATGCCCATATTCATAATTAGATATTATGCTAAGGTCCTGTGTATATAAATCAGACAGAATGTAAAAAAAATATGTTTTTGAATTATGGTATCACATTTAGACATACAAAAAAATGGAGGTCAATGTAACAAAGACTACATGAATTAACAAAACAACAGAGCATGCCAGCTATGCTTATGAATGAGAGCTGCCTGATCTTGTGTTCATTCATTGAGATTTTACTGGTTCTTTAAGCTATATTCAAATAACATTAAAAGGAAAATCATGCTCCATTGATGTCATTACTAGAAGTCTGAATTAACTCAGTGGGTGCTAGATTTAGCCCTCAGGTACTATTCTAGGAGAGAAAATATCTACCATAACGGTGGCTGGTTATTAACCTGTGTTACCAGTAAACCGTTTTGAAAGTTGGTTTGTTTTTTTTTTTTTCTGAAATTATACAACATTTTTATTTTAAACCCTCCCTGAAAGAGGAACACTGAGAAAATGTTTCTGATATTGATTTTTTAAAGCTTTTGCTACATGCAGCAGACAGAAAGTAAGGAAAATATCTTCTTGAGTAAAGCAGTTCTAATTTTTTTTTTCTCTCTGATCATCCTGAAATGGCATGTAGACATCAAATTTTAATCAGTCCCTAACGAAATGCATCTTCTTCAGCAAAACAACATCATTAAAGATAATTTGTCTGAGTCTCAGTTCTTGAGAAATAGGAGTATCAGTTGAATTAGACCTCACTGAAATCTTTCACAGTATCTTAGCTATAGCTCAGAAAATGATGTAATTTTCATTCTTCATAATGTTTTAGTCACCTGTGGGACAATCAATGATATTCTCCCTCTTAATTGTTTGGATTCTCTTGCTTTTCTTATTCTTTAAAATTCTTTGATTTCTTCCTCTGTGTTGTTAGGAGGGTTCTGCAGGTCTCTATGTTTTGTGTTTCTCTTAATCAATCAGTTGCCTCACTTCTCAAAATTCACTTGCAAGCAATCTGGAACAAGAACAGTTTGTGTTTTCAGTGTCGAGTTAACAATACTAGAGTCTTAAACCTTGTGGAGAATTTCAGCTATAACCATATTATCATTTTAAAGCATTTCAGAAATATCCTTTCTGCAAATTACTTTAGAAATACGCATCAGCATTTCCTAAATGATTATGTTTTAGGGACTCAAAATAAAAGTTTCTCTTAACAAACAGAAGTTTGGGGATATTTTTCCTTTACCACCATTTTGCATGACAGATGGCAAGCAAGAGGCATTAGAAAATTCTACACTGAAGATGCATATCCTCCTTGGTTGCATTTGCGCTGTGTACTTTGTATAGATATTACAGATATATTTGGATGACATATGTCTATTCATATAGACACATGTCTATGTGTATAGACATGTTTGGAAGGTGGTCAACAGAACTTTCAAAGAAAATACATTAAATGATATTTTGGTAACCTCTAAGTTTGCTTCTGCTTTCACTGGCTAGGTTTTGCCCTGCCTTCATATGAGTTACTTAATAAAATACAATTCATCTGTAAATTACTACTGTTCTTATACCAAGGGCACTCATAAAAACCATGCTCTACATGTATATATTTACTAGTAAACCCTTTATTTATGTCAGGGAGTGATCATTTATCATCCTCTATTTATGTCAGGGATCTGGACAGGCTGGATCGATGGGCTGAGGCCAATTGTATAAGGTTCAACACGTTCAGGTGCAGGGTCCTGCACTTGGGTCACAACAACCCCAGGCAACGCTACAGGCTTGGGRAAGAGTGGCTGGAAAGCTRCMCMGWRGAAAAGGACCTGAGGGTGCTGGTTGATAGCCSGCTGAACATGAGCTGGCAGTGTGCCCAGGTGGCCAAGAAGGCCAACAGCATCCTGGCCTGTATCAGGAATAGTGTGACCAGCAGGAGTAGGGAGGTGATCGTGCCCGTGTACTCGGCACTGGGGAGGCCGCACCTCGAATCCTGTGTTCAGTTTTGGACCCCTCACTACCAGAAGGACATTGAGGTGCTGGAGCATGTCCAGAGAAGGGCAATGAATCTGCTGAAGGGTCTGGAGAACAAGTCTTATGAGGAGCTGCTGAGGGAGCTGGGGTTGTTTAGCCTGGAGAAGAGGAGGCTGAGGGGAGACCTTATCACTCTCTACAGCTACCTGAAAGGAGGTTGTAGTGAGGTGGGTGTTGGTCTCTTCTTCCAAGAAACTAGCGATAGGACGAGAGGAAATGGCTTCAAGTTGCACTAGGGTGGGTTTAGATTGGACATTAGGAAAAATTTCTTCACTGAAAGGGTAGTCAAGCATTGGAACAGGCTGCCCAGGATGGAGTCACCATCTCTGGAGGCATTCTAAAAAACGTGTAGATGTGGCGCTTCGGGACATGGTTTAGTGGGCATGGGTGCTGGGTTGACGGTTGGACTCGATGATCTTAAAGGTCTTTTCCAACCTTAATGATTCTATGATTCTATGATTTCTATAGTGCATTACTCAGTAAATGGCCAATAAAGAGAGGTTTTTACCTCCAGGGAGTGTGAATTTAAGTTCTATTTCCAGAAACTACTGCAGCTTTTCAATAGGAAAGGTTTAGAAACAAACAAGAGAGCACCACAAAAAAACATGTAATACTTGATGATAAAATAAATTATGTTAGACTTGTTTATTTAAAAAAAATAATTAGTCAACCAGTCTTTTACACAGGAAAACTGATTGTTTGCTATCTCATAGTTTGTCTCCCTAAATGAAACAGGGAGAGAAACTGATGAGTCTATGAAGGTCTAACATATTCCTTGCTTACAATGATATCTTCTTTCATAGTTACACCCATCCCCCATGGCCCAATAACTCTTAAGCTATATAGCTAGCAGGAAAATAGCAAAAGACAAGACTGGTGAAATTTATATATGAGAAGCTCTACAGTATAGGCTTCTCATGGAATAAGGAAATAAGCAAAGTTGAAAGAGTTGCAAGAAAGGCTAAAGGGAAATTTGAATCTTGTTCCACCATCTGGGAAAGATGCTTCAGTGGAATTGACTGAAAGCACAATCTATATTAAACGTCAAAACTTTACATTTGTATTTCATGATGTTCTTATCCCATTGACTATCTATTGCAAAATGGTTAAATATCTACAATATATCTAATATATATATATCTACTATATCTAAGTGCTTTTTAGTGTATAAAGAACTTAAATTTGTTTATGTTTGTCATTTATTTAATTCTTAATTTTTGTTTAACTGGACATTTTCATTTGTGCAATTTTAATGGACCTTCAGGAAGCTGTCTTTTGGCAACTGATCATTATGAATTGCTACAGTATAAAATCTAAATGAAATTAAAGTCTTAAAGGGAAATTAAAGTAAAATAGCCATTATTTTTACCCAAAGCAAAATTAGATTCTGCTTTCTATCCTATTCATTCTTTTGACCATTTAGTTTTAATGTAAAAGAAAGGAGAAGGGAAGGGCATAGTGTTCAGAAATTTATCCAAATAGAAGCACATAGTTCTCTTAACATTATGCGATGAAACCTACAACTAAGTGGTAGGCATTTTGTTACATCAATACATAAAATACAGGTATGCTTAGACATACATCTATGGAACACAGTTAAGAAGATAAAAATGAAATCTACAAAACCAAAATGACAACATTCATTTTGGTGGCGTTAGAGGGATCTTCCAAACCTAAAAGCTTCCTACACCACAGAAGTGCAGGCTTCATACTCCTTGAGGCAGTAAGTCAGCCCTTGGGTAGCTGAGGAGCTATATATCATGCTCCCAACAAATAGCCCATATCTCAGATAATTAGCTCCCTCCAAAAGTTTTGGTACTTATAGTTTATTTAAATGAACCAGATAATCTGCTGTAGAAACTGGAATAATCAGAGACAGGAGAACTACTGGAAAAAAGGGGAATGTCTATGGGAGATCAGCACTGCAGGAGTGAAGAATACAGTTCTGTTATTTCCCGCATCCCATTATAACATTCTTTTCTCCTTATTCTCTGTTCTTCTACTTGTTTGCAGATATTCCACAGACAGGATTTAAGATTAAATATTTTGGGATCTCCGTATCAGAGGGATTAATATTTTGGTTATTTAGAAATTTCAATTTTTTTTTCAAGAAAATTCAATTATACTTTTAAATAATAATTAAAAGAAGTTTCAAAGTGAAAAAATAAATAAATATAACAATAAAACTGAATAACTCCATATTGAGAAAAAAAAACCCCAAACCAAAACCCCCAAAAAACCCAAATGAAAACCCTTGATAAGATTCACCCACACCACAGACAACCATGAAGAAAATTATTGTGGGAACTATATGAATAATTCCATTTGCTTGTACCATGTGTGGCAAAAGACATGGATAAATAACAGCAGAGACTAAGAAACTCACACGTATGCCTGACAGATTTGTGTGTCTTGAACAACAGTTTTCTGGTTGTTATGACTTCTTCACATGCTCAAAGTTAATCTGTCAGATTTGGGGTCAGGAAAGAACTTTGACCTCTGGGCAGATTGACAGGGACTGTTAGGTTTTAGGTGTTTGGTTTTGTTTTTTGTTTTTTTTTTTTTTTTAATTCAAAACAGAAAATACTGGCATTTCGATGTAATTTCAGGACCAGTAACACTGCCAATGCCTTTCATCCTTCCTAATTTATTGCTGGGACATATTATCAGGTTTTTTTGTTGGGTTGGGTTTTGGTTGGGTTTTTTTGTTTTTTTTGTTTGCTTGTTTGTTTTTTTAATGTAAGTCATCAGTTTATTAGAAGGTAATTTAGGAAAAGTTTTCATGCTCCAAGAAGTATAATGACATCTAGATGTTCTATAGAATTTTTTAAAGAGATCTTCAGTGTATTAAAATAGTGGAAGGGACTGCCATGTGTCTTCTGTCTTAGCAGAGTTAGAAAATAGACCAAAACTCATTTGTCTGAAACAGTACACTGTGAAGAAAGGTAGAAAAGGTAAACTGTAACCTCTTGAAAGAAACATAAGAAGAAAAAAAAAGTAAAAAAAAGTAAAATATATTGGCCAATTATGGAATCTTCTCTAAAACTGATGTTTCTTTGCAAAAAGAAAACTAAATACATGGTAGTTATCTGTTATCATCAAATATTTTGTATGTTGCTAAAACTACTATCTGATTTTGTCAGAAACCTGGAACCTCATGAATAATAGTTGTTTTGTCATAGAAAGACTCAGCTCCCACAATTATTTTTATTTCTCTGCATGTTTTCTTTCAACACTTATTTATACAGAACATTTCTGTAGGTGAAATCAGTCTCTTGTCACTTATCACCTATAATAAATATGTTGGCCATGTGGGAGACAGCTGAGGCATCTGATATTGGATCAGTAATTMGACCTTTAGTTGCTGTTACTACAGAGTTTGAAAAAAAATCAAATCTCCAGCAGCTCTAGAGCTCTGTTACTGACACTTTCACACTGCCGTACAAAATTTAATTGGAATTAATGCTGTACTGAGAATACACAACGAGTTCTGAGCTAAATCTTTCATACCTACTTTCTCTGTAAGCAGAACACGAAGATTTTGTCATCAGGCAGAATAAGGTCCSTACTGAGTCTAATTAGAACAGTAATTTTTTTTTTTTTTTTTTAGAAAAAAATAAACTTCAATTTTGCTCTTCAGGATGGGTGTAAAGTTAACCAGGCCTACAGGCTACCAGGACCATAGATGAGTCTATATCTATCTTATCTGACAGTTCCATTATTTACTAAGTAATCCTCCCCAAACCTGAAGCCAACCTGCCTGAAATGTGCATAGTGCCAATGTCATTTCCTCTGCACTGGGCTGCTTTACACTCCACATTTACTCCTCCTGCACTGAGCTATCTGTCAATGTGGACAGTGTGGGTGAATAACATTTTAGCACAACTACAGTTCTGTGCTCTTGTGCATGTTATACTTGAAATATGCCATGATTAATTTTATTTAATTGTAACTTTATGTTAYGTATTAGGAGTTGCCACATTAGTATGCAGGTGTCAGATACAACAACATAACATATGCTGATGTTTGAATGCTGTTCACTCAATAGCTTTAAAGCTATCATCTGAAGAATTTATGGGAGGAGTATCTAAGCAAAACTTCATGCAAAACTTCATCTCAAAAGTACTGGATTACCTTGGAATGAGAGAAATCTGAGTGTTGTTTTGATCTTTAAGAAGTTGTTTATGTATTTAGTTTTGATTGATTGTTTTTAATTAGGAGTGAATGATGTTCACAACTCTGCAAGAAGGTAAGTATTATGATTTTTCTGAAGGCAAAACTTGCATATAAAAGAGTAAACCAAGATTACAAGGCCATTCAGTAGATTTTTGCAATTACTGTATTCTTACATAATCACAGCCTCCCGACTCTCAGGACTAAAAGACTTTGTTCCTTTCTTCCTTTGTTTTGTATTCATTTTCTCTCAAGGTTTCAGTTTAACATTATAGTTCTTGGAGATGAAGAAACAAAAGCTATGTCTGGATATGTAGTTTAGCCTATTCTCAAAAGCCAAACAAGTAAGTCTGAGTGGTTTGAAAGCACACATAAGGGTCACTAATTCACTAGAAATTTAAACTGAATGTTTGAACTCCAGCTTTGGAAATATGCGAGCAGCACTCAAGACCAAAGTCCTAGGGCTACAAAGATCATTGCAATGAGTAATCAGGTTTGAGATTTGACTAGGAGCATGCCAGCCTCGTTTACAGCAATTCAGAATAAAAGTATTTCAGATAATACAGTCTCATATCAGTAGAATAGCTACTCTGCAGTTAYATTGCAGATTCTTCTTTAGTTCTGTTTGCTGTGATTTTTGTTTAAAATAACATGTATTTGATCCACTTTACTTTTAGAAGATAATTAGGAATACAGCAGCAATTTTCTATGGGGATAATGTGAATGGCACATGCTAGAATACTTTACCCTACCCGGAAAACTTTAATGGACATTGTGATACTGGGTTTGGACACAAAGGTGTGACGGTCATCCCAGGACTAGAGAACGTAAGCTGATTCGTTTAAAGTCATATTGATATAGACACAGTCAATATTTCTAGGACTAGTTGCATTGCAAAGTATATTCCCGTGATGCCTTGTCTTGCAGGTGTATCCCACCTAAATTTATTTCTGTGTAGGTAGCATATGAATGAGTCATTTAGTCACCAATACTTTGTCAATCACTTCTGAGGGCGTGTTTCAGCTCTCAGGTGACAGGCACACTTGTGGGGGAGCCACTGACTGCAGAATGAGCATAGGATGGTTAGATCCTACCTTATAAAAACCCCTGTTAAAGTGTCTAAATTTAGGTGAGGAAATTGGAGGTAGATTTCTATGGCCAATTAATTTTCAATTTCCCTTCCAGATCAGTTTTGATGGAGACATACTTAAATTATAAAAGTTTTGCTTACTTTTAARCAGTTTTAAATGTTTAGCTGAACAATGAAAACACCACAACAGGAAGATAAAAGCCAAACCAGAAACCATAACAAGGCCAGCTGTCAGGGGCAGCCAGCAATGACAAGACATGGTTTATTTTGCAGATTTCATCAGTTTCTTTAAATGAAATAGTCAGGGGCCTCTCAAAGGCACAATACCTTGGAGAATAGGTTCAGATGTGTCAGATGTAAGTAAATAGTAATGTTAGAGATTTAGGGTGAATTTTTGTAGTACTGCTATAGACAAAAGTACAGTCATAGGCTATTGCTCAATCATGAACTCTCTGAGGGGTGCTGAAAGTGGCTGCCCATGTGCACTTCTCAGATTTCATTATTGTGGTGAGAATAAAGTAAATGCAGTATATGGGTGGGTTTGTTAGTTTCTAGAAGCAGCTTAATCAGAAAAGTCAGCAAACTGTCCTTTACCTAAAATCTATGAAATATCTAAAACACTGTTTCAGGTACCAAACTGTTTTGAAATGTTTTATTAAAAATTTGTTTTCTCAAAAAAGAAAGTTGTAAATTAAATATGTGCACCGATGACCAGATTCAAGTCATAAAATTTGATGCTTACGAGAGGTTACAAAATAAAGTTTCCTTTCGTCAACAAAGGAGAGCATATCAAACCTTTGGTGGATTGAGTCATTATGCAGAATTCTTCCCCATTTCCTGTTAACTGTGGGATGCCTAGAGGAATGTTGTTCCTCCTTTTACAGAAAATTAAGAAGGATATGAAAAATGTAGAGGGAATAGATCCCCACCYTTTCCAAGTGGCTTCTACAATAAAAAGTGTACACACTGAAAAAAAGTAGTTAGCATATGTTTTTCTATATATTCTAGACCTCATAAATTTCACTGTATTTTGCTAGGATGGCCATATGGCGATTTCAGTAATTTGTTTTCCAGCCTTTCCAAATTTAAAGATGCTGATATCTCATCATGTTTGTTACTTTTTTAAATTAGCATAATAACCCATTTCAGAACTGATGTTATGCATAAAAAGTCATTTACTAAGTCAGAGCTTTTCAGAAACATCATATAAGCCCTCAAGGCACAGAGACTTTGTGGATATTTCTTAACAGGTTATGAATTATATTTTCAAATCCATAAGAAACAGAAATTTTCTACAGGCTTTTAAAAAAGGTACCATTTCAGAACACTTGCCTAAATGATGAATTTTAAGAAATTATGGAAAAATTACAATATGTGTTATTTTTTTCTTATACATGAAAAATAGTGACTGGCTTCAGAATTTCTGCATTTTTTTATATAAGCAAAATATCTGGAAATGTTTTTTTAAAAGTTTTGTATAAGTAACTTCCAAAAACTGTGCTGAGACAGTTTATGGAAGTTACTGTATGGGTAGATCTACTGTTATAAACTCCACATGTATATTCCATTTCCAAAGCAGGTGTATAACTAATGTTCTCAGGATTAATTTCTAATATGCTTTAATGTATAGTTGAAAAGAAAGACACTAGGGAGAAAGAAGTTTAGTGATAAGCAACATTCTTAATATGTTGCATATTATTCTGAAATACAAATGAGGTTAGATTTAAATAATTCATTAAACATCTGGAACTAAGATTTASCCATGCAAGGTATTAGTGACAGCACAATTTACAAGTGAATAATCCAGACCTTTCAATGTATATAACATAGCCTCTATTATTTAGCATTATACAGCAGAATTTATCGTTGAAAACCAAAACTTATTCATAACAAACTGAAATAAAAATGGCTTAATAGGAATATGTGTTCAGTTCATGATGAAGCAAAGCAGATCTAGTAGGTGAAACAACACAATACAATTCACAGTGTTAATTTTTCATTTTAAAAGCGTTAATTTTTCATTTTGAATTGGTTTACTACATATTGGTACTGCCTAAAACTTAGTGCTGTGCAATGACACATTATATTACTAATTCAAGTGTCTTTTTTTCAAACAGAATCATAGAATCATAGAATCATTAAGGTTGGAAAAGACCTCTAAGATCATCGTGTCCAACCATCAACCCAGTACCCATGCCCACTAAACCATGTCCTGAAGCGCCACATCCACACGTTTTTTGAACACCTCCRGGGATGGTGACTCCACCACTTCCCTGGGCAGCCTGTTCCAATGCCTGACTACCCTTTCAGTGAAGAAATTTTTCCTAATATCCAATCTAAACCTCCCCTGGTGCAACTTGAGGCCATTTCCTCTCGTCCTATCACTTGTTACTTGGGAGAAGAGACCGACACCCGCCTCTCTACAGCCTCCTTTCAGGTAGTTGTAGAGAGAACTTCTTCTAAACATTTTAATTGTTTTAGTGCATTTCTTACTATATTTTCCAGTATTTTCCCATTGACATTTGCTTGTGTAAACATTTTTATTTTCATATCTATCTTTATTAAAATAAATACATAAAACATGGTAACCACTTTCTTCATAACCTCACATTACAAAAATGTTTTGAGTTACAAGGAAAACAGTGGATCTTGTTTGTAGCATTCTAATATCCATTCATCAGAAACTCTAAAACAAAATAAATTAAATTAGAATTAAATTTAATGAGAGTTATTGTATTATGGAAAAATAGAGCATGGTGATATGAATGTCAGCTTGTTGATAGCTTTTCTTCAACTTCAACCCCTTTGAGGTTGCCTGTTAATACAAGTGAGTTTAAGAAACTTGGACATTACCTAGTCCTGAGGTCATTCAAGTGATGAACATGCATCTGGAGATGTTGATCTGTCCAGCCAGCTCCTGTGCTTAAAACTTTTGTCAAGGACAGACATTTCTGTTTCTCAATCTATCTGGTAGCCAAAAGCTGGAGATCTAATCTAAGATATCCAATTTTAAAAGACCAGTATCACCCCACCCAAACATATTTTATTTCTATTCCAGAGGGTTGATACTATTGGATGACCAGTACTTTCACAAAATTGAAATAGTTTTAGTCTGGACACATAAAAACTGAGATACTTATAATATTATGTCTAAAAAAAAAATTAGGGCTGGTTTGATGTTTTTGTCTATGCACATAATTCTTATATTTATTTTAAGTACGACAATATCACATGACAAAACAGATTTATATAATGGACATAAGAATATAATGGATTTCATTCCTGATGAAAGTGGAAAGATCAAAACTTAGATTTAAAAACCCGTGTATTTTCTACATAAACAAATSTGTGTGTATATATATTTCTATAAAAGATGTCTTTTCATTTTAACTAAAAGGAGATCAGAAGAGGAAAAATTCTGATRTGCTTTTATAGCACAATTTGTAGCTTCATTGCAAAGCAATTTATTCAGTGTGTCACAGTAGACTGAACAATACATGCTAGCTTGATATGGCAACTTATGTTCCCAACTCATATTCCAAAGTTGCCTGTCTAAAAGCCTATGGTCTTTTCAAATTATTTCAAATGACAATCCTTCTGCCTTCAATATAAGTGCAAGAAGGTCAACAACAAAGAAGAGACGAAAAAACAATAAGAATATATGAGTTGTTGAGCCAGAAAATGCTACTAAGAAGCTCCCGTGTTGGTAAAAAAAGGTTTCTTTTAGAGCCAGAAAATGCTACTAAGAAGCTCCCGTGTTGGTAAAAAAAGGTTTATTTTAAACAGGAAAAATGGATATCTAGTGATGCTTTCAGTTATTCCTATAACACCTTAAAAATTCCCTCATAGGGGAATAAAGGAAAAAAAACATAAAAATCTTTCCACTGCATTGGGAAATAATGCACACAGGAGTTATGTGCTGTCTTTAGAAAACTGTGGTCCTTCCTACTCACATCTGTATGTCAGGGACTGTTTCGACTGTACGGAGCTTGACGTTTGTGATGATCGGGTTGAGTGCTTATGGGTTAGGATGAGGGGGAAGGCCGGCGAGGCGGATATCCTGCTAGGCGTCTGTTATAGACCACCCAGCCAGGATGAAGAGGTCGATGAAGCGTTCTACAAGCGGCTGGCAGAAGTCTTGCCATCGCTAGCCCTTGTCCTCGTGGGGGACTTCAACTTGCCCAACGTCTGCTGGAAATACAACACGGCAGAGAGGAAACAGTCGAGGAGGTTCCTGGAGTGTGTGGAAGAYAACTTCCTGACGCAGCTGGTGAGTGAGCCTACCAGGGGAGGTGCCTCGCTCGACCTGCTGTTGACCAACAGAGAAGGACTGCACTTCGGTCACAACAACCCCAGGCAACGCTRCAGGCTTGGGGAAGAGTGGCTGGAAAGCTGCCCAGAGGAAAAGGACCTGGGGGTGCTGGTCGACAGCCGGCTGAACATGAGCCGGCAGTGTGCCCAGGTGGCCAAGAAGGCCAACGGCATCCTGGCCTGTATCAGGAATAGTGTGGCCAGCAGGACTAGGGAGGTGATCGTGCCCCTGTACTCGGCACTGGGGAGGCCGCACCTTGAATCCTGTGTTCASTTTTGGGCCCCTCACTACAAGAAGGACATTGAGGTGCTGGAGCATGTCCAGAGAAGGGCGACGAGGCTGGTGAAGGGTCTGGAGGACAGGTCTTATGAGGAGCTGCTGAGGGAGCTGGGGTTGTTTAGCCTGGAGAAGAGGAGGCTGAGGGGAGACCTTATTGCTCTCTACAGCTACCTGAAAGGAGGCTGTAGAGAGGCGGGTGTCGGTCTCTTCTCCCAAGTAACAAGTAATAGGACAAGAGGAAAYGGCCTCAAGTTGCACCAGGGGAGGTTTAGATTGGACATTAGGAAAAATTTCTTCACTGAAAGGGTTGTCAAGCCTTGGAACAGGCTGCCCAGGGAAGTGATGGAGTCACCATCCCTGGAGGCGTTCAAAAAACGTGTGGATGAGGTGCTTCAGGACATGGTTTAGTGGGCATGGGTACTGGGTTGATGGTTGGACTTGATGATCTTAGAGGTCTTTTCCAACCTTAATGATTCTATGATTCTATGATTCTATCTCCACAGGTACATAAAGCTGTCAATTACTTGATCACGTCTAGTGTAGTTTTAGTGGTAAAAAACCTTCTCTCTTGGGACTCTGAAAAATTAATCTTGAATACAAGTATTGTCAAGAAGCTATAATACTATGAACAAAAACATTTTTTTGTTATTACACCTATGTTGATATTAATTCACTGAATAGGTCTGGATTTATATAGTCATTAAAAAATAAACACAGAGACATGCTACCATAACAGAGTGGGGTGAGGAGAATATGGCAAAAACACACAAAAAAGGCAGAAGAATCTTAAATTAAATTGAAAACAAGGAGATAGGGTAGACAAATTTTTGTTTTGAAGTGAGAAAAAATTAATGGCTAGTTATGAAGGACTATAAAAACATTAAGGAATAAAGAAAAGCTGTGACGATGGTTGTGTGTGTGTGTGTTGATTGAAAACTGTAAAAGTAGGATTCAGCTCCAGATTCAGACTTGAAATGCAGGTGTCAGTAACAAAATTAGGTGTCTAGCCTCCTTTTAAAGCCAAGTGAGATCTTGTCAATGCAGTCACTGAGGTCTGGACAGCTGTTTAGTGCATCCTGAAATAAATACTTAATTTAGGCAGCTGGGTCATTCCTTAAGCCTCAATGACTGCATTTGCCAGAACAGAACTCAATTGCCCATTCATAAATGTCTAATGATATCTGAGGAGTCATACGGCACTGGCGACATCTGCATAAGGTTTGTAGCTATGAGACCAAACCTGTGAGAAACCTGATCCCTCTTGGGGTRACTTCTGGAGGCTACAGAGGAAATGCTAGAGCACCTCAGGCAGCACCCAGTACTTAATTCTACACAACCTAACCAAATCCCAGCTCTCTCTTCACTCAGAAGGGAACTTAAACAGTTAAGCAATTAAATGCTTCTCTGAAATACACCTAGACATCTTTCCCTTGATTAAAGGTAAAAGTGGGAAAGTCTTCCACTGCTTGTATCAAGTGTTTCCTYAGCAAAATAGCCCTCAAATGGGGAATGAAAGTCACTGTTACTGCTCTTTCATTACTTAAATCCCAAGTCAGCTCAAACTGTTACGGAGGGATACAGTTTGTAATGTAGTGCTTTTATGGCTCTAAACTGTTATGTAGTCAGCTGCTTCAGTAACATTTCCTGATCATCATCCATATGAAGCTAATCAGTATGACCTGAAATCRTAGAATACCCATACTCGTCATGGCCATGTCTGCACAACATTCACTGTTGTGCCGCTGGACCTTCAGGAATTAAAAATAGAAGCCTGAACCTATTCCCTTGTCAGAATTACCTATAGAAAGCAYGGAGGAGACAGGAATGAAAGGTAAATGGTGGAATTTGCTGAAAAAAAATTCTAAGAATTGTAACCAGAGTAAGTAAATTGCTATTCTTTCTTCAACTATGCTTATTTAGATTTCACATTAGGGACTGGATTTATCTGACTAAATGTATATGCTTAGTTCAGTTGCCCACTCATAAGGGTCTAGTATCATTGCAATATTTTAAGATATCCCACCTGACTTCTAGCTGCCATTTTGGAAGSTCTTGTATGTCTTAAGTCCTGTTTCCTATATATTATCCCCACCTGGACCTCTTAGATGCTTTATGACATCTCAGAAGAAACCTATGTGGGAAAATTAAGCAAATCTTATACATTTACATCCAAGTCCAGGAACGCTAAGCTTCTTTCCAGTCAGAAAGAGAGAAACCAATTTGGGGTACAATTTATGTCATCATAGAGTAAATTTCTTAAGTTAATCAGATCAGTTGTGTACTAAAGCTGTTTATCTTCTCTTTATTATCTATAAAGGAAACCTGAGATAAGTAGCTCAGATACAGATGTCAACACTGCAAACATTTAAACTGAGATTAATTAATCCAAATGTAGAACTAAAAATATCTATGTAGAATGTGAGAACAATGGAACCTGACTGTCCTTATTGTAATTTTTATCAAATTCTGTGTCAAGGTGAAGGGCATAGTTTTTAAGAAAAGAGAGAAAATTACTGTGTTTAGCTCTCTTGAAACTTGAAGTATGGGAATTTTTCTAAAACTTTCATAGGTGATATGCATGAAAATGCTGGATGCTTTCTTAGCTAATAGAATATCTGCAATTTGATTTTAAACAGAAGAATACTGTATATAAATAATTTTGCTTTGTCTAGCAGGAAAAGGCTTGACATTGAGAAGATTAAGTAATAGCAATTACAAAATGTTTGAAAATCTCTGTCCTATCACACAGATACACAAAGCTTGAAATGTTCAAGCTGTAAGTTTTTTTCCTTGAACAGAAAAGGGTGCGACCTTGGGAAAAAAAATAAACTTCAACCAACCAAGCAACAAAAAGCAAGATAAATGCATGAATAGATTGATTCAGGTTAAAACTTACAACTTTCAAATGAACTTCAATTGACATCTCAGAAATACTCTGTCTCAAATTATTGTGTAAAAACAATAAAGTTGAGAAATTTTAGAATTCATTTTCTCCTCTAGGTAAGATAATATGAGTAAAAATGGTTACGTTGATAAAAAGAAAAGGCAAATAGCAAGGAGGAAGTATGAAGCAGAGAGAGCTGAAAAAGTTAAAGACACTATTATGTAAGTAAATATGAAGTGTTTAAGAAAATCAGTAAATCTTTTGAATGTCTGAATGGTACAAGGGGAGAAAACCACAAATGAATCTGACAACAAATAATTGTAAGAAAGTGAAGTTTGATGTTACTAAATTGAAGTGTTTCAAAGCAAGAATATAATAAGAAGAATTACAATGACCTAAGTTATTAAATTAAGAGCAAATGAGCTGGTAAGTTTAATTTTCCTTTATACACAGCCTCCTCAGGGCTGATAGAGACAGGCAGCTGCAATACCATGACTCTTTCTTCTCTTATCTCTCAGTGAATACTGAGGGCTGATGTTGTAATTATTGCTGCTATCAAAGGCATTATCAGGTGTGAAAAATTAATATGACTACTCCCTCTTTGTAAGGATGCTGAAAAACAAGTTGTTCCATCTGAGAAAAAGTATATTCATATAATTCCCCATGTTTAGATGTCATTTAGCATCATAACAAGTTAGTCTCTTATACCAGGATGGTATTTATACTGCTAAGATCCTTAAAGGTCCTTAAGCTKCTTTTGGTGAATTTTAGAACATAAAACCATTATTTTTTTATGTCTGCTAGAAAATACAGGGTGACGAGGTTTGAAAATTAGTATCTTCCTGTAGGATGTTGCTACACAGAGGATCTTGAGACAGTTCACATGCACAAAGATTTATTAGTGGGGTGCATAGCTGGTGGCATACATATGATTCTAGTTATTAATTGATTAAAGTTACTCTTGGGAAAAAATGAAAAACAAAGAAGCAGAGAGGGAGACAGATGGAGAGAGGGAGGAAGAAAAGGGAAAGGGAAAGGGAAAGGGAAAGGGAAAGGGAAAGGGAAAGGGAAAGGGAAAGGGAAAGGGAAAGGGAAAGGGAAAGGGAAAGGGAAAGGGAAAGAGAAAGGGAAAGGGAAAACTCCAGTGACCAGCCAGGAAGAGCAGAGATGGGTCCCAGATGAGCATCCTCCTCTGGTGGTTCTTTCCAGCGAAGCAGTGTTGAGGAAGAAAATTATGAGGTTGCTGGGTTTTTTTGCTACACTTCTCCCTTAATATTGCAGTTTTCACTGAAGCCTGTTCAAATTCTATTGGGTGGTCTTAGATGTGATGCTATTGGTTATGATTGGAGTACATCAATCAGATGCAAGTGTTGCACATTCATTGGTCTTTAAGCATCTATGCATATACTGTATTGGATAATATTTAACAAGTATTTAAATGACTATTACCTTCTTTACCGTATATTGCATTTGGTTTCCTTTAACATAAAATAAAATCTACAAAATAAAAGATAAAGAAAAGGAGGAGGGGAAGAGAGAGATCTCACACCAGTGGTAGATGTTTCCCATGTGAAACTGCCATAACAACATTATCAGGGTTTGCAGGTGGGAGATTATAAGAACAGCCATATGAGAATAGCAAAGAAAACTGCTGCAATGGCTTCAAGAAAGGTTATAGAGCTGCAGATAGTAGGCCCTTAACATTACTAAGGCTAAAGCACTGAGATATCTAAAGCACAGTACAAGACTTTTTGTGAAATACTGTGTAAGAAAGTTAAGTCATGGGAATCTGGAATTTTTTACCCCTTCTGATTGATATAACTTGCTATACTGTGTATTTAAGGTCTACCTCATCAAATATTCTGGAAATCATAGCTTACTAATGACTGTGTTGCTCTTCTAAAATCCATTAAGAAGTGATTTCAAACATAGCTATCACTGAGGGGAAATAGACAATGTCTGTTCAGAGACAGACTTCTCTGTCTCTGCTTAAATGTTGAGAGACAATGTCTCTGAATGGAACGAACCCATAGTAGAAAGGGAAGATTTCTAAACCTAAGGTTTTGATTCTATCAGTACAACCCTGAAACTGATCTTAACTACCAAGCAACATAAAGGCAAATCTGTTTGGGACAGGACTGTTTCTTGAAAAAAAAAAAAACCACAAAACCACACAAAACAAAAGAAAACAAACAAACAAACAAAAACCAAAACAAAAAAAAAACCACACACAAAAAGAAAACCAAAACAAACAGCAAAATCCAAAGTAAATGAACTCTTACTTGGCTAATTTAAAAGCAGTTTCTACTAAAAGATAAATGAAGGACACACTTTTTCTCAGGCTTTGTGCCTTGGAATTATACATGATTCAACAGAGTCTCAGACATAAGTCTTGCAGCAAACTTCTAGTTCTGTTATACCTTTAATGGGTACCACATCGGTGATTCCTTGCAAAAGACTACCATATCCTATAAAGTTACAGCCATTTTGCGTCCAGTTAGTGTTCTGTTCCTACAGTCTCAATTGCACTGGAATTTAAATTAATGCAAAGTGATTTATAGGCTAGTTCTTCAAAACTAATGACTTCAACTAATCAATTCCTTACTCTATTACTAAATTACAACTCCATAGACTTGCAATATTTCCAACAAAACATTTACTAAAGATTAGTTTCACTATGAACTCTTGACAATAATTTCTAACTACCATTTAGAAGACTACCATTTTCCTGAGAAAATATTTCCATGTATAGTTAAATTAGACAGTAATTTAGGATTTCAATGTTTTGTCCATAAAAATACAACTGTCTATGAAGCTACTTCYATGTCCATTTCAAGTTTTCTAATGAAATTGCAAAAGCATTTTGCACCTACAACGACTTTTCTGTCTGGATGACAAAAATGGGAAAGAACTGACATCTGCTGCATAAATATTAAACTTCTTAAATAGTATGGTTAAGTTAGAAAGATGYCACATATTAGTGATTCAGTAGAATTTTTGCCTAAGCAGTAGAATTTTCAACTAAGCTGTAAAATCAACAGCACAATGCCCATCACTTAGGTGCCATTTTGAATGAACAAATTATTTGGATGTGATTTGTTCAACATTATCTAGCAGTAGTGCAGTGAAGTGTTTGCTGAAGTCAGTATAAAGAATGAAGCTCAATTCAATAGATTTTGCAACCCTTCAGGTCAGAGATTTTCTTTTTTACACACACTTTAACAGAAGATGTCACTATATTATCAGTGTGTCTTAAAGACATCAGTAAATTTATCTGTCCTATAATGTGATGAAGAAATATGATCATCCTCACCTTATGGTAAGAGAACTGAAAGACTGCATGGAAGGATTTTGCAATGTTGTAAGGGGATTTTTAACGAAGTATTATTTATTTAAAAAAAAAAACCTAAACTTAAGAAATGGACTATGTACCTGTTGCTTGACCTGAAAAATTACATGATTCTTCGGTATTCCCTTGTCAATGTCTTTTTAACATTTGGGTCCTCTCTCCCAGATTATTTGTCTAGGTTTATTTTTCTTTTGCTCTTAGCTTGGAAGTCTAATCTGTGGTCCTAAATTCCAAAACAGGTTTTTCATCAATTTATACTGACAAAATATTTAGAAAACTCTTAGACTAAAACCATGTTTCCTAGTGTTCCCTGTAGTTTTAAAGCTATTTCCACTTTAAATGTACATAGACTTTGCATGTTCAAAACTTCTGTAGTGATTATAATGTGGTTTTAAAATGAACTGCTATATATATTTTATCCAAAGGATAATATTTGCAAAACAATGAAGAATTAGCAAGCTTATGGTTATTTCCTTGCACATTTTCTATCAAAATCAGAACAGGAAATGTAGGACTTTTATTCATAAAAAAGCATACAGATATTTGTAGAAAATCTGAAAAAAAAATATAAGACATATTTGTTATAACTCAAAGGCCARGTTAGAGTTTCTCAATTTGTACAAATACAACTTCTGTAGGGGATAGTGCTTTGAGGCTGACACATGTTTATCGAAACACACATTCAGGTTATCAGATCATCTAATATTTTTATTTAGCTGTTTTCTAATCTTTCTGCCTTCTTGTTTTGATGTCTGTGACATCTGATTCATCTAACAGGGTAAGTCTGAAAAGAATTCTTCTGCATGGATGCATGTTGAACTTCTGGATCTCTACAGTTATAACTGGTTGCTGCTCTATCTAATGCAATTTATAAAGCATATTACCAGGGACCAAACAGGCTTTTGGAAATAGACTCCTTCATGTTTAGGAGGTTGGAAAGGATGAAACTTACTCCTGAAATTCTAGGAAAAAGATGTGTCACAGGTTACATTAACAGTCATTAAAAGTAAGGATCAGTTAGGTGCATGGTGCATCTGTACCTGAGAAAAGTGATGAAGTTCAGATTTTGTATAATCGCATACAGTAAAAACAGGCAAGACCCCACATTGTTTTAGGATTCCTGTACTTTAAGTTCGTATGAGATCTTTTCTAAGTAGTAATTCTTTTATGAACTGTATATAGATATATACACATACACACACACAAATATCCGTATGTATGGATGCATAGGTATTTATATATAAATGTAAAAATTGGACAATTTGAACCACATAAATTACTACAGACTCTTTCATTTACATTTAGAAAGTCTTGAATTATGCACAAATATTTTATACATGTCTCTACTGGTGCATGCATAAGACTACTGAATTTATCTTTGCTAGCTATCGTTACTATAAGCAGAAACACATGTTGTGAATAACCCAGCTAGAATTTATAATTTCTCATTGATTCAAAGCTTTTTAGTACGTTTAAGTAGTTAAACCCAAACCCACTTCCACTCAGATATTTAACAGTTATTTCCATCTGTGAGGCTAATTTTACAAGTTGGGAGATGCTGATGTGGAAAGAATTCTATATTAACAAAATCAGTTTAAAACCAGAATGAACTCTGAAACATGTTTCATTTCTAAATTAACAAGAAACATGAATAAACAGTTAAATAAAAAAAATATCCTTTCCTAACAATGCTTCATGGTACTTAACATGACATTGGTGTAGCCTCCCCTAGGATATATATGCTATACCTCAGAGTGTAAATGCATTAATTTAAGTAAACAAAGAAACAAAAGCAAAAAGAGAAAGGGTATAATTGTCAGATTGTTCTATATTTTAAGTACTGGGCTGTATATAGATAATTTACAGCCCAGTATTGAGTTTTTTGTGAAATAATTTAAAGAGACAATATAGTTTTTTAAGGGGGGGTAGAATGTCTACACTTCTTTGTGAATGCCTTAGTACATGATGAGAGCAGAGGAGGTTAAAAAAATATGTTTGTGACTGATTGTCTCTTTTTAATAGAAACTCTGCGTTCCGTTGGCTATAATCGGGGAATCACATTATTATTGCTAGAAAGACCTTCAGTAATAACAAAGAAGGCATTCAGCAAAATACTTGCTGATTCCAAGTGTTTTAAATTTTTCCACACAAATAGATTTCTAAATGTTTCCAACCAAAGTGCAATAGAGACTATTATTTTGTAAATAGAAAATAAACCTACCTAACAGAAATCAGCACCAGCTTAAGAAAACATCATTATTGAAAATATTATTTGAAATCAATAGGATGTAAGCATATAATTATAAGTCCTGCTGTATTTATTGAAAGCATAATAAACAAACGCTGCCTAGAAGAAGACTGGATTTAAGTCTGTATTAAAATGTATTTTGAAAGGAGGCCCAAAGTGAGTAGTCGCAATACAAAATCTTTCAGGGTAGACATGCCTAGAATATGCTATCACATTGAATGCAGAGAACCCTGAGTGAATGCCGGTCTGTGGCAGCAAGTCTATATAACACAGCACAGCAAAAGACATTTGCATGGCAATTGTTCTGATTTATTAGCTTGGGCACAATGCCACACTTACTAAATAGTGTCTGGCCCCAAGGCTGCTCCAACAGCAAGTTACCCTCAGTGTAACCTCTTAGTTTAGCAACCTCTAGTATTGAGAGATTATCATGCAAAGAGCTCTTTCATGTTTCCCATACAATACAGTTTTCTACATGTGCTGTAGATGGTTTGTGTGTAAACTGGAGCACAATCTAGCCTCAATGCAAGTAACTCCTTTACAAACATTCTTTTTATTATTGTCAGATTATTCTAAAAAATAATCATCATCTGTTACACTGAATGTTACATCTGTTATACTTAATGTTGCGTTCTTTGTCCATGAATCTACCAAGAGCGTGTTAGTCCTTGGGATACTCTCTCAAGTAAATTCTGCTCAGAATGACTGATTTTGATGGAATTACTCTGCATATACACAGACATAACTGACATCCAGATTTTCTCATTATAATAAAATTTTGTGATTTTTTACATGTCAGAACAGAAATTAACTCTGTTTTAAAAGTTTATTGAACCTTATTGTAAGACCAGCTAGCCCCGGGGAATCCTTATGTAAATGAACTATAATTGTATTATGGATTTTTCTCCAGTAACTAGAATTTCAAAAGGCACAGACATGTCAACTGAATTATACAAAAAAAAAATTTTACTCTCTAGGGTTATTGGTAATTTGTAACTGGTTAGTTTAAGCTATGAAGCTTATTTAATCTTTTTAATGTTAAAAAAGTAGTTTGTCTTTATTTTTGCTGTTGTCCAATGGACTCTTAAGGTTTAGTAAGCTTTTCTATGAAAAGATTAAATTTTATACAACATTTCTGATATTTCCATGTTTAACCTAAGTACGTTGGGCAATATGAAAAGTGTATTCACATTTCTTATTTGCTCACATTATTTATATTTTTTATTCTCCTTTTTATTTCTTTCTTGTTTTATTTTTAATGCTTGCTCTTCTGGAAATTCCCACATGTCCTTCTTGTTTCTCCTCCCCTACCCACCTCCCCCTGCCCCCACTGCATAGTTATCCTCTTTTTTAATGCAGTTCTAAAATTAAAATTGACTTATTTTGTCTGACCTGGTCTGTGCCAGACTTCTGGATCATAATATTCAACTTCCTTAAATTGCAATTAATTCAGTTCTACAGAGAGAGGAATAGAGTAACATGCAGCACCAGAAAAGTGAAGAAAGATGTTTTGTGTGCATGTGTATCACTGTATATTTAAATGTTTGGATTCTAAAAAGAAAAAAGTAATAAAGCCAGTGACATCCATAAAACTGGTATGAAAGTCAGTATAAAGACTCATGTCCAAGACAACAGATCCTAATATTATTGGGGGTATTGGTGGATGAAAAGCTGGACATGAGGCAGCAACGTGCGCCCACAGCCCAGAAGGCCAACCGTATCCTGGGCTGCATCAAAAGAAGCATGGCCAGCAGGTCAAGCGAGGTGATTCTGCCCCTCTCCTCTGCTCTGGTGAGACCCCACCTGCAGTACTGCGTCCAGCTCTGGAGTCCTCAGCACGACAGACATGGACCTGTTGGAGCGGGCCCAGAGGAGGGCCACAAAAATGATCAGAGGGATGGAACACCTATGAGGAAAGGCTGAAAGAGTTGCGGTTGTTCAGCCTGGAGAAGAGAAGGCTTCCGGAATACCTTATTGCAGCCTTGCACTACTTAAAGAGGACCTATAGAGAAGTATATAGAAGTGGTAGATGGCCCATCCCTGGCAACATTCAAGGTCAGGTTGGACAGGGCTCTGAGCAGCCTGATCCAGTTGAAGATGTCCCTGCTGATTGTAGGGGGGTGGGACTAGATGGCCTTTAAAGGTCCCTTCSGACCCAAACTATTCTATGATTCTATAAGAAAGATAGAGACAAATGTTTTAGCAGGGCGTGTTGCAATGGGACAAGGGGGAATGGTTTTAAACTAAAAGAGGGTAGATTTAGACTAGMTATAAGGAAGAAATTTTTTACAGYGAGGGTGGTGAAACACTGGAACAGGTTGCCCAGAGAGGTGGTAGATGCCCCATCCCTGGAAACGTTCAAGGTCAGGTTGGATGGGGCTCTGAGCAACCTGATCTAGCTGAAGATGTCCCTGTCCATGTCAGGGGGTAGGTCTAGATGACCTTTAAAGGTCCCTTCCAACCCAAACTATTCTATGATTCTATGACTCTACGATTATATGAGAATGTTGCTTTAAGGATTTGATTTCTTTCCTAACAGTCATGTAAGGAATTTACATATACAGAACAGAAATCCCTTAATCATCCCCCAGACCCACACCCATGCACAATATTGCAGTAGAATTCAGAAAAAGTGTAACTGTCAATAATTTATGTAAAATGGCCATTATTCTATAAGCAAACCACACATTTAAATGAAATCCAAACATGTCAAAGGAAAAAAAATACATATTAGGAAGATCTAAACAACTTTGAATTCATTGTCGAATCGTTTCATGAAGAAAGAAAGGAAATGGGGATATATATGAACTATATTTGTTTTTGAAAATCAGGGTAGTCTCATTTTTAGCAGTACAATGCTATTATGCACTTGAACAGGCTAAGCTGTACTGTTTCACAGTGCTGTGCCCTATGGATGTCATATTTATCATGTATTTTGCATCCCAGAATCTGGGTTTTTTTTTTCAAAAAAGTGTTTTTTTCTGTTGGTCTCAGGAGTGCTAAAGTAATCTGGAAAATTCAGTGCACTGCAATGGATGGATTTTGCTGAACCTCCTTCAAAAAGAATTGGACCACCTCAGAAGATAACAATTCTTTAAATATCAGCACTGTTAACTGTTTCCTATCTCTTAAAGATGTAAGAAATGAAAAGGATTCATACAAAAAATTGTACAGGCAATGTGTATGCCATTGCTTTCCTTCATTCAGAAGTGTCCTGCRTATGTGCAATTCTCCATACAGAGTCCAGTGCCCTTAGGACATGCTGAGCTAGCACTCAAAACAAGACTCCTGACTTTTTCTATATTATCTAGGATTAAGCTGTACATAGGGTTGTCTCTGATCATATTATATAGACATGAATGTCAGACAAGTAACATCTGCTTTGTCTCATTTCTGACAGTCAAAATGTTTTCAAATGGTGCTTTTTCCTGTACTTTCTCCATTCTTTGGCGTGCATGATCCACATGAGCATTGGCAAACATGCTTATAAACAGTGCAGCCGTGTAACAATTGAATCCATGTCAACGTTTTTTTTAAGGGTTTTGAATTTTAATGTGCTATTATGTATTCAAGCTCTCCTCTCCTTTTTTTACAAGATTACCATGACAAATTCCTAGGTATTTACTCGAGAGCCAGAAGTGGAGAAGAAAGTGAATTGTTAAAACAAATATTACCCATCATTGGAGACCTATGCTGAACTGTTTTGGATGAAGCAGATTAAGCAGAGCCCAGTAGAAAAAAGAACAATGAAGCTGTATAATATTATGTGAGCTGTGTAACAAGGAATGAAAATCTGAGAAGACACAGCATGTATTTGGGCAATAGGAGTTTAACCATGCCAAAGAACCTGGACATTATGGRTTCGAAATATCTCCCTGATATGTCTTAGTTTTCATGTGTTAGCCTTTTGCTTTGGATCAGGAAGTTTTCTATGTTTTCCAACAACAGAAAATAAAGCTCAAATCGCTGTGTTTGTAGTCAATTAGTGTAGTCAATTAGTTTATGGTTGATCAGACCACATCAGGACATACCAATGAAATCATTTGCAAAGAGCAGTTCACTCTCCCCACCTAAGCTTTGAGGTGAGAGTAAGTAAACCAAGGGCTATTCCTGAGCTGAGACTTTAGGATCATTATCGACTCCCTGGCTGGAAGCTTGCAGGATGGGCTAGGTTAGTGAACAGCTGTCCACAATTTGAGCTTATGGTGATATCCATAGTCATCTCACATTTAACATCATTCCCATTGTTTTGTCTGTTTACTTGTTTCTTATTTCAGACATCTGCAGAAAACTTCCCACTTGCAAAATATTTATCTCAATGGGAAGAACTGCCTCTAGGCTTTACCACAGTACACAGGAAACTGCAACAAAACAAACAAACAAACAAAAAAAACCAAGAAGAAAAAAATAATGCTTTTGCAGGGTAACCTGTATGTCAGCTTGTGAGTTGTGTGGGAAATGAGTAGCTGGGGAGTGTTTTCTTTTGTTTCTATTTAGTATGGGTTTTATGTAAACCTTCTTCATAAAAATGATCTTTTGATCTCCACCATTTCACATACTTGAAGACAAAGAAGTGGTAATGGTCATGTAAATAACTCTTCTGAAGATGTATTTTTGCATATGTAGTGACATTATTATTTGATCACAGGAAAAGAAAGAAGATTGGAATGAGTCACTGTTTTTGGTGGCAAATAAAATTTGATGTTGCATAGACAGAATATTTATGTGTTCCATAAAGTTAAGCAAAGGAACACATTCTGTTCCTGTGAAGCTCTCAATTCTAGTCACATAAGCAGTCAGTAAAAATGTCCTCTACTTACCACCCAGTAAGGTTGTTGCTAGAAATGACAGGCTTGTAACTCCCTCTCTTTTGTCTGTCTCCCTTACCACTACGTTAGCGTGGGTGGGTGGGTGGACTGCAAACTGACTGTAAAACCTTAAACTGATCTTTCTTTCCTTGCAAATTTGTATTTCATCAATTGCTATACTTCAGAGCCTTATCCTCATTACATTGCTGGTCTAGTTTCAGCAAAGACAGACTTACTGTATATTTAATACATACAGGATCAAAATGAAGTAATGCATTATGAAATATTTCAAACTACTTTAACACTTCAGTTCTCATTTAATTGAACTTTCAATGTGTTTTCAGAGGTACTATGCAGGCTGGCAAATATTATATATCACCAAAGGCACTTTATCAAGGTGACTAGAAATAAAGGGGAGAGCATGTAAGGACAGCAGGGCTGAAAACTTTAAGTAGGAACAATATTGAGCAGATTACAGAAGCAATAAGTGAAGGAAGAAAGGGATGTTCACAATAGAGATCAAAATGGGTTTTTTTGATCACAGGAAGGGAGTCGTTATGGCATATGTGCATATGAGAAAACCTAGCCAGGTTGACATTTCCTGACATTTTGACAATTTAAAATAAGAGGCGGCAAGCTAATGAATAGTCATATAAGTTAATTTGTTTATATCAATGTACCTGTGAATAAGTATTGCAAAAAATTGTCATTAAAAGTATTCTGTTTTACTACAAATACTGTAAAATTAGAAGATATTTAGACCAGCATTTTTGTTTAGTGAATTAAAATATTTTTAAGTTTGTTCTATTTCCTTGTCCTTACAGAATTAAAAGTAAGGACACAGAAAGAATGTGAACTTCCTGGAAAATTTAAATTAAAAGAGAAAGAGAGACATTTTTGTTATGAAAGTGGAAAACTTTCCCTGCAGAGACCCTGGAATTACTGTGGATTTACAGCTCTATTTTCGAACTCTGAACAAAATGCTGATCTGAGATTTTGGGTTTTTTTATTCAACGTATATTCGGTAATATTTTTCACAGAAACATAGAATCACAGAACAGCTGACGTTGGAAGGGACCTGTTTAGCTTGTCTACTCCAACCCCTTGCTCAAGGGGTTTAGCTTTAGGGTCAGCTAAAGCAGGTTGCCCAGAGCCATATCCAGCTGGGTTTTGAATGTCTCCATGGGTGGAGACTCCAGAAGACCTCTGGGCAACCTGTTCCAATGGTTGGTCACCCTCACAGTAAAAATGTTATTTATTTTGTTTTAATATGATTTTCTGTGTGTCAGTTTGAGCCCATTATCTCTTGCCTTATCACTAGATATGACTGAGCAGAGTCTGGCTACATCTTTTTTGCTCCCTGCAATCAAGTCTTTATGCATTTTTATGAGATGACCCTTGAACCTTCTCTTCTATTGGTTAAACAGTCCCAGATCTCTCAGCCTTTTCGTATATGAGAGGTGCTCTGGTCCCTTCATCACCTTTGTGGCACTTTGCTAGACTCACTCCAGTATGCCCATGAATGGTTTGTTGTGGAGTTACATTATATACTCCAATGCTTCTACATAAATTATAGCTGTGACACATTATATTTTGGCTATGTGACATACCTGAATTGATCAGACCAAAGAGCAACCCAAAATCTAGTATAAGGGTCCAGCTTCATGTATTCATATTGTTTTTATTCAGGCTGCCTACAAACGTCATCTGCCTCTGCCCTATGAAGCACCACAGCTGCTCTAGAAAGAGCACTTTGCGGAGGGAGACTTCAGTTTCATCCATCTACACTGCAGGTGATCTAACCTCTTACTTTATCCTTTATCCTATAGGATAAAGGGATCCCTTTTGTTATCCTTTAGATATCTGGGTGGAAACACTGAAAGATTAAGGCGCTTTTCAATTTGTTCAAGAATCCATAGGTAATGGATTCCTGGCTATTATCAGTTGTGTTCAATCTCATTTAATGCAAGACAGATGAAGATAAAATGCAAATAATGAAATAAGTTCATAATCGTCAATACTTACATATAGGAAGATACATCAGAAGGTATCTTTCTCCTTCCTCCAGTTGGCTTTCTGCATTTATTTGACAAACAAGATTTTAGGCTCTGACCCTGACTGTTCAATGGGCTGCATCTGCTGAGACCTTGCTCTTAGGGACTTACGTACAGGATTTTTCCTTCAGTGGCTTCCATCAGTGAACGTCTCCGGAAGAATACCATAGAGTGCAACTCCAGAGAAACTACCATATCAGAACACTGGCAAAATATGCTAATCATATAGTAGCACTGTTTCTTTCTGTGTTTTTTATTGCTTTTTGTGGTTTTAGTTAGGTTAGGTTAGTTACTAAACCCCATTAATTTATAACACAGTTTTAAGAAAGAGTATCCAAAAAGTAGGACATATTTGTTTTTTAAACACCAATTTACAAAATACAAAGTCTTCCTTTTACCTTTTTGATCAAGACTGCTAAAATAATTCCTTGAATAGGAAAGCCTTTATTACCACAAGGGGTATCACAATGTTAGCCTTTTGTTTGKTTGKTTGRTTGTTTTTTTAGGAAGAGTATTAAGTATTTGTAAAATTCTCAAAATTCAGACAGTTTTTTTGCTTTTGGGGGAAGATTTATTTTTCTAGAAAAAAGTTATGACACTTGATTTTATTTTTTAGTTTAATAAACTATAGTGGTGATGTAGAATTATTCTCACTACAGAGATGGTTGGTTCACTTCTTCATTCATACACATATGAAAAGAACTAGATTGTAAAAATATTAATTAAGTTTCTACTTGACCCTAAGCTAGATACCTCTAGATATCYTAGAAGATGGCAAAAATAGCCACAGCAGGGGAACTTAGCTCTCAAGCACTTGTAGCTGAAGRGCTTCAGTTCCTGTTATACAAGAGMGGCATTGAGAGTTTATTAGATAAAAGCAGCAAGATCATGCTGTTAACAGTATGAGTAAGCAGTTGACAGGTGAATGAATTACAGGCCCTCCTGCATTTAGATATTTTCTTCTTCTTTTTTTTTCCCTTAAATCTTTCTTTTTTCTTGCTTTTTATGAATAAACAATCACAGTAAAAACATATCAGGATGTTAAAATATTTCTTTCTCTTGTAAAATATATGCTTCTCTCTTTAGAATAAGTAAGCTGAAGATCTCTTCGTTCCAGGAACTTGGGGATTGTGCTTTCCAATTAGAAGACTGCTTCCATTATTGGTTGAGACATCTGAATTCAATATTATTTCCATAACTGAAAATAAGACTATTTCTCAATATATGGGCAATTGCTAACTACATGTATAGCATTTCTATGCAGGAAGAGGTATATCAAGGGAATCACAACATGGTCAGTTGGCAGTCAAACAAACAGACTGTTTTGAAAGTTTTAGTTTTTTGAAGAGAGACATCAGCTGATTAGCTAGCATTTTAGGGYCCTAAGTTGTACCACAGAATAACATAAGTATCTAAAAGAAAAGGAAGATGGTGGAGGTAGAAATGGTTGTCACAAGAAAATATTCTTGTCGCAAATATTTTAAATCCTCTCATATTTAGTAAATAAAACTGCAAGTCACACACAGTAGAGATTAGTAATTATAATTAATTTCTGTAACAGCAGCAGTGCTGAAATTTGYTGTTAATTTAAGATACTTAACTCTTCTAAAATGTAGGTACTCTTAGCATATTGAATTTTGCACAACATTGAAATAAGCCATAGCTTTCCTTTTAATGAAGTGACATAGACTAATGAATTAAATGAAGATAGTAATTGAGTAATTGACTGAGGAAATTAACTTGGGTTATTGTTGTAAATAAGCTAATGATAAATTTATCAATGTTGTTGAGGAAAATACCTGATGGCAAGAAAATGTGAACTTGCATCAATGTAGTTAAACAACAGCCATCAAATAAGGGTGTGTTTCATTATCTGTAATGCAAATATTATGAAAAAATAAAAGTTTCAATGCCATGTTGCATTCTTCAGCCTAGCCTCTGTTGTGACTAGGCCAGACTGTTCATTAAAATCACATTTAGGTTTCTTTATTTTGTATTTTCTATATAGTTAAAACTATTCAGTTCCTCAATAGCTTCTAAAAATGAGGTTGAATTGATGGTTATTKGACACTATTTTATGCTGGAGCAATCACATAAACTGTCTATATTTTATACATTGTACAGTGCTCAAAGCTAGCACTGAATTAAAAATATTTAAAATATGAATTTTCTTAAGTTTTGCCTATAGTTCAAAGTATCAAAATACTTTATAAATTATCTTTAGACACTTATATTCAGGCAGCTAAATTAAGCCCCAAGGACAGATTTCAGCTCTAGACTTAGACACTCAAATTTAAATGCTCAAATCTATGTATACTAAGTGTGTAGACATAATCAAGGGAAAGCTAGTCTTTGATATAAGTATCTACACACAGACGTATGAAACATCTGAGATATCCGTAAAGGGTAAATATGCATGACACAGGATATACAACAGCTCCATGCCCTGGGTTGGTAACTGGAGGCTATGTGGAATAACTTATGTCCCCTGAATCAGTATTAAACGTTTATGCTGACACAATTTAATTGAGCTCCTACTCAGTACAGCAAAGGGAAATGCCTTCATGTTTGGTCAACTTGCAATTAGAAGACAGCTGTAAAAGTGCTATCTTGCATTTTTTTGTTTCTTTGTTTATTAGTTTGTTTGTTTTTAATGTCACATTGGAAATGTTTTCGAGAGAAAATAAAATACCATCATATATAATTTTTTCTTTCAGGAAACCCTCYTTGTTTTCTGTTCCTTGTTTTCCATTCACTGGATACTTCTCAGTTCCTGGTAGAAAAACATGGGTCCTACAAATTACACTCCCGATACTTTTGTCATCAGCACCTAGTATACCATCTATCCTGGTGATGGAAGGAGGCTGAGATCCTGCTTAAATAGGTAGAACTATTTAAGTACAAACGTGAAAATGTCAGAGTAATAAGCATGCCCCATACAGTACATTTACAGTAGTATCTGGACATGTAACGGCTCCTGCATACATTCTGCCTGCAGTGTTACCATTTACAGAGCAAGGCTGAAATGGTTGAAGGGAGGCAGAGTTGTTCCACAGTAGGTGAAATTCAGCATAGGTGTTTCAGATCTCCAGTTAATGCTAAGAGCTAGGACCATTGATCTGAGCAATACTGGTAGTCATAAGAAATATGTTGACCATGGATGTATAAAGCAGAAAAGCAATCAGACAAAGCAAGCAGCAATTACTRTTTATTAATATCTGAGTACGTGTATATATATGTATATTTATGCATAATATTTTAAAAGGAAGAGGCAGATGTTTTCCTTTCTTCAGACCCCTATTTTAGCATTTCTTAATGTTGTTGAACAGAGGGTTACCACAAATATTTAAACTCTTTATCATGTATACCCGAAATAAWGTTTATGTCAGTGATTAATGTCCACCCCCAAATCATCAAGCTTACACCTAGTGGATATGAAAAAAAATAAACACACAAAATTGTTGTGGCAAACCAGTATTCAGGCATTTATAGCATATTATACTATACAAATATATAACTATATAAGTATCAGAATGATTTGCTGGAAAACAGAGAAAGAGAAAAAGAGACAAAACCACAATGCAGACCTTGTGCCTGCCTCCAAAAAAGATTGCACCTTGCTAATCTGTTTTARCTGATTCAAAGAACAGGTATGTCACACATCAATGCAAGCTATCAGACCAGGTAAATCTTACTGTGTTTATTAYATCTGTGCAAAGTAAATAGAACACATTTGTATTTCTGTGTGTGTATATATATATACATACGTTCATATAACTTATTAAAGTGTTATAGTATCTTTTCCTCTGTCTCCTGCTGTTTTCCTCAATACTGTAATACAATGTCTTCCATTATAATAAAGGGACAYCTCTGTAGTGGTTTAACCCAGCAGGCAGCCAAGCACCACACAGCCGCTTGCTCACTCCCCYYTGCAGTGGGATGGGGGAGAGAATCGGGACAAATAAAATCATGGATTGAGATAAAGACAGTTTAATAGAACAGAAAAGGAAGRGATAATAATAACAACAATAATAATAATATAATAATGATAGAATATACACAATGAGTGATGCACAATGCAATTGCTCACCACCYGCCGAGCAATGGCCAAAATAGCRATCACTACTTCCTGGACCATGCCTCCCATTCATATACTKAGCATGATGTCACATGGTATGGAATACCCCGTTGGCCAGCTGGGCTAGCTGTCCCAGCTATGCTCCCTCCCAGCCTCTTGKGCACCTGGCAGAGCAYGGGAAGCTGAAAAGTCCTTGACTAGTGTAAACACTACTTAGCAACAAAACTAAAACGTCAGTGTGTTATCAACATTCTTCTCATACTAAATCCAAAACACAGCACTGAGAAGAAATTAACTCTATCCCAGACAAAATCAGAGTAAGTTCCTAAGGCTGAATAATCATACTCCACTCCCAAACTGAGGTATATAGATCTGGATCTYACTTCATATGTCAGAAATACTGTGGGTGTTTACTGTGTCCAATATATTTGCATTTTATTACTGAGTTTGATATGATGAATTTCCTACACATGTGCAAACTAGTATTTGTCACACATTAAATTTGGTTCACTGCRACAAGTCAGACTAAATCTGCACATGAACTTTGGCCATCAGTATCAGAAAACCCGGTCAGTGCAATAACCTAAGGATATTGCCTACCTGTGAAATGCCAGAAAAATGGCCAAGTCATTCTTTAGCACACCAACAGTTTCAAATTCAGGGATGGAAAAATCCACACYAAGGGAAACCCAGACATTCGTCAACCGTGATTTTACACAAGATACCTTTCCGAATTTTTCTCTAACTTTTGAGTGTTGCATTGGTAACCTCCACTTCATATTCTTTCAATTGTAATGTCATTTTCTATTAAGGGATAAAAAAACTGTGGTGGGGGGAGGRACATATGCTTACTTTACTGTACTTTTACTGTAATTAAATTCACATCTACTTTGAATCTCAAGCAAAATTTGGATCCACAGCCTAAACTTCTGCCATCAGAAATAGCAGCATAAACAGGAACATGGTAACAAAGTAATCAACAAAAGCAATGAGAAAGAAAGTGGCAAAATGTGACTCAACATGAATGTTAGCTTTGGTAAGTTAAAGTRTAWTTTACAGTACAGTCATTATATCTGCTCTAATTGTTCAAAAGCACTCAGGTGAAATTCATTTCCCACAACCTGAACATCTGAAAGGTTATCTGGAGAATGAATCAACTCATCCTGAGTCATGCTTTAGACTCACCTATTCCCCTACCTTTGCTACCAAAACCCCCCAGYGTGAATAGGTGTGGTGGGTTGACCCTGGCTGGATACAGGATGCCCACCAAGCCGCTCTATCACTGCTCGCCTCATGTGGACAGGGGAGATAAAATATAGCAAAAGGCTCAAGGGTYGAGGTAAGGACAGGGAGAGATCACTCACCRATTACCATCACGKACAAAACAGAYCCCACACAGGGAAATTAATTTAATTTATTGCCAATCACATCAGAGYAGGGTAATGAGAAATAAAACCAGAACTTAAAACACCTTCCTCCCTCCCCTTCCCCACCCCTCCCTTCTTCCCRGGCTCAACTTCATTCCCGACTTCTCTAATTCTTACCCCCGTGTGATACAGGGGGATGGGGAATGGGGGGTTGTGGTCAGTTCATCACACGTTTTCTCTGCCACTCCTTCCTCTTCACWCTCTTCCCCTGCTCCAGCATGRGGTCCCACCCACAGGAGACAGTCATCCACTAACTTCTCCAGTGTGGGTCCTTCCCATGGGCTGCAGTTTTTCATAAACTGTTCCAGCRTGGGTCCTTTCCATGTGTCCTTTCCACAGACTACAGTCCTTCAGGAACAGACTGCTCCGGTGTGGGTCCCCCACCTGGTCATAAGTCCTGCCAGAAAACCTGCTCCAGAGTGGGATCTCCATGGGGTCACAGCCTCCTTTGGGGCACGTCCACCTTCTCCAGCATGGGGTCCTCCACAGGCTGCAGGTGGATATCTGCTCCACCRTTAACCTCCATGGGCTGCAGGGGGACAACCTGCCTCATCATGGTCTTCACCACGGGCTGCGGGAGAATCTCTGCTCTGGTGCCTGGAGCACCTCCTCCCCCTCCTTCTTCACTGACCTTGGTGTCTGCAGAGTTGTTTCTCTCACATATTCTCACTCCTCCAACTGATGTTGTGCAGCAGGTTTTTTYCCCYCCTTCTTAAATATGTTGTCACAGAGGCGCTACCACCGTCACTGATGGGCACAGCTTCRGCGAGTGGCTGGTCCGTCTTGGAGCTGGCTGGCATTGGCTCTGTCAGGCATAAGGGAAGCTTATAACTTCTTTTCACAGAAGCCACCCCTGTAGCSCCCCCACTAYCAAAACCTTACCATGCAAACCCCATACAATAGCTCAKAATTAGACATCTAACTTTTGACTCTTTATGCGTAGTGTATTGGGTCTGACTGGGATGGAGTGAACATTTCCCATAGCAGCCCTCATAGTGCTGTGCTTTGTATTTGTAGCTAGAATGGYGTTGATAACACACCARTGTCTTGGCTACTGCTAAGCAGTGCTCACACAGCATCAAGACTGCCTCTCCAACTTCCCCACCCCTGCCAAAGGCCAGTAGGCTGGGGGTGSGCCAGAAGSTGGGAGRGGACACAACCAGGACAGCTGATGCAGACTGACCAAAGGGATATTGCATACYRTATGGCATAATGCTCAKCCATAARAGCTAATAGAAGGGGGGAGGGCATTTGTTATTAAGGTGTTTGTCTTACGAAGCAACTGCTACATGTACTGAGGCCCTACKTCCTAGGATATCACCTRTTGATGGGAAGTAAAAGATAAGTTTGTTTGTTTGCTTGTTTCCTTTGCTTCTGCATGCRGCCTTTACTTTTCTTTATTAAACTGCCTTTATCTCAAACCATCAGTTTTTTTCACCTTATTTTCTCTCCCTGTCCCACTGAGGAGGGGAATGATAGGGCAGCATGGTGGGCACCTAGTGGCCAGCCGAGGTTAACCCACCACATGTAGYTAGCTTCTATTTAACGCAGAGAGTGCCTTTGACCTCATGTTTCATAGGCTGCAAGTCCTTGCTGTTTATGGTGTTACAGGTTTTGAGACAGAGCTGCCCAAACACATCTATTAGACCTCTGTCTGAGTACTCTGTGAGCCTACCAGCCCTCTATGCTACATGGGAACACTGGGGCATGGAGAAAGCATTGTCTTTGCTTTGACTCTGGAACGTATTCCACCAACCTGACTCCTAATCATGTTCTCAGTGTTGATGCTACCCATACGTTCCCCAGCTTTTTTAATTTGTAAAAGAACTTTTATGCTGGCTTAAAAATGTCAGCCAAAATTTTCTGCCACAATTTTCTTTAGGCAGACATCAGATACTGAAAATTGTAGCTTGTATAGATAAACAGTTTGTCATGCTAAACAGCTGAAAACAAAGTGCTATAATAAGAACTGTGGGAGAATCTTAGACAAAGTTTAAAATGTGGTCTTTCTCAGTAGTAAATACATAGGACTCTATATTTTTATATTTTTCCTCTTTCATTTCAAGCACATTAATGCAACCCTCCTTACTTTTTAGCAGGAAAATGAAACAATCAGTTGACAGTTTTCTTTCAATTAGTTTATTTGAAAATAAACAAGTGTTTTTCAAAAAAGTGYTTTCCAATAGAATGCACACTTCTTGTCCCTGGTTCAGTTTTATCATGCTGGTAGCAAAAAATATCATTCAGTGCTAAAAATGACTAAATATTACTAGAAGTCAGGTATTCATTGTCATCAAAACTGTGCTGTATTGATACTCACAAGCTTTTAACAGGTCTAGCCTCAAAGGTAATTGCATGTACTTTTTATGGTGTTTCTCTTGTCTACATTTCATACTTTTAAAACTTCGGTTTTRGGTAGATGAAAATCACTTAAAAGTGCATTGACATGCAAGTTGCAGGGAGTTTATAAGGATAGCCACAAATGTGGTTGAATTTCTTTGTCGTTGTAGTGGGGTAAAGCAATTGTAAGAGATGGATACTCCTTTCTCGGGGAGCRAGATCAATTTCACTTCCTGGCAGTTTCTAAATTGTGTTTGCCAATTGTGACTGAAATTATGGAGACAGATGATCACTGGTCTYGACCTTTCATTATTCCAAGGCCACTGAGTGAAGAAGTGCTGCACTGCTTTTAAGCTTTCCTGCTTTGTTTCAATTTATAGGATTTCAAGTTTCATTTCTCAAAGAGTGGAATGGAGATAAGTGTTTCTGAAATCTTTTGGATACATGGGGTTAACGCATTAGARATCTTGCTTTTCTTGTGTATCTTCCCTTTCTTCTATTGCTTTTGGGAGTATGATAATAAATCTTTCCGGAAAGATATGGTCCGAGGGAACATCCATCCTTTTCCTAGATCTAAACTTGCCACTTCGTTGTCTTTGCTTAAGTAACTTATATAAATTAGGTATGGTATTAGCTGTAACCGACTGGACCTWAGTTGCATTATTCCTATTTGTGCCTCTTTCTTAGTAAGGCCAGTTTAAATTTTAAAAGTTCCCAGTAAATTAAATTCTCTCTAATTCATTGTTGCATCTTTAATGTAGAATTTAGTTCAGAAACTATCTTTTAAAGACAAACTCATATAGAATTTTAAAAATCTCTGGTTAACATATAATTCTTTATAAAGGACAGTTACATAGGGCTGGACAGACAACTGAAAAAAAGACAAAAAATTATTAAGGCCCTCATCACATTTAAAAACCCGTTGATTGTTTTCCTCYGCAAAGGAATTGTAGAAAAGCTGTAATAATTAAAAAAAAAATAATCCAAACAAATCCAACATTTTTCCCAGTTCTAAATGAGTAGTAGCTTTTGCTTATCTAAGCATAAAAAATTACASTGAGTGTAACAAGGGAGCGTGACAAGAGATATATTGAGGGTCTTGAAAATAAAAGTTAAGTGGATATAATTTTTTTGTTGGTCATTACTGGGAAGAAAAAAAAAAACATCCTCCTCTAGAAAGTTCCAGGTTCAATCTGTGTTCACAGCTGTGTTCAGGATTTTGAATGGTCATGACAGCACTAATAATACATGGTTACAGTGGTCATYTCCTAATTTAAAAAAATTAAAATATTTCAAGATATACCTTATATAATAAATAAATATCTCTCACACAGKTAAGATGAAAAGAAAAATTCATTCATTCAGCATTTCCCATGTTATGTGTGTTTGTTTATATGTGCTAACTGTTCTTACCTCCAAACACTAAAATTCTACTAAAATAAAAATTGAAATAAAAAGGGGTTAATTCCCATTTACACCAATTACCTATTAAACTGCTTTGGCAATACTGAGGGGGCAGGAAGTGGGTGGAGATGGCAATTCTATTACTGTTATATGTATGTAAACTTAAAGGTCCCTTCATGCTGCCAGGGCAATTTAACAAGTCCTTAGTGTAAAAGGAAATTGGCCCATTAGATATATTCCACCCAAATAATTGCTRTTATTCCATATTATAGAGACAAAAATACATTTATGCCTAAGACAGATGGGATGGTGACACTTCACAATGGAAGAAAATATGGCCTCTGAAAAGACTTTTGTATTATGTTTAATAAGCTTTACGTTAATATTTGATCAATTCATTTTAAATTCTCAAATGAAGATTCAATTCAAGTGAACTTTATTTAAAATTCCTTTGTTCATTCTCATGTGGAACACTATGTATGTGCAAATATAAAATCTCTCCTGAGGAATTTTATTACCAGATATAATTAGACCTGAAATATGCATTTGAAAAATCTGAATTTAATAATATAAAGTTAGTTTGTAAGGTGTACATGCACACAGATTTCATGCACACTTTAGGAACAACAGCTGTCTTTTATCCATTTCCCCAGCATTTACAAGATTGAGCTGAGTCAGTAATAAAAAAGTAGTCCACTGAAAATGTTGATACCTATAATATGACTGAAGTTGTAAGACTATTCTTTTATTGTCAATAAACAACTGAAAGTACCTAAACAATGTGGAAGAGAGAGAGACAAATGAGGAAAAAAGTGGCACAGTCACTGGCACAGTGTCTCCAGATCTTCCCTCCTTGAGATACAGACTGAGTCTGGAAGGATGCTTGTCAAATCCCGATCAGTAAATTTTAGTAGCTATTTTTCAATAAAAAAAAACCAACAAACAACTTTGGCAAAGCTCACGCAGAACTTTAGCCAAATGAATTAATTAATAGATAAATTTTCAGTGTAATTCAAAATTAAATATAAAAATGCCAAAACATTCCAACACTTTTCACACACAGAGAATTTGAAAACAGAGTTTTGATGCATGTGGGTTTTTACCCATAAGTCTCCTCCTGTAAAATGCTGACTATATTTAATATCCAGTTATTTCAACCGATACTCTGTCTACATGGAAAGCTTCAAGAAGACATTATAGTCTTAATGAATGCATTTAACRTGTTGAACGTTGTCAGGCAAGCCATATCAGAACTCAGCAGTAAACCATATTGATACTTTTGTCAATCTGATTCTATAGACTGTGTGTCATGTAGTGTTACATACATATGAGTGTTTGTTGCTTTTTATTTTTTAAAGAATACACAAATTCACARAATGTTCCATTTTCTATGAGGCTTTTTCATTTTTTTCCACCTTAGGCTGGTCCAGCTTTTTATTCTCAGAAACTCTACTAATTCTTGTTCTGGCTATATGTACCTTGCATGTTGCGCATGTAGGGCTGGAACAAGTGATGGAGATTTTGCATAAAAAATAGAAATAAAGCACAGCTTTAGATTTTGAATTAAGTGTATTTTATGGATGGACTGGGAATAAGAACATTAATAGTTGATATTTTGAGTGAGTTTTTCAGCCAGAATTATTAGGTTTTGCCTTTCCATGCTCCAGATGATATGGGAAACCAGTTYTAGTATCAAACTTTTATGAAGTAACTTGTTCAGGTACCTTAAATTGACATAACACAATTGACAGTGCTTGTTGAAGATCTCCTACATATTCTTCCTGTTGCAGTGAAAATGGAGTGGTGTGCAGTGCATGCACAGTGAAATGTGTGAAATCCATAGAGTGGTGTGCTTTGCATGTGGGGTGTACTTCTAAAAAAATACACCTCATTATTTAGTCAGRAATTTTTTGCTCATGTCACACTGCACAGGAATAGTTTCTCAATTACACCTGTATAAAGATGATAGCACAAATCATCCTTCTGTAAATACAGAATGCATATTTTATATGTATTTTATATTTATATGTGTACACATACGTACATGTATGTATAATATWATCACATTTATGATATTATCATATCAATACAATATTGTTTCATGCTTTGAATTGGAAAAAAACACTAGAAATGTAATATAATGGAATTTAAGATCTTTGTCATTTTTAATATTTCCTTTTAATTTTTACTTTTATATTTCTTTTTTCTTTTTCCCAACAAGCAGCACAATCRCAATAACCAACTTCTTTCCTGACTAATATAAGACAATGCTCCAGCGAACAGAAAACTAGACTGAGTTTTAAGATGCCTGAGTTGTGCTTCCAGGGTTCCTGACCTCCACCCTGGGGACACTGGGTGCACCCACAGCGCATGGCAGAAATGTTCTGCACAGTGCTCTGCAGCTCTGCTCTCCAGGCAAACAAGATCAGGAAATACGCTGAAGCAAACCATGTTCCCTCTCTGCTTGTGTGCCTAGGAGTCTTGAAGGAAACTGGGACATGTGTGGGGATACTCAGATACTGTCATCCAGACAGTCACTATTTTGACAATACATGCCTCCAGAGACATGCAGCCAAGTGTTCTTTTCTCAAATTGTAGAAAAGTCCATTGAGGATAATCTTTACTGCTGTTTCTGATTTGTYCGTGGAAACTAAGCCACTCAAAGGCTTAAGTTTTAGGATAGAAAAAACCTGATGATATCAGAAGGGCAAACTTTAGGAAAGTACTGGTTAGATAGACTGATTTGACTGAAATGCTTTAACATTTAAATATGGACAAAACAGGAATTATTTTACGTCAAACATGAAAAAAATGCTATTTAGAGAAAGAGGTAAGGAAGGGCTACAGACTTAGGTGGAAGACTAGAATACAGATGGAATAATAAGCATCAGACTTAGGCATGGATCTATGTGTTTTAACAAGGGAAAAATGTACAGCTAGGGAAGAGAGAGAGAGGGAGAGAGGGAGAGAAGGAGAGAGATTCTTTATCAAGGAAGATGTGTTATTAAAGTTAAAATGTTCAGGAAGCAAGTTAAATGGTCAAGAGTTTGGTGGAGATTGACTTTGCAAAGAAAATGTAAATAACTTCTTAAAGACTTTGTAAGGAAAATAAAGACAGAAGTGAGTTACATTATATGAATAATGAGATAAAAATTAAGGATAATGTTAGTTAGTATTGTCCCCCAAATTGATGGGTATTCAAAATTTTAAGTTTAGATTAAAATGCACTAGTCTAGATTATAAATACAGATTACAAATGCACTGATAGCTTTTCTGAAGGATGTAMAGTTTAAGCAATAAAAGCTGTTACATATGAGATGAACGAAAAATGTAAACTTCTTATTACACGGTGCAGTGGGTTGACCTTGGCTGGATGCCAGGTGCCCACCAAGCCGCTCTATCACTGCTCTTCTCATTTGGACAGGGGAGATGAATATAACAGAAGGCTTGTGGGTCAAGATAAGGACAGGGAGATTACTCAGCAAATACCATCATGGGTAAAACAGACTCAACTTGGGGAAATTAATTTAATTTATTGCCAATCATATCAGAGTAGGGTAATGAGAAATAAAACCAGAACTTAAAACACCTACTCCCCACCCCTCCCTTCTTCCTGGGCTCAACTTCACTCCCGATTTCTCTGCCTCTTACTCCTGAGCAGCACAGGGGGACGGGGGATGAGAGTTGCAGTCAGTTCATCACACGTTGTCTCTGCCACTCCTTCCTCTTCACACTCTTCCCCTGCTCCAGCATGGGGTCCCACCCACGGGAGACAGTCATCCACAAACTTCTCTAATGTGGGTTCTTCCCATAGGCTGTAGTTCTTCACAAACTGCTCCAACATGGGTCCTTTCCATGGGTGCAGTCCTTCAGGAACAGACTGCTCCAGCGTTGGGTCCCTCACAAGGCCACATGTCCTGCAAGAAAGTCTGTCCAGCGTGGGGTCCTCTCCATGGGGCCACAGGTCCTGCCAGGAGCCTGCTCCAGAGTGGGATTTCCATAGGGTCWCAACCTCCTCTGGGGCACATTCACCTGCTCCAGCATGGGGTGCTCCATGGGCTGCAGGGGGACAGCCTGCCTCACCATGGTCTTCACCACAGGCTGCAGGGGAATCTCTGCTCCTGAGCTTGGAGCACATCCTCCTCCTCCTTCTTCACTGACSTTGGTGTCTGAAGAGTTCTTTCTCTCACATATTCTCACTCCCCTCTTCCRACTGCTGTTGCGCAGCAGATTTTTTCCCTTATTTAAATATGTTATCACAGAGGCGCTACTGCTATCGCTGATAAGCTCAGCCTTGGCCAGCAGTGGGTCTGTCTTGAAGCTGGCTGGYGTTGGCTCTATTGGACACGGTTGAAGCTTCTGGCATCTTCTCACAGAAGCCACCCCTGTAGCCCCCTCACTACCAAATCCTTGCCACGCAAACCCAATACATAGGGAAACTGGGACCTTCAGATAATCTCCATTCAAAATACTRAAAGAACAAGTATATTAAATTTCAAGTCTATTAGAAGGATTTTAAATGAATTGTCAATTRGGGTGACAATGACGAATAAAGAATTGTGAACATTGTATCTATATTCAGGAAAAGAGAAAAAGAGCTGGCCAAATAGCTCAATAGTTTAAGTCAATACTCTACAGTGTATTAATAGATTTAGAAGAAAAGACTAGCCAAGGGTAGGGCAATATGAGTATAATGATTTTTATTGAAAGAGGGGTTATCAGGATTAAGAGACTGTTATAATCCTGTTAAGCATTTTAATTTAGTGGGCTTGAAGCTTAAGGAGATGTATCTTTATGGAATTTGAAGATGACATAACAGTTTGGAGAACTGCCAGTGTTGAAGAGACATAGATTATCACAGATGCAGAATTCAACGACTCAGAGAAGTCTTTGTCTATTTCTGGTCTACATTACAATATCTAAAAAATTTAAAAAAGAAAAAAAAAAGAAAAAAAAAAAAGAGGAATTTGAAGTCAGACAAATGCCGAGAGTGGCTACCAGTAAAGCTAGAGGAAGAGACAGTGTATTTTGTTGAGGGTAGATTAAAGAGCTTTACCGAGTTATCCTTGCAAAACAAAGATTGGGAGAGGGAATACTATTATGCTTTATAAACATATTTGAAGACAGTGTGAATATATTAGGAAGAGAAGAGAACACTCTAAGCTGAGAGCTAATATTGATACAAGATCAATTAGAATGCATTGGTCACAGCCAAACAGATGATTTTCCTCACATAATCATCTAAACCAGTCAGTAATGCTCCTGTTCTAGTCTACAACAACTACTTTCCAYAGGAGCTCTCTTGCTACTGATACCCTATGCTTGCTTTACCCCAACAGTCTTTCTTCTAGTTTTATCCCTTCTTACAATTTTGTGCAAATTGTATTAGGATGAAGTTACAGTTAACTTGAAGAATTGTTTCACTTGAGTTGTTTTCAGTCAGTGCTTTTAAAGATAGGTTATTAAATGCATGAAATATCCAAAGATGAATTCTAGAAAGGATGAAATGGAAACTTCTGTGATCTGTAGCTATGAGTGCTTCCCTATACAGGCTTATAGAGAGGACTTTCCTTTGCTATTCTTTATTTGCAAGTGATGCCAGTTATACTTCTCAGTGTGTTTGGCCRGATTTCCTGTCTATTTGCAGTCACTTTTTTTTATCTTATTCTTTGTCCTTTGTCTTGCAAWTTCTGTTACCTGGGTCAATGTTTACATGTTTTCCAATGCCTCCGAAATGCAACTGCAATCTTCACCCTTTTGGTGGTCACACTACTCACATACTTGCATATAATGCTCATTCATTGTGCTTGGCTATACAATCACAGTGTGGTAAGATACTTACATATTGTTGTTGGTGACATTATTTTAGCTCACCTCTGCTTGATTTTAAGGCAAGCTCATATTGATTACCTTCTGATTATTGCACTTCTAATTTATAGGCATCACAAAGCTCTACTTTACTTACACTGTGTGGACTCTTGCATTGGTAATGATGGAGTATTGACATCTTCACTCTAGAACTAATTTCACTTTAAGAAGGGTATGTATTCATTTTCCTGTTCTATTGTATTTTTATGATGTGGTTAGGAGCAAATCTTATCACTGCTATTTGAACGACTGTTTTTCTTCTGAAAAATAGCTTAACTTTTTACTTCTGCGGTAGAAGGTCTGAAATKGAATGTTGTAAAATCTTTGACAATCAGAGATCATAAAATAATTTACGTTTGAAAGGACCTATAGAGCTTTTCTAATCCAATCCCTTGCCTGAAGCAGGGATAATTTCCAAGTTAGAACAGGTTGCTCAGAGTCTTATCTAGTCAAGTTTTGAATATCTCCAAGAATGCAAGTTTGACAGCCTCTGTGGGCATCCTGTTCCAGTGAACAACCACTCTCAAAACTGGTTTTTTTTTTCCTTACATTTAATTAGAACTTCTCCTGCAGCAACTTGTGTCAGATGCTTTTTGTCCTTTTGTTTTGCATCTCTGAGAAGAGTTTGGCTCCATTTTCTCTATGAATGTCCCATTTGATAGTTGAAGACAGCACTTAGATCTCCCCTTAGCGTTCTTTCTACAGGCCAGAGAAATTCAGTTGCCATGGCCTTTCCTCACTGGCACATGGTCGAGACCGCTAACTATCTTAGAGGTCTTCTGCTAACTAGTCACTAGATAAAAGAGCCCCATAGCATCTACATTCTTTTTTTTACCCAACCCTTGTGTCAAATGGTTTCAGCTAGATATGAACAGGKATTGGTGGGATCATCAATTGCCATGTCTTCAACATTGACTCTGCCAGTTGCAGCTTAGTCTTGGCTTTTTCAGTAGTTCCCTTAGAAATGTATGCTATGGTCAGCTAAAACAAAACCAAAMCAAATCAATCAATCAGTCAATCCAACAAACAAACTAACTGCCACAACTTCTATCATCTGGCTACTTAACTTCAAAAACAGTSCTCGTTATCCGCAGAAGACATCCACCTGTGTAAAAGTGTTCCCTCAGTTTCACGAAAGAGGTTAGCTTTTTCTTTTTTTTTTTATACGGAGGTGGCTAAGAAACTTTCTATGACGAAAATTTTTTATTCATGAAAATGAAAACTAATATAGCCTCATAAAATATTTCCATTGGAAAATATTAATTACATCCAAGAGAAGGCTAGTGTAAAAAAAAAAAAAAAAACAAAGTAGAAAAAACAACTGAGAAATTTTTAATTTCTTCACAGATTCAAACCCAGAGCCTGTTAAACAAGAATTTGAATAAGAAATATCAAATATATTTAATTTGCAGAGAATTATAAATTGGTGCTGAAAACATTTAGAAGTCATGCTGATTCGGTAGAGTTTTGTTGGATTTTCTTTGATATTTGTAGAGAAAATAATTACACACCAGTAAGAGCCTAATAYCAGTACAGAAGTAGAACTTCTATTTAATTTTTAATACATTATATGTATGTTTGATTTCTTTTCATTTCTGAATTTTGTAGTTTTGCATATGTAGTGCATACATAGAGATATTAAAAAAAAATTAAGAACTAAGCACTATCATGAACTGTTCTGTTTAATTTGCTAAAATGTCACTTCAAATTTAACACTGGACTGATTGTCGTGGTTTAACCCCAGCCAGCAACTAAACACCACGCAGCCGCTCGCTCACCCCCCACCTCCGGTAAGATGGGGGAGAGAATCGGGAGGGCACATGAAGGAACACCCACGGGTTGAGATAAAAACAATTTAATAATGGAAATAAAACAAAGTAGAACAGTAATAACAACAACGATAACAACAACAACAACAGAATATACAAAACAGGYGATGCACAATGCAACTGCTCACCCCCCCCCATGTTCTGAACAAACCGCATGAGACAGAGCCCCCCCCATACTAGTTTTATACTGAGCATGATGTCACATGGTATAGAATACCCCATTGGCCAGCTGGGTCAACTGCCGTGGCTATGCTCCCCCTCAGCTCCCCCTGCACTTGGCAAAGCATGGGAGGCTGAAAAGTCCCGGTGCAAGCACCACCCAGCAACAACCAAAGCATCAATGGGCCATCAACGTTCCTTTCATTACCAAACGCTAAACACAGCACCTCCGCCAGCTACTGGGAAGAAAGTTAACCCTGTCCCAGCCGGAACCAGGACACTGATGTATCAGTATTCTAAAAACTCCTATCTCAGTGTAGTGGTTTAACCCAGCAGGTAGCCAGACGCCATACAGCCGCTCGCTCACTCCCCCCCCAGTGGGGAGGGGATACAATCGAAAAAAAAATTGCGGATTGAGATAAAGACAGTTTAATAGAACAGAAAAGGAAAGAATAATAATAATTACAATGATAATAATATAATAACGATACAATATACAAAATGAGTGATGCACAATGCAATTGCTCACCACCTGCCGAGAAAATGGCCAAAAACCGATAGCCACTTCCTGGATTCCCCTCATTCATATACTGGACATGATGTCCCATGGTATGGAATACYCCGTTGGCCAGCTGGGCTGGCTGTCCTGGCTATGTCCCCTCCCAGACTCTTGTGTGCCTGGCAGAGCATGGGAAGCTGAAAAGACCTTGAGTAGCAGATTACCTAGCAACAACTCAAAACATCAGTGTGTTACCAACATTCTTCTTATCCTAAATCCAAAACATAGCACTAGGAAGAAATTTAACTCTATCCCGGCCGAAACCAGGACAGTATCCACCCCTTAYTCTATACCATCTACGTCATGCCTAGGTGTCACATTTTCCAATACATCTCAATTAATCACCACCACCTTTCTTATTTCTTGATATATACACACAGATATCGTTCCCTTAGCCTATGGGCCATCCCTCTAAAATGTCCGTTGAGATCGTTTAGTTCATGACTTTGGGCTCYGTCTGTCGTAACAGTCTTTCAGGGCAGGAAAGATGGTGTGTGGTCTTGGATTGTTGCATCCTGAAGCCAGTTCTGATTCTATTATCACTGCGCTTTTGCTCGGTTTCATCAGAGCTCATTCTTCATTAATCTGGGTGATTTTCACTGTGATACCTTTGATAGCAACCATAGAAGTGATGATATATAATATCATATAGCAATCAACATCATACAATTAAGTTCATTGGCTATTTTCACCAAAATCAAATCCCCTTGAGGTACACATCGGACTTCCCCATCCTTTCGCATTACCCACCAAGTGCACCCAGGTCCTTGAGTAAAAGCAATCCCACAAATGGGTTTGCCTTTGCCCAAGGCAGGAGTAACCCAGACTGTCTTCCCCAGCATATTCCTTATGTGCACTACAGGGACTTTATCTCCCTCTACAGTACGTAAGGGTTTTGATTGGGCAGGACCAGCTYGAYTGAAAGATCCCCTGGTATTGACTAACCAGGTGGCTTTTGCTAAATGTGTGTCCCAATGCTTGAATGTCCCACCACCCAGTGCTCTCACGCAGTCCATTGTATCGTTCGATTTTCCCGGAGGCTGGTGCATGATAGGGGATGTGATATATCCACCCAATGCCACGCTCTTTGGCCCAGGTGTCTATGAGGGTGTTTCRAAAATGAGTCCCGTTGTATGACTCAATTCTYTCTGGGGTGCCATGTCGCCATAGGACTTGTTTTTCAAGGCCCAGGATGGTGTTCCAGGTGGTGGCATGGGGCACAGGATATGTTTCCAGCCACCCGGTGGTTACTTCCAC
>JASVER010000002.1:14482584-14517666 GCA_030449065.1 Oceanodroma leucorhoa | reverse complement strand
ACCCCTTCATATGCTGCCAATATCTCATTCTTAGTTGGAGTATAGCGGGCCTCAGATCCTCTGTATCCCCGACTCCAAAACGCCAGGGGTCGACCTCGGGTCTCCCCTGATGCTTTCTGCCAGAGGCTCCAGGTAGGGCCATTCTCCCCAGCTGCGGTGTAGAGCACGTTCTTTACATCTTGTCCTGCCCAGACTGGCCCAAGGGCTACTGCCTGAACTATCTCCTGTTTAATTTGTTCAAAGGCTTGTTGTTGCTCAGGGCCCCATGTGAAATCGTTCTTCTTCCTGGTCACTTGATAAAGAGGGCTTACGATCTGACTGTAATTTGGGATATGCATTCTCCAAAAACCCACAATGCCTAAGAAGGATTGTGTTTCTTTCTTGTTAGCTGGTGGGGACATGGCTGTTATCTTGTTGATCACATCCATTGGGATCTGACGACATCCATCCTGTCATCCTATTCCTAAAAACTGGATCTCCTGCGCAGGTCCCTTGACCTTACTTTGTTTTATGGCAAAACCGGCTTTCAGAAGGATTTGGACTATTCTCTCCCCTTTCTCAAAAACTTCTTCTGCTGTGTCGCCCCACATGATGATGTCATCAATGTATTGCAGGTGTTCCGGAGCCTCACCCTGTTCCAGTGTGGTGTGGATCMGTCCATGGCAAATGGTGGGGCTGTGTTTCCACCCCTGGGGCAGTCGATTCCAGGTGTACTGGACGCCCTTCCAAGTGAAAGCAAACTGTGGCCTGCACTCTGCCRCCAAAGGGATCGAGAAGAACACATTGGCGATATCAGTTGTGGCGTACCACTTGGCTGCCTTTGACTCCAGTTCGTATTGAAGTTCTAGCATGTTTGACAYGGCAGCACTCAATGGCKGTGTGACTTCGTTCAGGGCAAGATAGTCCACTSTTAGTCTCCACTCTCCATTAGACTTTCGCACTGGCCATATGGGACTGTTAAAGGGTGAGCGGGTCTTGCTGATCACTCCTTGGCTCTCCAGTTGACGAATCAGCTTATGGATGGGAAGCAGGGAGTCTCGGTTAGTGCGATATTGCCRCCGGTGCACCGTTGTGGTAGCGATCGGCACCTGTTGTTCTTTGACCCTCAGCAACCCCACAACGGAAGGGTCCTCTGAGAGACCAGGCAAAATAGACAGCTGTTTAATTTCCTCCGTCTCCAAGGCAGCTATACCAAAAGCCCACCAGTACCCCTTTGGGTCCTTGAAATACCCTCTCCTGAGGTAGTCTATGCCAAGGATRCACGGAGCCTCTKGGCCAGTCACAATGGGGTGCTTTTGCCACTCATTCCCACTTAGGCTCACTTCRGCCTCYAATACAGTCAGCTCTTGGGATCCCCCTGTCACTCCAGAAATACAAATGGGTTCTGCCCCTTCATAGCTTGATGGCATCAGGGTACACTGTGCACCGGTGTCTACTAGAACCTTATACTCCTGTGGGTCTGATGTGCCAGGCCACCAAATCCACACAGTCCAGTAAACCCGGTTGTCCCTTTCCTCCACCTGGCTGGAGGCAGGGCCTGGTCATAGTATTCATTACTCACTTCGAGTAGATGCGAATCAAAAGTTCCTTTATTAAGATCAGAAGTAAAGTCAGCYCTTCTACTCTGTCTGGGGAACTGCTCACTGGAAACTGGAGCAGCAGTTTTTCTGGAAGAACCCTCTTTTGCGATTGTTTTTCCTTGCAACTCACATACCCGTTCCTCTAGGGTCGAGGTAGRTTTTCCATCCCACTCCCTCATGTCCTCTCCATGGTCACGGAGGTAAAACCACAGTGTGCCCCGGTGTGTGTATCCACGAAATCTTCTCTCTTGAGCAGAGGGACGCTTACTCCAAATCGCTGAGACACTGGCCTGTGCAGGTGGGGAGTATTCTCTTTGAGTTGCTGGAACTCTCGGGACAGTTTCTCAGCTATCATGTCTGGCAGTTTCTCCACAGCAGAAACCCAGTCCGTAGGGAGGAAGAGAGACTTTCTTCATATTGCCAGAGTTGGCCAGCCAATTCATCCACCGTTTGCTCTTCTCAATCTTTCCAGGTCATTATTGCCAATGAGTTTGCGTATGACGCTGGTGCGCTCCATRCAAACTTCCGYCACATGGGTCAGGTGCACTTGATGTTATCTGGATCTTTGGGTAACTGCTCATTGTCCAGGTCATTGTAGATCACTTCTAGCACACCTAATTCCCTCAGGTACTGGATACCTTTSTCCATGGTGGTCCACTTGCCTGGGTGACATATAACATCTTCCTTGAAGGGATACCTTTCCTTCATGCCTGACAGGAGTCACCTCCAGAGGCTGAGGACTTGTGCCCCTTGTTCAATCGCTTTGTCAATGCCCCCTTCCCTAGAAAGGGATCCCAGCTACTTGGCTTCCCTACCTTCTAATTCCAGGCTAMTGGCCCCGTTATCTCAGCATCGGAGCAGCCAGGTGATAATGTGCTCACCTGGACGACGACTGAAATCTTTTTGCRTATCTCACAGCTCATTCAGGGATAGGGATCGGGCGGTTACCATCTCATTTAGGGCTTCTGCCTCTTCCTCCTCCTGCTGTTGTGATGGCCCTGGTTCATCTTCATCCCTTACTAAACGAGTTGATTTTCTTGTGTATTTCTTCTTCTGTATAGGGGCAACTGATACCGGCGCAGGTTGATTCTCCAGTTCAGCCACAGTGACTGTTGCTGGGGTTTGGGTAGCTGCAGTGTTTTGTCACGGGGGTTGTAGTACTCGCGGTGTCTGTCGACGGGGTTTGAGTAGCCACAGTGCTTGTCACAGGGGTTGGAGTAGCTACAATGCCGGTCGCAGGGGTCTGAGTAGCCACAGTGCTTGTCGTGGAGGTTGAAGCAGCTGCAGTACCTGTTGCGGGGGTTTGAGTAGCCACTGTGACTGTTGCCGGGGTTAAACAAGGTATTCCTAAATAATTGTTTAACCTTAAACAAGACCTGAAGCACATTCAGGAGACATAGCAATATTGAATATGCTTGTTTGAACATCCCAAGGATATTCAAAATTCTCAGGCACTGTTGTGGAGGGCTTCATGAAGAGGATAGAAGAAAAAGGCATTTCTGGAGATATGAAAGGGAAGATGAACAAGTGGGAGAAAGTGTCCCACTCTGTCTCCCCCATAAATTCTTTCTTCAAGGCGAAAAGGGTGTAATTACTAATAGTTTCTAAAAGGTGGTTCCTGAGGTACAGAGACGATGGCAATGCTGAGTACAAATACCAGATTAAACTCACAACCAATGATTTTATCATATCATAACAGAGTGTCACACAGTGCAGCAAAATGATAACCTTGACCCAATTCCGAGCAGTAACAAACAGCACAACAGGGAGTATATACTGCAAGAAAGGTATTACATAACCCAATACTGAAAGCCAGCCCCACATCTTTGAGAGTCAATAAATCAACATTGTGACCAATGAGTATTAAAACAATATAATGAATACTTATAATAAATTTTGCCTTAATATGCTTTGGTCAGATCTGTCGTTATCTCAACCCTTCGTGCCCCACGTTGGGCGCCAAAAAGGACTGTAGTGGTTTAACTCGGCAGGTAGCCAGACGCCACACAGCCGCTYGCTCCCCCCCAGTGGGGAGGGGAGACAATCGAAAAAAAAATTTTCGGATTGAGATAAAGACAGTTTAATAGAACAGAAAAGGAAAGAAWRATAATAATAACAATGATAATATAATAACGATACAATATACAAAATGAGTGATGCACAATGCAATTGCTCACCACCTGCCGAGAAAATGGCCAAAAACCGATAGCCACTTCCTGGATTCCCCCCATTCATATACTGGGTGTGACGTCCCATGGTATGGAATACTCCGTTGGCCAGCTGGGCTGGCTGTCCCGGCTATGTCCCCTCCCAGMCTCTTGTGCGCCTGACAGAGCATGGGAAGCTGAAAAGACCTTGAGTAGCAGATTACCTAGCAACAACTCAAAACATCAGTGTRTTACCAACATTCTTCTTATCCTAAATCCAAAACATAGCACTAGGAAGAAATTTAACTCTATCCCGGCCGAAACCAGGACACTCAGCAATCTCTAATTTCCTAATTGATCCTGAATATGTACACAAACATACAGTTCTAACACTAGTGAAAATAATTTACAATACTGAACAGCAAAGTTCAGTGCAAAATGTCGTTAAGTACAACTATATAGTCAAACAGAAAGGAAATTCTTTCAAAAAGGAGAGACACAGCTTTAGTGATGGGATTTCACTCTTATAGCCAAAGATCTCAACTGTTTCATAACCATTTCAATAATATCTCTTAGGTCCAACTTAGCTGTTTTGTGCAGAACAATCGTTTCACTGGGATCCTTCCCAAAGAGTTTCCTTATTTGACATACTAAGGATGGGGAACATTCACCCAGGAAAAATGTAAGATGTGGCCTCAGAACCAGTTGGGCTGATTTTCTTTCTATGTTTCATTTCTATTTTAGAAGTGTTAGTTTAGCAGACATAAAGCTGCTTAGACCTCTCACTAGTGGAGACAGATACATTGTTCTGGACTCATAGTCATTGTGTAGAAGTTTGGACATGACAGAGACATCTCTCTTGAACCCTGGCAGTTTTCAATATGCACAGAAACAAATATGTAGGCTTTGAGGAATTTTACTGGAAGAAATCTAAGTATCTTATCTCTCCAGAATTAGGCACCAGGTGAACACAGTTTTCCACAATTACATTTTGGATTAAGTTCCTAGTGTCAGGTACATAATAGTACAAGGTTACTTAACCTCTAAATGGTTATACAACGCACAAAGTCAGTGATCCTCTACTGTGGATCTAGCCTTAAGACCTTAGAACAAGAACAAATAGTAATGGGATATAACATTTTTCTTCAGACACTTTTCCTTTAGGTGCTACTTTCATTAACACACTAAGTAAATGTAATTTTGCAATAATTCTTCTTCTTCCATGCATTTTTTAAACTATGAAAATAGGAAATTCAGCATCTATAACAGCTATATTACATTTAGTCATTATTTTTAAAGGGTAGAGTGTTTAGGCTCCTTCTAGAGAGGTTCAATATATTTTAAGTGAAGATAACCATTCTCAGACTACGTGCTTTTTTAAACTCATGACAAAACTATGTTGCAGTCTTCATGTTTGGTAACCTGATATATGCACATAACTCTGTACTTGGAAACTCTGGGAGGGTTTTGGTCTGCTACATTTGTATGAGAACAATAAAACCAGTTGTGTTAAGTGGCATTTATAGACGATGGAAAGAAATAAAACTTTTTTAGGACACAGTTCATTGTATGTGGGATTCAACAGCCTGGATATGGCCATTTTAGGAACTGTGAGATATCCCATGCAGTTTCCAGCTGGACTCCAGATTGTGTGAGTGTGTCAGAGGACCATTTTCATATCTACTAGCCCTTTCCAGATACCTTGGCTGCTCAATGCTGTCTGAAATGCCCCTAGAGTCTGTTTAGGTTCTTAGGTTTATCACTTTCCATTGACTCTGTACAAGGTGTGATGTACATAATGACACATTTAAATCCTTAAATTAGGTGAAACTAATTTTACGGTGTAGAGAACATCAAATACGAGTTGCAAGAAAAAAACAACACACATATTTTATCCTTGGTATATTGAAAACAATCTCACTGTAAGTAAGATAATGTAGTCTAAATCAGCACTAGATAAGTGTATTTTGTAATTATACTCTTTCATAACTAGATAGGCTCTTGGGGCACCTCACTTGGGTGGTGTCRTGGTTTAGCCCCAGCCAGCAACTAAACACCACGCAGCCGCTCGCTCACCCCCCCACTCCAGTAGGATGGGGGAGAGGATCGGGAGGGCACACGGAGGAAAACCTGCGGGTTGAGATAAAAACAGTTTAATAATGGAAATAAAACAAAGTAGAACAGTGATAATAACAATGATAACAACAATAACAGAATATACAAAACAGGCGATACACAATGCAAYTGCTCACCCCCACGTGTTCCGGACCAACCGCCCGAACCGCCCGAACCGTGCGCTTCCCCCCGAAGGAACCGCCCCCGGTTTTAAGCTGAGCATGCTATCACATGGTATAGAATACCCCATTGGCCAGCTGGGTCAACTGCCCCGGCTATGCTCCCCCCCAGGTCCCCCTGCACCTAAAAGGGCAGGGGAAGCTGTCGGTGCAAGCACCACCCAGCAACAACCAAAGCATCAATGGGCCATCAACATTCCTTTCATTATCAAACCCAAAACACAGCACCCCCTCCAGCTACAGGGAAGAGAGTTCACTCTGTCCTGGATGGAACCAGGACAATTATACTCATTCATAACTAGATAGGCTCTTGGGGCACCTCACTGGGGTTGTAAGCATACTGGTGCTCAGCCTGACAGCTTCCTAAATCCTTGATATCTTTTGCGTGCAATAACCAATGAATTTGTACTTGCAAGTTGTGCATATTCTACTTGCTTGTACCTCTTTGCGCGTGGCTAAAGGTGCTCCAACAAACTGACCCAAAAAGATGCTGTAACAAAGCATATGACGCCTTCTCAGAAACCACAGGATATTCATATTGGCTTTAATCTACCTCTCTAAATGAGTGCAGGTATCCCATCTTACCTGCCAGTGCTGTGTGGGTGTCACAGATGCCATAAAGACCAATAAAAATCACTGGGTACTCACATTTTGGGAATCAAATCCCATCCTAAATTCTAGATCTGAGTTATTAAGTCTGAGATCCTTTTGTTTCCAAATAAAAGAGGCATCCCTTGCGTATCATTCTTCTCCTGTTAAAAGAGTTATATAAAACAGAGAAGYGGAACTGCCTTACTAAAGCATGTATGTCTATGAAGTCATCCTAAGAAGTCGAGCTCAGGCTTAGATATCTAGGGTGTAATTATATGGTAATGCTTTGCATATCCACTACATTTCCATAACTATGATTGTGTTATTTGGATTATAAATAAAAATATTACAAAGAAGTAATAAACATGAAAAAAATGAAATATAACTTCTGTGACGTTTCTCTCTTAAAAGAAGAGACAATTATTTTAGTCATTTAACAAATTTGCCTATAGTTTGCCAATTGCTAGTGAACATGAGAAAAAGCTTTAAAACTTTATCTGATAAGAATATTACATTTTCTCATGTACAAAATTTCCAAATTATTTCTCTCTTAGCTGACATGCAAATCACCAGTGARTGCTACTGAGTGATTCATTCTAAGTTTAGCTGGTGATTATTGTTGTTTTTTTGCTCTGTACAGTTTTTTTCCTGGGGAGTCTAAATGTCCATGCTTTCCCTTTAAGCAAGTGAATTCTTCCTGCTGTGAATGTGCTACAGTACTATCTCTTTACGAGTTTTGGATCTCATTAGAGATCATTAGGCTCCTGAGTGATGCTAACATCTCACAAACACTGTAAACAATGCCTTTTCAACCTTGATTGTAGCTTTTGTATTCCCTGATTAATGTTTGTGCACTGAGATCTATTAAGAATATAAAAGGGAGAAAAACATTTGAAGACATGGTCTTGATCACCAAATTCTTCCTAAATGCCTTGTGAATACAGTAGCAATGAGTAAAATTTCTTTCATTTTTTCGTTTCAGTTAGAATTAAAGTAAATCTCTGAACAACCTTCACTGACAGATAAGACAGCGTGAAATGAAGATTAACTTTTAAAGAATATTTTGTAATAAAATTTGTACACGGGGTTGAAATATGTTAGCACAGAAATTTAGCTCCAAAAATGGTACACATTTTGAACTAGCAGGGAATCCTGCTAGTTCAATGGGCATTCATAATTTTAGCCCATTGAAGGAGATTGGCTAGGATTAAATTTTCAGCCACTATACCAGAACAAAACACCATCATCTTTTCAACACTACAGAAGAACTGGAGATTACATAAACAAGACAAATTCTGCAGATTACATAAACAAGACAAATTCTGCAATGGTCCTACTATATAATAGCTGTAGGGAACATTTCAACACATTGATGGATGGTAGATGGCCTCTGGAGACAAGAGTTTCAGCTGAAAAGATAATCGCATTTATAAACTCACCAAGCCAGAGCACAGTACTCATTGCAACTCTAAGATATGCTTTTCCTAAAGCATTGTGAAAAGATGCTGATGGCATCACCAAATGTTGAAAAATGTGTGTTGTGTTTGTGATACTGTGCCCTCAGGTAATGTGAAGAGAGATGCAAACCCAGCTGCACAGCCTGAAGCTGGCCTCCAGCATAAGCTGTTAGAACTGTGACTTCTCTCTATGGCAGGCAATCCCACTGGCAAAAAGGGTGAGTGAAAGCAAGAGAAGGGGGAGCAGGTAGGGTAAAGTTAGTATTACAGATTATTTTAAAATACCCTGTTTAAGATAGTAAACAGACCATCTTACGGAAAAGACACGAACTAGCTCAGACCTGTTTTTAAACTGACTGCCAAAGTGAAAGTGTCAGTAATTAATACTCATGAGGAAAGATAGCACAGAAAGGAAAAGATGAGTTGTAGTTGTCAAAGATACAGATCTAGGTTTCATCACAATACAGAAGAGGGTGAGAGGTCCAGAAACAAAGAGGGAGAGGAATGCTAAATGGTAGTAAAAAATTCCTAGTAGCTTCCTGTTCATCCCTAGACAGAATGTTTTGGACATGAGAAGACTTCAAGGCAAAAAGGTATCCAAACAGACAAAAGTATTTTTTTAATTCTCTAAAAGTATAGGCTCCTGCTACATAGCATGAAAAAGAAAAAAATGACCTGTGTTTTTTTAATTACCTATAAATATTTCTTTTTGTTAGAGATTATCTGATATCTCATCCCAAGTGCTTCTTTCAGTCCATCAAACATTTGTTTCATCTGGTGCTGAACTTCCAGCTGTTGCTTTTCATCCAGACATTTATTCCCTGTGGACAGCATAGGAGTTGCATTTGCTAGGTAAGCAAAAAGAGCTGAAGATTTATATTGAGCTTATGTCAGTAATCATATTTATACATTGAATATGATATGATATGATATCAGTGAGAGGACTAATTCTGTAGCACTCCAAATTGATGCTGTGAGGATATTATCTACTCACCATCTTCCTTTGTGCTGCCACTGAGAGAAACCGTAAAGCAACTGAGTAGTATATCTCTGCACTTTCCCTGTGCAAAATACCATGAGACAGATGGTAGATGGTGACAACAGCTATCAACAGGTTTCACAAAACTAATATAGACATATGGAGACAGAATATTGCCTARGACACATTACCATTCCTCTACTGCAGTCTGTTGATCTCTGAAATTTAAACAATTTGAGGTTTTACCCATCCACAGTCTTTGATATCATGAAACAAATTATTTGGCATAGTGAATAACCAACTTCAGTGAAGAAAAACTAAAGAGTGCCTATGTCACAAAAGGTAAGTGTTGCCATCCTTCTTTCAATTATTTTGTATAGAACGTATCAGTTGAGCATCCATATCAACATCAGTAGAGTTACAGATTTCTCACAGTATAAACATTGCCTGTATTAGAAAAATGTTTTCTGTAAACTGTACAATAACTTGCTTTTGCAGAGCACAAAACCAGCACTGCCTGATAATTTGCTGTTTATTGCTACATAGTTCAATCTTCACATGCTTTTCTTTTAAATAACAAAGTTGAATTGCTTATCTGAACTAAAAACATATATTAAGTCTGAACATACCCTATCCTATCCTATTCTATCCTATCCTACCCTATCCTATCCTATCCTATAACATGACATGACATGACATAACATAACATAACATAATGCATCAGATGTGTGCAATGTTAAAGAGARATACATGCTGTACGTATGCATATAAAATCTACCCTGGTAGACAGGGCACTGGATGAGGTATCAGAAAACCTGAATATGTTTACTCTCTGACACTGGTCTGTTGAATGATTCTAAATAATTTCATTACTTTCTGTTCATTTCCTCCCATGTCCCTTGCCTATTTGATTGTAATCTCAAGGAGGCAGGAAACATTTTTTACAGTATAAAATAGCATAAAAACTCTCATCTTGATCATAATCTCTGCATTCTACAGGAATATAAATAACAACATAAAACTTAATTGTTCTGTAGAACGAATCATTAGAATGAAAATTAGGAAAAAAAATCACAATAGCTGAGTACAACAAATTTAAAGTGGGCTTGGGAGTTTCCTTGAAATCAATGTATTCATCCAGTGTCAATAAGGCATTGGATTTTTCACTGCCACCTAGTTTTGACAACCTTTACATGTGTACATTGTTCTGTTTCGGTCATTAATTCTGTATATATGTGCACTATTGTATAGAGTTTGAAAGCTTTAGTCTTAAGCTGAATGTAAGCTTCTGTTTATGATATTTTTTAATGATCAACTGTCTTTATATCATACATTTTCTCTGAAACTTAAATTATAATTCAAATGTTTATGATTTATTACCATCAATTTTGCTACCTTATTCTTTATTGACCATAAAGATTAAAATCATTTAATATGCATAMTGTCTTTTTTTTATTTATTTCTCATTCTTTTTCCTCTCTTTCTGTTTTATGGTTTTGTCGGGTTTTTTTCTTTAGAAATGCAGCACAGTGAGGTGYCATATCAAATGAATTTGAAAAAGCAAATACATGTAAAATCATCCAATTTAAAAAAAAAATAGAGTTATGAATTAATTATCACAGTCTCACTATCTATTTTAAAGTAACAGAAAGCTCTCATATTWTGTTCCTTTGTAGTTATAAAATGAATAAATGAGATTTGAATACCCACCTTTTCATGAGGTTTACTGTAGAAAACGCAACATGTTAATACCATTTAAAAAGTGAATAGAGAAGTAATTACATATGTGAAAATCACAGTTTACTCTATTATTCTAGTCTTTCCTAAAAATACTGAAGAGATAAGGAGCCAGTCTCAGTCATTATTGATTATGCTCTCACTACTTCATTTATGGATATTTGCCCAAATTTTTACACGTTTCAGAAAACCACCATGCCGTGGTATGTTTATGATTTATAAGCTTGTCTTTGATCAGTTTATTTAGGAGTATACATTAGCTTAAATGTCTTACAGTGTTAATGGAAAGACAGACACCTCTAGACAGTGATTAAGAAGTGTTAAGCATTACTTCAGCTCCATATTACCCATCTCTTACCAAAGATTGCATTTTTAGCTGAGCTCCCATTTTCTACTTCCTGCTCCCTAGTTTAGGTATTACAGGTAATGTTTATAGTTAGTGCTATACTTTATAGCTATTGTGCCATTCAATGCATCTGGGTTTATTTCCTATGGGATTATCCTATGGAAGTTAAAATCTGGGAGGGAACTGGGACTGTGAGGTCTTACTTAATACCGAGCTGAGAACTACTCCATCCCTGAAACTCTGGAGTGTTTCCAAACACTGTTTAAATACGATTAATATTAGCAGCTTAATTTCTGGGTCTTTGAATGCTCCTAAATGTGCTCATGAATACTCATAAATCATTGAAAATATGACCATCATCTACATATATATTATAGCTGTCTACAAACTTTTAAACTAAAAATATATTTTGGTCTACCTGAATTTTTAAGATTGTGACAATTGGTCAGTATTGTTTTATGACATTTACAGAAACATTGAACTACAAGTAATATAGTAGGGGAAGAATGAGACAGTATACTAAAAGCTCTAAGGACAAAATAATTGCTTCCCAAAGGAAAGCACAATCTGTTAGGAGGTTCTTTGAGGATCTCTTTGTCCTTATCTATTTGAATACTATAAAACTGGAAAGGACTATTGATCTTTAGTTTGAACAGGAAAGACCTTTGGATTTTTAAGCAAGCACTGCAGAGTGAAGCAGAGCCATGGATTATTAACAAGAAAAAAAGAGGGTGCATACACTCAGGACAATTAAAACAGGATTCTAAATGCATGGTTATGACTTAATGAGTTAGTTCCACTTAAACAGGCTTAGTATTTTAATGTATATAATGCCATTCTGGAACTTAGGGTCATTTAACCCAGATTTTCTTTTAACCAAGACCGACTCCTAAAATATTTGAACAGATTATATTTTGCAGTTACATTTCATTGGAAACTGAGAAAAAATATTGCTGCCTTGAATAKCAACTGAAATGTTCATATATCTTCTTCCACGTCATCACATTATAGAATAACAAGAGCCAGAAAATTTGCAATTGTCCAACTATTTTATTGTATTTTGGCMATAGAAGCATGAAAGATCCTTTTCTTGTCAAATACGGTCTAAAATTAAATAGTTTAGTTTTCTGGCTACAAAATATGGCCAGCAAAGGAAATGAGTGGGCTGGCAATGTACTTTAGTCAATATTCTACAGAATATAATTATTTATGACCAACTTTTAGCCAACTAAACTAATGTCTTCATTCAGTGTATGTCTATACTTCACACTGCTATTATACCTTTGGAAGCTGCCAGACGGATTTAACCAAATTTGTCTATAGGGAAGAGGTCTCAAGACAGAAAGTCTGTGATAAACTGCAGGAGTTTTTCTAATTTAATCTTGGGTTTTTTTACTGGACGCTCTCCACCAGGTTATGTTGCAAAGAAGCCCTGAGTACCAGTGCATAGGTAGGCCACACTGTTACAGGTAATGTGAGGTAGCTTGCACCTTACATACGGCATCCCAAGTTCACTTGTCGTTCTCCAAAAGCATCCTGTAGTACCACAGACTTCCACGCCCCCTGAGGCCACATATCAGCACATATTTGCATTCTTCCTTTCTTCTGTGACAAGTAATATTTAACATGGCTTCAGCTCTGAAGTCCCCATGCTGCTGTGTAAATTTGGTGACAGTGGAGTGCTGTGGAAAAAGTAACAAGAGAAAACTTTCTGAACAAAGCTGAGATAATTTGCATAGGTATAAAAAKGCTGCAGTGAGAGGAAAACTGACTAGAAGTGGCAAAAAAAGTAAAAAACTGTTGCACTATAAGGATTTTGTGTGTTTGTAAATAATTTACTTCCTTCAGTTCCTCCCCTTAAAGAAACAATAAATAATTTCTTCTCCCAAATAAACAATATGAAGGATATTTGGTTAAACACGGTAAAGAGGGAATATAATCTACATTCCTTCTGGAATAAATCACCTAAATTTACAAGCTGCTATTCAAAAGGAGAAGTTAGAGCTGATCAAAATACAGTAGATCTTATGTAATATCTTGAGGGATATACTAGGTTTACCTAGTTTCTAAGGGGGTTTTGTTTTGATTTATTTTGTTTGGTTTTGTTTTTTTTTTTCCCTAAAAAAAAGCAGTAACAATTGTTCTTGTGGGTTTTTTCTTTTTTTTCTCTGAAAGTTAATAAAAATATGAAATCAAATTTTTTATTGGCCTGCTCCTGCCCCCTTTGAATTTGATTAATAACAGAGTATTTCTTTATTAAATACATCAATTCAATAATTATTAGCTAGTACTGTGAATATAAGAAAAAAGGATGGGTAGTGTCCAGAGYAAAACTACTCCAAAATGTATGAATTTTGGTATAGTGACATCTTCTTTCCTCTGATTTTGGAACTAAACAAACAACCAAACAACAACAGAAAAACAAACTCTACAAGTAGTTGATTTTTATTACATAGCAGTTCTTTTTCTTTTTGGTCTACAKGTAATTACTCCACTCAGTCACATCAAAGAGCTCTATCGTTTCATAGGTAAGGAAAAATTTGAACCTTCATCTTATGGCTAACTTTCTGATTTTCTTGGCATTTGTTTTGTGTTAAATTGAACGTTCAGGATAAAGGCTCAATCGCATCCACATTTGAAAGACAAAATTATGTTATGAACAATTTATTAACTGTCTGATTTCATAAACTTTATTGGTTTTGCCCCTTAGAGACAGGTAGCTGGGAACAGTATGAAACCTAGAATTAGCAGTGAAAAGTTTTCACTCAGAGTAGATTTCAAATTGTTTATTTTGGAGGTCTTGGAATTGATTGTCTGCCAGAAAGTTCAATTTGATGCTTCAGGACTCTAGTATATACCTGTAATATATACTTTTATATATTATTTTGTAATTTTTGCAGTGTTAGTAAAATTAAAAGGTAAAAGTTAAAATTGAAATTACACAGTAAAAAATAAAAGGTAAGGTAAGTATTTTATCCATACTAATTACAGATGCACTGGCACCTCCTTTTACATGCTATAGTTCCTTATCCAATCTTTCTGACCAGTTTCACAAGCAAGAAAGCAAGGGAAACAGATACATGACTTAACCTTTCCGTCTCATTTCCTAAACTAAGGAGAATCATTCTGTTTGCCCTTTCTCAAAAAGAAAGACATAAGGTTATAAAACCCAAATATTTTTATTAATTGGATTTATTATCGAGAAAAAATACTCTTTTTTCTTTAATTAATTATAATCATATCTAAAATAGGACTTGAAACTTGACTGGTTTTGATCAACCCAATTTTACCTCTGAACATTACAAACTTTCAGCAATACACCTTTAGGGGAGTATTGGTGGACAGGCAGAAMAAATGTCTTCAATAAAGCAAATTATTTTATTATATTTATTTTTCARTTGGCTGTTATTGAAGTAGAATCTCGAAAAAATTACCTGTAAGGTTGGTGTTGTCTGAAAATGACCTTAATAAGCATAAATAGTTATACAATCCCAATATTTAATATGCTATTTATAAGCATTGAACAATGCCAACATGCACTTTTCATATTCTGAATCAGGCCACCAAAACATGTATTGACATAGGAAATTGTCATATGTATAGAAATAATAAGAAATAATATTGATTTTTTTTTAATTTATATTGCTTTTTTAACCTGTAGAGTGCACTCAACTCATGTTCCCTACTATTATGATAATACATTTACATCTATCTTTAATGAAAGATGTAATTCTTACTGCTTTGTTTTCATGAATTTAGTCTATTATCAGAGTTGTCAACACTGTAATGTAGATGATTCTTTGCAAATGTTGCTAACATTGAAAAGGAGACCAGGAAATACTCCAAATGCAAAGTCCTTCCTAAAATTAAAAACAACCAAGGGTTGTTGTCCTTAAAGTGAGGTGAAGCAGGACAATACCAGTTTCAAGTAATACAGCATCTCTGGTAGCAAAGGAGAAAATTCCTTTGTGAAGTCAAGTACATGTGTTTTAAAAAGTTCTGGTAATAAAATATTTGAAACAGTATTACTCTTGGCAATGACTGAAAAGCTGGACAGTTATTGAAGTGAATTTCAGGGAAGGTAATATTATATTATATATATATATTATATTATTATATTATAATAATAAAAAACCAAAGGCACAGAGCAGACAAAAAGTAAGGTTAGCAAACAACTCAAGTCACAGGAGTATGTTATGATAAGAAGAGAAATAATACATTTTTGATACAATAATGCCTCCTATAAGAAAATACAGGCAGAGAGATTTCACAAATAGCCTGATAGAAATGGACCAATTCAAGRCATTTATCTGTGTTACAAAGCTGTCAGTATCCTTGTATTTCAGCAATAAATGGCACTAAGTTCTTCCAGCTTTTCTCTGACCACCAGGCACTGACCCAGGATGGAAGGGTGGCAGTGCTCTACTATTTTCCTGCCACAACACAGGCCTTGGCAGAGTGCTGTCTGTAGGCTAGAAAACATTGTGGAAAAGTAAGTATTTAGTTGTTTTGGTGTTGTTTTTTGTTTGTTTGCTTGTTTGTTTGTTTGTTTGTTTTCTTTTGTGGATTTTAAATACCTCTTTACTACTCGTTTGTCTTACTCTACTGCAGTTGCCAAGAGAAGTTGTTTGAAATAATGGTAAGCTTTTATGCTAAAAAAACGGTTCAAGCCTACAAATTTTTCTACGCCCAATATTAAAGTGACTGATACGCACTATGATTTATAAACTTTGTACAATTTTCATCCAATACCACTTGGTAATTCCTAAATTAGAACAAGAAAYATGGCACTGGCTATTGTTATATGTGGCTGTGTTGGTACACACAGTCCTAGCTTCAGCAGAAAAGCAACATGAAAAATGTATTTCAAAGCGTGAAGTAGCAGCAGATCCACTGATTAGTAAAACAACAGGATCCTGTTTTATTTTAATGCTTGTATTTTGAGCCATTTTTTATGATACCATTAATATATCAGAAATCTCTGATAAATCAGTCTGATAAATCTAAGATGTGTTTGTAAGGCATGGACCAACATGATCCTCCAGCCCCCTGGGATCTTGCAAATTCTAGGTTACATTTAACAGAAACTCACTACAATCTTTATTGCTTCAATTATTTACTCTCAGTGTAAGATTGTGATCTTTTTCATAGTTTAATTTTTTCCACTTCAGCTTATAGTCATTGAATTTTGCTGTATCTTGGTGTTAGAGTGTAGAATCTCCTACAATTTTGGTTCCTTTAGTAAGTATCTRTACATGATCACCAAATTCTGAAAACCACAGAAACTGAACTTCTTGAGTGTTTAGGGTATGTTTCCAAATGTTTTAATGATACCAATAGCTGTTCCATAAATACTTTTCCATTTCTTCAGGATCCTAAAGTGCGGACAACAGTTAATTACACAGTCACATTTTCTTCATTAAAGCCCATCTCATTAAGATATAAATCTTGACATACATTAAATCAGTGTACTGAACAAGGTTATTATCTGTGCRACAACCTCTCCTTTAAGAAGAGGGAGAATGTTAAAGGCTTGTATTGCCTGAGGCAGGGATCTGTAGGAGCAGACAGAAATGTCTCCTGAGTTACCCTATTTAAAGCCGCCCTGAAGAATGCTAATTCTACTTTTCCTTCCTCCCTGCTGCAAGAAAAACATCATACATTTTTTWAAAAAAAAAGTATACTACATATTCTGGAGAATCAACTTGAAATTGATCTTGTGGTCTGATTTGCAGAAATGCTGGATTCTTGTACCGTCACTTCATGCTGTTAAAGTTCTCTCCTCTCTTCCCTAGATCCTGCCTAAATGCATGCTGTTGTCCTTGTTTTTGCTTTTATTATTGTTCCTTCCTTCTTTGGCCCTTGTTTTACCTACACCCTATTTTCACTCTGTATTCCTTCTGAGACCTTCTGAGACCATGTCTGTCTCAGCTCTCATTCACTTTTCCCCACCCTCACTTTCTCCATGCCATTTCTTGGACTCCACGTATTTTTTTCTTTACTCTTTGTCATAACTTTCCACAGCCTTTTTCTCTCCACCTTTCTCCTTTGAATCTGAAACAGGAGCCTTTTACTCTCCGTTTGTCTGTGAAATGGAAAGAAAACAGTGACAATCATTATACTGTCTTATTCAGTGGAGCAGTTATTTCAAAGTAAACACTATGGACCATCTTCAGAACTGAAATTAAACCTATTCTAATAATTTAAATACTGGGAGTTACCACTGAGTACTTGAAAATCATTACAGATCATCTAATTCACAGCCTCAGCAAGACAAATGTTATTGGTAGCAAATCGGTAGACAGGCGTGAGAAGAAATTGTTTGAGAATCCAGATTGCCATGGTGCATGAGATAATAAGTGATCTGAAAAATTTTACAAATATTAGTAATCAAGTCTTTCCTGTCTGTCTGTTGTCATCATAGTGTTAGAGTAGAATGAAACTACATCTACTCTTGTCAYCATGAAAATCACTGCAGTCCATTCTGTACTCCATTGTCTAAAGAAAAAGACCATAAATATTTTGTAATACTGGAAACTCTGTTACAATGCTATGGTAAGTTTAAAGAAATACCAATTCCACTTCCATATTTTTTCAATATTTCTGAAAAGAAAAAAACATTTATTCTGTGTTTTAGGGGTGGTCTTGATATTTTCCCACAAACAATGCAAAGAAGTTTTCAAGGAGTACTTCACCACAAAATGAAATTTAAAAAAAAAAAAAAAAATCCCAACATTTCATCACTCTCCCAAGAGTTTATTTTGGTACCCACTTATTTTTCAACAAGGGAGGAAAAAAATACCCCAAAACCCAAAGCTGAGAACATTCTCTTTTACTGAATATATTGAATGTCAAAGAATGTCTAACAACCACCTCCACTTTTACTGAAATAGGCTAATGTTTACCTTCTGCTTTTTAACAGATATTCCAGCACTCAATGGAGCTGTAGACACATAAACATAAACAGGTACAAAAAGAAAGCCTCTCAGTCCACTGCCCAGAAATTGTTTTAAAAGAAATTTTGAATAAGATTCAACTAACATGTTAAATTCAAATGCCATGTTTGCAACATTTCTAACAGAGAAAACTCACAGTTTTACAATCAATGTGCAAAGATACCCACTGATGTCCACTAAGTTCTTCCCTTTCCMCTTTTTTTCTCTCTAATTTTATCCTTATTTCCTTTCCTTTCTTTCAGTATTTTGTTGGCCTTCTGTTGTTCTTTTTACTAACAATATGAAATTCTGAAAATTTCAGAGACCTAATTCTCTCACAACTRATTTTCAGCCCAGAGAATGATGGTTCTTGGTTTCTTTATCACAGTCACTGAAGTAACTTTTTATTGTCTCCATCCGTTCATGAAAGAGAAAATTCTCTTCTCACTTCTTCATTAGCAATAATTTACAACAGGCAAGCAGAACCATTAGGAAAGATAAACACACACACACACTCATATATATAGATTGTTCAGAATCCAATTTCATATGCCAAGACTATAGAGCTCATCACTGAGAACCCCTAGCTTCCCTTCCCCTCCCTCTTCCCCAAAATCAGGATATCATAAACAAAGAAGCAGACCCACTACCTTTACTTTTTTATTTCTCTTCTGGTTATGTAGTCTGAAGGGTTTCACACTGCACATTGCAGTTTAAGAGTAAGAAACTTGCATATGAGCTAATAATCTTCCTAAGATTCTCAAGGAAACTCCAGAAGCTGGGGATTTAGAAGGACAAAATATCATAAGCACAGCTCCAATAAGCTCTTCTCAAATCGTATTTTCAAACTCTTTATATCACACTTAACCTGATCACCTATGAATCATAGAATCATAGAATATCTCAGGTTGGAAGTGACCCATAAAGATCATCGAGTCCAAATCTTTGCTCTTTCCAGGACTACCTAAAATTAAACGATATGGCTAAGAGCATCGTCGAGATGYTCCTTGAACTCTGACAGGCTTGGTGCCATGACCACTTCCCTGAGGACCCTGTTCCAGTGACCAACAAGCCTCTCAGTGAGGAACYTTTTCCTAATTTCCAATCTGAACTTCACCTGACACAGCTTCATTCCCTTTCCTCATGTCTTATTGCTGGTCACCAGAGAGAGGAGATCAGCATCCCCTCCTCTGCTGCCCCCCTGGAGGAAGTTGTGGACTGCAATGTTGTCTGCCTTCTCTCAGCTGAACAAACCAAATGACCTCAGCAGCTCCTCCTAAGTCTTGCCTTCAAGGCTTTTCACCATCTTGGTCGCCCTCCTCTGGACACACTCTGATAGTTTGATGTCCTTCTTATATTGAGGCACCCAAAACTGCACACAGTACTTGAGGTGGGGCCACACCAGTGCAGTGTAGAGTGTGACAATCTCCTCCCTTGGCCACCTGGCTATGCTGTGCTTGATGCACCCCAGGACACAGTTGGCCCTTTTGGCTACCAGGGCACACTGTTGACTCATATTCAACCTGCCGTCAATCCAAACTCCCAGATCTCTTTCCACGGGGCTGCTCTCCAGCTTCTCATACGTACAAATACGTCCTGATTTGTACGTATAACCAGGATTACCCCGTCCCAGGTGGAGAAATGGAGAACACTTGCTCTTGTTAAATTTCATACGGTTGGTGATTGCCTAGCTCTCTCATCTATCCAGATCTCTCTGTAAGGCCTCTCTACCCTTGAGGGAGTCCACAGCTCCTCCTAGTTTAGTATCGTCAGCAAACTTACTTAATGTACATTCAATTCCTGCATCCAGATAATTTATAAAAACATTAAAGAGCGCTGGCCCTAAAACTGAGCCCTGGGGAACTCCACTGGTGACTGGCCACCAGCCTGATGGAACCCCATTTATTACAACTCTTTGAGCCCTACCTATCAGCCAATTGCTCACCCAATGTATTACGGACTTGTCTAGCTGTGTGCTGGACATTTTRTCCAAAACAATACTGCCAGAGACAATATCCAAAGCTTTGCTAAAATTTGCTAAAATGAAATGCAAATAATTTTAACAATCTGTCTGTGTTAACTCATTATTGAATAATCCCCATTTCTTTCAGTTCCCCTTGCCTTGCCTTGCCTTGCCTTGCCTTGCCTTGCCTTGCCTTCCCTTCCCTTCCCTTCCCTTCTTTCTCTCCCCTCCACTCCCTTACCTGCTTTTTAAATTTTGTGTGTTCTTTTCCATGCCATTCCCAAAGCTGTATACCCAAATGGGCACCAGAATCCACATGCATGTGTATTTTCTCCTAAAACTAGACCTAATTGACTTTAAAAGCCCAGAATAATTCAAAACCATGGATATTAGAGTGCCCCTGTGGGATTCTGATTTCAATTACTTCCCAGACACTGGTGTTAGAAGGCAAGGTGGGTTAGTGATCTATGGCACCTGTCCATTAGTAAACTGCTGTACTTGAAATGCTATATTTATTCAGTCAGTTATAAGAAAATAAAATACAACAAAATTGAAGCCCTTATTAAGTATCCTGTATTAACCAAAACTAAAGTGTGTTATTTGACTTTTGTCTTTGTTAATCATGCTGAATTCCAATAACTGGAATAAAGTGTTGAATTTCTAATATCTCTTTCTGTACCAAAACTTTGTGACTACTTATATTTTAGGCTCTATATTCACTGTGTCATTCTGAAAATGTCAAAGAAAAAATCAATTATCATATTATAGGKTTTTTTTCATAAATCTGACAAAAACATAAATGATTTCCTTAATGTTCTCAGATTGTAATCATGTGGAGTTCTTTGCAAACTATAATTATATAGGATGCATATAATTTCTTCTAGCAGAAAATTTGCTATTCAAGTCTTATGATTGTTTTACATTCAGAATGGAAAAATCTGTTCAGTTCATCATTAGCATAGAATTTAGTGGTGAAAACCTTTGAACCTTCTTTTCTATTTATGATTCTGTTTTGCTTTTTTCTCTTTTTTAGTTGAGTGTGCGGTGTTTTAACAGTTTAATTCCTGGTTTTCTTTGGTATTTCTCTTTTGCATATGGTATTAAAATTCTAACAGTATGCCAGGAATAAAAACTGGGCTTGGATTTACATAATGATGTGTTTTACCTTGAATACGACATGTTTTAGAAGCAACCAAAATTATGTTACATTTTTCTTCATTTCGACACCCTCCTCTCCATTTCAGCAATAATGTCAGTATACATACTTTAGAAGTATATATACTTCTGAATAGTTTTTAAAGTGCAAAAGAGAAATCTAGACCCATAATAAAGTCAACAGAGATTCAAAAGACCTCAAGATTTCATCTCAGATCTTCAAGGATGTCAGTTCCCAACCTTTATTCTGAAAAAACCACATTTAACTGCTAAGAAATAAAGCATATTAGCTTAGGCTCAGTGACACACTAATGGGGTTGCATAAGTTTTTGCCTGATTTGGAACAAGAGCAAAAGAATTCTGCATCTGCTCTGAGCACATGCAGGATGCAGCATGTTAATATATACTTAGAAATAGAAGCTGCAAGAAAAAAATCCTCAAGCATCCAAGACAGAAATATTATGAATAAGCTGTAAATTCATTCTTGAAGATACCTTTTAAATAYCTTTAATTTCTTCTTTTATTTGTTTTTCTTTCTTTGTGTGTCTGGGGGGGTGTACATGTATGTAAGCCTAAATATGCATGTAACACAAAAGGATGAAAGTGAGAGGTGGGATTCAGCTCTCCTACTTTATACATCAGTGAGTAAGACTTTTAAATCACAATTATCCTGGACTTCTTTGTAGTTGATTAAGAGAAATGGACATCTCCAGAGGGTGATTTATCAAGACTCTTAGATGTCTATTTAAGAATTCCTTCAGCAATTCAAAATTTGTCAATCTTTTCTTGTATTTCACAGCATATGCGGATAAATCACAATTAAATAAAAATATTTTCCTCTCTATCATAATAATTTTCCATAAAGCTGTATACACTAGCAATGAAAAAGAAACATATATTTGCTTATATACTTTTTCTGGTTTGAATTTGGAGACCAGGCATCTTGTTCCACCTGAGTGGAAGTAATCATATCGCTGTGAAATAACCAACATGATTGGAGCTTTGAATTTTTGAGTTTAGAGAGATAAGGGAACTCAAAGCAGATGTCTGTGTTTCAGTACAGTATAGATTCAGTACCCGTTAAAAAAAGACACTATTCGAGCTTCAAATTAAATTAATTAAAATAAATAAAAATAAGATAATCTCTCTGCCAGTATACTGTAATCTGAGAGACATAGCTGGTGAACTGCTAACTGTATGAGAAATTCTGAGCAATTCAAAATTGGAGCTGAGCAGTTCATGAAGGAGMTGAAGTTAAATCTGGAAATGTATTTGATTCTGGAAAACCATGTCACAGCTGTCATTCTTCACAGGGAAGTAGTTTACACTATCTAGACAAGAACACTGTAGGTTTGCTCCTGCATCACTAGACAACCATCCTTGGCAGGGCTGAGCTCAGTGAAGAGTGCATCCCTCTGCCTCCAAAAAAGCAGGAGAGAAACCTGTCATGAGAAGGAAGGAGAAGAAGCAAAAGGTGATTGAGTAGAAAGCTGAAATAGTCTCTTGAACGCAGACCACTTAGCGATCTTGGACCATGAAATGTATGACTGATCCTGGCCTAAGAACATTATCTATAACATATCTCAACATATTTATAAACACTAACATTAATAAAAAACCCTGAGAACCCTTTGTGCGTTCTACCTTCTGCTCCTCTCAAATGATTGTCATATGAACTTTGGAGCCACTTATTGAAGAGGTTTTCCAGAAAACCTTCAAATTCATCCCCAACAATGGCCGCCTTAAACTGGGACATGCCCAGATTAGAAGAGGACTCACTATCATGTTCACAAACTCTGGTGTAACCTCAGGATTGGAGACAAGTTGTCCTTATTCCTACTGTGCAGGGCAGGGGATTTATTCAAGGGAAAGGGATCAGCTGTGGCTTTCTCTTTTTTTGTGGTGGCAAGCTGAAAGTCTAATGGTAGTGAGAAAATAATTTGGTCTTCGGACTTTGGAGAGGCAGAAAATTCCAGTTACTATTCTTTGATGGGCAAGACTGTCCTGCCAGTGTATTGTTTGTCTACTTCTTCCACAATTAGCAATAAGCACTGTCCCTGTCTGGTTAGGCCTAAAAGGCTGATGAGAGAGAGAGAAGTGATTCTTTTCTCTCTCCTAGTTACTTACAGCTTGGTGGCAGGTGAGGGACTCTAGGAAGAGTTCAGTGGCAGTCGGCAAATGCTTAGTAAAGAGAAGTAAGATTGTCTTAGGAAAAAAAACAAAATTAAAAAAAAAAACAATAAAAAGGAAAAAAAAAGCCTATCACATTCTTGTTCTTTGCTCAGTACGGGCCTTTTAGATTTCACTTTCTCTTTTATCTTACGTATGATAGCACACATCATCAAGCAAATAGCAATTGCATCAACTGGGGATGAAACCCCAGTACTCCTCACCCTCCTCAGTTATGTTTGTCCAAAGAAAAGAAATTCCAAGAAACTTCAAAAAATACCAACGCTGGAAAATTTGTAATAAATAAAGTTGAACTCAAATTAACTGTCCTGTTTTCYGCTGGGATGATAGAGTTAATTTTCTTCCTAGTAGCTGGTATAGAGCTGTGTTTTCGATTTAGGATGAGAAGAATGTTGATAACACAACGATGTTTTAGYTATTGCTAAGTGGTGCTTACACTAGTCAAGGACTTTTCAGCTTCCCATGCTCTGCCAGGTGCACAAGAAGCTGGGAGGGAGCATAGCCAGGACAGCTAACTCAACTAGCCAACGAGGTATTCCATACCACATGACATCATGCTCAGTATATAAACTAGGAGGCGTGGTCCGGGAAGCAGCAATCGCTGCTTACGGACTGGCTGGTTGTCGGTGAGTGGGTGGTGAGAAATTGCATCATGCATCACTTACTTTGTATATACTATTATTACTATTATTACTACTAATATTATTACTATTACTATTACTATTACTATTATTATTATTACTATTACTATTATTACTATTATTATTACTATTTTACTTTGTTTCAATTATTAAACTGTTCTTATCTCAACCCATGAGTTTTCTTACTTTTACATTCCCCATTCTCTCCCCCATCCCACTGGAGGTGGGGGGAGTGAGCGAGTGGCTGTGTGGTGTTTAGTTGCTGACTAGGGTTAAAATCATGACAGTCCTTCTTGGCACCCAATGTGGGGCACAAAGGGTTTGAGATAATAACAGATTAATCGGATCATATTAAGGAATTTACATCTGTTAACAGTTGCAGCGAGCAATATTGATCCATCTCTTCTCAATATTATTTTATCTGATCTGCATCATGCTCTTGTTTCTGCTGTAAGTCTTAAAGATTGGTATTGGTTTTTGAAGTCTGCTGTGCTCTGCAGTGATTAGTGATGTTTTACCTGGTCTCTCAAAGGACCCTTCTGTTGTGGGGTTGCTGAGAGTCGAAGAACAACGGGTGCTGGTCGCTACCACAACAGTGCACCGGCAGCAATATCRCACCAACCGAGACTCCCTGMTTCCCACCCATAAGCAGATTTGTCAACTGGAGAGCCAAGGAGTGATCAGCAAGACTCACTCACCCTTTAACAGTCCCATATGGCCAGTGCGAAAGTCTAATGGAGAGTGGAGACTAACAGTGGACTRTTGTGCCCTGAACGAAGTCACGCAGCCATTGAGTGCTGCCATGCCAGACATGCTAGAATTTCAATATGAACTGGAGTTAAAGGCAGCCAAGGGGTACGCCACAACTGATATCGCTAATGCGTTCTTCTCGATCCCTTTGGTGGCAGAGTGCAGGCCACAGTTTGCTTTCACTTGGAAGGGCGTCCAGTACACCTGGAATCGACTGCCCCGGGGGTGGAAACACAGCCCCACCATTTGCCATGGACTGATCCACACCACACTGGAACAGGGTGAGGCTCCGGAACACCTGCAATACATTGATGACATCATCATGTGGGGCGACACAGCAGAAGAAGTTTTTGAGAAAGGGAAGAGAATAGTCCAAATCCTGCCCCAGGGGTGGAAACACAGTCCCACCATTTGCTATGGACTGATCCACACCGCAGTGGAACATCTGCAATACATTGATGACATTGCATGGGGCAACACAGCAGAAGTTTTTGAGAAAGGGAAGAAAATAATCCAAATCCTTCTAAGGCCGATTTTGCTGTAAAACAAAGTAAGGTCAAGGGACCTGCACAGGAGATCCAGTTTTTAGGAATAAAATGGCAAGATGGACATCGTCAGATCCCAATGGACATGATCAAGGAAAGAACAGCCATGTCCCCACCAACTAGCAAAAAGGAAACACAAGCCTTCTTAGATATTGTGGGTTTTTGGAGAATGGATGTTCCAGATTACAGCCTGACTGTAAGCCCTTTCTATCAAGTGACCAGGAAGAAGAATGATTTCAAATAAGGCAATGACAAGGCTTTGAACAAATTAAACAGGAGATAGTTCAGGCAGTAGCCCTTGGGCCAGTCTGGGCAGGACAAGAAGTAAAGAACGTCTCTACACTGCAGCTGGGGAGAATGACCCTACCTGGAGCCTCTGGCAGAAAGCATCAGGGGAGACCCGAGGTCGACCCCTGGCGTTTTGGAGTCAGGGATACAGAGGATCTGAGGCCCGCTATACTCCAACTAAGAATGAGATATTGGCAGCATATGAAGGGGTTCGAGCTGCTTCAGAAGTGGTTGGTACTGAAGCACAGCTCYTCCTGGCRCCCCGACTGCCGGTGCTGGGCTGGATGTTCAAAGGAAGGGTCCCCCTTACACATCATGCAACCAATGCTACCTGGAGTAAGTGGGTCGCACTGATCACRCAGCCGGCCCRAGTAGGAAACCCCAGTCGCCCAGGAATCTTGGAAGTGATCACAAACTGGCCAGAAGGCAAAGATTTTGGAATGTCCCCAGAGGAGGAGGTGACGCGTGCTGAAGGGGCCCCACTGTATAATAAACTACCAGAAAATGAGAGGCGATATGCCCTGTTCACTGATGGGTCCTGTCGCCTTGTGGGAAAGCCTCGGAGGTGGAAGGCTGTTGTGTGGAGTCCTATCAGACAAGTTGCAGAASCTGCTGAAGGAGAAGGTGAATCGAGTCAGTTTGCAGAAGTGAAAGCCATCYGGCTGGCTTTGGATATTGGTGAATGAGAAAAATGGCCAGTACTTTATCCTTATACTGACTCATGGATGGTGGCAAATGCCCTGTGGGGGTGGTTGCAGCAATGGAAGCAGAACAACTGGCAGCGCAGAGGTAAACCCATCTGGGCTGCTGCATTGTGGCAAGATATTGCTGCCTAAATAGAGAACCTGGTTGTAAAAGTACGTCACGTAGATGCTCACRTACCCAAGAGTCGGGCCACTGAAGAACATCAGAACAAACAGCAGGTGGACCAGGCTGCTAAGATTGAAGTGACTCAGGTGGATCTGGGCTGGCAACACAARGGTGAATTATTTCTAGCTCGATGGGCCATGACACCTCAGGCCATCAAGGAAGAGACGCAACATACAGATGGGCTCGTGATCGAGGGGTGGACTTGACCATGGACACTATTGCACAGGTTATCCATGAATGTGAAACATGCGCTGCCATCAAGCAAGCCAAGCGAGTAAAGCCTCTCTGGTATGGAGGACGATTGTTGAAATATAAATATGGGGAGGCCTGGCAGACTGATTATATCACACTCCCACAGACCCGCCAAGGCGAGCGCTATATGGTCACCAYRGTGGAAGTAACCACCGGGTGGCTGGAGACATATCCTGTGCCTCTGGGAAAATCAAAGGTACAATGGACTGCTAAAGACTACACTGAGAGCAATGGGTGTTGGGACACTCAAACATTGGGATATGCATTTAGCAAAGGCCACCTGATTAAGATCAACACCAGGGGATCTTTCAATCGAGCTGGTCCTGCCCAATCAAAACCCTTACGTACTCTAGAGGGAGATAAAGTCCCTGTAGTGCACATAAGGAATATGCTGGGGAAGACAGTCTGGGTTACTCCTGCCTCGGGCAAAGGCAAACCCATTCGTGGGATTGCTTTTGCTCAAGGACCTGGGTGCACTTGGTGGGTAATGCGAAAGGATGGGGAAGTCCGATGTGTACCTCAAGGGGATTTGATTTTGGGTGAAAATAGCCCATGAACTGGATTGTATGATGTTAATGGCTATATAATACTGTATTGCATCACTTTTGTGGTTGCTATACGTCATATCAATGGTATTGCAGTAAAAATCACCCAGATTAATGAAGAATGAACTCGGATGAAACTGAGCAAAGTGCARAGACAATAGAACCGTACGAGCACAGCRATAATGGAACCAGAACTAGCTTCAGGATGCAACAATCCAACACCACACACTATCTCCCCTGCCCTGAAAGACTGTTATGACAGATGGATCCCAAAGTCATGGACTAAATGAACTMAATGGACATTTTAGAGGGATGGCCYATAGACTAAGGGAATGATATCTGTGTGTATATCTATCAAAAGACAGGAAAAGTGGTGGTGATTAATTGGAATGTATTGGAAAATATGAGACCTGGGCATGACATAGATRGTATAGAATAAGGGGTGGATATTGTCCTGGTTTYGGCTGGGATAGAGTTAATTTTCTTCCTAGTAGCTGGCATAGTGCTGTGGTTTGGATTTAGARTGAGAAGACTGTTGATAACACACTGATGTTTTAGTTATTGTTAAGTAGTTGTAGTGCTTCCACTAAATCAGGTATTTTTCATCTTCCCATGCTCTGTCAGGTGCACAAGAAGCTGGGAGGGACCATAGCCAGGACAGGTGACTCAACTGGCCAACGACATATTCCATACCATATGACTTCATGCTCAGTATACAAACTCAGAGGCATGKTCTGGGAAGCAGCAATCACTGCTTGGGGACTGTCTGGGCATTGGTCAGTGGGTGGTGAGCAATTGCATYGTGCATCACTTGCTTTGTATATATTTTAATTATTATTGTTATTATTATTGTTATTATTACTATTTTACTTTGTTTCARTTATTAAACTGTTCCTATCTCAACCCATGAGTTTTCTTACTTTTACCCTCCTGATTCTCTCCCCCATCCCACTGGAGGTGGGGGGAGTGAGCAAGCGGCTGCGTGGTGTTTAGTTGCTGGCTAGGATTAAAACCACATTAGCCTATTTCTCTAAGTTTCTGTTAAAATATACATCATTCCAGAAATTTGACAGATTGGCCATCCTAGAATATGAGATCCAAAAAGATGTAAAAGGAAAAAAATCTTCTGTACCAGAAAATAACATATAAGAAATTTTAGTTCCAAGGGGATGAGAGAAATATTTCAGCACCTCTCAAAGTTTTGGAAAGGTGAGATGTGATCTGAAATAGTTAATTAGTATCCAAGTTGTTCCTGTACAACAGACTTGTTTCATTTTTCTTGTAACTCAGTGAGCTGCTTCAGAACCAAACAAATATAAATCTATTATTAAATACCATCTAATAAGCATATGACAAAGCACTGATTTTGCCCGGAGTGATATACAGTTAGAATACTCTTTTCATACACTACTGTCAGAGTAGATCTCACAGATATTGCAGAAAAACCTTAAAAAATTCAGTCAGGTCTGGTGCCAAATTTTTTCACTAAATAACACAGAATAAATCAGTATATAAGACAGAGTTTGATTATCTGCAGTAAATGCCTTTGATCTTGAGTCTTTCTATTTCAGATTTTATGAAGCCTACTATACCTTTTACTATTTTATTTATTTATTTATTTATTTATTCATTTTATTTATGTATTCCACATCTTATTAGCTGCAAGAACAGATTATTGTAATTCTCTCTGCTACAGTCTGCTGGGTACAGTTATCCCCAAATTACAGCATGTTCAAAACTCCTCAGCTCATCTTTTAGCCTTCAGTGTTAAAAGACAGCCTATTAATACTTTCTTCGAAGATTTATAGTGGCTTTCTGTTTCAACTAGAATTATCTGCAAGATATTAATTCTATTTGTTGAGTCATTAAAAGAACTTGAATCCTCATCTCCGAGTTTCTGGCAAGCATATACCATGCCAGGAACTTTATCTCTCTGATCCATGTTCTGTGAACTATATGACTTTCAAATGGAAAGCCTATAACTAAAGTTTGCTCTTGTCTCTCTCCTTCCTTTTTCTCTGTTATATTATGTTTTTGGGKTTTTTTTTACATTTATCTGTCTTCTATCTATAATTCAAATGTACTGGAAAAACTTAAGAGCTTCATATTTCACCTTTATTTACATTTTCTTTTTTTTATTGTTAAAAAATAACATAATTGGACAGAAAATATGAAGCTGACAGCCCCATTACTTATAGGATTTCCATTAAAATACTATGTCAGATTAAATATTCCCACCATTTTCAGAAGTGCCTTAATTCTTATTTCTATTTACTGGTTTTCAAAGGTCTGCGAGATTTTATGTACATGCCTGAAGGGGACACCAGACTCTCCCTGTTTCATATTATCTGCCAAACAGCTGTTCAATGGCAATTCTTTTCCTATTTGAAACTGCTAGATTCCTCTGTAAAACCGATGTTAAAATAGTTCCCATTTGAAGTGAATGGAGGCTGATGCTTAAAAACTTAGGCCACAACGTAATATATGAATTTACTGAAATATATTGATACTATTTTATTTTGCATAATATTGTAAACTTCAGAGTGAAATTTGGTTGAATGAACTTTTTTGTTAATTTAACTAAGAAATAGAGTTTAGAGAAGCTTATGCACAAAACAGCTCTGAAGAGTACAAATAGTCAGTTTACTAAATGTGTAGATGGGGAATGGAAAAAAAAAATGATTTGCCYAACATCATTTAAGAAGCTTGTTTTTGCTAAGAAGCAAAAAATTAAACCAATGTTTCAGAGATCCTTGCATATTGTTTATTGAGTTAATTATTTTAAGTATGTTAAAATGAATTGTGGGGAGGTTAGTACTTTAAAAAAAATTGTCAAGTATACATGCATAGGAATATATCAAAATACTTTTGGGATATTAGTTCATTGGCTGTGATCAGCTAAATTACAATTTCTTTACACTCATATCAATTCTATACTCGTAACATTATCAGGGTCACAAAGACYTTAAATATTGTCCATCAACTTCCTTTAATGCTACAGTAATTTTCCTGATTTCTTAGCTTATTTTTTGTGTTAAAACAGTCTACTCTCAAAACTTTTTTGTCATGTAAGAGTACAACATATTCATGCATCACAAGACTTTTATTACCTGCTACACTTCTATGTCAAAAACAAATCACTTCCAYTTCTACTTTGCCAGTCTACATAATTTCCAGTCAGCTAGGCGTGCCAAAAGTCTTATTCCTTCAAACTTTCACCACTATGAGCACTACAAAACTTTTTTATGGGCAACTGTGGAATATGTAGAGTGCCATTTAACTATGCAATACACACTTTTTCATTAGGTATCAACTTCATTTTTCATATTAATTTAATTCATCAAAGCCCAGTATACCAGATTTTGTACATTTTATATTACATTTTTCTTTGGKTTTTTTTCAGATTATCTCAGCCACTTTCCCTGTCCTAACCCTGTATAAAACAAAACTGACTGTAGAAGAGTTTAAGCTTTCTGTAAATATTTTACTATACTGTACTTTATCAGAGCTGTTTCTTTAGTCTTTTCAGATATTCCTGCTTGATATAGATTKTATGTTTTTCCTCTGAACTGGAAGTTCTATTGAATTCGTTACGATTTCAGGCTTGACAATACACCCGCCATTGACTTTCCATCTACTGACTTCACCAATAGTTCCCCTGGTTGAGAATGATTAAATCCCTGTTTTCATTTTACACTTGATTTATCTGGAATTAAATCTTAATGGTTAAATGTATATCTATCGCTTGCAGCAGAAAGTTTCCACAGGAAACCATTAACAGGAGGAACCTTCTACTCAGATTATTACTATGCCCTGGAAGACAGAAACTATTCACAGCCTCTGTGAACATGGCAAAACCAAACCCAGGTATGCAGGAGCTTTCTACATAGCTCTGTTCCCAACTACTACAGTTCCTTCAAGCCCTCTGTGTCGTGTTTAATGAGGGCTCATAGCAAAGTTTGTATAAATGGTGTCTAACAGTATTTGTCTGTAGAAAGCTAGAGTCACTTAGGGGAGGGTACCACTGAAAAATCACACTAGATAATTTACACATTTAGGGGTAAAACATTTAAACATTAAAGGGAGGAGGGAGAGGAAGGACAACTGAGAATTTTTATTATTGTAATAAATTCTAATTTCAAGGAACATTTGATAAAATTTTAATCCTGTCTCCTCCAAAACATTCCACATGATTGCAAGATAATGAAACTAATGAGCATCAGAACTTTAATAATGTTATAATGATTTTTCAATGGTAAAAGGAACTATACAGCTGAGGACAGAAAAATCAGTTGTCTATAGCCAGATAGGAAAATATGTTGAATCACAAACTTCACAGATAGTTTAGAAAGTGACTGGAAGGTTGCAGATGGAATTGGGTTTAGCTCTTATCACATTCACCATTTTTTATTTGGATTTATAATCATTTAATTAGCAAGAAAAAACTCAATTAACATGGAATCCTGGCCCTTACTGGGATAGCTTACCTGGTTTTTAGCTGCAGAATAAGAAAGGTTGACTTTGACTAAAGAAAGCTTGTACGTTTTCTGTAGAATCAGCAGAGAGAAAAGGAAGTCTGCAAAGGGAGAGCCATTCTACCCAGGTCAGGCACTACCCCCTATCCATTAGCTGTATAAGAAGCCCAGGCTGCATTTCCCCATTCCAGCTTCTACACCTGTATTTCTTCCTGCTGGAAGTCAAACGTCAGGAGGAAATGGAGGAAGGGAAGGAGAGCCAGGCAAGAGAGGCTGGTGAACATTTCGTTCTCAGACAGGAGCTCCCCAGGCACATTAGCAGMCCTAGGAAATGCTGTTGGGTTCTGACATTTTAACAAACCTGTATGAAATCTGCAAGGAGTTATCTAGTCCATTTCATACCTCTTCTGTGGACAGTATAGAACATGTTGGATATCCTCATCCTCTCAAGATATAGTCAGATTTGCCCTCAGTAAAGTCTCAGCTTCAACAGAAGAGAGAGATCATAGGATATAAATTTGCTGATTTGTCAGGATGCTCACCAAAGAAAGATAAAAGTTCAGCTTTTACAAGGTAGTAGAATCTAAAATGTAGACTGCCGTTTCTTGGTTTAATTTCCATTTTTGATTGAGAACAGAGGGATTACAGCACTGCCACAATGATAATTCAGGATGAATATCATGACCAAATCCAAATTTTCCGACTTCTTGGGTGACTTAAGTGCATTAACCTCAATCTCCAGAGAATGTCGTACAATCATCAGTTTTCCAGAATAATTCTGCTATCCAGACAAAATAAGCTGAGTGGCCAGGAAATTCACAGTCTACAATGAATGCTTCCCACAGTTAGACAATTCTGCACAGCAACCAACCCAGCAGATGGAATTTAATGGAAATTTTCTCCCTCAGTGAGATTTAGGTGGACTGCAACTAACTTCAAAATATTAAAGCAGAAAACATTGTAACTGGAGTAAAATATTAAAGGTACCAGAAAGGCTCAAAATAAGCAGAAGAGGACAATCCAGATCCTTTATTACATCATATCAAGTCCAGTTCAATGTCACTCTAGGTGGTCAACACATTTATGCAAATTTATAAAATGATGATCAAGTGAGATTACAGAAGCTAAAAACCACATCCAGTCCTTACTGATTTGAATTTCCATTTGTCCCATGGCAGACAATTTTAAACTCAGCATTAAATGCATCTTGCGATAGAAAAAGGTTTATGTGCATTCAGACTGAGACTGAAATAACACATACTGCATCACTGTAAAGGGATTAACATCTGCTTTATTTAATATTCATATTAAAGCAAAGCATTAATTCCGGACACAGTTATACTGATTGTACAATTATTAGACAAAGTTAGTCATCATTAGACAATAACAGATTGATAGTATTGATATAAGTTAAAATATAACAAAATCAAGAAGCTAATAATTTAATAAAGTAATGTAAACACATGTCATGGTTTAACCCTAGCCAGCAACTAAGCCCCACACAGCTGCTCTCTCACCCCCCCATGGTGGGATGGGGGAGAGAATCAGAAGAGTAAAAGAGAGAAAACTTGTGGGTTGAGATAAAGACAGTTTAATAGATAAAGAAAAAGCCACGCACGCAAGCAAAGCAAAACAAGGAATTCCTTCACTCCTTCCCATCGGCAGGCAGGTGTTCAGCCATCGCCAGGGCTCCATCACGCCTAACGGTTACTTGGGAAGACAAACGCCATCACTCCGAACATCCCCCYCTTCCTTCTTCTTCCCCCAGCTTTATATATGCTGAGCATGACATCATATGGTGTGGAATATCCCTTTGGCCAGTTGGGGTCAGCTGTCCCAGCTGTGTCCCCTCCCAACTTCTTGTGCACCCCCAGCCTCCTCGCTGGTGGGGTGGTGTGAGAAGCAGAAAATGCCTTGACGCTGTGTAAGCACTGCTCAGCAGTAACGAAAACATCTCTGTATTATCAACACTGTTTTCATCACAAATCCAAAACATAGCTCCATATTAGCTACGATGAAGAAAATTAACTCTACCCCAGCGAAAACCAGCACACAGGTTCCCTGAAAGTTATTAGAAAAGAATAAGTACCTCTTAGGAGCCTATTATGATCTTTTGACTAAAGAGGAGCCTAGAGTGAAAAGATGGACACGTTAATTTGAAGCAGTGAAACAAGGGTGAATGAATTCCACTCATTAACTTGAACTTTTAGTTAATTAAATACAAGAGAGAAGAATATACATATTATGTCCAAACTGCTACAGCACAGAGCTCTGAGGTCTGTCTGCAACACTGGAGATGCTGATTTGAATCCTTGCTCGAAATAGGTCACAGAGACCTGATAATACACCTTTATTAACTGAAATGAGATGCCATTGACTTCCAGGAGCTCCTTTTTTCTTCCATCTCTTCAAATAGATAAACAAATTCTGTATGTAAACAATAGATATTTCAAAAATAAATCCATCCCAAACTAAACCAGACAGTCAGAGGTTTTAGTGGCCAGTCCTAATCAACAACTGTAATAAAAACACTTGATATCATTGCAGAACTGGGCAAGCTGTTCTTTACATCATTTCAGAATCCTTTATAATCAAGGTCCCAACAACTGTACTAAATCAGAGTCAGAGCTTCTGATATTAGCTGCTTAAAATAACCTGAAAAGAGGACACCTGAATTAACATAAAATAATTTCGGCGAAGCCACCGAGGCGAAGGCCTCCGGAGCAGAGGACTGCGCCGGGGGACCCTTCGTAAAGGGGCAGCAGCGCGAAGGGAGCGAGAGGGAGCCCCAGCCCCCTCCCCCCCTCAGAGCCCGAGGAGCGAGCTTCTGACGAGCGGGCAGCTCTGACTCAGCGTGGGCGGGGCTGAGGGTGACGGCGGCCAAACCCCCTCGCGTACAAGAGCAGCCCCCTGGGAGCGCGAGCGACCAGGAGCGGGGCGAACAGAGCGGGCAGACAGGGCGTGGCGCGTCAGAAGGGCGTGGGGCGGCAGTTTGCGCGGGCGGTTCGGGCAGGGCAGGCGTGCGGGCAGGGCGCCGTCCCCCTCCGGCTGTAAAGGCTAACTTAACTAGCGGCCATTGCCTCCCCAGAAGGGGACCTAGCCATGGTTTCCACGCGGCCGAAAGCCACCGCCAGGAGGAGAGTGAGGACCCAGACGGAGCTGCCACACGAGCATGCAGCTGTCCAGACCTCCGGCTGCAGGGAATGCTTGGGCCTGTCACTGGTACCGGAGGGCAGCGGACGTAACTCCTGTGTGCGGTGTGAGCAGGTGAATGATCTGCTCAGCCTGATGGCAGAGCTGAAGGAGGAGGTGGAGAGGTTAAGGAGCATTAGGGAGTGTGAG
>JASVER010000002.1:14444046-14479372 GCA_030449065.1 Oceanodroma leucorhoa | reverse complement strand
TTCACTGAAAGGGTAGTCAGGCATTGGAACAGGCTGCCCAGGGAAGTGGTGGAGTCACCATCCCTGGAGGTGTTCAAAAAACGTGTGGATGAGGTGCTTCGGGACATGGTTTAGTGGGCATGGGTACTGGGTTGATGGTTGGACTCGATCTTAGAGGTCTTTTCCAAYCTTAATGATTCTATGATTCTATGATTAATCAGTTAACTCATTAAAACAGAGCAGTTCCTCCCAACACTCACTTAGGTTGAATCTGATCATTCTTTATTTCAGACAGTGGGTCATTTCTCTCCAACCATACTATTTGCTCTAAAAATATATTACCACTCTTTATAAACCTGACTCTTTTCAAAATCCAACTTCATTTAGTTAACAACCATAAAGTGCATAGAAGGCAAAGAAGCAAATGAAAATCACAAAATTAAAATTCCCTTTCTTTCATGTTTTATCTATTCCCTTCAACGCTTACTGACATTTTAGGAAAAGACATCCTGATTTTTGTCTCTTTTCCATTGCCTACTAAACATTTCCTAGATTTTGTTTTTCACTTCCTACTTCCTACTTACTATTTTCCACATTCATCTGCAGATACAACATCTTTTAACTGTCTAATACCCTCTTTGATCTGACAATCAGATGTTGGAGGTTACAATGCTTATTGGTTTGATTGAAATGAGTCAGAGGTACCCCCAGCCTCTCAGGGGGACCTTGACAGGCTGGATGAATGGACAAAGAGGAAAGTCATGATTTTGAACAAGGAGAAATGCAAAGTAAGTCCAGCATCTGGAGAGGAAAACCTCAGGCATCAGTACACACGGGGGGCTGATTGGCTAGAAAGTAGATTTGCCAAGAACGACCTTCAGGTCCTGGTAGACACCGAGAGGAATATGAGCCAGCAATGTGTCCTTGCAGAAAAAAAGATCAACAGCCTCCTGGGCTGCATTAGGAACACCAGCAGCTCAAGGGAGGTGTTCCTTCCTCTCTACTCAGCACTGGTGCAAAGGTATGAACTTATTGGGTCAAATCTAGCACTGGGCCACAAAGATGATTAAGGGACTGGAGTATCTTTCATATGAGGAGAGGCAGAGAGAGCTGGGACTGTTCAGAYTGGAGAAGAGAAGGTTCAGGGGATCTCATCAACTTGTATAAATATCAAGTGGAAGAAAATGAAGACAAGGGAAACAGGCTCTTCTTGGTAGTGCCCAATGAAAGGAAAGGATGTAATTGGCACCTATTAAACCACATTAAATCCCATCTGAACACAAGAAAACACTTTCTTTATCTGACCATCATCAAACACTGAAATAGGTTTCCCAGCGAGGCTAGGGAGTCTCCATCTGTGGAGATACTCAAAAGCTGTCGGGACATGGTTCTGGGACACGTAATCTAAGTGACCCTACCTGAGACCATCCTTGGACCACATGAGCTCATGAGGTCCCTTCCAACCTCAATCATTCTGTGATTCTGTGAATAATGACCCTTAACATTCCTGTTTTAACAGTATGATGTAACAGTATTTCAGATACTTGAAATGAACATGAAAAGCATGAATATCCATTGTATCAAAAGGAATTCTTTAACTTTTACCTCACAGAACTGCATAGAATTTCCCCTTGTTTTACTGATATTCAAATGAATATTGGTGAGTCTAAATGCTCTACTCTGGGGATATTATCCTCTTTGCACTGGCTCTGGCACAGTTCTGTTTTCTGAAGAATGTAGCTCAATGGATGGCATCACGCAACCAGGATATCACCAGCCTTAGCTGCCCCCCAAACTCTCAGGAGCAAGGTGATACCAAACAGCCCAATTCTAAAATATCTGCTGGCGTTTCTGTGTTGGTTGCCTGCCATYAAGAAAGGATATTAATATTCAGACAATTGTCTTAATTTATCAAGTCTTCTTGTGATTTCAACCACACAACAAAAGAACCTCAAAGATTTCTGAAGGGGAGGTCTATATGAAGCTAGAGAAGAAACAGGATGTGGGAAGAAGCAGCAAAATGTTTTAACTGTGATGTCCACATATTCAGACTTCATTCKTAATGCAGACACAAAATGAGAGTTGGAGCCACCATTAAACTTTCTGCTGACATTAACCAGGAACACTTTACAGATAAAATGGGTTGAAGATTGCATAGGCTTCAGCATTATGTTTTTATTCAATTTATCAAGCACAACTTCTCCARAAAAACACTACTCATCTACAATGCCTCCATGGAACCAGCACTCACTTCTACAAACACCCATGTCATAGAAACATAAATAGCTTTGTTATCTGCCTAGCATGCCTTTATTCTCTTACAAGAAAAAACTATCACATTTAGTTTATACATCTTCTTCCAGACAGTACAGATTATATGTGGCAGAAATCTTGTCAGCTAAACAAGGCCAACACATATGCTTTTGAATGAATAGTGTTAGATGTAGATTTTAGGAACATGACACTGAGCACTGAAAAATAAAGGTCAAAAAGATTCCAAAATTTTCTAAGCTAAACACTTTTTTTCTAAATTCTTCTGTAAAATTGCCTGCAATCAGATAATATAGGTCTTAAACTCATGTTAAAAACTGAAAACAAAGCTCAGTCCAGAATATTATTTTTTTTAATTTTCCAGAGAAAAATATTTTCAAACCAACTTTCATTTTTGCTTGTTTTCTCCTTCTTCTCTCTCCCCCTGCTGTTCACTGTTGTGGAAACAATTTGTAATAAATAATAATCTGTACAACTTTACATATCAGCTTAGTAGTGATTTATACATACCGATATGGTTCATGAAAAAGTAAATTCATTAAATTAATCTGATTTTATAAATTCCTAAAAGACAGGTTCTCGAAATTATTTCAGTAAGCACTGAAACCTGAACTATATAAAGATAAGAGCTCTTTATAAGGGCTCTGGGCAGTTAAGGAATAGGAGCAGGATTAGGAATTAAGTCAATCTTAACTCCTTTAATTAAGGTTTGTTTAAATATACATGTTACCTTCACTCAGTAATAAAATAATCAATAGTAGAAGTTGCCAGTTCCACAACAAAAGTTAAAAATAAATTAAATTTTTGCTTGGTTTTTTAATGTGTTCTCACTTCTACCACAGAGTGATTTGTGAACGGTGTGTACTTCACAGCATGGCACTTGCATGACTTCATGCATTACTCCCAGAACTCTCAGAAGGAGCTTTCATTTACCAGTGAAGATAGAATGTGTAACAAGAGATTCCTAGAAGTGGTTGCTTATGTTTAATTGTAACTGCTTATGACTGAAATTTTCTGGTGCTTATTCATGTCCTTCTGTGGTGACAAAAAGAATTATTTGTTTTTTGCAAGTATAAGATACTTCATAAATTTTAATGAGCAGTATGAGATACTAGTTACCATTAATGGCAGGAAATATTCTTGTCAAATACATTATTTGTACTTCCCTGAATCCAGAAGGGAAAAAAAAAAAAAGCTTGGCATGTTATGTAAAAGGCTGACTTTATTCATCTATAGATGAAGTATGATTGACAGCCAGCAAAAAGGAATTAACTGAATATTCTAATATGAAAAGAGAAAATCAACTTGAACACTCAAGTGATAAGCAATAAGTTCCATCGAGGCTGGAAATTAATGCAAATTGACAGGCATACACAAAAGAGACAGATTGCCTCTCATTGAATAAAAGAAACTGAACCCTGACTGCTGGTATCATGGTATTGCACCAGTCAGATGCAGTCTCTTTCTCTCTCACACACAAACACAGTAACAGGGCTTAGCAAAATGAAGTTATTATTACACAGCTTAAGTTAAATCAGATGCTTAGCCATAAAATTCTGAGAATGGTCTTCATTGTATCCAGTTGTGGTTAATTCCTTTTAGCTCAAAGTTGGTCTTGTTAAGTGCTAGGTCTTCCCCTACTGGGAAGAAAGTAAATTCCTAAAGTTTTTTTCTGGAATAGTGAGAGGTTTCCACCTAGCTTTCTTTACAATACCACTGCAATTCAGAGATCTTTAGAAAAAAATGAAGTACCTATTCATTGTTTTCATTTTCAATATGTGGTTTTTTTCTATTTGCTGAATCAGAATATATGGACAAATAGGAAATAACTCAGGCATCATATCTGTCTTTTATCTCTACCTGCTAAAAGTAGAGAGCCTGTACTATTTTTTCAGACAGAATTTCTAGCTGAATTCATCTTGGAAAAACTATTGGATAAATGACCAATTTTTTGAAAGGTTTCTGTTGAATTATGTGAATGAATTTTGGGAAAATAAAAAGGCTGAAAAGTCCTTGAAACACAGTACTTCATTTAGGTGCTGAAGATCAAGGATTTACAGCAAAAAAGTTTATAAATCCAGGAAATGTTCAGTAGGCCTTGGACCTCAAGATCATACAACACTTAAAATATTTTTTGTGCATTTTTTCATATTTCACTTTTGTTTTTTAAAGACGGGGTTGTATTAAAAACTGCTGCCTTTGACTTTTAGTATTACTTGCATAAAATGGCCAAACTATCAGTCAAAATGCTCTTAGGGCGTATTCGTGTTCAGAATTAAGTCAATGAGAGCAGAAATTAGGCTTCAGAAATTTGCCAAATTATATTGTTTTTCTAATGTACAATATAACAAGATTATATCACACGCTTAATTACACTTTCATAAAGATGAGGGTTTTTTTCCCCCATTTTTAACCCAATAAAAATATTTTTCTCCCTTTATACATACATAAAGAAAGCCAATCTTTTATGTTTGCTAGATTTAGGAAATAAATTTATTTTTATCATAAATGATACAGGTAGAAAATGTTATATAAGAGCAAAAATGTTCTATAATAGAAAGAAAATATGGGAAATGTTCTACTTTTTCCACAGATCGGTATTGAATGAAACTTAAATTTTAGTATTAACTTCTTTAATTTGATCATAATTATAATAAATGGCAGTGTGAAACATGGTACACTACAAAAGTCTAAAACAAGATTAAGAATGTTTGTATACAGGTTATCGTTATAAAGAAGAGTTTTAAGTCTTGCCCTAGAGTGGAATGGTAAACATCTTCACAAAAGGAAGGACAAAATTTAGTGATTGTAAAACTTTAAGCCAGGTAGAGAGATGAGAAGTAAAAGTGGAAAGGGCATTTTTAAGTGAGTCATTGTGTAGTGCCAACATCCTAATAACTTTCCCTGCACTCTACAGACAAATACTTTTACTCATTTGGGATTTTCTAGGCTAACGATATAAAAGCATCTCTTCTCCACCTTTTCAGTAATGAACATATTTTCTGCTCCATTACCCTCCATTAACTAGGTACCATTAGCAGCATTATACAATATTTCTGTCATTCAGTCAGGCTGATATGAACATAAACCACTGTATTTTGTTGGTAATAGGAGACATAATAAAGGGGAAAATGGATCACTTTACTTTTAACTCGACAGGAATCTTTGCCTGAGGTGAGGACAGAATCTTGAGGCATTTTTCCAAGCCATATCTCCCTTACATGGGACAAAATTTTCAGCCTTTGGTGTTGAAACAAGATTTGAAAACTCTATCCAAGTGTTTTCCTTTCAATATCCTTGAAAAGAGGGGTCAGGAAGAAATCAGAAAAAGAGCATTATATATACCTTTTTCAAAGATTATTAAGTACTTCCAAGTTATTTCACTTTATTAAACGCTGACTGCTAAGGCATTAAAATGTTAATCAAAATGCTGTCCTCATAAATTAAAAATTGTATGGCATTTCCAGCTGCTTTCAGTTCCACTTTTTCTTCATACTTGCATTCAAAAAAACCCTAAAAAACAATTTTTGCCACACAATGTACAAAAAAAATAATTAATGATAAATAATTTTCCATGGACTGAGAATCCCTGTAGTTCACCCAACACTATTAACTTATCTCTAATTACAACGTAGTATAAAACCTGTATTTAAGAACAAGTGTGGGATTGTCAGTAGCAAAATGTAAAAGGAAAGACATCAGATCTTGGAATATACAATAATGATATTTCCAAAGCAGCCCAATGACTGGTGAAATCAGTTTGATTTAAGGTGACTGGTACAGACTTTTGAGATAATTTCACATGAYTTTCTCACAAGCATTAAGAAATAGGAAGTTAGGAAATTACTGGGGAGGTACAAAACTAAACAAAAGGAACAGAAATACTCAAAAAGTAGTTATGAAATTATTTGTTGTCAGTTTGGGAAGACACAAGTAGTCCGGCAAGAGTACAGCAAGGCTTTCTCTTGCATTGAATACTGTTCGATTGCTTTATTAATTTTCTGTATAATAAAACAGATAATATGTTTGTTATATATGCAGACTACACCAGATTAGGTGAGTTGGAAACATTTTGGGATACTAAAGTCAAACAAGATCCCTTTTCTGACTTAATATTCTTAATCTATTTGTGTTACATAATGAATACCACTGGGGGACAGACTTCGACTTCAAAATAATCAAAATACAAAGAAAAATATCTGAGATCAATAAATTTCAGTATAAAGACAACTATGCTCTAAGGGGACAAACTTAATGCCAGTATATAAAATAGCAGCTGGATAGACATCATGATGTCTATGTAGGAAGTTAGAGTAGACCACATGTTAGATATGAATCAGCGATTGATCCGTATCACAGAAATAGAAAGGATATGATTTATCTGAATGGTAACTACATTATAGACACCTACATCTGCAATTCACCCTAAGTTTTCCCGAGTGTGACCAGCTCAAATGTAGATAAGGATGGCTAAAATTAGGAAAGATAAACCTTGTCACAAGCATTATGACTGTTGTTTATAAGCTAYGATAGATAAATTATTAGACAATTTAGAGATTAACAGATAACAATTTTGACTATGTAAAAGTTAGAAASTATGTGAAGATCCATTCATTTTGGAACATATTGTAACAAAAAAATATAGATTACCTAAATATTGAAAAAATAATATCTAGAGTGTCTTTTTGTTCATCATCAGACAAAAAAATTATGGTATTAACATATGTGATACAACCTGAGAGAACATGATTTGAAATACAAGGTCTCATGCAATCACATTCCAGACCTACGTTGTCATGTTCCAGGAAGATTTACCCTCCCTCTCAAATCCGTATGATGGCTAAGTAATAATACTCTCAAGACAGAAAACCAAGGTTGTTGTATGAATTTATTTATATTCAGAAATGAGGGCTGACTGAAGATGTCTTTCCTTCYACTGTTACCTGAAACACTTTTGAACACCAGAGTGTGTTAAGGGGTGTTATAACTGGATGTTCTCAGCTTCCAAATACCCTCACAGTCTATCCTTCTTCAGGTTGGAGAGGGGTAGATGGTCAGGACCAGACCAAAGTGTTCGGCTCTTTCTGGACTGTACAGTCACTCTTGACTCTTTGGCTACATATACACTGATATTACAAACACTTCCAGTCATGTGTCTAGGTACTTGAGCCTCGTCATCTATACTTATTTTTTGTTAGATTTGGGCTTCTGCAGTCTTTGCTTGAGCTACCTATGAATCTCTCTAAACTGCTCTTTGTGACAGTCTCTGATCAGGTCCAACACTTATCTCAGAAGGCCTCACTTTTGTACAAATATACAACTTAAGGATATGTGGAATGTGAGAACATCTGATTTATTAAGATATTTCCTTAAGGATAAGAAAAACAATAAACTAAACACACAAACCCTCATGAATGGGAAAAAATGGAGACAATAACAAGGACCATAGCTCTCAGGTTGCTGCCTTTCTTCATAGGAGAGTTGTTCCATCCCTCTGAGCATATTCGTGGCCCTCCTCTGGGCCTGCTCCAACAGGTCCATATCTTTCTTGTGCTGAGGACTCCAGAGCTGGATGCAGTACTCCAGGTGGGGTCTCACCAGAGCAGAGGAGAGGGGCAGAATCACCTCCCTCGACTTGCTGGCCATGCTTCTTTTGATGCAGCCCAGGATACGGTTGGCCTTCTGGGCTGGGAGCGCACATCATCAGGTCATGTCCAGCTTGTCCAGATCCCTGAATTCAGTCTTTTAAATCTGTTTGCCTTTAAATAACAGTATTCAATGTTTTCTGTGCAGAGTCCTTACATCCCTGTAACTTCTCAGGTATCCTTTATATTTTCATTTTCTAAACGAGTACAGAACTCTACCTCTGGAAGCAACCTTCTTCAGTTCAGTCCTTAGAATGCACTTCCTGGAAGAATACTCCACAGCATGCCGCCAGTAAAACTGTGCAGGGACTTCCCCTATTGTTTCTGGATAGGATGATGTTATAATCTATCTGAGATTTCCTTCCATGTCTTGCTATCTCCTCCAAACATATGGCAGCACATGAAAATGGGGAAGATTCTATTTGTGATCAATATGAAGAATTCATTTAACTTCCTTTTAGCCTCTGTTAGTACTCCATTACTTGCAGAGAGTTTTGCGGTTTTGCTTTGTTTGGGTTGGGTTGGGTTGGGTTTTTTTGTCGCAGGTGTGGTTTGTTGTCTTTTTTTTTTTTTTACTCAAGAGCATGCACTTTCCAATTAATATCTTGAGTAGAATGAAAGTCTCTAAAAAATTTGAAGTTTTTTGAATTTCACATGTACTTCTTTACCATACCTAAACCAGATCATTTTGCTTTTCAACTGATCTCCTTCCATTTTTTTATTATTTATTTTGCCATGTTTGAAAAAAAAAAATATTTGCAAGGTGTTATGTCTCTCCAGAAAGAATGAACAGCAGACATAGTTGAGATCTTTGGTAGCATCAGAATGCAATGATTAGAATCTCTAGGTAAGTTTTTTTACCACATGGATCTTTTTATCAGCTCTTGGATAAGAGCAGGTGCTCTTTTTTTTCTTTTTCTTTTAAACTTTTCCTCTTTGAGGGATGTGTATGTCACCTCATTAACAGTGCTACTTTTTGAAATCAGATGTGGGACTTCCAAGCTTTGTTTTTGCACCTTTGCATTCTTCCTCAGAGCACTACTTGATCACTAGCATGTTGATCTATAGCTGTATGCTAGGACTACATATCAGACAAAGTAGGGAACATGGACTTTTACAAAGTTTTCAGACAAAATACTTTGTTACACTTATAGCACACAACAGTCTTTAAGTAAATTAAAAAAATCTATACTCTTCATTTATGTACAACTCTGATTGTGAGTTTTATGCATCTCTTATTTGTTCTCTCAGTGAGACTTTCCATTTCAACTGTGCTTCTGTTTCTCTGTTGTGTGAACAACTGTGAGCAGCACAGCTCTGGTCCAAAGGTTAATTGGAAGGTTCCATCTCACAGGAACCTGAAGCAGAATAATCAGGTTCCCTCAGCCAAACTACTTCTTATAATGCAAATACTTAAAGAAGTAATGTTTTGCTTGGAAAAGCAAAAAGAAGTCAGTACTGATGACTTCTTTGTTAGTACCTCAGGAGGTGCCAGACATGATAATATGCTACTCTCTAATCTGCTGTTCTGCAATACTCAAAGCGTAGCACACACTCTTTAGCTATATCTACAGTGTAAATAAAAGTCCACATATTTTGGCAGACATGTACAGATCTGTCACGATAGTTTCTTTTAGATAATAAAAAATATTAGAATAAATATTTTCTCAGGCTAGTAGGTGAGCAGCCTCTATACAGCACATAGACTAAATTATTATTCACATTCAAATTTTTCTTATCTTCCTCATTCTTTTGACTTTTTTTGGATTTCTTGATTTCCCATCTATTTTGTATGTTGTCATATGTGTTGGAGCCACTTCATGTCTGTCTTTTAAACATTATATCCATCATTAGAATTTAAATAATTACTTACAAGTTTTAGTCTTATAGTATGGTATAACAATTCTTACTGCATTGAAGTTTTTGACATGCAGAAAAGAATTTTGACCTTTTAGAGTACTCATTTATAAGTATATCCTCTATAAGGTGATCTGAGGTTTGAAATTCAGCTCCTAAATCAGACACCAAAATGTAGCCTACAATAAAGTTATCTTAAAAAAAGTTAGATATCTCATTTCCCATTCTAATCAATGCATACAGACATTTGAACTTGGACATCTTAATCTAAAATTAAGTCTACCTCTAAAGTCAGTGGCTTGACTCAGATGCATAAACATCAGTATTCCATCTGAGATGCCCTTGGGTATCTGTGATATCCACGTGTCAGATGATACAGTACCTATAAGAGATCCATTTCCTTCTCAACTACCAACTAGTCCAGTCTAGTGGTACCTGAACAAGAAGCGCAGTGTAGGACTGGAGGGTAACAAGGGCCAGGCACAGACCTGTGATCTCCAGGCGGGTCCACAACATCCTGTTGTGTTGTGATGCAACAGGGCCAAGGTCAGGCCAGGATGTCAGCCTTTGGGTTGGGGCCTGGATCACACAGGAGCCATAGTCAGGCACAGACATGGCTGTGATACAGCTGCAATGTAGCTCAAGCCCGGACAAAGGGCAAGAGCCTCAGCTTAAAAATGGCTCCATAATAAAAGTGGGGGATAAGAGGGGAACACCACACTGAGTCTTCTTAGCAGAGCTTTCTCAAAGAGCTTTTGTCAAGGCTGGACTCCTGCACTATTGCCTAAGTTGTCCCTGAGTGCAGCCAAACAAGGGCTCTGACAACTTTACATGTATTTAACAAAATTAACATTTTTATACAACCTATTAGGGAAAAAAAGCTTGAGAATCCTTTATGCACACATAATATGTAAGACAGTTGAACCAGTTATGTAACAAGAAATAACAGTGCAATCTTGTACTGGGTTTGTGTGGCAAGGATTTGCTAGCTGGGGGGGGGGGGGGGAGCTGCAGGGGTGGCTTCTGTGAGAAGAAGCCAGAAGCTTCCCCCATGTCCGACAGAGCCAGTGTCAGCTGCCTCCAAGATGAACCCACTGCTGGCCAAGGCTAAGCCAATCAGCGACGGTGGTAGCACCTCTGTGATAACATATTTAAGAAGGGGAAAAAATGCTGCACAACACCAGCTGGGAGAAAGGAGTGAGAATATGTGAGAGAAGCAATTCTGCAGACACCAAGGTCAGTGAAGAAGGAGGGGGAGGAGGTGCTCCAGGAGCTGGAGCAGAGATTCCCCTGCAGCCCGTGGTGAAGACCATGGTGAGGCAGGCTGTYCCCCTGCAGYCCATGGAGGTCCACAGTGAAGGAGATATCTACCTGCAGCCCGTGCAGGACCCCACACTGGAGCAGGTGGATGAGCCCGAAGAAGGCTGTGACCCTGTGGACAGCCCACGTTGGGGCAGGCTCTCGGCAGGACCTGTGGCCCTGTGGGGGACCCACACTGGAATAGTCCATTCCTGAAGGACTACACCCCATGGAAAGGACCCATGCTGGAGCAGTTTGTGAAAAACTGCAGCCCATGGAAAGGACCCACACTGGAGAAGTTCATGGATGACTGTCTCCCATGTGTGGGACCCCACACTGGAGCAGGGGAAGAGTGTGAGGGAGAAGGAGCAGCAGAGACAACATGTAATGAACTGACCACAACCCCATTCCCCATCCCCCTGTGCCACTCGGGGAGGAGGGTGGAGGCAGAGAAGTCGGGAGTGAAACTGAGCCCGGGAAGAAGGGAGGGGTGGGGTGAAGGTGTTTTAAGATTTATTTTTATTTCTCATTACCCTACTCTAACTTGATTGGTAATAAATTAAATTAATTTCCCCAAGTCAAGTCTGTTTTGCCTGTGACAGTAATTGGTGAGTGATCTCCCTGTCCTTATCTTGACCCACCAGCCCTTCATCATATTTTCTCTCCCCTGTCCAGTTGAAGAAGGGGACTGGTAGAGCAACTTAGTGGGCACCTGGCATACAGCGAAGGTAAACCCACCGCAAGCCTCAAGCATTTGAGTTTGAATGGTCAGTCTTCCTGTAAATACGTGACATTCAAATCTAATTCAAGGAATCAGATGTTTGGTAGAAGTGAAATAACAGTATGTTTGGAAAGGACTCTTTTCATGTAATCCCCCTTTCACAAGGTGCAAGAACTTAATATATTGGTAAGAAATATAGCAATAGCCTATATTCTGTATTTGCGTGGGGCAGAGAAGGGGCCAAACCAATAATATAGTGAGGTTCCTAGAAAGGGATATCACAAAGGGAATTCAATCCAGTACCCTAGTTTTATACTGAACAATGTTGAGATAAGTAGCTTCTTTTCTATTTTGTCATGTAGTATTCCCAGCATAGTTTCTTCATACTTCAAATAGAGAACATACAGTGYTCCAACAGGAAAAATATGCAGAAAGAGTAATAATGGTACGGAAAATTAGAAATGTGCAGACCTTTGCTCAAAATATAGGAACAGAAAGGTATTCAGATACTTTTGTGAAGACAGACGAGAAGGCAGCTTGAAAACTACTTGCAAACACAAAGAAGAATATGATGTAGGACTTGAGCAAGACATACAAGATTGAAAAGTAGAAGCCATAGGAAAATTTCAAAACAAGATTAAGGGAGAAAAAAATGAAAATATGTTTTAAAATTAACACAGTGTCCTGGTAGGTTTAAATTGAAAATTGATTAAAATTATCAGTGCAGTTGGGATAGCAGAAAATAGAAAGCAATACAGGTAAGGGAATAGGACTAGAAAAGAAAATACATTAAAAAAAAAAAAAAGACATAGAGTAAGCAGTGTGTTTTTGTCTTTTTGCTGTTAGTTATCATAGATAGCCCAATATTTTTTTCTGTTTTCCAATACGTTCTTTGCTGGAGGTGGTAACAGAAGATAAGGCCAGCCATGCTGAAACAGAATGGGGAGCTGTGTCTGCTGGAAGTTGTGTGGCCAGCGGTAGAGCTTATGGCATTGCCATTAGCGGCTGCTCCAGTTTCACTTGTCCTGTTGTTAGTCGCTGTATAGATCTCTGGTCAATTCTTCATGCAGAGGGACAGCTGGGAGAGTTTAGAAGAAAATGAGCTAAAGAAAGAAACAGAAAATGCTGTGGGCAACTTCATGCAACTGACATCACTTTTATAATCTCAGTTTCCATAGATATAAAATGGGATAATAGTATTTACGTTCGTATAACCGTGTTTTAAGGTGCATTCTTTTGATATCAATATAATTCAGTCTTTAAAATATGATTAAAAATTGTGCTTTACCTAGAGTAGCCAAAAATTCAGAATTTCAGTCAATGAGCATATTTGTCTACTGCATTTTTAAATGGAGGAAGTAAAAAAAAAAAAATCCTCTTTTATAAAAGGGTTTAATTTAATTTTCACTAATAACAATGACAACAAAACCAAACAATTCTAGTTTTATCTGACAACAACTTCACCACACAAATAAGGTAATCTGCCTTTACATTTTAGTTTGTCTGCAAAAACGTGTATTGGCTTGTACAAGTTTCATCAGCTAAAAAGGAAAAAACCCTCTTCTGACTATGATTACTAACTGTTGTATTGTCTTGCAGAACTGTGAGGTTCATTTTTGTTGAGAGATCCTGAAAAATCTTTTAAATCATGAATTTACAGATCATGTTGATAACGAACAGAAAACCGCTTTTTGACATTTTCATTTTTTATATTTAAAAAATCCTGAGTTTTGACTCAGTTTTATGTCTCCATAATGTATACAAAAATAGGGAAAGCAACAATATTTTGACAGATTTTATTAGCAATAAAATTTTTAAAACTACATATTTCACCATGGTCAAAACATGAGATCACATGCTCAATTCATGCTGAATTCATATGCTAGTTTCTGTTGATCCAGGACCACTCTAAGGTAGCTGTGGTAAGGGTAATTTATATTCTGTGAGCAACAGCTTCAATGTTTCTGAAAAATCAATTCTTATGTACTGAAGATAATCATCTCCCACAGCTTGTGGTAGTAAGGTAAGTCTGCTATGAATAAATACTCTTCTTGCTGTCAAACTATCTTCCTTTGTACAATATACACCTGCAGTAAACTAGTAATGGTGAATGTAGTTTCAAAATGTCGTCGGATCAATCTACCATTACTTTGTTCCATACATGAGTAGATTTCTTTTTTTGAGATCCATGATTCATAAGTTTGAATCACTGGGTAAAATATGCAAAAAATATTCAAGAAAATACACTTTAATTGATGTTTATGGCATCTAGGCCACAGGCATCCTGTGAGGAAGTGGTTCATAACTTAGTTTTATAAGCTGTGATGTTACTTATTATTTACTGTGATGTGCCTAACAGTAGAAGGAAGAAGGACTGTCACACTAGTATACTCCAGTGATTCTTCTCCATTAGTCTTGCTAGGACAGAGCTGTTGTCAGGCAGCATGGAAGATACACAGCTGAACATTATGTAGATTATATTGTTTTCCATGTCAGTTATGAACTGTAATTAGACATTAAGCAAAACTTACAGTGACAAGAATAATGAAGGCTGTGGATACTGCTTAGAGAAGTTACGGATTATCCATACAGGAGAAATTTGCAAACAGAATGCATAAATATCTACTAGCAATTACTCAAGTGAGATTATTTGCAGGGAGAAGCAATTTCTGCCATTCAGCTGCAAAAATAGACAAGCCTTCAAACTGACAATGCTTCTTTAGGTCCGAATAGAACAAATTTCAAACTCAGTAAAATTAGAACAATTTACGAATAGTGTAGTTGCTACTGCTTTGGAGTCAGGGAATATTCTCAATGGTCTCTTGAGGCCGCAGTTTTCTATTTTGCAAGTACTTTTAATTCTTCCTGTGTTAATTATGACTACATTAACTTGCAAAGGATCTTCTGTACTCATTACCTACTGGATTCTTGGCAGGATTTGGCTACGTAGCTTCAGAAGATTTTGGATGTTTACTCATTTGGCTGATGGAAGAATAACTGGATTCAGTCAGGAGTCCAGATTACCAGAGAAATATGATGTGATGAGGCAGATCTGAGGTCAAACTGGGAAAGCAAGCTGGCAGATCAGGGTGAGGATCAGTGAGGTACATGGCCAGGCACAGACGTATTTGCAATGTAGCTCAGGCGGGGACCAAGGCTAAGATCTAGAGCTTAGATGCAGCTCCTGAGTGCATGGGAATAGGCTCTTGATGAGGCTTCTCTCACCTTTTTTCACACTGCTCTTTCCTAGCAGTCAGATCCAAGGTTGCAAAGCTACACTGTAACAGTGGGTGCAGCCAGCCAAACTCCTCTGGGGGTTTGCCCTGTGGGCGCAAGAGGTTGCATTCACAAACTTTTGGTGCCAAACAGTTGGAGAGAGGCCCTTAATGCCATACACTATGTATGTAATATAATCAAATACCAAAAAGAGCTATTCAATTTTCCATATGCATTTACAAAAAAAAMCCAAAACCCATAGTTATTAGAGAAATCTCCTTCCAGAATAATTTTATTCTCTGGCTTAGTAAAACTCTGTTCTAAATCTTGAGATATCCATAAGAAATTTGTATACACTTTCTGAATCTCTTTCCCTGTATAATACTTGGTTGCTCAGAAAAAACTTCTTGGGTCGGAGAGATACATGGAATCAAAAGAATTATCTGCAAACATTTTTGTTGACCGTAATAACTTAGATGTTTGTTGTGCTCAATTGTGAACCTGCTGTAATGTTTGGGGTACTTTACAAATACCTACCTACACCTGAGTTAATATTTGTCTAGTGTGAAGTGCTGGGATCTCTGGCAAAAAAACTCTTAGCAGGTATACTGAACTAACTGCTGCTGATTCATTATTTGCAGGACTTTTTAAAGTTGGTTTGTAGTTGTTTGGCAGAACTGCATCACTTTATTTTGTTTTTTAATAAATGGGTGATAAATTTACAAAGTGTTCTGTGAGAAATTTTATCTATCATTCTTGAAATTCAAATAATTTAAGGCTACTGTTCTTAGCCCTCAGGTTGTTTAGTTCACCCCTGTAGATGACCCCTCAGAACATTAGGGAGAGCACCCAGCCCAGCACTTCCCTGACTGCACGGGGCAACCAAGTATAAGTTTTGATGGAGAAAAAAAAAACAAAATAGTTTTATTCTTTAGCTCCAGTCTGACATGATCAGGCACAGAGCTGCTCCACAGGTATCCTGAACAGCCCCAATCATTAATTTACTTCACCTTGCATTTCCCTTTTCCCGTCTCAAGTTCTTCTCCTTTAACACCACCATTCCCTTTCAAATAATCAGCTCACTTCTGTTTACCCTTTTCATATGGGCCATGGTTTAGCAGACTTTATAACCTTATTTGGTATTTATGATTTGATTGCCCTGGTAATTTCTACCTTGTTCAGCAATTGTGCTAAGCTACTACCTTCTTTTTTTATCGACAGTTTCCTGCTGTGTCTTATGTTGTTGCCTTGTTAATGGTGTTCTGTGTTAGAACTAGCCATCTGTGTATACGTTACTCCTACCTCACTATCTGTAGTAGCCTGCTAGTCTTCATATTGCTATTTTGTAGAGGTGCCACATGTCAGGATTCACCACAACATCCTATCTCATAGTTTGCATGTCTATATGCTTCTGTGACACTCTTTTCTTTCATTATCTGGTTATACAGATGTGCAATGGTGGGAAAATAGCAAGTAAACAAAATTTTCTTTTTTTCCATCAATTTTCACAATTGCCATATTAGAAGTAGTGATCAGTGAAGGTGTTGACTAAGAGGATTGCAAACATTGTCTGACACATGATGTGGCACCCTGTCCACCTAAATGAAATATTTTCTTTGTGCAGCTCTTTCACTGGGAGGATAAAAACTATGTGCATCTTAGGTAATGAAATTGGACAGGCTGGATCCTATCCACAGAGCTTAAAAAGGACTAATGATATGCAGCAATACAGTTTTGAAGTTAATGGTTAAGTTTATTTTATTTTTATTTATATCTCATKGTGTGAAGAGATCCATTTCTTTACATTTTGTCAACGATAATTTTGTGCTGATGTATAACAACTGATTAAGCATGAATAATTGAACTACAAGTCTTTCAATAGAAAAAGAGATGTACATTTAATTATTTAATTAATTTGAAGTTAATTTTGTAAAATAAGCACAGTGACTCATAAAGGAAGAAGTCGTAGCTAGCTAAAAGATACGGATCGGATATAGGGGAAAACTGTAATGAACACCAAATTGAAAAAGACCCAGTTAACAGACTGCTGATAAATTAAAGATGTCTGTCATGGTTTAACCCCAGCCGGTAACTAAGCCCCACACAGCCGCTCACTCACTCCCCCCCAGTGGGATGGGGGAGAGAATCAGAAGAGTAAAAGTGAGAAAACTTGTGGGCTGAGATAAGGACAGTTTAATAGGTAAAGAAAAAGCCACGCACGCAAGCAAAGCAAAACAAGGAATTCCTTCACTCCTTCCCATCGGCAGGCAGGTGTTCAGCCATCGCCAGGGCTCCATCACGCCTAACGGTTACTTGGGAAGACAAACGCCATCACTCCGAACGTCCCCCCTTCCTTCTTCTCCTAGCTTTATATATGCTGAGCATGACATCATATGGTGTGGAATATCCCTTTGGCCAGTTGGGGTCAGCTGTCCCAGCTGTGTCCCCTCCCAACTTCTTGTGCACCCCCAGCCTACTCGCTGGTGGGGTGGGGTGAGGAGCAGAAAAGGCCTTGACGCTGTGTAAGCACTGCTCAGCARTAACTAAAACATCCCTGTGTTATCAACACTGTTTTCAGCACAAATCCAAAACATAGCCCCATACTAGCTACTATGAAGAAAATCATCTCTATCCCAGCCAAAACCAGCAGAATGTCTCATTATTTTTTTTGTAACATTTAGGGCATTTGTGTAGTGAGTTTTAAAAAGGAAAAGTGTTCTCTCCAGGAGCTCATTCAGTACTTGAAATGTAGCACATAAAACAGAACTGAAATTCACAAAGTATGGCTGAAATCCTTCTATTGCTTTTCCATCAGTAATAAATCCTGTTTTACAAGCCCAAGCAGAAAAGGTTTGATGATTGAGTAATCCTTAAACAGTTTGTGCTTATCCATTATGTCTTGCAAGGAAAAGTCTTGAATAGTAACCAAAAGATCACTGCTAACTAATGTTTCAGTGAAAGGGAAATGAAAGAAATGATAGAGTTGTTTTAGGTAGTTACCTTCAGGGAAGTCATACTTGTATATATTTTTCCAGGGCTTCACTGCAGTTATGGGAAACAGGATAAAATCTTTCTTCAATTGTCAGTGACTAGACCAAATCTAAACTTGATATAGGATTTGATCCTACAGGCCTTTCTTACCTGAATTGTAAAGATGAATTGTCAACTAAATCTTGTCCCATCAGTTTTTACTAATTTTTTCCTCAGGAAAAACTTCTTTTGGCTTCACTTGGTTTCACTGACATTTAGTGAACAATAAATAACAGTTCTGGGCATTGGGCTCTTGTTTTCCAGAATTTCTGAGCACTGAAACATGTTGGAATATAGCAGCGTTCAGGCTGCGTGATAGCGGTGGTCTATGATTGTAATCAAAAGTGCAATGTTAAGCAGCTATTCATATAAATTGTCTTACCTAACTAAGCCCGTATAGCAAAATAAGAGAGCATGGGAAGGAGATGAAGCAGTGGACCCTTGAATGTCCACACTGCTTAATGGTTAATTCATTCCATTGTTTTATTTGAGTCTGTCTCAGCTAGTTCTCTTGCGTTGCCTTAGCTAAGGAAGTACAAACAATACTGCCCTACCAGTAAAAAACTGTCTGCACAGATCGGACAGTCAAACAGCATAGAAAGGAACTTAAAGCTGAATCACTAGCCTTACTAAAATACTCTTGCTTAATGTTAAGAGCATTAACAGTGAACCCATTGTCATCTTGTTCAATGGGAATATCCTCCATAAACCTTGAAACTGCACTTCACATCTTCACAATTATTTTTTGTTCTACTGTCTTGTTAAAACTCACTCTTAAATTCCAGCAGCACTAGAACTGTTTAGCAATAATTAAAAACATTGCCTCCCTTATGTGTTCTAGCTAGCACCTTTTTCAGTTGCATTTTTCATATGTAAGAGAAAGCTAATTTGAAAAAGAATCTGTGAAAAAGGATTATATATTTGGTCTCTCAGATTTTTATTTCTCCTAACTCCAGTTTTGTATGTGTTTGCCAAAAATGTCAAGTGCTTTTCTATCTTGATTGTGTTTGTGTTCTATTTTGTTTTGTTTTGTTTTGTTTTGTTTTGTTTTGTTTTAATAAAGAGGGTTATATTACTTATTTTCCTCTACTAAAAACCATAAGGAGTTTTAAAGACCCTCTTTGTGTCTAACAGTTGTGTACACTTATTTTCAAACATTATCCTCATTTTCAGGTAAATTAAGTTGCTATTTTTTAATTTGTCTCAAATACCTATGGAAGTAAAAATCCGAGTTAAGTCAGACATTCCAGCACCCAGAATTAAATGTCTATTCTCAGCAAAGCATTTGCCTGTCAACTGCCTCTATCCAGTAACTGTGAAGGCTAATTCTTTTTAAAAAATAATCATCTGAGTTGGAAGCACTTACCTTCTATAGAATAGCTTGGAGAATGCTGGAAACAAACATCTAACAATCTGTACTTGCTCAGGATGCTGAAGGCCTTATGAATTTTAATGATAAAATTTAAAAAATGGGAAGATTCAAGCCAAAGTCTCTTTTCCTACTGACATTCCAGTGCACCTTGTCTCATTCTCAGGCCATATACTTGTGTTTGCAACACCCTCCCACAGAGCGTATATTATGCTCCTCCTAGACTATCAAGCACGGACAGATAGTTTTTCATTGCTGATGTGTATCCTTCCACAATGACTCTTATTTATAACTAATTTCTTTATTGCTACATTGGCAGCAAAAGGAAGCTTAAGGACAGTGTGGGCCCATTGCTCAATGAGGCAAGGGGATACTGACAAGGAACGTGGCTGACGTAATCAAAGTCTTTTTTTGCCTTAGTTTTCTCTGGCAAGACTTGCCATCGGGCCAGTCAGGTCTGCCTATCAGAGTTTGTGGGAGTGAGCAGTACCCATAGTAGAGGAAGAAAAGAGTTAGGGATCACCTGAACATGCAGAAGTCCATGGGACCTGATGGAATGCATCCACAGGTACAGGGAAGGAGCTCGCCAATGTCATTGCAAGGTTACTGTTTATCATCTTTGCCAGGTCATGGCAATCAAGGCAGGTTCCTGTTGGCTGGAAAAAAAAAGGCAGACATCACACCTATCTATAAGAAAGGGAAGGAGGATCCAAGTAACTATGGCCAGTCAGCTCAGTCCCTGGGAGTGTTACGGAGCAAATCCTCCTGGAAGACATTTTGAAACACATGAAGGACAAAAAAGTGATTGGAAGCAGCCAAGGAAAATCATGCCTGACCAACTTCATTGCTTTCTATAAGATTACTAGCGCTGTGCAAGGGGCTGCAATTCAGAAGGACATCAACAGTCCAGAGAAATGGTCTGACAGGAGACTCATGAAGTTCAGCAAAGGAAAATGTAAAGTCTTGCACGGGGGGAGGAACAACCCCATGCCACTTTATAGGCTGAAGGTGACTGTCTGGGAAGCAGCTTTGCAGGAAGGAACCTGTTGGTCCTGGTGGACAGCAAAAGGAACATGAGCCAGCAGTGTGCTCTGGTTGTAAAGATGGCCAACAAAGTCCTGAGCTGTATCATTAGGATTTTGGTCAAAAGGTCCAGCAAAGTGGTCCTTCCTCTTTACGTGGCATTTGTAAGACCAAATATGAAGTACTGTGCCCAACGTCCTCAGTACAAGAGAGATTGACATACTAGAGTGAGTCCAGGGGAGGACAACAAGTTGTTTTTGGGGATGGTGCACAGAACATATGAGGAAAGTCTGCGAGAGCTCAGTTTGTTCAGCCCAGGGAGGACACAGCCGGAGGAAGGTTTTCCTGTCTACAACTACCTGATTGGAGGATACAGAAAAGGTCGAAGTAGAGTCTTCTTAGAGATGCATAGTAATAGGATGAGAGGCAACAGACACATGGTGCAGTATTGGAAATTCCCCCTAGATATTGGGAAAAAAAATTACCACAAGGGTGGTCAAACACTGGAAAAGATTGTCTTGTGGAGTTGAAGAATCTCCATCCTCAAGATGTTCAAGACTCAACTTTTGAGCAGGGTTTTGGACTAGATGATCTTCAGAGGTGCCTTCAACTTAAATTATTCTATGATTTTAAGTATGTATGAAAAATAAATAGAAAATGTCAAAATACATCTATTCAAAATTTTATTTCTCCCAGTATCAGTTATTGCATATTTAGGATACTGTGCATATAGGTTTGCTATTTTTATTGTTTGGGGATTTTGACAATTGTTTCATACTCTGCTTTCTCACRTCTTATGGACAACACAAGGTCCTCGGACTAAAATTAAGAAAAATTGGACTACACAGTGCAGCAACTCTCAGAAGCAAAATTTAAGTGATTTAGAGAAAAGAGCAAGTTATCTGCTTTCTCTGCTCTACTTACACTTTTAATAAACAGTTCAGAAAGCTGGAGCTTAAAGGTACTCATTACGGATATGTTAGTTTATTTGTGCCATAATCAGCTAACCACAAAATGATCAGTTTAAACATCTATGTTGATTTTTTCTTCTTTGACACCCAGTTCTATTCCTTCTCATTGCCTTCCATATCAAGTGAGAAAAATCCAGTTAAACTCTTGTTGAAAAAAGCAAATAAACAAAAAAAAAAAAAACAACAAAATTAAAGGCCCCACTGACCTGCAGGTATACACTGCTGCGTTCTCCTGCTGTGTTATTTTATCTCAAGGAAATCCAACTGTAACTATAATGATACAAGCATATATTTCTCAGTCGTCCAGGAAGCAATAAGTTAGTCATCCTCTTTGCAGTTGTCAAAATATGCTGTCTCTCTTCCCCATTAGAACATTAGAGACAGGAAAGCAGCAGTCACAACTGCAACATCCAGCTGCTTCAAATTTTTTTTCCTGACTACTGTCATCAATTAACAGATTCCCTTGCTYACCCTCAGGTGCCAGGAAAGGCATCTTGCCCAGATGTCTTAACTCACACAGATACAAAGCCGATACAACTGTCATAGTTATTGACTCCTTCAGTGATCAGAATACTAGATGCATGGAAGAGCATCTGGAAGAAATCTAGGTTGCAAATGAGAATTTGTGCAGGGTGAAACAGTCACTTGATTTAATAATCTGAGACTTGGCACAGTGGAGAATGCCCTCATGACACATACCCAGAGGCTGAAGCTTTCAACTTTCTAACAGGCAAATGCTATACCAAATCAAAATTTTCTTCCTGACTGAAGGGTATTCTCCTATACATTTCCAGTGACTGTGATTCCCAAGATCAGTTTGACAGACTGTGTTAGGGTCTGATCCATAACATACTCAGGCAAAGCTAATCACAGTTCCTCTAATGAAGATAATGCAATCATCAACAATACAGTAAAGACCACCATGAAATATTCCAGAGGAAAGATTTCCCTGTTCATGACAGAGAAGTCCTAGAGATATTTATCTTGATGTGTAGTGCTCCAGAAGAGTATGCTTGTGCACTCGCTCTGCTCTCAAGGGAAGAGCAGCCAGTCTCTCCACCCAGGAAACAAAAGAGGCATTCCTAAATAAAGGCTATTTTTGCATTAGTTACTTGTTTTGAGTTTCATAAACTTCCATGGCATCACAACCTTTTTGTACCTTTCCTTATTAAAACTTTTTTAAAGAAAAGTTATTCAGTTAAATCATTAACATTTTTTGTGACAGACTTTGGAAAAGTTCCCACATATTTACAGTGTGCATGCAACAAATGTTACTAAAAATTTGTGTTCCGTATAAGATCAGAATCTGTAGCATTCTTGTTTATCTTTATTTAAGCTTCTATTAGATTAATACTATCTTATGAATCTATTAAAGTAATTATTACATGAATGTTTTTAAAGATATATTATTTACAGAATATTACCGCTGGGTCTTTAGAAACTCATAATAAAAGAAGCAAAGCAGTCATGCTAATCAAGAAATGTTGAAGTTAAAGAAAATAACTTCATAACTTGTTGATTATGTGATATCTCTAAATACAGTACAAGTTTTTTTTTAAGGGGGCTTAGACAGAAAGCAAGGGAGTTCAGAGGCTGTCTTCAGAACCCTTTTTTCTTTCCAAAGAAGAAGGACAGGCAACAACAAACTTTTTAAAATGGTAAAATGAAAGGTGGTGCAGTTCTGAAAACACTCTACAATATGCCAGTGGAGAAGCGTAAGGAAGCTAACTTAAGCAGGTAGAGAAGATATTGATTAATCTGTCTAATATATAATTAGTTTTCCCTTTAAGTACTTACATTTATGTGACTTTTAAAATATTTCAAGTCATTTTAGACATCCAATACATTTATTATTAAAAGAAGAAAAACCGTTATCCTTTCATTATTATCCAGTACTAAAACTGACTGGAAAACATAATAAATACTAAATGTTCTATCCCCGCAATGTGGTAAATGTGATTAGGGTATTCTCATAATTCTTATAAATGGTAGATGCCTTTCACAGATTTGTATCTCCAAAAATGAACAGGGAACTTTTCCAATACACTATAAAGCTGTGACATTCTGACAGACTTTTGGGGAAGTTCTCTTAGCAAATATTACTCTCAAAAGCTTTGGCTTACAACAGACAATACCTTGCAACTGAGACATTACCATACTTGTCATACTCATAGTGCTGATTTTTTATTTTGTCATCTTCTCAAGGATTCCCTCCCTGTGATGGGTAATTAAAAACAAATCAACCAAACAGCCAACCAACACAGAAAACCACCTTCATTCTTTTCTGCTTGAAATAGTATGCTCTAGTGTAATGAAACCCTGCGCTGGTCTGAACCTTCTGGTGGAATCTGATTTAAAAAATTAACTGCAAATAAGAATGGTAGAAGAGATTCAAGTGTTCTTAATCCCCAAATTAAAGATTTCTTAATTATAATAATAAGCCTAAAGAAGACAAATCAAACAGGAAAAGAAAATCCCCAAATCCCAGGTCTATTGAGTGAGATGGATTAATAAAAATGTGGTTTGAAAATATATTTCCTCATTGTTCATGATGTTCTTACTGGGTGGAATCTTATTACAGTGAGACTAAATATATATTTTTCATATTTGGGTCTATAATATACAGCACAGGAGGCTACCTCCCTCTCTCACTCATTGATTCTGCGACCCATTGACAAGATACTTTATTGGAATGGGAAGATGAAGTAGAAACCTTGGCCTTATGTGTCTAGCACTATCCCACTTAAAGAAGATCAAAACTACTACAACTTATCCTTAGTGGGCTGCAGGAAATGAGCAAACCTGCTGAACAGTGTAACTGGATTGAAAAGAAGAACCCTATATTTCAGTCCTTGCACAGATTTAATTTCTCAGTTTAATCAACAACCATTTACATTACATGAATGGATTCCCATCAGAGTATTCGAGTCTCTAGGAGGTAGGATTGAGCTTTTCTTTGCTTGCTTGTTTTCTCTGATTTTAATGCTGCGAACACTGATATGAGAGAAGAGTGGTGAGTATTTTCTTCTTGAGGTTGATACCGAGGACATATGCAAACCATTCCAATTTGAATTCCTCAGGCTGAGCAGCCTCAGTTTAGATATTCCACTTTCTCAATGACAGCTCTAATCACATAGTCTTTCTATTTGAGGTACATGCTCTAAATATAAAAGCACATCACAGAATTCGTGAAACAATTCTGGACATTTGCCTTGAGGAGTGGACTCTGAGCAGAAAGAGGCACCTGCCCATATCATCAAATTCAGCATCAATAGGTGGGGAAGGATGGAGCTGAAGACAAACTCCTGTTAAGAGCCCTGGGCTAGCTGCCTGTTGGTTACTATTAGTCCCACTAAGCCTACCTTTTCACCCACTATGCATTTTGACATCCATTTCTGAAGTGTCTAACTGCCCCATTCTCTTTATAACAACCTAGTTTCACAATACAGTTCTTCATTCCAACCTAAGAAAGCAGAAGAAAATGATGCATCCACATCTCTAACTATCAGCTTCGGGGACTGCAGATATTTTTGTCCTTTGAATTGTTTTCCACTAATATAGAAGTAGGATGTAGAAGGGAAATTGAGAGTRAGAGAAAAGAATAACCAAAAACCAATTTCTATGGATCATGGAATACTAACTGGATGGGTAAAATGTGTGCACTTGTGACAAAATAAATTTAGACGATAGTACCGAAGTCTTTGCAGAGTAATCACCTTCAACAAGGCAAAAGCTTCAAWAGAAGCTAAAAACAGTAATCTCAAAACTAATCTCACAGAAACCTTTGTGGTTGTATCACAAATTGCATGTAAGGAATTTATTATATTGTTTTAAAATCAATTTATCTGTCCATTAGGTGTGAAATCTAAAGTTTCAAGTTTATGATTTGAAATAGGAAAGGTGTAAAATTCTTCATACAAAACGGTGAATCAGAAAGTCTATTTGCCATTAGCACCAAACACTGCAGAAACATTTAGAATTGTTAGACAACTCCATTCAGGTGCTGAAAGTTCCTTAGCATCCACACCTGCATAGAAACACACTGAAATTTATTACAAGCTAAAGATAAGACAGTTTTGTGAATTCCACTTAACTGCTTGGATAAATATTGCCTAATTTTCTCCAAATAGTTTTTTGTAATATGCTAGTTGTGAGGAAGTTTGCCAAGCAAACTATGTTGGGTACCCATCTTTTGGTAAGCTACAGGAAAATGAAACTATGCCATTCACAGGAGAGTGTACTAACCAGTGGACCACAAAACATTATTATGTGTAGTGGGGTAATATGTTGGATGGTGGTACCCTTTGTAACTTTTGATGAAATTTTATCAACACAAAACCAAGAATGCAAACTTCCTAAAGCAAAAAGCAAATTTATTCAGTTGTCTATTTTTTTACAYCTGCATAGGGTGTTCCCTGAAATTAGGTTGCCTAGTAGCAGAAGAGTATATGCATCTTTCACTAAACACTCATTGATAAAAAAAAAAAAAAAACAAACACAAACACCTAAAAAAAATACCTTTGGACTGAACAGAACACCATCCTTTTGGTGTAAAGGGTAAAATTGAACTTGCAGCTCTCACTCTCTGAATGAGATCAGTAATTTCTGGTAACCATTATCTCTTCCTGTACGTTTTTTTTAAAGTGATATAAAAAGAGATCATATGCCACCTCTTGCATTTCAGGGGAGAACTATGCTGAAGAGAATGTCAGGAAATCAGGAAAAGAGGAAGCGAAAATATCCCCCAACACACTGTGCCAAGCATTTGTAACTAGCTACCTACAAGATGCTGATTTAGACTCAGTTCTACCCTTTGGAATCGCTTAACACGGTCTACAGACTGCTTCAGAAGTTAAGACAGGCACTTAAGTCAGTAATTTTGAACGATGGGCTGGGCTCAAGTGTTTACTTTTTAAATAATTACACCCAGGGTACCTCATTTTGGGGTGAGYGCTGCAGTCTTGCTATGCTTCCTTTTCCATTCAGCAAAGCAGTGTGTGTGCAGTTAACTGAGGCAGCTAACATACGCAGCAGTTTGTGCAGAAAGGCACAAAGAAGGAGCCAGCAGCTCTGCACCAACCAGCGTACAYGTCCTCAGCTGTGGTGCTGACATGMCACAGGTGAGAGGGCACAGTTCCCAGCAGCTGTTAGAGCTACTGTCCCTGAGACATCTGAGGCTTGACCCAGACAAATCTTCAGAAGGAGGATTCAGGTCTACAAATCTCAAGCTGCAGGGAGTGACTGGGACATCTCACTGAGGTTAGGCCAGATGGTGTAACAGCTTGTGGCAGCTGTACAGTTGTCGAGGTGCTGTGCCACCAAATGAAAGAGCTGCRGGAAGAGGTCAGCAGACTGAGCAGCAGCAGAGATGAAAAGAAAGCMATTCAATGGCTCTTCTCTGAGATACAGCAGCTCCAAGAGCTCAAACCTCCAACTGTAGCAGAGGAGCAGGCGGAGTCTGTGTCTGTCARGGTGGCAAGTGGAAACTTCCATGATGGCAAAGGCTGGAGGCTGGCACCAGGAGGATGGCTTCTGCTACACCTGAAGACTTGCACCTACAGAATAGATCCACTGCCCTCATAGYTGATGAGGTACTGAGAGCACTGTAAAATGAAGCATCTGAGCCACACAGGAGCACCAAGAGGAAGTGGACAGTGTTAGTAGTAGGAGATACCCTGCTGCAGGCAATGGGGTTTCGCATCTCCCAACCTGACCTGTCATCTAGGGAGGTTTTCTGGTTGCACGAGGTTCACATCTGAGTTGTTGTGGGCTCATCCAGTCTTCAAACTATTACCTGCTACTGCTTTTCCACATGGGCATCAATTATACTGCCACGGATGACCTGGAAAATATCAAGTGTGGCTCTGGGAGTGATGATCAAGGGCATAGGGGCCCAGCTGGTTTTCTCCTCCATCCTGCCAGTGCGGGTGAAGACCTTGAGAAAGTGGATAGAACCTGTGGGACAAGAATTGGTTGTGGAGCTGGTATCAAAACCAGGGTTTTGGATTCTATGACAACTGCACAGAAGAGACGTGATCTAACTGACGAAGCGAGGCAAAAGTATATTTGCCAACAGGCTGTCCAGAAGACCTTTAACCTAGGAACAACAGGGAAGGGAGAACATGATCAAAAATTATGTGAGAAAGTGGTGGATAGAGTTGGCAAGCAGAGGATGTGGGTCATATGAAAAAGAGGAACCTCATAATCAACGKAACAGGGTTGAAGTGGGGTCACTCCAAGTGTATGCACATAAATAGGGAACTGCCTATGAGACAACATTATGGGGAATACTCCCATGCTGTTTCTGGGAAATCAGCATGTTTAGGTGCCTCTGTGAATTGCCTGTACACTGATGTGTGCTGCATGGGGAACAAACAGGAGGAACAAGAAGTCCCTGTGCAGTGGAAGGGCTATGGTTTCATTCAGATCACAGATATGGTGGGATAGTTCACATGACTGGACTGTTGCAATGGATGGATACAGGCTCTTTAGGGAAGCCAGACTGCGATAGTGGAAGCAGGGAAGCATCCTTTATGTGAGAGCAGCAGGAATGCATGGAGCTCTGTCTGGGTGTGGGTGAGAAACCATCTGAGAGTTTATGGGTTAGGATTAGCAAGCAGACCAGCATGGGTGATGTTGTGGTGGGTGTCTGCTCTAGACCATTTGATCAGGAAGAAGAAGTAGCTGAGGCCTTCTTTAGACACTGGAAGAAGCCTTACACTCACATGCCCTCGTCATGGGGAACTTCAACCACCCCAATCTGCTGGAGGGACAATACAGCAGGGCAAAAGAAACGCCAGAGTTTTCTGCAGCACATTAATGAAAAATTCCTAACATAGGTGATCAGCAAGCCAATGGGGAGATGTGCTCTGCTGGACCTCATACTTACAAACAAGGAAGAACTGTTTGGAAATGTGAGGGTCAGGGACAGTCTAGGCTTCAGAGACCATGAGATGGTGGAGTTCACGACCCTAAGAGGACAGAACAGGGCAAAAAACAGGACCATAACAATGGGCCTGCATGGATGAACATGGAGCTCCTAATTAAACAAAAGCATTAGAAGGAAGCATAAAGGAGGTCAAAGCAGGGACASGTGACCCAGGAGGAAAATAGAGGCACCATCTGAGCACGCATGAATGGATTAGGAAAGCCAAAACCCATCTGGAGTTGAATCTGAGTGAGGGATGTGAAGGGCAACAAGAAAGGCTTCTACAAGTACACATGCAGCAAAAAGAGGGCTGGGAAAAATGTGCACACATTGSTGAATGGAGCAGGGGCCCTGGTGGTGAAGGACATGGAAAAGAGCAAAGTACTCAATGCCTTCTTCGTCTTGATCTTCACTGGTAAGACCAGCCTTCAGGAGTCCCAGACCCCTGAGAGCAGAGGGCAAGTCTGGAGCAAGGAAGACTTGCCCTCACTGGAGAAGGATCAGGTTAGGGAACATTTAAAAAATCTGGACATAAACAAGTCCATGGGGCCAGACAGGATGCACCTGTGAGTGCTGAGGGAGCTGGCTGATGTCACTGCAAGTCCACTCTCAATTATTTTTGAAAGGTCGTGGTGACTGGGGGAGGTTCCTCAGGTCTGGAAGAAAATCCTATCTTCAAGAAAGGCAAGAAGGAAGATTCAGGGAATTACAGGCTCGTTATCATCACCTTGATTCCTGCAAAGGGGATGAGGCAACTAATACTGGATACTATTTTAAGACACATGAAGGACAAGAAAGTGCTTGGGAGTAGTCTGCACAGATTTATGAAGGGGAAGTCAYGCTTAACCCACCTGACAGCTTTCTGCAATGTGATGACTGACAACAGTCATTGATGGTGGATGGGCGTAGGGTGGATTGTTGTTTATCTCAACTTATTAAGGTTTTTGGCACTATTTCCCATAACATTCTCATTGACAAACTGATGAAGTACAGACTAGGTAAGTTGACTGTAAGATGGATTGAAAAGATAGYGGGCTCAAAGCTGTTCAACATCCACATTAATAASCTGGATGATGAGACAGAGTGCATCCTCAGCAAGTTTGTGGATAATACAAAATTAGAAGGAGCTGTTCATACACCAGATATAGTTGAAGAAACATGCAGCAGGATCTTGACAGGYTGGAGAAATGGGCAGAGAGGATACTCATGAATTTCAACAAGGAGAAATACAAAATCCTTCATCCAGGGAAGAATAAGTGGCTGGAAAGCAGGTTGGCAGAAAAGGACCTKAGGGTCCTAGTGGACAACAAGCTGAGCATGAACCACAAGGTGCCTGTACAGCAAAAAAGACTGACAGCCTCTTGAGTTGCATTAGGATGAACATCTCCAGMAGGCTGAGGGAGGTGATCTTCCCTATCTACTCAGCACTGGTSAGACCACAAGAGTACTGGGTGCAGTTCTGGTTTCCCCAGTACCAGAAAGACATAGACATATGGAGCAAACACCGCAAAGAGCTATGAAGATGATTAGGGGACTGGAGCATCTGATATATGAAGAGAGGCTGAGAGAACTGGGATTGGTTTGCCTGGAAAAGAAAAGGCTCAGGCAGTATCTGTGTATAAAACATAAATAAATAATGTATGYCTACATATTTATTTTATTAATATATTTATAAGTATTTTATATATAAATGGAGAGTGGAGTAAAGAAGCCAGTGACAGATTCTTCTCGGTGGTGTCCAGTGAAAGGACAAGAGACAATAAGCACAAACTGAAATATAGAAAATTTTATTTAAACATAAGGAGAAAAAAATCACTGTGAGGGTGGTCAAATACCAGAGCAAATTAGMCAGAGAGGTTGGACAGTCTCTTTCCTTGCAGATTTTCAAAAGCCAACTGGACATGGTCCTGAGCAACCTGCTCTAGTTGACCCTGCTCTAAGCAGGGGCTTGGACTTGATGACCTCCAGAGGAACTTTTTTCTGGCTTTTTAGGTCCACTGCTAGGTACACAATGAAAGGGTTTCAGCACAAGAACACCAGCAGAGTGCCCCCCTCCCTTAAATGCCCTTCAGGTTGACAGATGAAATATTTTCTCAGAATGTGTTATTGGATAGGGGAATGTCTAGATATCGTACTTCCTAAGTGACTAATTAACTGCTAACACATTAAGCTAAAAGGACATGCTTCTACCAAAGATYGATTAGTTTTAAGGTAAATTCTTATTCTTAAAAAAACACAGGACTGGAGATGGAGAGGAACATCAGATGGGATTCACCTGACCAGACGCAAATGTAGGAAAGATGCCTACATCAGAGCTTTTCATCCTGGGGTTCTTGTATAGCTGATGAAGACAAWTCAAAATAGAAAGTAGACATCTGAATTATGTAAGATAAATCCTTACCCTACTGAGTAGCTTTGAATTCGAAGAAAGTAAGAGTTCAGACATGATCTGTGTGTCCAGCATTTCTTATTACTTGTCTCAATTAATATGGAAGCTCTGACTTCTCTTCAGACTCAAGTGCAAGCCCTCTGCGCTATCTACTTCGACTATCTGTTGGTTTATTGTCTAACTCAGCTCTGGAGTTGCGTGCTTCTCTGGCAGACAAACTACGGGCRGGAGGGAACAGGGGACACAAAGATACACACTCAGGTATTGTCCTTACAGCAAATATCAACAGTAACTCTTGACTCAAGTTGACTCATGCACAGTCCTTTGGAAAGAATCTAACAGCCTTCCTATCTTTGCACCTTAGCCACACACTCATTTCTTACTCCATTACCAGTCTATCTCATGTTATTTATGAGAAATTTGAGGTTGTTCAGCCTGGAGAAGAGAGGGCTCCAGGGTGAAMTTACTGCAGCCTTTCGCTATATAAAGAGGTCTTATAAGAAAGATGGAGAAAGACTTTTTACCAAGGCCTGTAGTGACAGGACAAGGGGCAGAGGTTTGAAACTGAAAGAGGGTAGATTTAGGTTGGACATAAGGAAGAAATTTTTTATGACAGTGGTGAGACACTGGAACAGGTTGCCCCATCATTGGAAATATTCAAAGTCAGGATGGATGGGGCTTTGAGCAACCTGATCTAGTGAAAGATGTTCCTGTCCATGGCAAGGGGGTTGGAACTARATGATCTTTAAAGGTCCCTTCCAACCCAAACCATTCTATGATTCGATGACTTTAYGATTTATATTTGAGTGTCCCTCCATAAATTATATATGACACATTACTAATTCTGCTGCTGGTAATATTTTATTGTTCAGGATGAAGTTAATGACAAGCAGACTGGCGAAATTTGGGATCACAGTGTATCCCCTACATCTTGCTGTATAGTAGATAGATAGGTAATTTGATTATCATCAGTACTGGAAAATACCTCTTCCACTCTYGGTGCATGTTATGGCAGATGTTCATCACCCAAGATATTTTATTGTAACTTGCTCTGGTTTTATTTGGATATTCTAGAAAATTGAGAGAGGTAATGATTCATGCTATATTGTTAGGGTCCATTTTATATAAGCCCTACCACTAGATTAGAAAGGAGTTGCTGTTCTCCAGCTACTTTGAAGTCATTCATGTCTTGATAAGGTAAAATGAACAAAATCCAGAGTAGACTACACAGTTACAATGGTTCTTAGACATATGTGAAGTAACAAAAAAGAAAAYATACTTAATCTATTTCTATTAAAGTGTAATCAATTTGCATTAAGATTTAATCAGAAAAATTTCTTACTCTTTCTCCAGCTGAATTGCTATAGATTTTTCCTGTGACCCATCTGCCAGGCAGTCTTTCTGTATAAAACCTACCTGAGGTTGCATTTATTAAARATAACCCCTTATTTGTGTATTATGTCAGCTGTGATCATTAACTGAGTTTCTGAATTTGTTCAGGAGATGTAAAAATATTTAATGTCTGAAAGCTATTCTTTTTTTTTTCTTAAGGGACAGTGAGTCAAATTTAATTGTTAATCATAGTTTCCTAGTGACTATTTAGGCAAGTACCTGAGCTATCCATATGGGGATGGCAGTTATGACACAAAACATATGTGAGATCATTTCCTCTGGCAATGGCAGCTAGAACACAGGCAGGATGGGCCAATGYAGCTCAAATGGCTTTAGAAGGTGCCTAATTATAGATAGGTGATACCACCAGTCTTTGTATTTTTACTAGTTAGTTACTTTTGCTTTACCTGTTYGAGATGTAAATATCATTTTGTTAGGCCAAGAATGATCACCTGTTTTAATGGATTATCAGCTCCTGSCATATGCAGGTAACTGCTGCATCTTGCTGTTTTTACTTTTCTGTGTAGGCAGCTCAGCAATAGCAGATATTTCAGAATGGCAGTATATCCTTTCAGAATGCAAGCAATGATGTGATATGTTACTGCAGACACAGCTGCTGGTTTTGAACTATAATACATGGCATTTGTGTCATAGTGGTAATGTTCTCTAGAACATCTCCTCCATCTCCAGCTCACTAGAACACTACCTAACCAGCCTCCAAAAATTCCCATCCATATCTTTTTCCACACATTTGCAGTATATTTGCATCCACAGGCACTCACAATACAGGACACAAAATGTGCAATTAGCAATTCATTGCTTGGAACTGAATTAAGAGAGAGAAATTCAGTAGCTGGCCATTCCACTATACATGACAGGCACCTGGCACCAGGAAGTGTCATCAGAGCTCATCTGGCATGATTGCATTGTCTCTCAGACAACCAAAACATTTCTCTTACTATTTCAGGATCAGTCACTGTCTGTATGACATAAATAGCTATTCCAGACAGTATTGAGTCTGATCTCTGGACCCTGYATTTTCTTCCAGGTTTCTGAACAATTAAGTATTTAGTTCTTCTGATCTGAACTTTGTGCTAAATGTTACTTCTGGTCTATTTACTATGAAGCAACTAAGTCAGAATTCAGAAATCAAATACAAAACTTCAAAGTTTGGTCTTGGTGCACAAAGTGTCAATAGAAAGAATCTGACTAACAGCACATTGCTAAGCACGTGCCCAGATCTTGTGGAAATATTAACAGGATTGGGGAAAGTACTTGCTTMGTTTTCATTTTTTCATTATAGATTCATGTGAAGCTGAATCCTTGGTTTGATTAATTCTCAGACTGTCTCAAATGCATAGAACAAGAAATATTTTATTTTTAGTGAAAAAGAAAATGTACCACATAAAATCTTTGCTAAGCTGGACAACAGAGAAGAATATCACCAGGGAGGTGAGAGCACAGCCAGAACCGGAGCTATATGGGAACCAAAAATGGCACCTTTTCATTCAATTCATAAGAGGGAGAACTGGTTGCATAACTGTATGCCAACTTGAAAATGCCTTTCTGATTCCTCTRTTAAAGGATAGGAAGGTAAGACTGTGACTCTGTGTAGCACCTATTGGCTACCTATAGGTGGTTTCTCACTCAGTCATCATTCCAGATTGAATTCAGAGGCATATAACTGATCATGAATTGTAAAAAGGGTTTATGCATCTCACACAAGCTTTTAGATAATGCTGTAGGGGGTTGGTTACACTTAAAAGTCAAAACCTAAAAAAGTTAACATTTTCAGACACATAAGTCATTCATTAAATCTGAAACTGAAAGCTTATTCATTGGCCCAATTCATTACCGTTTGCAAACCTCTCATCATAACCCAAAATAGCTATAGAAGTTATAAAAAAAAGTCTTCAGTGTGGTAGATTTTGCATGTGATTTCATAATTATGACTAATTACCTTAAGAAATAYATTTAAACATATAAAACCCCTTATTTTATATGTCCTTATTAAATTTTCTTTCAAAAATCAACACTGTTAGATATTTTTAGGATATAAAAGAAAGATGTTTTTAAGATATAAAGTTATATTTCAATCACAGCAGGACAAACTAATGGTTAGAAAATGAACTAACTAGGGCAAATGATAGGAAGATAATTTTGATAAACCAKCAGAAACATTTGATACAGAAAATGATGATTAAGCAATTCTTGAAAATGAACTTTTTAATGTCCTTTTCATTAAAAAAGAACTTCTGAAACTGTCCATTCCTATGAATTGTTAGTTTGCTAAAATATTACTCTGAAATATTACACAACTTGATACCTGAAGAAGAAATCACGATCTGTAACAGAGGTATATACAGCTGTAAACCAGTTGCAGGAGCAACATAACACATTTTAAAACCTGTTTACCCAAAAGCAGCTGTTGGAGGGCAACTATCATGCGAGCTAAACAGTAAGATCTATGTGCCACATTTCTTATGTGCAGTAGAAGCCCCATCCCTCATTTCCAGTCACCTGACCCACTGTGCCTGGAAGTTACTCCCCTTTGCCATCACATGACAGGCTAACCTGCCTCTCKTTGCCCTATGTGATCCCTGAATGCCCAATGGTTGGGTAGTAAYTGAAACCACATGTTCTTGATTAGCACAGGAGTACATCAAGGCCAGGCAGCCACTCCCATAGCCCAGCAGTGTGCTGCCATTTTGTCACATGTATACCTCACGTGATCTAAGAATGACCTGTGATCGCTTGGTTGCTTCAGAAGGCCCAGGAAGCCCTCATAAATATATATGTGTATATATATGCATATATATGCATCTAGAAAAAGAGATGCAGGATATATATTTGTTTAATTATATAGAATCATTTATATTGKTTATATAGAAACATAAATCTATAAATGTATAAAGTGTATACAGAGAAAGGGTGTACACTGCATGTAAATGCATACATTTATTTATAAGTATAAACTTTTAATAAACCTATAATTAAAGATATATAAATATAAAGATATTAAAGATAAATTTTTAATAACTATTTCCATAAATAGTAATACAAAATATTAGTATAAATTAATATACATTTTTATCAATTTTTCATATATTAGGTATAAAAACATTATTTAATCTGAAAGAATTAAATAAATTAAGTCTAAATGTGAATTGAAAGAAAGTAAAATGAAAAGACAGCTTGATCTTACTACTTCAGAAGGCTTGAATAATTCCTAACAC
>JASVER010000002.1:14419146-14443281 GCA_030449065.1 Oceanodroma leucorhoa | reverse complement strand
ACCCTCACCATCAAATGCCACAGGGGAGGTGGAGGCAGTCCAATGCGTGGCTTAGAGAATGTGCAGCAGTGGGACTGGCCAACGAGAGGTTCAAGGCCAGGCAATATGTAGAAGGATGTTGATTTGTTAATTTGGACTGGGTATTTCTACATAAAGCTTCTGAATTGTTTGTACATAGACCAGATCAATTTTTTTTTTTTTAAGATTTACACCAGTTGTTTGAAGCTAGTGCTTATGTTGAGCTCTGTCTTGAAGCCCTCAGCATGCATGACTCTCTACATTCTCACCATATGAATTTAAGCAGTATGAACATAGAGAAATTTTTAGACTGGATCAGTAATCTTCTACAAAGTAAAAGSGAGATTTGTTTCAATCAAACTTACCACCTGGTTGCCTGTAAAAGCAGTTGGAGGTTGGAAGTTGGATACACAGAACCCTAGATTCATTCTCCTTTCTGAAATTTTAGAAGTGGGGATATTTAACTGATATAAATAACAAGGCCAATAAACTCTGCTCTGCTTGGAAGTCTTACAGTGCTGAGGGATCTGACAGATGCAGAACTAGTAAACACTGCAAAAGAGCTGCATGACAAACTAGGGCGGTCAGTGCACAATATGATTCCACTGTTTGAAGATATGCTTTATATTAATATATGTGCTGTCATCTTAGCTRAGCTTAAAAAAGACTGGGGGATGTTTTAGCTAAATGACAGTGTTTTCCATGCTGARTTTTATTATATTGTTAAGGTTATTTGGGGCAAGAAATTTTTTGTGAGCTTTGTCAGACATTGCACAATTAATTTCACAAACGTAAATACTACTGCTGTGCCTGCCTGTTGCCAGACTGTGCAGACTACAGTCTGCCATGCAGGTCTGGGGAATGTTTACAGTGGGAGAAGGCACTGGCAATTAAAAAACAAATAGATTGTCTAAGATTTTATGTGAGACTTGCAAAGYCTATGTGGAAAAGCTTCATGAATATAAAGGTTGGCAAAGTGGTATGTGCTATGAACAGATCTTAAATATAAACAAGCCCAAGTGGTTCATGCCTATCATCAAAACCTCAGAAACAGAGAAAAGCCATACTTTCTGTGACATGGAACATATGCATAAACTGGGACAYGTGTTCTGAATTACATTTTTGCTCTGGACTTAGCACCAGAAGCATGATGGGATGAAAAAGGAGAAATGAAAAGGAAAGCTGAAGGAGGATGAGAGTTTGAAGGGAACRTGTCTTGTGGACTTTATTGGGCTGTTTATGGACCCAAAGTTTTGGGGTTACAGTTTCATAAGCATGTAACACCAAAGGCTATGTTGACTGTTGTTTGGTTAGCCTGCTTTTGAAAGAAGAAAATGGATATGCCACTAAGGATGCAAGATGATGAATTCATGTGTGTGGAAGTCTCCACCCCTGAGTGTTTCAYAGGCTTTACATTTTTTACCTATGAAACTAAGCAGCTTTTCCAAAGTGCTGGGATTTTARGGCTGAAAAGGTTATTTCCCCATTTTTTTTAAATACTGCTGAAAATCAAAACTGTGCAGGCCCTCAACGACAATCAGAATATTGTGGAGTGGACAGCATTATGCTTAGGGAGGGAAAGCAATTTTTTGCATAGCCCACACCTAATAAGGAGAAGGTTTTTGACCTGGAAAAAGAACCAAGTTACTGCTGCCAACAGGAAGTGAAAACTTTGAGGGAGACCTGTAGATTATACAGGAATGAGATTATGGTACTGATTTGTAATGTATTCTATGAGAAAGAAGGTGATGAAAACATGCAGCTAGATCAGTCTATAGATCTCTTTTAGTAYCCTACAATGGTCTCTGCTTGTGCAGTTGTGTACCATTTTATGTTCGGTAAACACTGGAGCACTCCTGCCCCTCCAGATGTCTATTACTGAGGAGTTTAGAGAGATGTTTGATCTCCTCTGCTCAATACCTGTACTGGGTGCAGGTGCCCAGGTGTTGGTAGCGAGAGGGCTGCAGGGATGGTCTCTCTGAGAAGAGGCCAGGCCCTGCCCTGTGCCAGACACAGCYGGTTCCAGTGGACCCACTGCAGGGCACAGCTGAGCCCAGCAGCCAAGATGGTGGCACCTTGGGGAAAGCAAATTTAAGAAAAGGCAAAAATGCCACACAGACAGAGGGAGAGGAGAAAAAAGAGTGAGAAACACTAGGGACAAACATACTTGAGAAAGGTTAAATTGTGCCCGAGAGAGGAGGGAAGGAAAGAAATGTGAGAAACAGCCCTGCAGACACCAAGGTCAATGAAGAAGGAGGTGGAGGAGGTGCTTCAGGTGCATGAGCAGAGATTCCCTTGCAGCCTGTGGAGAGACCACGGTGGAGCAGTTCTTGAAGGACTGTCTCCYGTGGGAGGGACACCACGCTGGAGCAAAAGTGTGAGGAGGAAGGAGCAGCAGAGACAAACCTTTATAAACTGACCACAAGTGCCCATTCTCCATCCCTTCCACTGCTCAGCAGGGAGGATGTAGATAGGTGCCAAGTTTTCAATAGCTTGAAAGGTGTTTTTGTCACASCTGTACCAACTGTTACCCTGAACCACATTAGAGTATGTAAAAAGTGTGAGCTTCAACATTACATCTATGCAGGAGCATGAATGGACCACTATAACAAAATCAGATGGGGAGCTTGAGGAGTTTTTAGAAACAAAATGCCTACATTGCTGAATCCCAGAGATGCTCTTTTTAGTAGCAAAACAAAAGTAATCTGCTTATGTTAAAAAACACCCCCCTGATGAAAAGATCATTCCTAGAATTTTACTAGCCTCTAGTCCTTCAGCAGCAAAATAAAACAATACCCTCCTGGGCACCCTGAAGTTWTTCCTTGACAATTTGACACGTCGACAGCCTATTTTGGTACACTAAAAGTAAAAGTGTCTCCACTTTATGGGCTTTTCCCCATGGTTTCTGTCAGGGTAAATGGCAAGCTATTCTTCTTGTACTGCACCTGTGCTGAAACCTTTCAGAGATATTGTATCTACAGACATGATACATGGATACACGTAATACTGTTGAACTAAACAAGGCTCTGGAGGAGGCATACAGGGTTTGTGAAATCTATGAAGTTTTGCATTTTKAATGGAGTAAAACAGTTTGTGTTTTGGGATTTGGTTTGGGTTGTTGGGTTTTTTTGGTTTTTTTTTAGATTATATAAACCTGTACCTCCACCAGAAACAGAATGCTTCAAGTTACGCAGCCTGGTACACAAATGCTGACAAAAAAAGCCTAATACATCAATGATCGCAGGCAGAAAGAAGGCTTTRCTTTGCAGTCTGAATGTATAAAGAAAAACCCMACAAAACACAAACTTGTCAAAGTGTTYTAAAATTCTCTGTGGGATTTTTTTCAGGCATCCAATCTTCCCAACAGCACCATCATCATAAAAGCAGACAATCTGTATGGTTATTTGGTTTATGATGCAACCACCTGTGAATTTGTTGATGAGAATGTGGCCACTGTCTTGTGGAAGCACAGCAAAGGACACATGACCCTGGAATGCAAAACTAACATTTTTATAGCATGCTTCACCATTGCGTGTGCATTCCTACAGCTTTCTGAATTCATAGATGCCCTTCAAGATTGTTGCCTTTATCATGACRTGATATTCATGAGTTTCAAGATGACTGGAGCTCTCTGCTCAGCAATTATTTAGGCAAGCTGATGAGCTAGCTGCCATTTGATGAGAATATTACTGAGTTTGTGTCATCAGGTCCCAAATCCTACAGCTAACCAGAAGTCCAGGAGGAACTGTTGTGTACAAGTTAAATGAATCTGTGTAAACAAAAGGAACAGAAAAGAGATCACTTTTGAGGTGTTGAAGGACTTTAYGTTGAATGGAAAAGTTAATAGCCTCCCCCTACATCTTTTGTAGACACAGCAGGTATCTGAGGCCTCTCTTTGTCATAATCAGATTAAAGGGGGCTATCTGTGAAATGGAGAATATATAACATTTTTCCCAATGTTACAATTTTTGATAAAGCAGCCACCAAAGGCAGCAGCACAGTGCTGATGTCAGTAAATGCTGTCATGTGAAAGTCCCAGAAAACCCAGAGCAACTGTTCTAACAGCATCTTTTTTATCCTATTTAGTTAAGCTATCACAAGCGTGTTGCCCAAGTAATGAATATTTCAGCAGAGAAAACACACACACTAAAGTACTCTTAAAATGCCTATGTTGAATGGAAATGTTAATAGCCTCCCCTACAGCTTTTGATAATGGGCATGGATCACCCATGGTTGGAGACACAACTGGAGAACACCAATCTCTTTCTTTTTTGTTTTGCCTGACAAGGCTATATKGTGTTACGAGTGTTGCTGGCAACTGCTTAATCACCTCTATAAATATTCTTTTATCAAATCTGGGGAGGAATTACTTCAGAGTTTTAGTGGTAACTAGCTTATTTACCATTAATAAAATAAACATGGTTGTGATCAATGATTTGATGAACTGTGTGTATAAGAGTGATGAAATTGAAAAAGCTTTTACTAAGCATGTGAATCACAGGAAGCTTAGTATCCTGTACATTTTTTTCRGGGTTAAAAAGAGCCACACCTTCAATCAAATGCAAAATACTTGGAGTTATTTAAGAACCAGCTTGTGTCCCTAACTGGACACATGAAATCTTGGCAAGACTGGGTGCTTTTAAGAAGCATTTGAAGATGCTACTAAGCCTCCATATGGGTATCTGTCTATATAAATTCTTCTAGGCATGTAAAGGCTTTTAGGCAAAGAAGTGGCCTTTTCTTCTGACACAAAAGCCAACTATATACATGTGGAGGGGGCAGAAAAAAAATAACTCAAAGATATGAAGAGGTGAGYTGACCATACCTGATTGTGTGAACAGTGATGATTAAAGCCCCTGAAAAATTTATTTCTGCTCTCAGGTTCCCTGTTTCAGTCAGGAAACAATGATCAGCACATTCTTGGTCTAGAGATTGGTCAAAGGCAGAGTACACCCCAGAGGCAAATGATTCCCAGAAAACCATCAGGAAATGATCTTTCATATGGCTGCCAATCATCTGTAAGAGCTGCATGTATTCCYTCATACAGCAGCTGTTCTCAAAATCAGGTGCTACCTGCACTTTCTACACGAACAGTGAGGAAAAGGTGATAATAACTTTATACACCCTTTCTGCTGGAGAGCTCATCAAACAAAAACTGTCTTTGCTGAGTATCAACTTAAACTTTACACCCATGCTAATCAACAAAACCTTTTCTTGGAAAAACAGAATAATGTTCAAGCCCGCTACTCTGGGCCTTTGGAGCTGACTGTTACCTAAACCCAATTAAAGATACTATYCAGCATGATCAATTCCTGCTGCCTGGTTGTGTATTTATAAAACAAGCCCATGCAAAAGCGTGTGGACATTGTGTCTTGGCTGCAACTGAGAAGCAACATGATTAATGCACAGTATAAGTAAGAATTSTTGCTTTGGCTTATAAGTCAGTTCCCCAGTGTGGCATCCAGCTGGATGAAAACAGTTGCCAACAAATAGTTGACTGGACCCATGAGCATCTATCTGTCACTCAGGTCGAACCCATCAGCTTTACCAGTCTTGCGACAAATGTACAGCAGAGTGTTGTTCCTGTATAATCCTTCCCATTCCCAACTAAGAACGTGCTCAGGGGTGCAGASTCTGGGACAGCTGAAAGTACGATCACCTCAAGGCTTTCTTTGATGCTGGTCTGCATCACGTTCACTCCAAATAAATCCAGTTTGAATTTAGCACATTCTTCCGAACAATTTGTAATGAATTCCATCCTTGTTAAAATGCATGTCCTTTTCTAGTAGCAGAAGAGGGTCTCTTTCTCTGCATTTGCCATCTATTTTGCACCATCCAACAACRTTTGTTGTTCCTTTTCTTCTTGTCCTCATGAGACTGCTGCTTGATGCCACTTGAACCATTTGGGTTGGCTTTCCCTCTAGGACTATGATGTGTCTTTCTCTTTTAAATCTTTTTCTTTTTCAAGAAGCTTTTTGGGACTTTTCCTCATTGTCCCTATATACACCTGATCCTGCGACATTGCCTTTTTGTTGTGGCTTTCCATTATAGTAGGCAACAATTTTATGACTTTATTAATTTCATTATTTTTAAAAAAMCAGTATTTTCTACATACCACAGATATTAGTAAATATATCTGTAATTTATCTATATATGTATAGATATAATTATGCATAATTGCACAGCCATTTTTACATATARAAATATTTACATGTGGCTATAGATAAGCATACAGATGGGTAGATGGATGGATGAGGGCTTCCTGTGCCTATAGAAATGGCCAAAGAATCACTGGGCATTCTTACATCACATGGAGTATAGATGTGACAAAATGGCAGCTGTGACAAAATGGCTCACCCTGTTGGGCTATAGGAGGGGCTTACTTCTGTGTTAAACTAGAAGGTGTGGCTTTAATTGCCATCCAATCACTGGGCAYTCTGGGATCACATGGTATATGGCAGTGTCAAAAATGGCAGCCCCCAGCAGCAAAGGGAGACAGGGTAAGCCTGTCATGTGACTGGAAAGGGTGAGGGACTTYTAGGCCCAAGGGGTCATGTGACCATAAAAGTGAGGGTCATGGCATCATTGCTTTCTTATCCTGCGTGAAAGCTGTCCTTTAACTACTCAACAGGTACATCGGATATTCTGTAATTCCCCATTCTCTAGTGTGCATAAACACGACACTCAATCTTTGTGTTACTTCTGAATGACAGATTAAATGCTTTTCATTCTGAAGAAAAAATAAAATACAGAATATAAGGGTAAACAAATAAATAAAACAAACCCCCAAAACCAAACCTTTGCAATATTATATACTATTTAGTARTGCAAGAAATAATTGCATGGGGAAAAAATAACAATCTTAGGTAAAGAAAATGTGTTACCAATGTCATTCTGATTTTATTTTTTTTCTTTACCAAACAGTTCACAGTATTTTGTTTTGTTCCACTGTAAAACAGTTTTTATGTGAACAAAATGGGGAATGCTGATTTCTTTTTTCCATCCTACTAAATTAAGTTCCCCCAAATTATGTTGAATGTAACTAGGGACTGCAGTGCTCAACTTTCAGATGTTTAAATGCCGAGAGATACACAGCCTCAGCGCATTTGTGGGACTCTCTCCTGCTGTTCTGCTCCCTTGCCCTAATGAGGAATTGTGGTTGTACATTAATTATAAAGAAAAAATGTTAATATATCTAAAAGTTACCCTGCTTATTCTGCATCTTTTGGGTTGGATTGAACTATTTTAATCATGGAGCTTTTGTAATATTTTGCTTCCTTTCAAGTATTAGCTAAGTTAACACAAAAGGCAATATGGATGCATTGAAGTACACTTGGAATTCTGGCCAGTCCAGATCTCCAGTCCTCTTTACCAATCCAAAATATTATAACAATATATTTTCAGAAAGACTTATCAAATATCTAATAAGAACTAATTACAATACAGTTATATAAAAATGCAATTACACTCTTTTAAAAAAAAAATAATTAAGTAGCTATCACTAATGCTTATAAGCAGAAATGATAGCACAGATAACTCTTCTGACTTTATAAGTATTCACAAGGTATTACAATCAAGTTTGTAATGTTGACATGTCAATTGGCATATTTACACAATTTTCCWTTACAACAGGGGTAGGTTGATTCAAAGTTACATTCACTTGCCTGAATTAAGTGATCCTATGAAGTGTCCTGCACTAGGAAATACTCCCAGTCCCAGCAGCTCCTATGTGTTACACAGCTGTCCCCATGCCCTGCCTGCACTGATGTAACCCAGCGGGGCGGCCTGTTTTGCCTGCCTGCCATCAGCATCGCCTTGGGAAGGGAATAATTAGATAGGTGAAGTTGCTGGAGCAAACAAACGTCAAAGCCCTTTCACAGAATACTCAGTGATGAGTGCAAAACCACAGCACATGGCCCCTGCCAAGCCCCTGCCCCAGCTGCAAGCTCACGCTGCCAGGCAAATAGTTGAGGTGAGCAGCATGCGCGGCTTCGAATGAGCTCCGTTGCAGAAAGAGCCAAGCAGTGGAGCACTTGGCTGGCAAGTGCTAGCAAACGCACACATTGCCTAGGGCCTCTCAGCTTGTGTGTATTAGACTGGCTACCCATTTTATTCTGTTAAAAATTAATGCTCAGGTGAAACTAATAATTTTACAGCTGGTAATAGAAATATGGACAAAAGTACTATAAATATTATTTTCACATGGCATGTAAATTTTGCTTTGATTCTTCTTTCTTTCCTTTCAGCTCTCCTCCATAAAACTATAATAATAATAATAATAATAATAATAAATAAAATTAAGAAAAAATAGTAAAATAGTAAAATAAAATAATTTAAAAGCAAATAAACCAAACCAAACCAAACCCTTTCTAGTGACAGAAATACTCTCAGACATSGCAAAATATGCAAATTTAATTTGCTTCATAGAAGGGAATGTTACTAGATGAGTGCTTCAATAGCTGACCCACAGTGTATCTTGACTAAATATCTGTTTGAAGATATGAGTAGCTAGATGGAAGCAATTGTCCTCAGGATGGCCTAAATACCTCATACTGTGTTCATTAAGGACATGACTCAGAGTACTGTGTTAGGATTCATAGGGTTCTCTGCTCAATTCGATCATCTTTAGAAGCTCACAAGATCACAGGCCAGATTCATCAAAGCAAGGGATAGAAGAGATTTCCCTTTGTACAGCTTGGATGTGGAGCTATTTTAAATTAAACAATATTTTAATAAATATAGTTTTCATTTCATTAATAGTTTTGCATTTYRTAGTGGATGGGTGGATGACTGCTAAAGCGAGTATGGTATGAAAAGCTATGTACTTGTTTATATAACATTTTCAATTTTATACTGGAACTTTTGTGCTATTATCTGGTAGAAAATGCTGTTAATTTATGACTGTCTTAATATAATAATAATGGGGCCTCAATACCAATTTTTTTCCATACATGATGCAATTTGCATAAGATGATAGACTGCTGTTTGGACTTTTAAATTAGTAAAAGGACAAGATAACTCTAAAAAAAAAAAAAAAATTGGCAGTGATGAGGTTGTGGAGAGAAGTCCCAAAGCGATCAAAAGGGACTTCAGGGCACTGGGGTGATCAGGAGCACAGGTAGTGTGTGGCAGGGAAGAATACTGTAAGAAACAGGAAAACACACCTGATTAACATGTGGCTCAGAGGCTGGGGCCATCGGTGGAATTTTGGCTTTTTTGATCATGGGGAGGTTTACACGGCACCGGGCCTGCTGGCAAAGGATGGAGTGCTGCGATAGRTGGTTATAAGCTCTTCAGAAGGAATAGGTGAGGAAGGAGAGGGGRTGGGGTGGCTCTGTATGTTAGGGAGTGTTTTGACTGTACAGAGCTCGTCGACTGTGATGATCAGGTCGAGTGTTTGTSGGTAAGGACGAGGGGGAAGGCCAACAAGGCAGATATCCTGCTGGGAGTCTGTTATAGACCACCCAACCAGGGTGAASAGGAAGATGAAGCATTCTACAAGCAGCTGGCAGAAGTCTCGCGATCGCTAGCCCTTGTCCTYRTGGGGGACTTCAACTTACCCGACRTCTGCTGGAAATACAACACGGCAGAGAGGAAACAGTCGAGGAGGTTCCTGGAGTGTGTGGAAGATAACTTCCTGACGCAGCTGATAAGCGAGCCTACCAGGGGAGGTGCCTCACTCGACCTGCTGTTKRCYAACAGAGAAGGACTGGTGAGAGATGTGGTGGTCGGAGGCTGTCTTGAGCTTAGAGACCATAAAATGATAGAAGGGCAGAGGGGTCCAGGAAGGCTGGACGTTCTTCAAGGAGGAAGTCTTAAAGGCACAGGAGCAGGCAGTCCCCRTGTGCCRTAAGAAGAGCTGGCGGGCAAGACGACCAACCTGGCTGAACAGGGAGCTTTTGCTGGGACTCAGGAAAAAAAGGAGAGTCTACCACTTTTGGAAGAAGAGGCAGGCAACTCAAGAAGAGTACAGGGATCTCGTTAGGTCATGCAGAGGGAAAATTAAAAAGGCAAAAACCCAGCTAGAGCTCAAATCTGGCCACTGTCATAAGAGACAACAAAAAATGTTTTTACATATATATTAGCAGCAAAAAGAGAGCCAAGGAGAATCTCCCTCCCTTATTGCATGTGGGGGGGAAAATTGCCACCAAGGATGAGGAAAAGGCTGAGGTACTTAAYGCCTTCTTTGCCTCAGTCTTTAGTAGTCAGACCGGTGATCCTCAGGGTATTCGCCCCCTGAGCTGGAAGACAGGGACAGAGAGCAAAATAAACCCCCTATAATCCAAGAGGAACCAGTTAATGAACTGCTATGCCACCTGGACGCTCACAGGTCTATGGGGCCGGATGGGATCCACCCGAGAGTACTGAGGGAGCTGGCGGAGGGGCTTGCCAAGACATTCTCCATCATTTACCAGCGGACCTGGTCAACAGGGGAGGTCCCGGAGAACTGGAGGCTTGCCAGTGTGATGCCCATCTACAAGAAGGGCCAGAAGGAGGATCCAGGGGACTACAGGCCTGTCAGCCTGACCTCGGTGCCGGGGAAGATTCTGGAGCRGTTCATCTTGAGGGCACTCACAAGGCAGGTGCAGGACAACCAGGGTATCAGGCCCASCCAGCATGGGTTCATGAACRGCAGGTCCTRCTTGACCAATCTGATCTCCTTCCATGACCAGGTGACCTGCCTAGTGGATGAAGGGAAGACTGTGGAYGTGGTCTACCCGGACTTTAGTAAAGYTTTTGGCACTGTCTCCCATAGCATTCTTCTAGAGAAGCTGRTGGTTCATGGTGTGGACAGGTGTTTTCTTTGCTGRGTGAAAAACTGGCTGGACGGCCGAGCCCAGAGAGTTGTGGTGAACGGAGTTCAATCCAGTTGGTGGCCGGTCACAAGCGGTGTTCCCCAGGGCTCAGTATTGGGGCCGGTCTTGTAAACAAGATATCTTTATCAATGATCTGGATGAGGGGATTGAGTGCTCCCTCAGTAAGTTTGCAGACAACACCAAATTGGGCAGGAGTGTTGATCTGCCTGAGGGTAGGAAGGCTCTGCAGAGGGATCTGGACAGGCTGGATTCATGGGACGAGGCCAATTGTATGAGGTTCAACAAGGTCAAGTGCTGGATCCTGCACTTTGGTCACAACCCTGGGCAACGCTACAGGCTTGGGGAAGAGTGGCTGGAAAGCTGCCCGGCGGAAAAGGACCTGGGGGTGCTGGTCGACAGCCGGCTGAACATGAGCCGGCAGTGTGCCCAGGTGGCCAAGAAGGCCAACGGCATCCTGGCCTGTATCAGAAACATCAGAAACAGTGTGGCCAGCAGGACTAGGGAGGTGATCGTGCCCCTGTACTCAGCACTGGTGAGGCCGCACCTCGAATACTGTGTTCCATTTTGGGCCTCTCACTACAAGAAGGACATTGAGGTGCTGGAGCGTGTCCAGAGAAGGGCAACGAGGCTGGTGAAGGATCTGGAGCACAGGTCTGATGAGAGCGGCTGAGGGAGCTGGGGTTGTTTAGCCTGGAGAAGAGGAGGCTGAGAGGAGACCTTCTCGCTCTCTACAACTACCTGAAAGGAGGCTGTAGGGGGGTGGATGTTGGTCTCTTCTCCCAAGTAACTAGCAATAGGACGAGAGGAAATGGCCTCAAGTTGCRCCAGGGGAGGTTTAGATTGGACGTTAGGAAAAATTTCTTCACTGAAAGGGTAGTCAAGCATTGGAACAGGCTGCCCAGGGAAGTGGTGGAGTCACCATCCCTGGAGGCATTCAAAAACCGTATAGATGTGGCACTTCGSGACATGGTTTAGTGGTCATGGTGGTGTTKGGTTGACGGTTGGACTTGATGATCTTAGAGGTCTTTTCCAACCTTAATGATTCTATTCTATTCTATTCTATTCTATTCTATTCTATTCTGTTCTATTTTAAATGACACTTTCAATCTTATAAATTAATAGCACTTGTATATATATATAAAATGCAAAAATAATATAAAATTGACCTGTGTCCAAAATCTTTGAGATATAAAATATAACCCCCAAACCAGTGTTATATTACTGGTGYACAAATCTATTATGGTTAGTGACATTTTTAATTATTTATTATTTTGTTGCTTGTAATGCAAGTGAGATTACACAGTACGCAAGTTAGACTCAGCTATTTGAGTCATAAAGCAAATGTCATGAATATGTCACATATTCCTATTTAATTGTTTCCATTTCCCAGCTATTATTGAAATTTTAAATTCTCAATAAAACAATAAAAGTAAAGAAACTAGAACTGTGTAATCCTGTAGTCTACTTCCCAGTGGCTTAGAAAAAACAAGCAAAGTCACTGGAATGAAATTATAGACATGAGCTCAAAATCTTTTCCTGAAGGATGCTACATACTCAGCTCCATTCCTACTCTGTTTCTGTTTTCCTTACAGAAAGAACTCCACTGTTCTTCCATAGTTACTTACAAATATAGTCATCATCCTCCCCCAAAAAACAATATCCTTTCCAGAATATCTCGAGTGTAGCATAGCCACCATAATAATTCTGTCATGRTATCCTTTTTTTGATAGACACAAATAATTCTAACTACATAAACATTACATAATCAAGACACTGTTTTCTTACAGATAGATGTAAATTTTGTAGAATCATAGAAACATTTAGGTTGGAAAAGACCTTTAAGATCATTGAGTCCAACCGTTAACCTAACATTGCCAAATCCACCACTAAACCATGTCCCGAAGCGCCACATCTACATGTTTTTTAAATACCTCCAGGGATGGTGACTCCACCACTTCCCTGGGCAGCCTGTTCCAGTGCTTGACAACCCTTTCGGTGAAGAAAGTCTTCCTAATATCCAGTCTAAACCTCCCCTGGCGCAACTTTGTAGAAAGCAAAGGCATAATATTGATCGTTAGATTTCTCATKTCACAGATAATGTTTATATCTTTTTTTAGTTTAGTAACCAGCTTCTATCGGCCATGTTATATTTTCAGCTATAATTTATGCCTTCCTGTGCAGGTTCTGTTTGAAACTGTTGTCCTATAAATGTCTAAAAAGCTGTCTTATTATCTTTATATTTTTTCCTAAATTCTTCTTGTCCATGATGTTTTTAAAAACCCTAACAATGACAGATATGTCAAAATCAATCATGTTGTCTCATTGTTTTCTTGGTTTTGCACATCTGCCTGTGTGTGACCATCTGTTATCTCATGTCTTACACTTAGATTTTAAATTCTCTTGGGCCAGGAGTGTCTTTATTCTGTGTCTCTACTTTGCCTAGTGTAACAAATTGTTTCATCATTTCAAGAATCTATTATGAGTCTAATTCATATCTTAACTGTATAATTAAAACCACTTGTAAAATAAGCAAAATTCATCTGAGTGTAAAGGAACCTGAGAAAMGTTCTGTGACCCTGCCCTGTCAAGTCAATGAAAAGTCTAAGTCCTTTTATCAGTAACGTGAAAAATWTTACTTGCTGGGATACACTCTAAGTATGTCAAAATAATTTTGGAAGGAAAAACGGATGAGTAAGGATTACCCYATGACTTATGTATCAAAATGGTGGATAGACTATGTTTTGAGTTCTTTCACAAAAGCTTTAATTTGCCTAGATTGATTCCTAACTTTTAGCATGTAACTGAGGTATTTTCAGCAGTGCAGTTTTCCTTGGTTATAATTTCAGTAGACCAGTATAGATGTGATTATGGCTAATATCGCTACACAATTCTTAGACTAAACTATGCCTGACTGGTAAGAAGTCTGAAAAGTGCTGGTCTGGATGTAATGGTGTAGTTATGAACATAGTMATTTACTTGATATATTAGGATGGTATTCATCTGATGAAAAGTAAAAGGCTACATCTGAACCAATCACTTAAGCTTCACTTACAATCAATAAGAGGAACTGGCATATTTAAAGTTATTCAGCTTACTAAATAAGGACATCTACTTTAGGACAAGCTAAAGTATGCTTTTGGAATGCCCATTTCTTTGAATTGACTAGAAAAAGGACTTGGGATGWCACAACAAGTGTCTATGTTGCAGATATCTCGGAGCAATTACACGCTAAAACCGTTTGACAGCTCCAAGGTTAGATATTTTCACCCAAACACCAGACAGCTATGTTAAATTCTTTGCTTAAATATATCTGCCTCATATTTGTGTGTGTGAGAGTGCTCACCTCCAGAGTGCTAGCACCATATAGTAGGGCACTCAGTCCTTTTTGTTGAAGTGGTCTACATGATACAGCTRTATATCTTTAACTGGAAAGAGTATTTTGCTGTTAGTTTTGTTAATATTTAAGTATGCTATTGTAAACATTTACTAGATGAAGAACTGGATGAAGATTTTCTACTTTCCAAACCAGGAGGCTCAAGAGACTAGTTTCGTTAGCTTGCTTTCCTCTCTTTCTGGCTCAGTGATAATGTAATGACTTCATTCAAAATGAACCGGTATCCCGTTATCCTTCTTCCAGTGATATGTTTTTTGCTCAAAGTTCAATAAAGGTCCTCTGACCATATCCCATATATTAGTAAGAGAAATGTAATTTTTGTCCCTAGTAGGATATTGGTTGAAGTAGGCTTCTACCTTCTGTTAACTGTCAAGACTGAAGGTCTTCTGGATGTGTTAAGAAACAGATATTCAGGTGCTTCGCTCACAACCTCACTGAAATTTAGCTGCCTAAATGTTAAGACTAGCAGCAGTAAAGCGAAGCACAGAAGTTTCCTAAAGGGTAACAGAAAGAAATACTTTAAAGTACTTGCAGAACAAGTACCACTGTAAGGTATTAGGAATTTAAGTTGTCTGGATTGCTCTCTGCATTTTTATATATATAATAAACAGACAGTTTATAATCCTAATATAGGACACTATTTTCCTAACTGTTAGGCATCTAAAGCTGGATATGAAGAGTCTGTAAGAAGATCATAGTGAGTAATGGTTAGCGTATCTGCTTCTTGCTCCATCTACTAGATGATTACYTCCCATACATCACTAGAGGTATACCTAGTGGTATTTGGAACTTATAATTCATTTGAATTCTTGTTGTGTGGGGTTTTTTTTAACTAATTTTTTCTATCATATTGAAAATCTTGTACTTATTTTATTCAGCCAAAATATGCATATTTTCCCTGTCAAAGAAAAAAAAGAAAAAAGTTTCTGCTTTTTTCATAGTAACATCAATTTTTGTAACTATATATAGTATGTTTCATTTATAATTTCCTTTTCTTTCTTGATTTCCTTTTCTTAAAACACACCCAGTTCAGACACTGTTACTGACATATTTGTTGACCATTTGCCCTGTTTTTGAATATCTCCCTTCCTGTTGTGTTATCTTTGTTTTTCATCTAAAGACACTAGTAACCTCAATTGTACTACAAAAATTAATGCAAAACATTTAACATAAATGAAGTATGAAACATTCCTGGAACTTTAAAATGTGCTACAGCTTTTAACAGCAGTGAATAGGCCTCTACKTTGTGAAAAGGTTATATTTACTTTTTCTGATGTGTTTGGATATACATATAAACTGCCTGCAGTCAGATATTGAATCCCATTCTAAAGCTTGATTCCATTTTTTAAACATAGACAATTATTGTCATTTTAGGCATCCTTGATGATCTTTCTTGGCCTTTGGATGCCCAGAATGGCAAAACTCTCCGTCAGGTGCCATATATCTCTCATACATACCAGTTCTATATAGRTGTCTAATATAACCTGCAGCATCTAAGATGGCTCTTGGGGGCTATGTTTAAGGAATTGAATTGAGCTTCCACTGTATCACAAAACATATGCATTCAAATACCAACTTTTGTTGTCTTTTATGCACTGGGATCATACTAAAATGTCATTCATAATTTTTTCATGAAGTATCACTTCTTGATAATTCCTTTGACGGTAAAGCAGGATTACACATACATTTTCTGACTTGTCTTAACACTATTTAAAAAAAAATCAAAMCACTTGAAAGTCATTGGAGAATATCTATAGGACCTGAAGGGTTCTTCTTCCTGGATTCTAGAAATGTCATCCTTCTATTCCTTGCTATAAAGAGGGGTTTAACTTGTGGTTTTATTTGCCATCAGGGACAAAGCCTAACAGGAGATGACTTCACCACAAACAAGGAAGCAAAACTAAGCCAGTTAAAAAGTACTCTCAGATTTTGAAAAAGTGAATTGCTTTATAATTTTATTGAAAATTGTGGAAAACAGTGATTTTCATCTGTGTTTAAATTTACATTTGGGATTTGTAAAATGTAAAGCGGGAAAACATAGGGGAATGAAAATAAAAACAAATGGTATGCATGTGAACTGAATTTCATGCAGCTCTAGTAATATTCAACTGAATGCAGACCTGAAGATTTAAAACAGAACAGTATGAAAGTAAGAAGCTGTAACACAGCCACACASTCTAAGGAGATGACAGAAATTAATCCAAAGATGAGAGATAGAATTTAATCTTTGAAATGGAACAAGGACAAGACTTAAGTGAGGAAAAGWGTTTTAGAGAAACTAGCAGAAAGGCAACTTGTGAAAAGGAAATAAAAGGACCTAAAGGTAATCTACTTGGATATAGTGAGCTGTTTGAGACCATATGAGAAGATAACAGAGAACAACTAAATAAATATATATGTGGTGTAATAACATGAAATATTTAAAGAAAACCAGGTGCAAGTATCGCTGAAAGTGAGAAAATAACTGCTAAAGGGAAACAAAAATGGTTTTCCTCAAAGGAGTTGAAAAATAAAAGTTTTTTCTACAGTCTAAGAAAGAGAAAAACTGTATTTTAGTTTACTTTGTGGTTTGTTGTTTGTTTTTTTTTTTTTTATATACACTGTACTATTTATGGAATGTGTCTGAAGGAAGTACTCAAGAGACTAACAAAACTTATTTGCCTTGAGAAAAAGTATTTAATTAGAAGTCAAACACATTTCTAGAAACCTGCAGAAGAGGGAGCTTTAGAGTGATTAGGATGTAATCTATAGAAACATGATGGGTCAAACATGACACAACACAGATTTAYTTATTTGCATCTGGTCTGCACTTGAAAATGTCTGCACAAGAAAATGTAAATAATTGGAGAAGTCAAGTATAACAGTTTTACACTAATATTTTAGGCACAAGTAGACCATGAAATCAGTCCATTAAACATCCACTGTGGTGTTCTACACGTTTCATCACATCCTTTTTTTTCCAGGTATCTTCCTCTTTTCCCTTTACATTAATTTTGTTTCCTGACCTACTGATTCTRTCTTCTCTCAGTTCTTTACTCTTTGTTCCCTTTTAACCCATTCTTGATATATTCCTTTAATTCTCATGAGCTTACTGTTTCTTAGTTTCATTTCTGGAGTTCAGTTCACCTGTCTCCTATAATGCTTTCCATACRGTCTGAGATACCAGCCCATTTAGGACAATTGTTCTCTTCCTCCTTGTTTAGAACTGTTAACATGGACTTTCTCCCAGTTTCTTCTTGTCCCTCTCTGGAGAARCTGAGAGAAAGAAACAACTCTCACAGTGCAGAAATAATTATACACCTTAGTGACTAGTATGAATGTTCTAGCAGCTTTCCAAATGGTAGGATTTGTATTATCTAAATTTAGCCTTAGAAGATGTTGGTATCTAATTTAGGTTAGTCAATACAGGCTGTTAGGACTATCTGATGGTAATTTGATTCAGTCCTGAGATACTTGCATAGGTAATTTTCCTTTGAAGTGTATCTCCCTCTTTCCATTGGCAGTAGAAACCTATATGACTAGCTTTGACAAAACCACAATCATTGAATTAACCTAAACCAACTTCAGACATTTGTATAGACCTTTCTATCAGAAATGGTCATTTTAAATCTGCATATAATGACTAGAAAGAGACAGGGACTTTGGGACAGGGACTACATCCAAATTTAGGCAAGATGAATTATCCTGTGGAGCTATGGGGTCTTTCTGCAGTTATATGACCCTGTAGGGCTTGCAGGGACCCACAGCAGCAGAAGAGAATGCCGAAGAGCGAAATGATTCAAGCCTGTGTCTGCATGGAGCTGTGGGAGGAAACGTGATGCTATGGGGAGGTACCTAGAAAGGCTATGCAGAAGAGACACAGCAGCAACCTCAGACTCTTGCTGTGGGCAAAAGGGAACAGTCCACACAGACACATACAGAGCTACGGGTTTGCTGTTAGTCCGGTTAATGTTTTAACCGTCTAATAGTCTAAACTGTCAGTATAGAAAAAACTCACTAATAATACAGATAAAATGCTCAAATGGGCCTCAGAAATGGTCTGCAAAATACTCCTGGGCCTGAAGGTTGCCAATGTCATCGTCCTCAAAGATGCTGGGCTTGGGGGTGTGACCATAACTCCCTCACRAGGGCCTCACAGACCTCATTGAGAGGAGCGGGATGCCCACAGCAGGGGCAGCCCTCTTGGCCAGGGGTCCTGCTCGGGACTCTGGGGGTGCATTTCTCCCCTACCAAATCCTTCAGGGGGGCTCACAGGGGAGGCGGAAGGTTCTCTCCTTGCCCTGTGACACAAAGGGTTGTTGTTGCTCCAAAGGGCTCCAACCAGCCAAGGCCACCCAGGCCCTCTAAGAAAGACCAGCCCTACCCCTGCCAGGGCCCTGCCACCATGGAGAGGGCCAGAACAGAGCTTTATTTCTTCTCAGCATGGTCTCTTGTGCTGGACTTCACACTTAGTCCTTAAACAAATACTTGGGCAATGAACGTAAAGAGAAAATGTAATCTTTATTTTKTATCACATGTTTTTCTAGGGGCTATGAATGAATACATGGACATATATACTTATGTGCATATTTTTGTAGCAGGTCATTAATATAATGATATAGATACTTGAATTTGAAGCAATTKGAAGAATGTCTTTTTGGGAGTGGAGCACAGGATTGGATCTGGCGTTAGCAAGCCATTTCTTTACGGACCTTCAGTGATGTACTGTAATGTAATATAACTGCTCCAGATTTGTATGGCATATGTCAAATAATAAATTAAATGTTTCTGCACCTATTAAAATGACARAAATGTTAATCCATGGATAATGAGGTCTTGATCTTATTATTCCTTCCTAGTTAAGCTCCCATTGCATTCAGCAGAAAATTTACCAAAGTAAATGAAGGATTAGGCCTTTGACTTTTACTTTTTTTTTTTTAACCTATTACTGAAATAGCTACCAAAAAAAAAAAAAAAAGGTAAAAAAGAAAAAAAAAAGATACCAAGGTTTTGGAAGCATCTGAATTTGAGAAAGCATTTCTGATGAGATGCATATTAATAGGTCTACTAATAACTCTTGTATTACTGTACAAACTTTATTCATTTTAAGTAATCATGTCATTAAGGAACAGGGGAAAAAAAAAGATAAATTTGGCTTTTCGTTATGTTTCCTAGTTGTAAAATAAAATGTATTATTCATCTATAGTCACTAAGCTGTGTTGCATGTCATAAAAGTAGCTGTGTATTCTAAAGTTATAGGAATCTTTTAAATATGTCACAGGGGACCATGTGCCCTGATTTTACTAGAACAGCTCTTTGTATTTTATGTCCTAATGCCCCAAGAACTTTTCTTGGATTACTGTAAAGTCCTGGTTTTCATCCATCAAAATACATAGGTGCATTTTTTCCCCTTTCCGTAAAGGGTTTTTCTTCAGTATCWTCTTGTGGCAAGAGCGAATTTCTCATAGCTGGAGTATGCCATAACACGGCAGATGACAACCCTGTGATTTGAACATAATGCTTTTATAAACCATTCTAGCCATTGAAAATTCCTTAATCTGAACCCTCCACTGTAGGTTATGGAGAAATAGAAGATTGTGGAATGAGTATTCTCTGACCATCCTTTTCTCTGCCTTACAGTCCCTTGTGCAATAATGAAAAGCATCAGATGAAGGATACCTAGAAGTGATCTATGCTGCATGCTTTTCTTAGTTCCACTTCAGAACAAAGTTGCTGGTTTTTTTCTTTTTCTTTTTTTTTTCCCTTCATCTGGGCAAAACAAATCAAAGCAAATCCCCACCCCCCAAACATTCTCAGGGTATGTTATCATTTGTTGTTTGAAACAATGAGCACTTAATAGTGAGCTTAATTTATATTTGACAGTGTAAGCTGCATGTCTYGAAGGTTGGAAGAGTGAAGATGAGCAACCATATGTTAGTGGACCCCATTAGCAGAACCCATTCACAGAGCTCTCTTGTTTATTTAAGCTGCTCAGTGCCAGCAGTGCTGAGACCTGCTAATTTGGAGGAAGTCAGGCTAAAAAGATAAAGTTAATAACAAATCAAAGCATACGTGCTTGAGGTACTGCAATTACTACATAAATAAAACTAATGAAACTTTGGGATGATAAGAAGAAACCCCATGAAAAATTAAAGCAGCAGCTGAAATCTTAGTACAAAGTGAATCTTGGTACAAAGAAATCTTGGTACAAAAAGAAGAGCTATAATTGCAAGGTTGGAGTAAAGTGAAGAAAGAGGAATATTATTGAAATGAGATTCACCTAAATATGTTTAAAGTGTTATGCTTACTTTAAGCTAAAAAAACATAATACACATAGTACAGATWTGCATTTATAATTATGGTGGGAAGTGATGGGATCCAGTCCAAGAATGACTGCCTGCCTTTCCAATATTATATTGCACAAAAGGTMTATTGGTGTGTTTAATAAGATGTCCTATACACTAACTGGTCTTGTGTTGTTTATTGGAGATAAAACTGATGAACATTTTTCTAGAAATCTAGCTGAATAGAAGTTTCAAGGAGAATAATAGCTTTTTATCATATATATGGAAATAAAAAAGAATCATAATTTAAAATATTTATTTATTTACTTATTTTCCTTATAAGTTTCACAGAAACAGGTCATCTAAATTTAGACATCTGTAATGAAAACATCTGTGTAAGCTGGCTAGTTTTTATTGACAGTGGATGGATGGGCACTTTATGACATAGYTCATGATGTTTTCAGATGTCTACTTCAGATTAGATGAACTATGTCTTAAAACTGCATATTTCTCTCCATCCCTCTGTAAAGGATACTTAGGGTGGTTGTCACAGAAAAAGATATCTACTCCATAGATATTTACTTTCATATCACCCACCTTCCCCTGAGTCATTGTAAATGTATGCAAACTCAGAACCTGCTCAATAGCACACAAGAAAGGATTTACTTTTTTTTAATGGTGGGCAAACACCCTTAGAAGATTACAATACTCTCTTCTCAACAGTAAAAATCTCACACTGTTGAGAGAAGTCTTAGTAAAGAGGAATCTTTGCTGAAACTGTAAAAGACAACAGCGGAATTGAGACAACACTAAAAAGGCCTGACCTCAGCCATTGAACAATGCTAAAATCAAGTTATGGTGGTAAAAAGATAGAACTTCAGAAGAGCACTAGGTTCCATAAGTACACTCAAGGAATTTGGGSTACGTTTCTTGTATCAAACTATGCAATGCCTTTAAAAGATGTGGACAAAAAATTCCCTAGGCTACTAGAAGCAGCTTACCAATCAGATGATCATGTGAGTGAATGAGTAATTAATGGATTATTGCTAAATTTATTGTAATCATGGATGAGATTGACCTTCCCTAATGCAAGTGCTTAAGGTGTGGCATGTAAATCTAAAATAAGCATGTGCTGTCAATGTGGATGGTAGGTATGGTAATTTCTCTTCCTCATCTGTTTTCATACATAGGGTGCTGGTTTTTTTTCCCTCCTGACCTTTTCAGAGGAAGACTGAATATCAGACATATCCACCTCATTGATTTGAATTTGATGATTTTGCTGTCCTCATAGTTCCACACAAGGGAGGGAAACACATCACATCTAAGATATGTTTCCTTTTATCCCAGCTTAAGCACTGTAAAAATATCAAGTGACTCATACTTCTTCTCCTTCATCACCTCCCCAAATATTTTTCTCCACTGACTGGTGGAGACTAGTGTGACCAGCTACAGTGAAAATGTCAATGTTAGGTTATTTCAATATCATCCTCAGTAGTGGCAAAGCATTAGAGTCCTAAAATTAAGTGAAATGAATCCCAGTCTTTGTTTTGAAATAAAGTAAATTTGTTTTGATTGGCTGGCCCCACAGTTGTAGTTTCTGGAACTATTTAAAACCTGACCTGTTTTCTTAGGATTTTTTTTCAAATATTTATAGCACTGCTTAAAACCCCCCCAAAAATTAGCTAAATAACTATATTTGCACAAGTGCATTGGTGCATGTAATACAGTTATGTAATATTAGTATGTTTATGGGTATATATTCAATACAGATTTAGTTTATTAAAATTGAAATGTCATTGACAACCCTTTCAGTGAAGAAATTTTTCCTAACGTCCAATCTAAACCTCCCCTGGCGCAACTTGAGGCCATTTCCTCTTGTCCTATTGCTAGTTACYTGGGAGAAGAGACCAACACCCACCTCGCTACAACCTCCTTTCAGGTAGTTGTAGAGTGTGATAAAGTCTCCTCTCAGCCTCCTTTTCTCCAGGCTAAACAACCCCAGCTCCCTCAGCCACTCCTCATAAGGCTTGTGCTCTAGACCCTTCACCAGCTTTGTTGCCCTTCTCTGGACACGCTCCAGCACCTCAATGTCCCAGATGTGGCRCTTCAGGACATGGTTTAATGGGCATGGTGGTGTTGGGTTGATGGTTGGACTTGTTCTTAGAGGTCTTTTCCAACCTTAGTGATTTTATGATTCTGTGATTCTAACTATGCAAGCTAAATATTTATGTGAGGCTGTTGAGTTCTTTTGAATCAATACGTTCCATATTCTATCTGCAAATTTGAAAGCACAGCAGATGTTGAAGAGCGATAAAGCTAATACYACCACATAAATTATAATTTGGAATTTCTCCTGGTGGTAAATTGTCCCTTGGAGTTTTTACTGGGTTTCCACTACAAGTACATCCTTGACCAATGACCTTAACAGCAGTTTACCAGTGTACATTATCACATATAATTTAGGTCCCAACTATATATAGCAAAACAATAAATTAGACCACATTCTGGAAAAAAGTCTGTTAGAAATATCACTGCATCAAAATTACTTGGGAGATACCTGAATGCCATGTCTGTACAGCGAGGGAAGCATGGACAATTGCTCCAGCTTTGGACTGGAAGACTTSTGATATGCTCAGTGCTGCTTGTTTTACACTCCTCTGTTCCTACCTTTCAATCTCTGTTGACCTTACTTCTTTTTTAAAAAAAGAAAGAGAGCAACTTTTCTTCTGAACTTTCACCTGTCAGGTGTGACAAACTACATAGATGCAATGAAGAACTTAGTCCTCTGAGTTTACCGATCCTCTAGTTTAAATGTAACAAATTATAATAAATTACCCTTCTCTCAAAATGTGTCCTTAATAACATTTTCAAGATGGAAAATGTTTTATAACCTTGAAAATGACATCTTCTAATGTCAAATTTAATAAAGTTGGTATGACTACCTTATAATCGTAGAAGATAATTAAGTTAATTGTAGTACCTGAACTAATTAGTTCCAAGTTCATTCTCTTATTATGTATAAAAGTTTCAGGACATGTTTTTAAATTAAATAAAACAGACAGGGCTCAACCTAATTTCCTATATTATATACTGTGTTTTGCTGTTGTTTTTATCATAAATACATATATAGCCATTTAATTAAATAATGTGTTTTCCTTCCAAGGTTAGATATGTGAACTCAATAGTCTCTAAGTCTCCTTCCTGCTGTGTGTCCTGTATTTCTAAAATATCTCTGGATGAATAAACAAAAGGCTTATTTAACAAAAAACCAACCAACCAAMCAAACAAACAAAAAACAAACAAACAAACAAAAAAAATACCACTAAATGTCTTAATATTTCGGAATACATTCCATGTAAAAATAACTCTCTTATAATATGTGCATGAGAAGAACTTTTGTGCAACATAATTTTTGGGCAAATGTGTGGATTTTTTTACATTTGTTGCTCTATACGGTTATATGTTTAGTGTGCTAACCATATTATATGTGGATGCCAGCAGCATAGAGTTGGGAAAGAAAAGAAAGAAAAGAAAGAAAAGAAAGAAAGAAAAGGAAGGAAGGAAGGAAGGAAGGAAGGAAGGAAGGAAGGAAGGAAGGAAGGAAGGAAGGAAGGAAGGAAAAGAAAAAGAAAGAAAGAAAGAA
>JASVER010000002.1:14343225-14417917 GCA_030449065.1 Oceanodroma leucorhoa | reverse complement strand
AAGGAAGGAAGGAAGGAAGGAAGGAAGGAAGGAAGGAAGGAAGGAAGGAAGGAAGGAAGGAAGGATATTTAACACAGAATAAAATACAAATCTAGGAAACAGGAAGATACGTGTAACTCTACCCACATTTCATTCCCACTCATCTTCCGCATACTGGTTGGACTGCAAATTTTGGGCCTTAGAAGTCAGAAGGAATGCCCGTAGTACACACAGCAATACAAAGTGATAGAAATTCCCTTCGTCCTACTGAGGTAATACATCTGCAGGGTTCAGAGGAGGGCCTTGGACAAACAGGAGGTCAGGTTCTGGCACAGAACTGCAGGCCTAGTTCTGTTTTTTGGCTTAGCTAACTGTCTCAGACCAAATAGCATATACTCTGTCAGTATGATGTAAGGATATCACAGTTTTTGCTTATTTTGGTTCTATAGTTAAATTATTCCAGAAACAACTGAGCCTCTTTGTGTAGCACCGTACTAACTTTGTATAGCACTATACTGGCATAGACATATAGTAAGTTATAAGGCAAAAATACAGTTGCCCCTAGGAGTACAATAGACCTGATTCATATGCTACACCCATGTAATGGAGAAACTAAAAGAAAACCTATGTATATTCTAATAAATTGAAGACTGACAGGCAGTTCCCAGGCATTGGAAGGCTACTATTTGTCTGGTTATATTGATGGAAAAGATCCCTAGAAGATATTTATCTTATGCCAACAAGCATTCTCCCAAACATGCATCTGGGAATAGTTCAGGATTTAACATAGGATGGGGACTATTGTTAAAAGGGTTGTTGCCATCTTTTTTTGCAGAGTAAGAGAGTTTAATAATGGGCTGTTCAGGTAATTTGACCTCATGRCTAGAAGTGTCAGGAATTTATTTTTGTAGATGAAAACAGAGTGATTTCTTTGCAAGAAATCCTACTGGGGATGATAATTTTCCCCAAGTTTAGGACTGTGTCATGTAAGGGTGGTTCAGGTAAGCAGTTGCCTCTAGCAAGTTTTGTTCATGCTGCTGTTGCTGCCTTTTTACCCCATTCAGCTCTGCTTTTCCCCCTCCTGTTTGCCTCCTATATCTGAAGTGTTGTGACTTTATTCTTCTTATAAGGCTCTCCCTTTTAATAGTTGAAGGGAAAACAAGTGGGAACACATAGGTGATGCAGTGGAGCGCTAGTGTACTCCATGCTAGCTCAAAACCTTATAGGGACAATGTGGGGCAAAAAAAAAAGGCACATTTCCCACTATTTATGTCAATCTGAATCTCTCTTATAGGATGTGAAAGGGCCGTACATTTCCCTTCATCTATTTTCAGTGGAAAGGAGATGATACTGGAATTCATAAAGCCCCTGTAATTAACAGTAAAAATCACATCAAATATGTACACTTGAAATGTCAGAGCTGCCCTGGCCGAGTGTATTATCTGGATTTCACTACATGATTGCTCTCCTACTTACAATACTGAATCTCCAAGGTGACAGTGTATGTGCATCTGCTTGTGGGTGTATTACATTTTCCTTGCATCTAGTATGTTGAAAAGCAAACAATCTGTAAAGACAAACACTTCCTTATTTTTTCATATGTGGGAAGTGAGCAAACTGGAACATCATGTTCTCTTGCTCAAATCTATGTAAATGGAAGTTAAATGCCTTTGGAACAGCTAAGAAAACAAACTAGAAAAAAGAAGAAGGAACAAGAGGCAGAAACCACTTCTTTGGCTCTGTTTTGAATCAGTCTTGGCATTCAGAGAAGATGCTGGGGCAGCTGCCTCAGGAAAACAGGCAGGAACAGTTAAACTATTGTATAAAAAGAAGAAAATGTCTGCTAGTTAAAAAATGCAAAGCTGTAGCCATTGGTAATATACATGGAAATGTGCTTGGCAGTAACTGCAGAATCAGGGACAGAATGCAGATGGCTAAATGGCAGTGTCAGAGGCATCTTCTCCCACTATGCTCTCTAGGGCAAAACACATTTTTGAGATTCAGGCCTTGTACCTATATTGTCCAGGGGGTTCATGTTCTGAGACTTCCACTGTAGCTTGAACTGGACAGTAATGCTTCCCATCAATGATAAAATGTATCTAAATAACAGACATCAATAATGTCTATTGATTAAATGGATATGAAATAAGTATTATTTTTATAGTTCATAAATATATATGGCAAAAAGGATATGAGTTCTCTCCATTCTATTTCCAACTATTCAGAAGAGCTGAAGATGACAAATTCAGACAGACATCTGCAGTTTATGTAGATGACACTCAACCAAAATGTTGTGAAGCCATTAACCAAATAATAGTACTACATCCCCTTTTCAGATGTATTATGTTCAAATATTATGCATGAAAAATTTCACATCAATATTGATTGAACTGTATCTTGTAAACCAACAGTGTGCCTCAATAGACTGTCAGATTGTACCCCAAAATTTTACATCATTGCAGTTGTTTGTGGCTGTAAGAAGGGTGCCAGACCACACTCATCAAAACCAATAATTAATAAAAGTTTCCTTCAATACAGTTTCAGCAAAGTAATCATGTTGAATAAAATGGATTTATAAAGAATTCTAAATGTTGCAAATAAGTAAAGCAGTAGCTGCAATATTAAATTTCTTTCTTTTAATGGTAATGTAAGTTAGGTGGTCATGTCTCTGTTTAACAGTTTGAAGTGCTAAGGAGAAACATGTGATTTTGCCTTTGGTCCTTTACTATATCTACAGATGGCCAGTGTCAGTACTAGTCAAGAGATGTTCCTGCAGAAGTAAGAGTCAGGGAAGGGATTAAGTTAGATAAAAGATGTCCTTCAAATTGAAGAAGAAAATGAGTGCTGGTAAAACATCAGTTCAGGGAATGGGAAAGCCCTACAGGGACATCCTACAGCTGGGAATCCAGGACAGTTGGAAGGAAAGATAATTACATAAATATGACATAGTTATTTGGACTACAATTCATAGAAAATCAAAAGACTCTTTAAACTAGTCATTAATTAAAATTACACAAAAATGTAACTTGAAAAGTTTCTTACTTTTTACATTATTTTAACATTAYTTTCTTGAGAAATTGTGATAATTGATCTCATGAAGATTTTTTTTTATGTAAAGATCTTTGCAGCTCACAGAAATCCATGTTGAAAAATTACTCAAAACATTCACATAGAAATAAATGTTATAGATACATGCACACACACATACATGCATTTATGCACTTACATATGCATGCACGCATACATGCATACATTTATAAACACAAAAGGTGTGGAACTCAGCAAAAATGTCAAATGTGAGCTGTGCCTGTGGTCAGCAGCTGAGTACACACTGTATAATTTACAAAATGTCAACATTGTCAAAAAATTTAAAAAACTGCCAGAATGAGCTTTTGACACATACCTACTCTTTAATAARTAGTCTGTCCTTGGCACATAGACTTAAACAGCTTATCATTCAAAATTTCCCTGTCCCTAAAGTTAAGCCCTATCTATTAAAAGGCCTGGGAAGATAATACACCATCTAGATTACACCTGATTTGTGTCCCTCCTATCAAAATTAAGAAAATGGTGAGACTGGACCTAAGAAGAAAGGTCTGCCTGCACAAATGTTTACTGTTCTTTGTAATACTCTAAACGACTTGAGAGAGTAAAGGAGAGCTGGTGAACATGAAACTCTTTAGGAGAGGCAGGTGGAGAGCTGGCTATAGGACATCTCAAATGGCATCAGAAACTTATGCTTAAGCAGTTGAATTAAGCCATGGCAATTTTCTTGACTACCTTTTCATTGACCATAACGTTAATGAATATAATGTTAGACATTTGGCATTAGGTATTTGGCTGACRTGTGGATGCCTTCATGTGTTCATGTTTGGCTGTGGAAGACTTTGCCAAAGTGTCTGTGAGTGAACAGAAATCAGAAGTCTGATCAGCTTCTTCAATAACTACATTGTGAATCACAAGTTAAAACTGTTTTGGAAAAAGAAGCGGTACTCATGGGACACAGTGGAAAAGGGAAAATATTTTTTCTTGTGTATGGCTGTGAAGAGTTATTTTGGATGTTGTAGTCAGTGAAACAACCTTGGGAACTTTCAGGTAAGTTTACGCTCACAGACTGATATGAATTCAATCTTTGRTCCTGATGTGTTCTTTACTTCCCTTAAAGCTCAACAGTAGTCATTAAAAGTCTTCATATGGATATCTGCTTATTTAGACTTCATCATATAATGCATGCATGCCAGGCAGTAGATCCCAGGGTGTACTTCTCAATTCAATATTAGGAATGGAGAGGTTAAGATGAATCATATCAGACCCTTATTACCATAGATACCTACATCAACTTTTGCGTTGGTCTTAAAGCAGAATGAAGTGCCTTGGAAAATAATGCCCTCAGCTCAATGACTTGGCTTAGTTTTAATTGCCAGGGCATGTCTTAGGAACGTATTCCAGCTTATCGGCTGTGGCTGCCTCATATACATGGGACTCAGTGCCGGAGCAGCATATGAATGCATACTAGCCTCACTTACGACAATCTGYCATACGTGGCAGAGCGTTCATCACGTGGTTGCCTGTGGTTCTGTCTGAACCAAATGTATGCAAGGATTGCTGTGTGCAAGTTCTCCCCAAGGAATATGGCTTATATCAGGCTGTTTGGAAATTTTGTTGTAAATTCCTGGTGTTGGTTTCTGTTTCTTTAACAGATGGTACTAGGCTGTTACACAGTTAATGTTGCATATGGGATTAGCAAAAACCTGCAATGTCTTCTGTTGCTTCTTGAAGCTCTTGACTTGTCAGGCCTCTGTAATTGCTTTCTCAAGCAATTGACACATGAGTGTCAAGGTACAGACTTTCTGACATGCAATGATCTGTGATGCCATAAACTATATGACCCCATATCATCTTGTCCTGAAGTCTGCAAATGAAAGTGCCAAGCTTTGCTAGAATTTAAAGCGTGTGACAATTTTTCCACTTATTCCCACTCTGTATAAATCAGTCATATGTGTAAAGAAACAAAAGAAGGAATTAAAGGGATTAAGAAATATTAGAAGGGGATAAAATAGCAAAAACAAACTCAGCAAGGACAACAGCATATGATTTTTTTACCTGAGACATCTGGATGAAGAATAGCTTGATGTTTTTAATCCTTGGCTCCACCAGATACAGAGAGGAATCAATTTGCTGTTCTTCTGTTTTGCTTCTGGATTTCTTAAAATAGTCAATTCTCAGACCTGTCATTRTCAACCTTATAAGTAAATTGCCTTGGAATGAATATCTCTGTTAAGAAGTTGTTTGTGACCATTGCTTTGCACAGAGCTTTCTTCACAAATCATGTTAAACTTGTACGGAGTGTTTTCAGGGTTTCCATGATCCCACTTTGCCACAAAATTTAGAATGATTGTATTATTTAAATAAAAGCTAAGTGTACAGCTCTGATCTGCAGGGTGCTTTTATTTATTCTCAGCAAACCAGCCATATTAAGATGAACATTTCCTGAAAAAGTGAAGGAAAACTTTACAACTTCTTACTGACCCATATATTTACACTTTAATAACAGTCTGCATAAATTGTACTACTTCACAAGCCCCAACTACGACAGCTTTGTGCAACTTCATTTCCTTTCTCACCACTGATGAGTGCAGATGTATTGACTAAGGAAGTCAATCAAGAGCTGATTTTCTAACAATGATTTTAACATGTAATAAAAAATAGCAAATTGTAAAAAATTGTAAATAAAGAATGTACATTCAGTTCATGGTAATAGGGACCTACACAATATGTAGCCTTCCAAGCAATRTATTTATCTCACTACTGAATGGAAGAGATCTTTTCCTCCCTAATCCTTTCTCAAGAGGCAGCTGATCATGCAGAAGCAGAGTAGAGAACGTAAGTGATCCTCTCATCTTCATAGTCAATCAGCTGTGAAGAAACATGGAAGTGTAACCCTTTTTCTTTCCATAAACCCTCCTTAAGATCCCCTGCAGCAGGGTTTAGCTCCCTGTGGATTTTAGCTTGTTTAATTAACACTTTTCCATAGATATAGTGAAACGTGCTTAGACTGGTTTCCAAAGACTCCTAAAACAAAGGTTTTATCAAAGTTTATGGTCCCTTTGATAGTACTGTGACAACTGTGAAAGACTTTGGGGAAGATGGAAGTGATGAATGAATGGTTGTGCTGTTTCTTCCCAACAGAGAAATGAGAAAGACATTTGGAATTAATGTGTCTTAGAGRAAGTCTACTGAAGTCCATCTGAATTTGAGTCTTTTGACTCAGAATCAATTTGGAATTAACGTGACAAAGGAGTTAACTCGACAGAATGCCAGTTTAACAGTCCTTAGTCAGTTGACACCTAAAAATCGTCAATCTCCTAATGCAGGCTGGAAGTAGAGACTACCCTTATGACCATAAACATGGAAGAAATGAAACAACAGAGGACACACATGAATAAAATTTGTGCATAAAAGTTGGATTTCCTTTTGCCTGTGTGTAGAGGCTATATTCTTATCAAAATACAGTCGTCTGGTGTCATTTAAGATATCCTGGGGTAACCTGCCTGGTCTCCTGAAGTGAGTCCAGACAGATGTAGGTTTCCCATATTTCCTTGTCCTACATCTACTAGTTCTTTTGTGCAGATATCATGTACCTCGTGGCATCTGAAATAATAAAAATGCTTATGTTTAACACCACCTTTGTTGTGCAAGTTCATATTGTGTTCAGCACATTCAGTTCAATCTAATTAGCAGTGTGAGATTCAGTTGCTTACATATAGGCATCCATTGACATTTCAGACAATTTAAACTTTCTAAAAGGCTGGAAGCCTTTTATGATTTAGGATAGATGTGCTGCTGTGTTCAGCTTTGCAAGAAGTGAAGCATGAAAGGTGAAAAAATGGGATCTATATGTTCTGTATGTACAAGCCATAAAATGTGAAAATATGTCCTCCACCTCTGTTTTCAATCCAGAATGAAAATAATTATGATAAAAATTTTATCTGAATAAACTTATTTACATCAGTCTTAAGATTTTTGCCAGACTTGTAGAACATCTCCTTTTTAAAGGACTAAATTATTTTAAATTGATTAATTCTGAAACTACATGTTGTTTCACTGCCTAAAGCCATATAGGCTTCATTAAACTAGAAAGTCAGAGGTAAATGAATTTAGGCAACTGTGAAAGCAACTGTTTAAGGGAATTTTGAGAGAAAGCATACCCTTAAGTTAGAGTTATATATGTGTTTGTGGGATTTACTATGTTTCAAAACATTAAGTAATATCATAAAGATTACTAGGGCAGAATTTAAATAATCAGTTCAGCAACATGTGGGTATAATACAGAAAGTGGTTTTTGTGGCTGTGGACAAGGCATGTGTTATCGTATGATCTAAAATTGTTCCTACTGACTTAAAGTTGTAGGTGTAAGTGTAACCTGTGAAAACTGTAACTATGAAAAAGAAGGAATCCAGTGACTCCTTTTTATTTAACTCACACTCATTTCTTAGAAACAACATCAACAAGATAACAGGAGTTAAATGCAAAATAAAAAAAAACTAATAAGGTAATAAGAGCTCATGCAGTTCCAGTGTAACATGGAATATGTTATATCTTTTTTTTTTTTTTACATTTCATATTTGATAGGATTTTTCAATATACTAAATATATCTATCTGTCATTTGCTTTTTATAGCTATCAATGGCCAAATTCTAAGATTAGATATGAATTGACAATGACAAAAATATTTGGAATTAAATAGATTTGTGAATATTGATATGTGTTTCAAATAAACAGACTTGTATCATGCACTCTCAAGTCACTGAACAGCAAATTTTATAAAAAAAARGCTTTGGAAATCATATGTACATGAATTATTGTGTTTTAAATATAGATCACATGGTCAGGGAAAAAAACACATTCTTGAAATTCCAGGAGAATTTTCAAATAGAAAATTGAGTTGATTCCATTTTTGTTGAACAAATAGTTATGTCCGTGTCATGGTCTAGCCTCAGCCAGCAGCTAAGCACCACACAGTCGCTCACTTCCTCCACCCTGGTGGGATGGGGGAGAGAATTGGAAGGGTAAAAGTGAGAAAAATCGTGGGTTGAGATAAAGACAGTTTAATAGAGAAAGCAAAAGCCATGTATGCAAGCAAAGCAAAACAAGGAATTCATTCACTCCTTCCCATGGGCAGGCAGGTGTTCAGCCATCTCCAGGAAAGCAGGGCTCCATCACGCGTAACGGTTACTTGGGAAGACAAACGCCATCACTCCGAACGTCCCCCACTTCGTTCTTCTTCCCCCAGCTTTGTATGCTGAGCATGACGTCATATGGTATGGAATACCCCATTGGCCAGTTAGGTCAGCTGTCTTGGCTATGCGCCCTCCCAGCTTTGTGTGCACCTCCTCACTGGCAGAGCATGGGAAGCTGAAAAGTCCTTGACTAGTGTAAGCACTACTTAGCAACAAAACTAAAMCGTCAGTGTGTTTTCAACATTCTTCTCATACTAAATCCAAAACACAGCACTATGCCAGCTACTAGGAAGAAAATTAACTCCATCCCAGCCAAAACCAGGACAGTCCATCACAGAAGAAGTTATAATATAAGAAAATAAGTCACTAAACAGTGCAGGGGTGCTCTGTATGTTTTAAAGTATCAGTGATGACTGGAGTGGGACCATTTTACTGGCATATAAGAAAGATGGAGAGAGACTTTTTATCAGGGCCTGTAGTGACAGGACAAGGGACAATGGTTTTAAACCGAAAAAGGGTAGATTTAGATTGGATATTAAGAAGAAATTTTTTATAATGAGGGTGGAACAGGTGGAACAGGTTGCTGGAGAAGTTGTGGATGCCCCATCATTGGAAACGTTCAAGGTCAGGTTGGACAGGGCTTTGAGCAACCTGATCTAGTGAGAGATGTCCCTGCCCATGGCAGGGGGGTTGGACTAGATGATCTTTAAAGGTCCCTTCCAACCCAAACCATTCTATGATTCTATGATTCTATGATTCTATGAATGAAACCACTTTGTGGCAGGCAATGGAATGAATGGTTGAATGGAAGTATGTGAATAAATAAATGAATGGAAATGTGTAAGTTTGTACTTTCATGTAATTACACGTACACAAGTATTTGCATTGGAACTGAACAAAAATCAGAACAAATCTTATCTGGTTTTAGCTGATATGTTAACTTTTCCTTTTTTTCCCCCCTGAAATACCTATTTCCACATTGGTAATTTAAAATATACTATTGCTCTGATTTTGAAATGAGAARATGTCTTTTAATTAACTCTTGTTATTATAACTAGAACAGTATTAAAGTGGAAGTTTTCCTAATATAAATTCCATAGCACGATATAATGATAACAAAGACAGATCACACACTCAATATCCTTCAGAGAGTCTGCAAACTCCAGGAAGAGCACACATGGATCTGTGGCAATYGTGACTGAGAGAAGCTGCAATTAATCACCCAGATGAGAACGATATGCATAGAAGATGACAAGTTTGTTGCAAAAMAGTCTTGCTACAATTTCTGTTTAAACATACATAAGTCTTACTGCATCTCAGAGTAAAACATCTTCAATGCCCACACCTACCTATGGGTATTTGACTGAAGCCAAAAATCTCAATTGCCTACATGTAGCTGTTTAGCACCACCTCAGGCTCCATGAGAAAACTGGTTCCATCCTTCTCAGGAGAAGAAATATAAGAAGAAACAAAATAATTGTATTCTTCCAGTTCATGCTGAAGCTGTGCTTTTACCACATCTTTCTTACATCTTGTTTTCCTTTTCTTCACTGATGAAGAGACGGTACATAGACTGTATCCCATAGGAACTACTGCATAACATAAAACTCCACTGAATAATTCAGTTACCATTAGGAAATTATTATGCTTTTTCTCTCATGTACATACAAACAATAGGAAAAGAAGACATGAATTAGCTATTTGAAAAAACAAGGGCAAGCTTAAAATTTTACAGATTAATTTCCTGGTCTCAACTGTAAAAGCTTATTTTTTTCTTTGTGGTCTGCAATTAGATAGCAAAGGATTGACTGGATCATGAAACACATGAAGTATCTCTAATAGAAATTCAGGTCAGTCAGGATGACCTCATGATTGAAATCTCTTGTCCCTCATCTTGCTGATACTTATGACTTTCAACTATCTTTTTTTTCCTGTATGTGGTTTGCTTAGTAACGGCACGTAATGTAATTTTGGCTATTGTTGACTGAACAGGTACAAAACATCTGCCCTTTGCACATAAAAAAAAAAAAAAAAAAAAATTCCTTCTTTCTGCCTCAGGAAACACGACATTGCCTTGAAATCAGATGCTTGCAAGCATTCTGGATCATTACAGTAACTGTTGCTGTCATATTGGTCAGTTCTTGGATTTACAGTTATGTCTGAGCTCTCCATAAAAATATTGGCCAGACAAAACTTAGATCAGATGTTCTTTCAGTAATAAAATAACAATAACAATAATAATAACAACAACAATAACAATAATACCAACAACAATAATAAAGTTGTGCTAGAAGGGAAATAACTTTTTGTAAATGTGGCAGGTTGACCTTGGCTGGTCCCCAGGTGGCCACCAAGCTGCTTTATCACTCCCCCTCCTCAACAGGATAGGGGGAGAAAATACAATGAAAAGCTCGTAACTTGAGATAAGGACACTCAGCAATTACCGTTACAGGCAAACCAGACTTGACTTTGGGAAATTAATTTAACTTATTGYCAATTGATAAGAGAGTATGATAATGAGAAATAAGAACAAATTTWAAAAACATCTTCCCCTCACCCCTCCTTTCTTCACGAGCTCAACTTCACTCCCAACTTCTCTACCGCCTTCCCCCCAAGCAGCACAGGGGGATGGGGAATGGGGATTACAGTTAATTCATARCACTTTGTCTCTGCCACTCATTCATCCTCATGCTCTTCCCCTGCTCCAGCATGGGGTCCCACCCATGGGAGACAATCCTTCATGGACTTTTCCAACATGGGTCCTTCCCACAGGTTGCAGTTCTTCATGAACTGCATGGGTTCTTCTTCCAGCATGGGTCCTTTCCATGGTGTGCAGTCCTTCAGGAACAGACTGCTCCAGCATGGGTGCCCCACAGGGTCACAGGTCCTGCCAGAAAAACTGCTCCAGTGTGGGCTCCTTTCCACGGGGTCAGAGCTTCCTTAAGGGCATGTCCACCTGCGCCCGCATGCGGTCCTCCATGGGCTGCGGGTGTATATTTGCTCCACCATGGACCTTCATGGACTACAGGGGGACAACCTGCTTCACCACGGTCTTCACCACGGGCTGCAGGGGAATCTCTGCTCCAGCACATGGAGYACCTCCTCCCCCTCCATCGTCACTGACATTGGTGTCTGTGYAGTTGTTTCTCTCACATATTCTCACTTGTTTCTCCCAGCTGCTGTTGCACAGCAGTTTTTTCCCCTTCTTAAATATGTTATCACAGAGGCACTACCAATGTCAYTGATTGGCTCAGCTTTGGTCAGCGGTGGGTCCATGTTGGAGCTGGCTGGAACCGTCTTTGTCTGACATGAGGGCAGCTTCTGGCATCTTCTCACAGTAGCCACCCATGCAGCCTCCTCCCCACTTCCAAAATCTTGCCACATAAACCCCATACAGCAAAAAATAAAGTGCATCAGGCCCTGAAATCAAAAATAGAGAAAATATTATTTTTTTATATACGTTTAGACACTTTAACAAGATATTGCTGTAAAACATGTTTATGTATTTTTTACTGACAAAGAACCAGGGAACTAATAAAAAATGTCAATGTGTTTGTGCTGGTTTTGGCTRCGGTAGAGTTAATTTTCTTCACTGTAGCTAGTATGGGGCTATGTTTTGCATTTRTGACTAAAACAGTGTTGATAACACAGGGATGTTTTTGTTACTGCTGAGCAGTGCTTACACATAGTCAAGGCCTTTCTGCTTCTCACACCACCCCACCAGTGAGTAGGCTCGGGGTGCACAAGAAGTTGGGAGGGSACACAGCTGGGACAGCTGACCCCAACTGACCAAAGGGATATCCCATACCATATGATGTCATGCTCAGCATGTATAAAGTTGGGGGAAGAAGAAGGAAGGGGAGGGGGGACATTTGGAGTGATGGTGTTTGTCTTCCCAAGTAACCGTTACGCATGACGGAGCCCTGCTTTCCTGGAGATGCTGAACACCTGCCTGCCGATGGGAAGGAGTGAAGGAATTCCTTGTTCTGCTTTGCTTGCACACACAGCTTTTGCTTTACCTATTAAATTGTCTTTATCTCAACCCACAAGTTTTCTCACTTTTACTCTTCCGATTCTCTCACCTGTCCCACTGGAGGCAAGTGAGCGAGYGGCTGTGTGGTGCTTAGTTGCTGGCTGGGGTTAAACCACGACAGTGTTCCAGTGGATTTCACCAGAAAATTGAAACTGCTGTCATATTTTATAAGACTATATTTTACTCCAAATTAAATCTTTAAAATTTTCTGCAACTAGCCAAGTTTGGTCTAAAACTACACAAAAGCAATAACACATTCAACGAATCTCAATGAAACAGGATGTCTGGGCATAGTTTGGCTTATAGTTGGTAAATAACAGAATCTGAGATAACATTGTTTGCATCAACAAAAATCAGGGACTAATTCATTAAAAATAACAGCACTGCATTGATTTAAATTTGCAAGCTGAAATCTATTTGCCTGAATTGAATAAGATGTGCATTAGTCATTGGTGACAATATCATTGGTCTTTTAGTTTGGGTTTCTCTCAATTCTGTTTGCAAATGGTTTATGTTTTGAATGAAGTGTTCTGCCGACAATTTCAATACCATTTTCCTGAGCTTATGGACCTTTACTAATTCCTTATATTTTCTACTTATAATAAGCAACAAAATAGCAGGTGATAGAAATTCTGCAGTTGGCATATTCTCGCATTATCAAGGCTAACTAACTGCCATAATAGAGTAAAAAATGGTAGACTGCAGCAGTTGCAGATCACTACAATATATTAACAACAGCTGCTGCTGAGRCACTGAAATTGCTATGCATTTTTTCATATCACTTCTTTCTAAAAACACTACTTGTCAAATATCTAAAATTCTAGCACTTCTGACAAAATTAATCCATCTCAGGTATAAATAAACAAATAAATATTTTCTATTTTCTTAGTTTTTAGGAGCTTGGGTACTACTATGAAGACAATCTGCAGAAAAAGGACCATAGTTCAGAATGGTGAAAATAAAGTCATATTTCAGGGCAGCTGCATGTCTGATGACTTCTGRAAGAATATGTATGAAGTTGTCAGAAAATCAAGAACTTCACTCGTCAGAAAATGTCAACAGATTCTGTTCAGAAAAGGTTACTCAGAAATTATTACCTAGGCAGTATTTTGTTTCTCAAAAATGACAATGTTAGCAGTTTCTTGGTTACTGTTTCTGAATAATTCCCTCCTTCTTMTTATTTTTCTAGTCAATAACATTTTCATCAATTGTTATAATGAAGGAGTTTTCTTGATTAAGAGAAGACTTATCAATGTTTATATTACAAAACCAGAGACTATAATCATAATTTGTCATAACAGAGCATTTTTTGAGACTACAAGGTCATAGAAGATCATGAATTCCAGTGGCTGGCTAAACTACAGAGAAATATGCAACAGGCTTGTCTCATTGCAATAGGCATTTTGGATAAAATTCCATCTGGCATATGGTCCCAGCAATTCCCAGCTGGTGCATGGTCCATTGCACAGTCTACAGCAGCCCCTGGTGGGTTAACACTGGGCAGCAAATCAAAAACCTGCTTCTGGCTTTCTAACAGACACTCAACTGCCGAAATTCAGCACATGAAAAGCTGTTTTAGTAAGACTCAAAAAGTTCAGTGGTAATGAGGAAGAAAAAACAGTTGCATGAAAAGGCACAAAAATATTCATGCTGTCTAGCTGGGAAATTAATCTGTCCTTTATGATCAGAAAAGTAGATCAATTCTTGAGTAAATATTAAGGGTAGCAATGAATAGTTGTACAGTGACATAGTGACATAAACACTAACCTCATCTTTTGCCACAGCTTTYTCCTTAACACTTTAGCAAAGTGAATGAATAGGAGAAGGCAAGGGGGCAGAGCATAGGGAGCAGGGCTTAATTTCGTCGATTAGATAAAGACTGTATTCTACTGGCACAGCTAACACTGAAAGGATTATTCATACTACATGACATCTAAAGATTTGCTTTAAATGGAGCACTGGAGTAAAAAGGTRTGGAGAAAAATCCTTTTTGCTGAAACTCATGATAAACATTTAAATGTGTAAAAGGAAGACCTGCACAGAGGAAAAAAGTGATACATGCCACGTAATAAGTAAATACATCTCAGCCATAGCATAATTAAATGGGCRTAGTAATTCAGGATTTGGCACTCTTTTTCCAAAATCTGATGTTTGGATGGGGGGTCTTGAGGCARTTGAACCCATGGTTGGTTATTTGCCTACAAGAGCAAGTCTAGTCATATTATATGGTTTTCTCCTGCCCACCCGTCCATACTGGTTTCCATATTCTTCATGCACTAAATGGGTAGTAATAGTGAGGGATTTTTTGCCATTACAGATTATCTACATGATATGGAAGACTCAAGAACCTCCTTCAAAATTCTATGAACAGTCTTTTGTAGACAAAACAGAAGTAGTAAAATCCAAAACTTGAAGTTGCTAATGGTTATGTTAATGTTGTTCATGCCTCTTTCAATYTGAAGGAAAATGTATCTCTTTGTGAATACGAACACCTGCAGTGGGATTTTTAATTGATTCTTATATGGTTTTGTGTGGTGACAATACATCTCTCACATTTCAGTTTTACCAGAAAAATAAAATTGAGGCCTTTCACCTGACAAAATTCCTTCTTAATAGATTTCTAAAAGGGGAAAAAGAAGTTCTTGGTATCTGCCTCAATTAAAAATTGTGTGTCACTGAAGTATAAGCATGCATTCCTGGCCCACTGAAATTACGTTTTTTTTCCTTATCATAATTACTAATTTTGGAATAAAAAATGTCTATTTGTCAATAGATTTTCTCTTATGAAAAATACTGAGACATCATTAAAGCTTAAGAAAACTATATTTCTTGGAAAGCAAATGCAAAAGATAACTATTTGACAATCTTTACAGTTGACAAACTTTATAATGAGAAAAACTTTTAAATTGTACTCATTGTTCATTAGTATCTGTTACATTTATTACTATCACATATTGTTACTATCTGAGAGCATTAACTTAAGTAATTGTCTGGATGCACAAGATAAAGTTAAATTGTACATTACAAGAAGGAATATTTAYTGTCAGACTTATTGCTATAGAACACTGCAAGTAACTGGGTGTACATGACATTCTAGACTATAAATATTTCAAACGAAAGCAAAATAAGAATGAAATAAAAAATATTCCACAAAATATCAACAACATTATTTAAGAGATCCAGATGGTAATGCATGTTTTTATTAGGCACTTCAGAATTCAGCATAGAAAAGGGAATTAATTTTTTCCTGGTTTTAGAATGGTTGGAGTAGCAAAGGCAAAAACTAAAGTTACTGTATCATCTGAAGAATTCTCCAACAGAAAGTGGGTTGCTGATTGTTGTTGATTTTTTAGTTATTTTTTAAGCCACATGGGCAATATCCCTCTTAATATTTTGTATAGATTAGGTATTGTATTTTCTGTTCAGCTGCACACAGCTCTAAAGTTGTTATAAAGATGTAAAAAAGGAATGAATTTTATTTCAGTTACTGCTAAATAATCATAGTAATTCCCAGTCCAAATTCAGTGTCTACAGTTCTGTCTACAGTTCTGTCCTTTGCTTCCATGAAGTACAAAACCCATCCCCCTCACCTTGCCATGCTGTCTCCCCACTTTTGTTCATCCATCTACAAGCAAGCAATGTATTTCATCTACTAAAAAATGCAAAACAAATGCTGCCTTAGCAAATAAAAAAATAAAGCTTTGCAAGGGTTCTCCAAAGTGTGTCACTTATGATTTCAAACCCAGCATGTGGCTGGTTAGCCCACCACATTTAAACCTAAGGAAGGACATTAGAAAAAACAACGATTATCCCTGCTCTGCCTCGACAAACAGCTGAGTAAGACAGGACTACACCAGGAATGAAGATTTACTCACATCCCTATGAGTGGGTGTTAATACCAAATATTTCAAGAACTCTTTTTTTCCCCCTCACTCCAATAATACRTAATCTGACTTATTTAAAAAGGCTTCCAAAAGTTGTTTAGTTGTGGGGGGTTTTGCTACTCTTTGAAGTAAACCCAGATTTAACTTAATTASACACAAAATCTCTACAATGTTCATTTCACTACTGAATATTATTGGTAGTAGCATGGTAATGTGGTAGAAGAGTAAATTTGTGAAATCTGAAGCCACATAAGGCTCCACAAGCAATCTGGCACTAGCTCACTGTCTCTGCAGGAAAAAAAAAGTACTCCTATCCTTTTCTTATCATCCATTTCTAACTCCTTGTTCTGCCAGAGAACAGCTAGTTTTCTTCAAACCTGTGGTCTTGTTTTTGCTCCTGGTGTGAGAGTGAACCCACATGCAGTGCACGGGGGGGGTCTCAGGCCAGGTGCATTGAACTGTCTGAACATAAGCAGCACATCTGACGTGCACATGGTGGGACAGGAGGTTGCTTGCAGGCCATAGGATTATTCACACTGTTTTAACTCCTGGAAAATCAGAACTTTACATAATTGATTGAATAAAATCTAGAATGGTCTGAAGTCATCAGGGTTATATTCTTGATTTCAGTGTAGCTATGATTAGGAGATGAAAACCCAATGTATCTACCATTTACTTAGCATTAGAATATATAGTACTTTCTTTCTTAAGTGCTCAGATGTTACTGGATTGATGCATCTCACTGACCAGAAAATGCACCATGATAAAGGATGAAATTAGAACTGTGATAAAAGACCCAATTTGCTATCCCAAGTAGTTAGCTGAGACAAGGTGGGAATGCATTTCTCCTTATAGACAAGAGAAACAGCCTTTTATTGCTTCAAAACAATGAACATAATGTGAGAAATTATGTGGCTTAGTAACTAAACCTGCCCTTGATATTTGGCTGGTGTTCATTTCATATAGCAGGAGCATGGCCAGTTAAGTTTTTATTCTGACCTAATTCTTGACCAAATTAGGTCAATATATCTAAGTATTGCCCCTTTTTTCTTAAGAATCTTCACCAAATTATAATAATAATAAWTTCTCCTCCTGATTAATTCCAATGTTCTTATTGTCCTGGTTTTGRCTGGGATAGAATTAATTTTCTTTCTAGCAGTTAGTATAGTGCTATGTTTTGGATTTAGTATAAGAAGAATGTTGATAACACACTAATGTTTTTAGTTGTTGCTAGGTAGTCTACGTCCCAAGGACTTTTCAGCTCACATGCTCTGTGASGTGCACAAGAAGCTGGGAGGGAGCATAGCCAGGACAGCTAGGCCAGCTGGCCAATGGGGTATTCCATACCATATGATGTCATGCTCAGCATATAAGGCTGGGGGAAGAAGGAGGAAGKGGGGGACGTTCGGGGTGATGGCGCTTGTCTTCCCAAGTAACCGTTASGCGTGATGGAGCCCTGCTTTCCTGGGGATGGCTSAACACCTGCCTGCCCATGGGAAGTAGYGAAKGAATTCCTTGTTTTGCTTTGCTTGCGTGCATGGCTTTTGCTTTCCCTATTAAACTGTCTTTATCTCAACCCACGAGTTTTCTCACTTTTACCCTTCCGATTCTCTCCCCTGTCCCACCCGGGGGAGAGTGAGCGAGCRGCTGTGTGGTGCTTAGTTGCCAGAGGGGTTTAAACCATGACAAATATAAAAAATATCTCTCAGCAGAAGTTGCTGAAGTATTATGAAAGTCAACTAATTTTATAATACAGATATTTTACTCCTTATTTGAAAAATTCTAGTTACTGTGTCACGTATAAAGTTAATACTGAATGAGAAAGTAACAAAGACTACTTGGATAAGAAATTATTGTCACATTTCCACTTAAGAGATTAGAATCCTTTGTATAAAATAAAATTTATTTTTGCTGAGTTTCTTATGGTAGTGACTTATACAGCTGCAGTAAGGAATTCAATTTCTTCTTAGCCCCATCCAACATGCAGTTTTAAGGATTTCTGTTTATGTCAACAGGTCTTGTAAACCAATTTCTTTGTCTTGGATTTTTTTGCATTGCCTTTAGAACCTGCACATACTCCCTAAAAGTAGGTTCACTGTGGGTGTATGTCACAGATTGCATTTCTAACCAATCACATTTCCACTGGATAAAATGATACTTCTCTATATCTGAGGACTAGTTTGTAACCCTTTATAGCATACTTAGACTTTTGATTGTGTAGTTTGTTTTCTGTTAGTTTAGCTATGTCTGGCTATCTTCTCCAAAAAGTTCACATAATCCCTTTTCTCTGAGTCTAGTATTTACATACAGGGTGAAATTTCTTTTTAAATCCCACTGCTGGTTTTGGACAGTTTCAAATTGCTTGTCCAGAGAAACCACTCTTATTTCTAGGTTATATCTCTGTCAAGTTGCATTTTATAAGTTGATCCTGTCTCTCCATGATCATCTTCAAAATACTTAAATTATTTGATAAAAAAGTACTCATGTCTGTACTCCTGAGGTAACCATTTGTTTTCAATTAAAGTCTTGGTCATTGAAACCCTTATGTAGAGTACTGAAGAAATCCAGTCGCTTAAAACCAGAGACAATCATTAGAAGTATTACTTATTATGTACTACACATTTAGGACAGCAGGAGATTATATTTTGTAGTTCTGTTTCCACCCTTTTTAAAAATACCTAACACTACCACCCTTTACTTCTTTACCGATGCAATTCAGAAATACGTATCATTTGTATGTGAAAAGAATTAGTACGAGTTAATTATCCGTCTAAGTGAATAAATCCAGGCAGATATTTTCCAGTTTATATATTGCAATTCTGGATTATAGGTACTTTATTGGAATATAGAAGTGCTTGCTATAATAGTCAGGGGTGATTTATTAATCACAGCACTCATACATTAGTCTCTTTTTACATTTAGAAATGAAACTTCAAGACGTAAGTAAGTAAATTTTAATCAAAGTGAAAAAGCTGTAATACAAAATGCTTGCTGCCTGTTTATACAAATATTAGTCTTCAATAATTCTTCAAATAAAGGCAAAAGCTAAGTACATTAGCTCTTCACAAATAGTCCAAGTTAATATACTGAAAAGTAAGTATTTTCTTGTATTTTTCTCATTCTATTCCTTGACAACAAATGCAGATGGCTGGAAAATTATTAGCTTCCCTCAAAAAGGATGGCCACTCTAAACCAAATAAGGCAGATGTAATTAAATTAAGTTACTCATTTAMTGTCATTTAATTCATTATTTTAGTTTTAATTTCTGTTCATGAATCAGCTACTTTTTGGCTATGTGTTTACTATATGCTGTTTATAGTGAACACAATTGATTGTTATAAATAGTGATATGTTACCATGATTGACATATATCATGATAGACCCATCATAATTGATCATGTGATATGTCCTGTTCCTTGTCTGGAAAGTCCTTGGAGGGACTTAGTCAATGAAACCCACTAAAACACAAATAAATAAAGTGAATTTTTTCTCCAATATCCTCTTTGCATASCAAATATTTATCTATATAAAGAATAATCACTGTCAGCTTTTAAATAAACAAAGAAAGAATTGTATTTCTAGTTATGAAGTGGTAGGTTTATAGCCAAATGAGGTATCCAGAAGACAAGTATTTGCAAATACATGATTTGTATTGTTTCACTGTCTAAAGCATTGAGCAAATTACTGAAAACTGTTTTCATGATTATTATTTTGTTTCATAAGTTATTATATTATTTTTAGTTACAGTAATAATTTGTAGAAGACACCTTTTGTTAGTTGAAAAGTGATAGTTTCTGATGAASATACCTTTCAGGTATTCTATATATTTCCCAAAGTTCTTAATGACAAGTTAACTACACTTACATTCTTTCAACAAAAGCAGTGTGCTGGTTCTAATCTCCTATTCTAGGATAAAATAAAACAGTTTTAAAGGCAAATCATATCGGTGTACCCTCCTTCTCTGAGCTGTGACCAGGTATCTTTGATTTCTCTATCTTCCTGATCAATACTTGAAGGAGATGAAAGTGTGATAGGAAAGCTGATTACAAATAACCTCAAATGATCTTTACCAACCAAGGCATTTCCAGGATGTAAGGAGCACTGGCTATGAGCTGTTCCCACCTTTCTCAATCGTACTTTTGAGGACTAATGCACCTGTTGATGAATACAAAAGGAATGCTGCAATCGTCTTGTGTTTCAGCTTTGGGTGTCTTTTACTTTAATATTGTGAAAAAAAGATGAACAGAGCTGAGGAAAAAGGAAGAGAAACCCAAAGAAAATAATCCCTCAGGTATACCTACACTACTATCATAGCTCACTGTTTGAGCTCATACTGAAGCTTGAACTTCCTAGTCATTCATATTTCGCCTGGCACTCCAACTTAGCCTAGAAAATCCCAAGTGGCTGTCCTGGCATATAAATTGAGCTACATTAATGAGATTGACCACACTTAAATCCTACTTGCTACTTATGATATTAAGTAATAAGATCTCTTAGTGGTGTAAACATATGCTGAAGGTTAAGCAGAGCAATCAAAGAGAAGAAAGACATATTCTTTATTCATTAGTTTATCCTGAAATTCTTCAGATTCTGATCTGTAGAATCAATTGCTGATGTTTTATTTATTTATATTTCTCCAGATCAGTTATCTTTCTTCATTTGCAGGTAGGGCTTCATAGAGTAGTTCCTATACTATTACAGGATGCAAAGTAATGTTGAAAATAACCTTCATTATAGATAATCAGAATGATTATCTATAGCAAATTGCTGKTTTTTTCTACAACTGTTACACAATTCCCCCCTAACTTCTAATGAGCAGAATAAATATGGTTATGGAGTTGCAACTATACTGCTAAATGAAATAACAAGGCACTGCTGCCTGGCTTTGGTCGTTAGTGGCATGAACTGTCTTTGTTAGGTACAGGAGAGCATAAGGACTCTCCTTGGGAGGTTGGGTCAGAAAAATGTTTCATATAGCTTAGTTTATTGTCCACAACAATGACATGCTTGTAAAGAACACACTTTCTACAGTCCAAGTCTCATCCTTTTCCCTCAGCATCCACAACTGTTTTAACAATGACATTAAATGGATAATCCCTGTCTTATCTCTTTAGTATACGTTTATGGACCTGTTGTCCATCAATTTGGCTAATACTTCTGAAATTGCTGGTAGGRTCTTAACTCTACAAACTACTGTGACAGCAAGTTCCAGAAGTTCACTATCAGCTCTTCAAAGAAGTATTTTAGAAGACCTGTATTATACAAATCTGTTGCTAGTTTCACTGAGTGCTTCTTAGTCCTGGTATGGTGGGATTTGATGAGTAACTGTTCAATTTTTTTTACTACCTTTGTGATGCTGTGAATTTCAAGCCCTTTAATCTCTCAAAATGTAGATGCCTTGATTGATTGATTGATTGATTGATTGATATTCCCTTTCTGCACTTTCTCTGTCTCTACTGTATATTTCTAATGGTTCAGAGACCAGAACAACACACACTACTCAGGGTGTGGGCACACAAAAATTTTAACAACAAAGTGAACCCCTTATTATTCGTCTCAGTATCCCTCCTGATAATCACAAATCTATTTTGGTTTTGTTGGCTGCCACTGGTCATTAACCTAATACCAGAGATATGCCAATGAAGACTCCTAAATCACTTCTTTGCAATGTATCTCCTAGCATGAGCTTTTTATCATCTGCAAAATTGCATATAGCATTGTGTGCTCTCTTTTCCAAGTGATTTATGAAGATGTTGAATGAAATTGATCCCTGTAGTCATCTCTGAGCTACCCTGATTCTCTCTCTTCTCCACCTCAAAAAATGGCAATTAAACTTTATCTGTTGCTTCCTGTTCCTGTTGCATGCTCTCAAAATGCTGTTTCATAGCCTGAAAATGAAAGTGGATGTTGCAAGCCTTCAAGGCTTCAAGTATAGCAGAAGGCATGAACAGGTGCTTGAGGATAGTGTTGGAGGACTGCAGAGGGAGCCAAACCTGGAGGAATATAATCTATGTAGCCTTTAGAGAAATGTCACCAAAATTAAATATCCAGGGATTGTGTCAGATTTGTGTCATACTACTTTCCCCAACTATTTTTAACAGGGAAAACTGTTTACAATGTTGAAGTTGTTTCACTGAATGAAAGTTCCTCTTCTGTCATTGTAAATTTTCCTGATATTATTTATATTCAAGATGATTCAGTATATGTGCATAGTGCCTATATACTTCAACTACTTTGTATATCCCTCAAAGTCTAAATCTACCATAATAAGAGTTAAGATATCCATAGAAATGTTCTGAATTGCAGTATCTTCTGAAGTCTGGCAAATCAATATTTTATATCCAATGCCAATACCTGACGTACCTGAAGGTACAGAAATACAGCAGATGCTTCTGCTGCTATTCAGAGGGACCTCAACAGGCTGGAGAGATGGGCCAACAGGAACCTCATGAAGCTCAACAAAGGGAACTGCAAAGTCCTGTCCCTGGGGAGGAATAAACCCATGTGCCAACACACACTGGTGGCTAACCAGCTGAAAAACAGCTTGGCAGAAGAGGAGGTCCCAGTGGACAGCAAATTGAACATGACCCGGCAATGCACCCTTGCAGCAAAAGCATCCAACAGCATCCCAGCTGCACTAGGGTGACTGTTGCTAGCAGGTCAAGGGAGGTGATCTTTAACCTCTGCACAGCACTGGTGAGTCATACCTGGAGTATCGTATCCAGTTCTGGACTACCCAGTACAAGAGACATGGATGTACAGTAATGAGTCTAGCAAATACCCATGAAGATGATTAAAGGCTTGGAGCATCTGTCATATGAGGAAAGGCTGAGAGAGCTGGGAGAGTCTAGAGAAGGGAAGGCTCAGGGAAATCTTATCAATATGTTTGGATATCTGATGAGGAGAGTAAAGAAGATGGAGCCAAACTCTTCTCAGAGGTATCTGGTGAAGGAATAAGAGGTAAAGGGCACCAACTGAAACATAGGAAATTCATTTAAACATTAGACAAATCTCTTTTATGGTGTGAGAATAGTCTAACACTGAAACATGCTGCCGARAGAAGTTGTGGCATCTCCATTCCTGGAGGTATTTGAGACCTGACTGGTCACAGCCCTGAGCGACGTGGTCTAGTTGACCTTGCTCTGAGCAATCTGGTTGAATTGAGGGATCTCCAGAGGTAAATTCCAACTTCAACTGTTCTGTGATTATTTTATTCTATGAATGTTATTTTTTTAAAGTAATAAGTAGTTATTTCCTGATTTGCCTCACTTATTTCCTTGTCCCTAAAGAACTTTTTACATGATATTTTTTTCTAGTATTTATCGGTTTCATTAACAATTTCACTTCTACAAAATAATTTTTTTAGAAATCTGATTCCATAAATCATTTTCATAGAGAATTTTTGCTAAACAAAGCAGCCTGTCTCTCTGGAGGCTCAGCAATTGATCAATYAAGTGATTAATCCAAGTAAGCATGTCTTCTCTCATTTCACTGAGGATTTTTTCTGAACTCAAAAACCTGTTCATCTTTGGCTGAACTAGCAAGCTCTTAACTTTCCTGTTAAGGAAAGTGTCATTAAACTTTCCTGAATCTCCTTATATGATAACTAGAAAGGATCAATATATTAATATTGGAACTTTCAGATATTTCAGGTTCATTCTTCCCATTTTTGAGGTTGTAAGTTTATCAGTAAATTAGGAGTGTGCAATTTCACCTAAACTATCTATTCACTAAGTGATATCAAACTGCCAAAATTTCGTCTTTCACATTCTAACAATCTTTTTTTTTTTTTCTTATTTGGCATCATCATAGTACTGAAAGAAGTGCTTGAGAAGTTTCCACTGCAGTTTTGTGTAGTTATTATTTTCCTGATGCACTAAAAGCCAGGTTCAGAGTAACATGTAAGTACTTGACCCCGGTGTCTTGTATCATGTCAAACATTTGTGCAGTCTGTTCATTTGCAGAGAACTAGGGTGGGAGCCTATCTGGATTTAATATAAAATTTGTTTCTTTTACAGTTATTTTCGAGCTGGATCAGTTCCCCAGTCCATTTCACCACATAGCCATTGAAATACATGAACCAGTTTAAGCTGCACTGGTACCTTATAGCTTACAGAGTTTTTAATTGATGCTTTAACAGTGATATTTCTCTCAGATCTCTAAACCAATGGTGCATTATCTGCAGAGATAGATGCAAATAGATTCTCCAGAAGGTGTGGTTTGAATGCATATTAAAAATGTATGCAATACTAGGCAGTGTGGAAAAAATAACAACCTGGCATCTCAGTCCAGCATCCATGAGTTGACATGTTGAGCCCCATCAAGGCATGCCTCATTCTGTAAAAATATAAAGATCAAGAAAGAACTTCAGGAAATAATTTTTTTACTAATCTTTCTCAAGCAGTGAGACACAGTGGAGAAGAGCATCATAGAAAACTCAGAGAGATTAATGAATCTACCTTACAGCATGTCCTGAAGCAGTTTGCAATATACGGGGCTTTGAGCTATATACAGTGCACAGCAAGAAGACACAATGTTTCRTAGATGATCTTTCTGAATGAAGGAGTCCTACATGGGGAAAACTGCCTGAGCTTGTATCATAGTGCATATCTATAAGAAAGACAAACTAAGGTTATTCAAGCACTTTTCCTGCTGCTTCTATTTCAAAGTGTAATACTAAGCAGTCATGTTCTGCCCATACGTATTTTACTACCTTTCATTGTAATAACTATGGGACACCTTCAGCATATTTCTGCACTGTTCAGACCACAACTTTACTAAGAGTACAAACCTGTCGTGGTTTAACCCCAGCCGGCAACTAAGCACCACACAGCCGCTCGCTCACTCTCCCCCGGGTGGGACGGGGGAGAGAATCGGAAGGGTAAAAGTGAGAAAACTCGTGGGTTGAGATAAAGACAGTTTAATAGAGAAAGCAAAAGCTGCGCACGCAAGCAAAGCAGAACAAGGAATTCCTTCACTACTTCCCATGGGCAGGCAGGTGTTCAGCCATCTCCAGGAAAGCAGGGCTCCATCACGCVTAACGGTTACTTGGGAAGACAAGCSCCATCACCCCRAACGTCCCCCACTTCCTTCTTCTTCCCCCAGCCTTATATGCTGAGCATGACATCATATGGTATGGAATACCCCATTGGCCAGCTGGCCTAGCTGTCCTGGCTATGCTCCCTCCCAGCTTCTTGTGCACSTCACAGAGCATGTGAGCTGAAAAGTCCTTGGGACATAGACTACCTAGCAACAACTAAAAACATTAGTGTGTTATCAACATTCTTCTTATGCTAAATCCAAAACAYAGCACTATACCAACTACTAGAAAGAAAATTAATTCTATCCCAGCCAAAACCAGGACAAAACCAAAACAAAATCAAATCTCCGTGGTAAATTAATGCTCTGTGAAACCCATAAGGGTGTAACTAATGATTCTGAAAGGATTATTATAATTTAAGTCATATTAACACTTAGTAATATCGACAGTTAAAAATTGATGCTACAGCTTTAGGGATATAACACAGTTGAAGAGCTGTTGAGATATTATTAAAATTACTTAATTACAAAATGTCTAAATGTAAACTACTGTTTTTCGTGTTGGTAGTGTGAGTTTTTCAGTGTGAGGATGAAAGCTAAGCAATAGAAATGCACAAGTAAGACATATGGAGGCGGTTGAAACTATTATTGCTGTCTTTCTGGGTTTTTTTAAGAAAGAAAAAACTTACTAGAAAAGACTAGTAAGAAAATATTTTTGATTTTAATACCTTATTCTGTATTCAGATAAAATTCGGATTTAAAGGGATATTGCTTAGGAGGGGTTTCACTGTAAATAACATTGACTAAAGCTACAAAGCCTAACAAAAGGTTTTAAAAATGTACTTACTTAATTATCCCTTTATTTGTAATTTATTTATTTATTTGTTTATTTAATYGTGGTTATTTTAAACATGTAGTCAATATAACAGTCGTGATACAGAGCTGATGTTCTTTCTCAACTAAAACAGTTTTGATAGTTACAGAAAGTGAACTTTGCAGAAATTCATTATTGCTGTTCAGAAGATAAAGATCCCTTCTTAAAACACAGAGTATTTTTTTCAGAGTAGAAACTAAGAGGAAATGGATTTGAGAACTTATATGCTGGGAACTAACAAAAGAAATATGATTATATAGCTATATAGTTTTTTATAATTAAGCGGGGTTTTGTTTGGCTGGTTGGTTTATTTGTTTGTTTACTTTTAGTCTCTTTCTTCAGTATCAAATTCTGGTTTATTAAGTATTACTTGCTATGAGACTCAGTATATTTTTGCTTTAGTTAATAAACTTCCCTTTGATAAAACCAGCCTTAATTGGAATCTACTTGTTGAGTAATAGTCTACCTTTGCTGAAACAGAAAATCAGTATAAATCTGTAGTTTAAGCATGGCAAATACATCATAATTAAATGCTATTATTAGTATAATGAACGTATTAGGAATTAACATTTAGGAGGCTGGCTAACTATTTTTTGAAATAGATTTAATAGAATAGCTAGGCTTTTTTGCTATTTTTGTGTTGTCTTCTATTTTGTGCATTACTGTTCAGAAAGAACAGTGATTTGAAACATTTCAACTATCCTCGTATTATCTTTAAGAAATTGCATTGTTTGATCTTTTTCTCAGTAGTTTGAGACTCGTGATCATGCATCCTGTAGATGCTAGTAAAATGTTATCCTTGAGGAAAGTAAACAAAGATCTATCCATAAGGTTGGCTCTAAAGCTTAACCTGTTGGCACTTTGTTGGATGTTTTTTAAWATTCAAATTTGTTTGATGAAAGAGCTGCAATATATTGAATGCATTTGTAAAATTTTGTGAATAGCAGGGATGTCGAGAACAGGCTTTTAATTTAGTGGCTCAGAAATAGATTTCTAGCGCTGTACTGTGGGAGCTCCCTCTTGGTCCATCTTTCCTGACAGTCATGTGTGGACAAGTAAAGGAACCTAAAAAAGCAACAAATTATTCTGTTTCCACAGTGTACTCTCTGAACCACAGAATTGCAGAATGGTTGAAGTTGGAAGGTGTCTAGTCCAAACCTGTGCTCAAAGCAGGGCCAGGTAGAGCAAGTTGCTCAGAACTTTATTCAGTCAGGTTTTGAATATCACTGAGAATGGAGACTCCACAACCTGTCTAGGCAACCTGTTCCAGCGTTCAACCACTCTCATAGCAAAAGTTTTTCTTATGTTTAGATGAAATGTCTTGTGTGTCAACTTGTGCCCATTGCCTCTTGTCCTGTCACTGGGCACTATGGAGAAGAGTCTGGCTCCATCTTCTTCATTCCATCCCTTCAGGTATTTACACATGCTAATAAGATCCCCCTGAGCTTTCTCTTCTCCAGGATGAAGAGTCTCAGCTCTCTCAGCTTCTCCCCATATGTCAAATGTTCCAAGCCCTTAATAATCTACATGGCCCTTTGCTGGACTTGCTCTGATATGTCCATGTCTTTCTTATACGGGGGAGCCCAGACCTGCACAATGTATTCCAGATGTGGCTTCACCAGTGCTGAGTAGAGGGGAAGGATCACCTCCCTCAACCTGCTGGCAATGCTCCTTCCAGTGCAGCCCGGCATGGTTTTGCACTTCTTTGCCACAAGTGAGCACTGCTGGCTTATCTTCAATTTGTTGTCCACCAGGACTCCTAGGTCCTTCTCTGCAAAGTTATTTTCCAGCAAGTTGTCCTCCAGGATGTGCTAGTGCTAGTGGCTATTATTCCCCAGAGGTAGGACTCTACAGTTCATTTTTTTGAAGTTCAAGAGATTCTTGTCTGAGTGTAGATCCTTCTGGTGCATCAGCCACTCCTCCCAGTTTTGTATTGTTTGAAAACTTGCTGAGGATGCACTCTGTAATATCATCCAGGTCATTAATGAAGATATTACACAGTACTTTGTGGAGAAGAATCGTGGAGTCAGGAGTTACGGCCTGTGTGCTGAGATTGCTGTGGGAATGGAATTTAACTAACAGATGTGCACGTACGCCTGAGATAAGACCTGAGCATGTTGGTCCAGCTTGTTATTCTGTAAGGGAGCTGAAAACATCAAGAGAATCATGTGATTGGCTAAGTCCAAGGCTGAGAACAAATGTGTAGATCATTGCCAAGGGAAAGAGAGACTGTTTTTCTCAGTTTTTCTCGGGGACACGATCCGGGTGATGACTGGGGGAGACAGCAGTACCACCCCACTATGGTTAGGGATATATACTCCCGTATTGTATCAATAAACGATTCTGTGCATGCATATGCGAGGGTCCTTGCCTTCTTACACCACAGTACTTGCTCTAGTTCTGACCCCTGGGGTACCCCAACAGTGACTGGCCTCCACATGGACTTTGAAAGACTGATCACTATGCCCTGAGCCCAGCCAGTTTTCAGCCCACCTTACTCTCCACTCATCTAAGCCATACTTTGTCAGCTTGTGTATGAGGATGTTATGGGAAATAGTGTCAAAAGCCTTACTAAAGTTGAGACAGACACCRCTCTCCCCTTGTCCACCAAGCCAGTTGTCTCATTATAGAACGCTATCAGGTTGGTCACACATTTCTCCRTCATAAATCCATTCTGACTACTTTGGATCACCCTCTTGTCTTACACCCTCTTGGCCTGTAATTTCCTGGATTCACCTTCTTGTCCCTGCTGAAGAAAGAAATGGCATTTTGGTTTTTTCAGTCCTCAGGAACTCTCCAGTCATTGTAAACTTTCAAAGATAATCAGGAGAGGATTCACAGACATCAGCCTTTTCCCTCACCACCCGTGGCTGCATCCCATCAAGTCCCATAGACTTTCATGAGTCTGGTTTGTTTAAATGTTCCCAAACCTGCTCCTCCTCCACTGGAAGTTAGTCTCCCCTTTTGCAGACTTTCCCTCTGGTCCCAGAGGCCTGGAATTCCTGAAGGTCAGTCCTACCAGTAAAGGCTGAGATGAAGAAGGCTTTGAATATTTCAGCCTTCCCCATGTCCTTTGTGATGAAAGGAGAAGGGAAGAAGAATTAAAGGATGAAGAGTTCACATCAAGCTATCTTAAAATGCAATAGTAGGCAAGCTCCTTTTAGATTTCCAAGAACTAGGTAGTCCATCTCAGATGAACTGATCTTATACCAGAAGGTGTTTTCTTCTGGGAGATGAAAACCATATTTAACTCATAAAGGAGGGCAATGTTTATCAGAGACAATTTAAGATTGGAGTGAAGCTTTCAATGTGTGTTTGTAACTTCAATAGAGAACAGACTGCTGTATGCAGAAATGTACCTCATAAATATAATGAGAATAAATATACCTGAGATGCTGGGTCTTATGTTCTTAGTTAAAATTAGGAAGATCCAGCATTGCATGTTTTTGCACACACATACACACACACACACACACAGGTGCACATGTTGTAATGGACATCTGCAGGTCATCCAGTCCACAGTGCTTATCAAAGCAGGTCCAAAAAGATCATGTTTCTTAGGGGTTTGTCCAGCCAGGTTCTGAAACTTCCAAGGAAAGAGATTCCACAGCAATTCTGGATAGCTTGTTCCAGTATTTAACCATCTTCATGATAAAAAAAAAGCAAACAAAACCCCAAAAAACACATTAGCTTGTATCTAATCAGAATTTTTCATGTTCCAAGTTGTATCCGTTGCTTTCTGCCCTATTACTGTGCACCTCCGAGGAGAGTCTGACTCCTACTTTGCTATACCTTCCCATTAGGTACTTGGAAACCTGTTGCTATACCTTTAGTTTTATTTTTCACATGAAAAGTCAAGGCTGATGACAATAATAACTTTCAGAGTGTCCAGACTGGCACAGGAGGGATCCAGCAAGATATGCAACAATGTGTCCTATGAGTACCTTGGAGGAAAAAATGATAATTCTTTAAGGATAAAAGACACATTAAACCAAAAGTTCAAGAGAAAATGTCAGTATGTTACCCAGCAGTGGAATAGAAAATATTTTAAAATATTTTAAAATCAGAAGCATGGTGTAAGACTTGAATTTTAAGACCTTATTTATACATTAAGATATGAAAATTAGAGAAGACTATGTTTTAAAATGCMAATTATGACCATAATAGGAAGAGGCTATGAAAATGGTAATCAGTATTCCCTCATTGGAAACAGATCACAAGACTTCCAACACAGTGCAAAAGGTTGTGCTCGAGATGGAACTACTACTACGTGTGGAAGCCAGGCCACCAGCCAGGACTGAGACATGGTGGCAGTTGGAATGAGTTTCCTGTTTTCTCTGAGTCCATGGTGCTGGACCAAAGGGTCAGGCACCTTGCTTGGTGTGAGTGCACATTCTTTACGGAAGGTATCTATGTACCATAAAATACAAATCTTAGAATATAAATTGGAGAGAGAGTTCACCCTAGGGTTTGATTTGAAAAAAAAACCAAAAAGAACAAGGTTGTACTGCATTTGACTGACTTCACATTGAACAGATTTGGAAATTTTGTAACAGGCATTGCCCTCCCTCAGCAACCTTCACCTACTGATGCCACAGATGCATATTGGCATGTGACACATACCATAGGCTTTATGCCCTATTCTAGCAGCCAACAGAAAAAAGAGGGGAAAAAAAAAAAAAAAAGGTCTGATGGTTTGAAATAAGAAAGAAGAAAAAAAGAAGGAAAAAATAAAAATTCTGAGTTATTCATTACCAAATGGAGGCATCCTAACCAATGACACTGTGGCTGTGAAAAATTTTGTGAAATTTGTGAACCCACAACTGTGGTTTCTTAGAATGAGGGAGACTTSAAGATAGAAATTATGTCTAAGGGCCATAGAAGCACTCAAGGAGTTCAGAAATAATCCAGGGCTAAGAATTACATAGTATGGATACTATGTAATATGCCCTGGAGAATGTTATCCCTGTTGGGGTAAGATAAATAGGGATTACAGACATAAGATAGTTCATGCCACTTGCCCTCAGAGTCTAAGATCATCCTTACCCATCCTTGATTTAACAACACAGACACTTTCAGCATCCTTCCTCCCAGTGAATTATACCATTGCCTGTTATCTACACCATTTGATACTTGGAAGAAATGCTTGGCATTCATAGGCAGCCGGAGTTTCTGTGTTTGGAAGACTAGCACAGACTGGTGGGATCAAAGTTTTCCAGGTCTGAGATAATCAACAACGCTATCTTTATCATGTAGTACTTTTTCTTGACTTCTGCTTCTACAGAGATAGTTCAAGCTTTGTAGTTCAGAGATTAGAGGATGAAAGAAGCCCTGCCAACATAGATGAAAATAAAAATTGCTCTGCGGAAGATGGTGGCATATGTTTTCTTCAAAAATTTCATGGAAAATTATCTCACACCAGAAATTCTTTGGAGAAACTATTCTCATTAGGCTTGCAAGATCTGTTACTTAGGTTCTTCTACCAAGAATGTCTTCCTGGTAAACATACAGATAATAGTTTATGGCATGAAGTGAACAGGCTTTCAAGCTGTTGTAACACCATGTGAAGCCTCACAGAAGGAAGAAATMATTTCTTATGAATGATTCAGATATTACTGAATCACAGGACAAAATTTATGGACATGTCATCAAGGAAAATCTATGCCAGTACACTTGGCATTTCCAAGTACACTGTTACCTTCCAGAAATTGCAAGCAGAAGATTCTCAACCCTAACATCAGCATAAGAACTCTTAAGTGCTTCTGAGGTATACTACTTACCTTTCCACTGCATGATCAGTCAGCTGCTTTAGTATTTTGGAGTGATGCTAAAAATGTCACTCTGTGAGTGCTTCTATATTCTGCTAGAGATGCAATATTCCATACTTCCCTAGGGTACACAGATACACAGGGTACATTTACTCCACAGCACTTTTATCCTGCTTGACTTCAGCAGCTTCACACTGACATCCCCCTGAAGCATTTCTTTTATTTGCTTGCTCCTGAGCTTTGCTGATACTGCAGCAGGTGCATCTCATAAGGCCACTATACTTGAGGGATGATGATATAAAAAAATCACAATAGACTAATCGTAGATTTACAGAGAGGAAAAAAATGCTAATACTTCCCTGTAGTTATCTTTTCAGTTGTGGTCAAACAAAAAACATTCTGCTTGTTGGAAAGATTTTTGATAGACACCTCTAGCCCTTCTGCCAATAGGATATTTTTGGGCTAATATGAATCTTTTCCTGCTTTTGATAATAGCAGCATCTACCAAGAATTGCTGTGACAGCTCAGTGGATATAAAAAGTCAAACCGAGTTCCAAGGCGTTGTTGCATTTACTAATGTTTCTTTGTTATAGTTGAGTGAAGAAAGAGAAAGTGAATACTTCAAAAGGCAAGGGATTTTCCTGAGATACTTGTGGCTGTAGACAGCAATAACATTTGTACTAGTACTTGCAGAGTGTCAGGGAGGCTGTCCTACCGAAGGAGAAAAAGCTGAGACATTCTTGCAACATCAAGAATCTCCCATGTGAGTTGTTTCTCAAAACAGTGCACAAGAATTTTACATGCGTAAACAGCATGTTGTATATTATTTTCAATACTTTGTCAGATCACTAGGGACTGATTTACATTACAAGATGGAAGCTCCAGATAACCTTCTGCACTTTTGGTGGGGCAAATATCCTTGGTTATTCATTACCAAATGGAGGCATCCTAGCAAATGATACTGTGGCTGTGAACAATTTTGTGAAAGTACCAAAAGAAAACACAACTTTTTGGAATGAAGGAGACTTTTTCTGGAAGCTTACATTTAATTATTTATTTAGCAGAACTTTCAATAGTATAATAAGCTGTCTAAGGATTTTCAGCAAAACAGCACTAAATGTGCATAATATTTTCATACAGCTTTTAATATTTTTTCTATTGCTGGTTCAACTTTTATTTATAATTCATTCCACAGTATACATCAGAATTAATTATTGATATGTGGGAAAAATATTCACTAAATTGCTTAGAAATAAAATGGGAATTATTCTGAAGGTTTTATGTCTGTAGATGAAACAGATACCTGCAGTAGCTATTGTAAATTTATGCTGAAATGTCAATTTCTTAATTGAATACTTGCTATTCCATCATTCAACAGTTATTTTTCACCTAAAACTAATAAATACTAAAAATTAATAAAATATTTGCATCACATATTTATTAATAATTTCTAAATGCTCTATTGAAGTAGCCATGACTGTAGAAACTTAATCAAAAAAAGTGTTTGTTAATGAAACATTAAGATGTTTTAAAGTCTGATTAGTATCATTCACATATTTGTCAATCTTTTTTTACTGTTTTATGCACTTTTGTTTTGAATGAAGTATCTTATATAAGTAGTGTTGCCTAGCTAATACATGATCAAGAATTAAGACTGAAAAGTCCCTGCGCAAAACTTTTTTGCAAGAATACAGGCATTTATCTTGAAGAGAAAAGCAGTACACAGAATGATACTACCAATTTTGTTCTACAGTATTTCCAAGCACACCACAAATAATGGGGTTTGAAATAAAAAATTAAATCCTCTGAACAGAAATACTAAAACACAGCATGTTCTCATATACTAGGTGAACCAAAGAAATCAACTTCATGTATGTCCAGTTGACTGTATATCCATTTTCTAAGAGTGCAATCAGCTCCTTTTTTGGAGAGAGCTAAATGTCACTTCTATTTCCTTTGTCAATATATTTGAAAAAWATAAACCATTCCATCACCTCCACAATCATTCCCTGCATCCTGTATTTAACTTCTAGGTGATAAAACAACTCTAGAAACATGTATAATCAGAAGAACTTCAGTTATATAACTTATGTATGGTGAGGTGTTTAATGTTTTCTGCCAAGGACAGCTATTTGGAGAGAGGCAATGCCAACTGCAGCAAMAAGGAAGTATAAAGAATGCAGTCCTTCTCGCTATTGCCTTTCTGTTAACGATTATGTTCTTGAAAATTAAGGGAGTTTGTAACCATCAGAATGAGGTGCAAAACTTTCTTCAAGAGGAGGTTAAACAAACCAGTTAGGGTTAAGATTAAGTTTGATAAGATGGTGTGTTGCAGTTCAATTTACTCATTCAACTGCAATAAGGACTACGTTGAGTGTTGACTTAATGACCCAAGATACCCTACATTACTAAAAATACCCTCTTGCCTCTAAGTTAATAAAGGACAAATCAAAAACTCTATTTCTTAATATTAAAAAAGTATATATAATTATTGATTCATTTATGCACAACCAGCTGCTTAGTATTGTATCAGCTATCTGTTTATTTCATAGTAGTATGTGGAAACTGCTAARAGGGAAACACCAGAGGAAACGAAGAAAACATGGTGAGATGAAGCTCATAAAATTTTAAGGAGTCCAGTAAATTTCTCCTATCTAATAGATATCTAGGATCATTTGAGTTGCCTATGAATCCACATTGGGCATCTATGGGTGCACAACTGAACTGATCCCAGAATAAATCTCTCAAATGGGGAGAAGGGACTGAATTCAGTGATATATGAGTAGATGCAGTTTTAAACACTTTTGAATATCCTGCTTAGCCTTCAATTGTCCCTCCTGCTGCACAGTGCCTTGGCTATCCTTTCTGTCCTGTGCCATCTCTGCTGGACTTGTATATATGTCTTGGATATTCTAAGACGTCTCATATGGCACTAGAATATTAAAAACTTACTTACATGTAAACATCTAAGTTTTGGCCAGTTTAGTTCTGAACAGGATCCCACCCCTAAAATTTTGAAGGTAGACTGTATATAGGGGAAAAAAAGACATATCAAGGGCTTATAACAATTTCTGATTACGGTGGGCAAAAGACGGATACTTAAAGACAATCACAGCCCCAGCCTTCCTCTGGAGCTACACCTAACAAGTCAAGGCCCAAGGCAGATCTTWATTGATTCACACCTGTGGGTCATTGAAAGAATCAAGTTGAACTTTTAAAGTTTAGCAATTTGGAAAAAAAAATCTTTCAAAACATAAAAAATATAATCTCATTATCCAATTGTTCAAAAAGAGCTCACAGTTCAGTCTTTTGTAGCTCTAGAAGGTATTATCCCTAGAAATTATGTTCCCCAGAAATTCCGGAAGCACTGGGATTTAAGAAAACACTTCATAAAATTGGCAAACATGGAATGATACAGATGGATAACTTCAGGAAAATTTTTACCTGTTAAGCATGCAGAGAAGGTCTGGAAACTTTACTGTACTGGGTTATGGGATCTTTTAGTGGCAAACACAAATGTTCAAAACCTGATTTATCTCCCAAGATGAATGCTACTAATGTTTTCTACACATAAAATTATCTTGCTCCTCATTTAAATGACAAAAATAAACCACAGAACTTTCATATTAATAGTAACGAGTTATGTGGAATTTTTGTCTATATACTTCCCTGACTGCTTGCACAATTTTCACTTTCAGTGAATATTCATGCAAAGATGTCAGAGTAATTTGATGCACATTTTCTGCAACCATGTTGAATGTTTTCTAAGTATTGAAATGTGRTATACTTCTGCTGCTGTAATAGTAATATAAAGCCTTTAGGAAAGCCTTTAGGACAGCATTAAACTAATCTGACTTTCAAAGTCTACAATGAAATGAAAAGAAATGTGTAAGTGGCTATTTCCCTCTTTTGATAGTAACTGGAACATAAAGGTGGGATTCATATGCCTAAATATAGGCATCTCATCTCATTTTAGGTGCTACAGTCTGAGGACCTCCTGTACGATCTCTGGCAAATACAAACAGGTGCAAATAGCAATACATCATGGCAGTATCATAGTGAAGGTTGGCTAACTAAACTCTGCAGGTGTGAAAATGATAACAGCATATGGGAAATAATTTTGTCACATAATTTACAATGAAATACAGCATATCTTCTTATCTTGTCTTTCTGTTCTTCATTCTTTGCTTTAAGTACCTCATAGTGATATACAAGATATTTCAGTACATTTGAGATAACTGCAGGAGGCTGAAAATTATGACAGACATACAAACTTGCAGATTGACAGCTGAAGGTCCAGGAGAATAGCCACTGAAATATCAAGCAGCACCAGATATCCAGCTTTAGGTAACAGAATCAAGACCTAATTCTTGAACAAAGTAAATTTTAGATTCTGAATCCAAAAGAAAATATTTAATTCAAATCCCTTAATCCATGTTTAGGTCCAATATAGGTAATATTTACAAACATAATCCAGTTAGTAGAACTACTRATAGTGGGGTGTAGTTGCCTAGCATATTAAAATAGGGGTCAATGAGAAGCCAGGTGTGATAATCTATAGCATATAAATTGTCTTAAGTCATCTGTGTTTAGAAAACTGAATTTTAAACATCTCTGCRTTTTTCAAAGTCCAATTGTTTATTTAATAGTTTAATAATTAAGTAGCTAAAAGTTCAAGTCACTTGCCTCAAAATAGGCACCTGAGATGCTCTAGTGCTATTAATCTGTCTAGCCTCTGGTTGATGCTCTGTTAAGGTATGAATACTATTATTAGTGTAAGGAGTGATGCTTCAACTTCCTTGTGGTTTCTCGGCTATGAGTAACAGAGTGTGCAAAATTAATTGATCCAGAGACATCGAACAAAAGTAAACGTGACTCTATAGCCTAATGATTCTGGCATTCTCCTGAAAACAGCGTAAGTCCTTGATCTTGTTCTTTCCCTTTGTAACTTTTTCTTTTTTTTTTTTTTTTTAAAGTCTAGGAAAAAAAACACATAAGCAGTCTTTAGACCAGAGACTAGAATTCCTCTCTTCATAGCCAAGTGCTTTCTATTTCATATTGCTTTCATATTGCTTTCTACTTCATGAAGTTCACATTTTTGGCTGATTAGTAGCCTAATTTGAATACAGGATACTAAAAGCACTCCAATCCAAATTATTTTATTTTCATCCTAGTCCTATTTTTGCACTTATATGAAGCAGTCAATAAATAACATTGTAGGAAACAGTGTTTGTAGGACTATTTATACACATATGCTAGGCAGTAGATATGTAACAATCTGGAAAACAGTTTCCTGTTTCATCAGTCTGRAACCACACTCATACTTGCTTACTATTCATCTAGCCCTGCAACCATTGCACTCACAGCTGCATGGCAGCTTAGCACCAAAAAAGGTAATTTAAATACTGTCCTTCTAAGTCAATCAGTAGAAAGATGGCAAGAATGACTAATGAAAGAAATACTTTAGTTGGATTAAAATTTCTTCAGGATTAGGAGAATATAGATTTCAAACTGTGCTGGATCTGGCTTGGATGAAGTTAACTTTCTTCATAGCAAGACGTGTTTTGGATTTATGACTAAAATAGGGTTGATAACACCAATATTTTGTTATTATTAATTATAATTAAATTAATATTAGTAATATTTGGAACAGTGCTTTCGTAGCATCAAGACTTACTCTGTTTCTCACTCTGCCCCCTTCCAGAGAGTAGGGTGGAGGTGGGCAAGAAGCTGGGAGGGGACACCGCCAGGGCAGCTGACATGAATTGGTCAAAGGGATATTCTATACCATATAACATCATACTCAGCAACAAAAAAAAAAAAAAGGGAGAATTGAGAGTGTTTGTCTTCCGAGGTAGCTGTTGCTCAGAGACTGGCTGCATATCAATCTGCTTGTGGGAGGCAGTGAGTAATTATCTTTGCATCACTTCTTTGTTTTTTTCTTCTTTTCTTCTTTTTCCTTCATTTCTTGAATTGTCTTTATCTCAACCCACAAGTTTTCTCATTTTTGCTCTTCCTATTCTCTCCCTCGTCCTGCTGGGGGTAGGGGAATGAGCAAGCAGCTGTGTGGGTACTTAGCTGCTGGCTAGTGTCAACCCACAACACAAACCTTCTCCTTTGCTTGGTCCACAAACCAAGAGCTCCAGATAAGACCCAAGAGAATGTACCTAGGAGTGTGCACTGGGGAAAGAAAGGAGAGAGGGAAGGTCAGCAAAAACCATGTCATGGACTAGTTTTGTTGCTTCTACTCATGTTCCTAATGAAGAATCCTACCATACCTGAGAGAAAAGCTGGATTTCAGAAATAGCTGTCATGAGCAGTCTTTGCTTAATATAACAGCTTGTAGAATGTGACTCCTAAAGACCTCAGATACTCCTAGAGATTTAAATCAGACTTCTAAATGTCCCATCCAGGAACTGGGAACTTAATCACACTACTTTAATTTCTACTGTTGCTCTGTTATRTTTATTTACTTGTTTATTTAACTTACCATCATTTTCTTCATTCCTACTGAGGCTGCTAGCATGTAACAGCTGGTGACATTTGTGTCTGAGTCCATATCCTTGTATTTTTATCAGCTAGAGTAGTAGACCTAATGATTCATTACTCAGTCATATGTATCTAGTACAAGAAGTCCAGGATCCAAAGCCTAGCCTGAACCATCATATTATCTCCATCTGTAAACTGTTCATCTTCTAGGAAGTGGAAAGCAAAGAAATTAATGTTATATTAAGACACTCTGTTCAACCAAATATCTTGTGATATTATTTCAATAGTCTTCATTATTTTTTATCAGACGAAAAGGAAGAGGTCTTGACATGAATCCCTAATTATATAAAATATTCAGATTCTCTAATTCCTATCTATATTCTTTTTTTCTCCATTGCTTTTTATCAAACTGGTCTCAAGGAAGAAGGATTACCTCACGGCCATTTTGCTTTTTGCTTTGTGTTTTCACTGTATGTAAATCAGCTCTTAATGAATAAATTATAATTCATAAGCTGAAAAAAAATGCTCCATTGGCTTGATGCAAAACTATTTCTTAAATTGCAAAATCATACCAAACAAGAGGTTCRGTAGATTTTTCCTCCACATTATTTTGCTATTGTGAATTTGTATACCACTGACTTATCAGTGAATATATATAACAAGAAGTGTCTTTTTGTCTTGTATTCTTAAAATTCTGACAAATAATAATAGATACACACTAAAATTAAAATTGTGATGTCTGAACATTCCATAGACAGCAACTAAGCACATGACATAACATCATTTTGACCATGTGTGTAAGAATAAGTTTAACATTCTTCTTCCCATACAGAATAAAAATTTGGAGGAATGATGAATCATTTGTGTAAGGAAACATAGATTACAAATCAGCTAAAAAACCTCTGAAATTACTCCTGAATTTAAGAAAAGGTATACATTGATTTTCTGAATGAGACCACATTTTTTGAAGGAAATATTAAAAAARAAGTCATCATGATAAAGTTACTAATATTAAACTTCAAGTTTAATATTACTTCATTAACTTCATTAAGTTACTTCACTTCATTAACACAACTATATTCTTCTCATAACCTAAAGCTCTCAGCTATATGCAACTAGTCTGCAGAGTACTTACAACTGATCGATAAACTAAGGAGGTAGAAAGGTGTCTAASAAGTAAGACCCATGACTTGCCTTTCTACTGTGTTTCTGGAGTGTTCTAAAAAACACCTTTTGATCAGCCTACTAAAAGATGTACTTATGTAGTGGGTTTAAATTACGTAACATGCATCTTGTGAAATTTCAGATATTATAAGGTATCAAAGATATCTGCACAGCACTAGCTGAGAGCCTCRGAGAGACATTCAGCATTCTAAACAGCATATAGAAGGTCACTCATGATGAGCTCAGATATTYTAAATGTCACTACATACTTATGTTTGTACAGCTGAGTCTCAACCTTCATGCCAATTTTAGAATAAACTGATATACTAGGTATGGCTGAGATGGAGACAATTTTCTTCATAGTAGCCCGTATGGTGGTGTGTTTTGGATATGTTACTAAAACAGTGTTGATAACACAGCAGTGTTTTTGTTACTGCTGAACAATGTTTGCCTTTTATTTTTCCCACTCTGCCMCCTCCAGTGAGTAGGCTGGGGGTGCACAAGAAGCTGGGAGGGGACACATCTGGGACAGCTGACCCCCACTGACCAAAGGGATATTCCATGCCATATGACATTGTGCTCAGCTATAAAAGCTAGGAGAAAGAACAAGGAAGGGGGAAAGTTTGGGGTTATGACTTTTGCCTTCCCATGTAACCATTACACGTGATGAGGTTCTGCTTTCCAGGAAGTGGCTCATAGCCTCACAGCAAAACATTTGATCACAGACAATTATCTTTCACAAAAGTATTAAAATAAATGTTCACAATTAAAACTGTATTTTCCAAAATGATCAGTCTGAGATTAGTGCATTGGATTTTCAATAAAATTGTTAAGGTGCCRTTGTTAAAAAATAACAATTTGCCTTATCATTATTAATTTACTCCCTGAATCTCACCCCGTATCCTTTGTAAAGCCAAATAAACCACTACTACCAGTTYCTGAAAGTAAAGCAAACATTACACTCTAAAACACCATATGCTAACACAGACAAAGGATTTGCATTGCTGTAGGAAGAGCAAGCCAGGATTCAAACTGYCATTGTTCAATCACATCAGAACAAACATTTAGAAATTTTGATACCCRTGTTTGAACGCTGCGCTACGAAATTGTATGAAATAGGCTTTTGTGTCTTAAAGTATGTGCTTCAGCAACTAAGATGAGCTTACTAAAATGTTGCATTTGATTCCTTACTGAATGAAAGACAAAAGATCTCTGTGAGCTTTACAGGAATGTATTTCACACTTTCAAACCAACAACCTATAGTTCAACCAGGAAGTCTTATATCAATTAAGTCAAGTGGGCTTTCAGATTTTATCACTATTGTTACAAATATACACAAAATCTTGACAGAGTTAAAACTAGTATATAGTGAACTGTTTAGTTCATAGCATTTTAGATCACATGTAAAAACATTCAAATGTTATTAAAACAGAATAAGTAAACAACAAGAGGAAATACTGTAACACAGAGGAGGATGTAAAGAGCTCAATACAAAGGTRAAAAGCCCTAAAACTTAACCAAACAATTTGAAATTCTTTGAGATGTCATATCTAAATGGAGAATAGAAAATAAGGAAAGAGTTTGAAGAAAGTTGACAAAATGGAAGAGGAAATAGTGGACAATGTCATTTTAACCAACAAGGGGAATGAACAAAGAATATATAACTACAATAAAGTAGCACCCAATGGTATGTTTCAGGAGAGGAAGGCTTGATAATCATGCTTGTCAAACAGCTAAAATAGTAGTGATGTGGCAGAGCTATTCTGCATCCTTTCTCCTACAGCTGAAAGACAAGTATATGAGACCTGCTTATAGCTGGAGCTACCAAAAAGGAATACACGTTCTCAGAATGGATATGTGTGGAATGTGACTGTTTGCAAAACTATGATGCTGGAGAAAAATATGCAGTTGCTGCATAGTTCTTGAAGCAACTGATTCCAACTAGTTCCATTTTTTCACCTTGAGATTTCTCCTGAGCAAGAGTACATTTCTGTTTACAACCAGAATTTCAGAATGTTGAGTGATGAAAATGTTGCTCCCAAGTTTTAATTATTAAAACTATAAGACCTATTTCCCTTTCTGAATAATTATTTCCTGAACTAAGTATTTCTTGAGAGGTTAATTTTTTCAGTCCTTTCAGGCTAAAAGGTTATTAGTTTAATAACTGCACTGCTCTGAGTAATTCACTAACTTAACACTTTTAAAGAAGAGTCACACAATCTCAGAGTAACTGAGGTTGGAATGGGCCTCCTCTCAGAATCAAGGTGATGCTTACTGGCCTGTAGTTGCCTGGATCTTCCTTCTTGCCTTTCTTGAAGATAGGATTTTCTTCCAGACCTGAGGAACCTCCCCCAGTCACCACGAYCTTTCAAAAATAATTGAGAGTGGACTTGCAGTGACATCAGCCAGCTCCCTCAGCACTCACGGGTGCATCCTGTCTGGCCCCATGGACTTGTTTATGTCCAGATTTTTTAAATGTTCCCTAACCTGATCCTTCTCCAGTGAGGGCAAGTCTTCCTTGCTCCAGACTTGCCCTCTGCTCTCAGGGGTCTGGGACTCCTGAAGGCTGGTCTTACCAGTAAAGACTGAGATGACGAAGTCATTGGGTACTTTGCTCTTTTCCATGTCCTTCACCACCAGGGCCCCTGCTCCATTCACCAATGTGTGCACATTTTTCCCAGCCCTCCTTTTGCTGCATGTGTACTTGTAGAAGCCTTTCTTGTTGCCCTTCACATCCCTCACCAGATTCAACTCCAGATGGGTTTTGGCTTTTCTAACCCATCCATGCATGCACAGATGTTGTCTCTGTATTCTTCCTGGGTCACCTATACCCTCTTCCAACTCTTTTATGCTTCTTTTTTATAATTGAGTTTTATGAGGAGATCCTTGTTAATCCATGCAGTTTTTCTATCACTTTTGCTTGGTTTCTTGCTCATTGGGATGGACCATTCTTGAGCTTGAAGTAGGTGATCCTTGAAAATCAACCAGCTCTCCTGGATCCTTCTTCTCTCCAGGACCATATCCCCTGGGATTCATTGAAGAAGGTCCCTTAACACACTCTGCTATTTACTTTCCTCCTCTCTCTCACAATCCTGAACTCCACCATGTATCTCAATCAGTAGAGCCAAGGCTGCCTTTAACCTTCACATCACCAAACAGTTCTTTCTTGTTTGTGAATAACAGGTCTAGGATAGTGTCTTCTCTTGTCAGCTCCCCAATCATCTAAATTCMTTGTATCAGGAAATTGTTATCAACATTACACTAGAAACATCCTAGATTGCTTTGCCTTGTGTATTGGGTTTACGTGGCAAGGTTTTGGTAGCAGAGGGGGGTGCAGGGGTGGGAGCTACACAGGTGGCCTCTATGAGAAGAGATCAGATGCTGCCCTGTGCCAGACACAGCCGGTTCCAGCCAACTCTGCAACAGACCCACCACAGGCCAAAGCTGAGACAATCAACAAAGTTGCTGACACCTCTGTAAAAATGCCACACAGGAAGAGTAGAAAAGAAAAGAAGTGAGAAACAATCCTGTGAACACCAACATCAGAGAATACGGAGGAAGAGGAGGTGCTCCATGGTGCTGGAGCAGATATTGCCCTGCAGCCCRTGGGAGAGATCATGGTGGAGCAGATATCTGCACTGCAGCCAATGGAGGACCCCATGGTGGAGCAGCTGGATATTTGCTGAAGAAATTGTGGCCTGTGGAGAGCCCACATTGCAGCAGATTTTATTCCTGAAGAGCTGAAGACTGTGGAGAGGACCCACACTGGAGTGGAGGAAAAGTGTGAGGAGGAAGGAGCGTCAGAGCGGAGCTGCTATGGACTGACCACAACCCCCATTCTCCATTTCCCTGCATCTCTCAGGGAGTGGAGGGGGTAGAGGAGTTAGGTATGGAGTGAAATGGGGTAGGTGGAAGGTGGTGGTTTTTTAAAATTTTTAGTCTGTTCTTCACTACTCAAATTTATTTTAATTTGCAAGAAATTAATTTAATTTGCAAGAAATTGACTCCAAAGTGGAGTCTGTTTTGCCCATGATGGTAACTGGTAAGCAGTCTCCCTGTCTTTCTCTTGAACCATAGAATAATAGAATAGAATCATTAAGGTTGGAAAGGACCTCCAAGATCATCAAGTCCAACCATCGACCCAACACCACCATGCCCACTAAACCACGTCCCAAAGCGCCACATCTACACGTCTTTTAAATACCTCCGGGGATGGTGACTCCACCACTTCCCTGGGCAGCATGTTCCAGTGCTTGACTACCCTTTCGATAAGGAAATTTTTCCTAATATCCAATCTAAACCTATCCTGGCGCAACTTGAGGCCATTTCCTCTCGTCCTATCACTCGTTACTTGGAAGAAGAGACCAACACCCGCCTCTCTACAGCCTCCTTTCAGGTAGTTGTAGAGAGCGAGAAGGTCTCCTCTCAACCTCCTCTTCTCCAGGCTAAACAACCCCAGCTCCCTCATAAGACCTGTTCTCCAGACCCTTCACCAACCTCGTTGCCCTTCTCTGGACACGCTCCAGCACCTCAATGTCCTCCTTGTAGTGAGGGGCCCAAAACKGAACACAGGATTCGAGGTGCGGCCTCACCAATGCTGAGTACAGSGGCACAATCACCTCCCTACTCCTGCTGGCCACACTGTTTCTGATGTTTCTGATACAGGCCAGGATGCCRTTGGCCTTCTTGGCCACCTGRGCACACTGCYGGCYCATGTTCAGCCAGCTGTCGACCAGCACCCCCAGGTCCTTTTCCTCTGGGCAGCTTTCCAGCCACTCTTCCCCAAGCCTGTAGTGTTGCTTGGGGTTGTTGTGACCCAAGTGCAGGACCTGGCACTTGGTCTTCTTGAACCTCATACAATTGGCCTCGTCCCATGAATCCAGCCTGTCCAGATCCCTCTGCAGAGCCTTCCTACCCTCAGGCAGATCAACAGTCCTGCCCAACTTGGTGTCATCTGCAAATTTACTGAGGGTGCACTCGATCCCCTCATCCAGGTCATTGATAAGGATATTAAACAAGACCGGCCCCAAAACGGAGCCCTGGGGAACACTGCTTGTGACTGGCCACCAACTGGATTGAACTCCGTTCACTACAACTCTCTGGGCTCAGCCGTCCAGCCAGTTTTTTAGCCAGCGAAGAGTACACCCATCTATGCCATGACCTGCCAGCTTCTCTWGGAGGATGCTGTGGGAGACAGTGTCAAAGGCCTTACTAAAGTCCAGGTAGACCACATCCACAGTCTTCCCCTCATCCACTAGGYGGGTCACCTGGTCATGGAAGGAGATCAGGTTGGTTGAGCAGGAYCTGCTTTTCATGAACCCATGCTGGCTGGGCCCGATCCCCTGGTTGTCCYGCACCTGCCTCATGAGCGCCCCCAAGATGAACCACTCCATAATCTTCCCCGGYACCGAGGTCAGGCTGACAGGCCTGTAGTTCCCCGGATCGTCCTTCTGGCCCTTCTTGTAGATGGGCATCACGTTGGCAAGTCTCCAGTTCTCCGGGACCTGCCCTGTTGACCAGGACCAGTGATAAATGATGGAGAGTGGCTTGGCAAGCTCCTTCGCCAGCTCCCTCAGTACTCTCGGGTGGATCCCATCTGGCCCCATAGACTYGTGAGCGTCCAGGTGGCATAGCAGGTCATTAACCTCTTCCTCTTGGATTATGGGGGGTGTATTCTGCTCTCTGTCCCTATCTTCCAGCTCAGGGGGCTGAATACCCTGAGGATCACCGGTCTGACTACTAAAGACTGAGGCAAAGAAGGCATTAAGTACCCTAGCCTTTTCCTCATCCTTGGTGGCAATGTTCCCCCTGGCATCCAGCAGAGGATGGAGATTCTCCTTGGCTCTCTTTTTGTCGTTAATATATTTGTAAAAACATTTTTTGTTGTCTCTTATGACAGTGGCCAGATTGAGTTCTAGCTGGGCTTTTGCCATTCTAATTTTCTCTCTGCATGACCTAACAAGATCCCTGTACTCTTCCTGAGTTGCCTGCCCTTTCTTCCAACAGTGGTAGACTCTCCTTTTTTCCCTGAGTCCCAGCAAAAGCTCCTTGTTCAGCCAGGCTGTTGGTGTTCCCCACTAGCTCTTCTTGCGGCACATGGGGACGGCCTACTGTGCCTTTAAGACTTCCTCCTTGAAGATCGTCCAACCTTCCTGGACCCCTCTGCCCTTCAGGACTGCCTCCCAAGGGACTCTCTCAACCAGTGTCCTGAACAGACCAAACGATGAGGTTTCATGTTTTCAAACCTCATGAGATCCATGAGGTTTCTCATCGTATTTTCTCCCCCTGTTCTTTTAAGGAACGTAAGTGAGAGAGCAGCTGGGTACGCATTTGGCTGCTGGCCAGAACTGATCTGCCATACCCTGCTGTCTTGTCTCTCCAGCAGATTTAACGGTGGTAAAAGTCCCCCCTAAGGATCAGGAACTGTGAAAGTGAGATTTCTTCTAGTTGTTGGAAGAAGGCATCATCTTCTTCCTGAGCAGGCAGTCTTCAGCAGACACCCATCACGATGGTACGCACATTGGTCTCTGCGCTAATCCTGACCCATAAACTTTTACCTGGTTTATCATCCCATTCCTAGGTAAAGCTTCGCACATTCCTCCTGGTTTCTCACATAAACGGCCTGTCTCCCTGCTGCCTTTCTGCCTGTCCTTTGTAAAAACCCTATATCCATCTATTGCAGCACTCCAGTTGTGTGAGTTATCCTACCATGTCTCTGTAATCCTAATGAGGTCATAGCCCTGCAACTGTTCACAGACATCTAATTCCTAATTCATAATGTTCCCTATGCATTGTGCATTAGTACGCAAGCATTTCAGAGAGGTATGCAGTGGTGATGAGTTCCCAGAAAAACTGTGAGAGCTTCTGCCATCATGCTGACCTCTCAACACTTTCTTATTTATGCCTATACACTTGAGGTAGGCCCTCTTCAGCCTTATTTTGTTGAATATAAAGTTTCTTTTGTCCGCATCACCCTGACCCTTTGTTTGCCAATACAGTCCACCACTTCCTCACTACTGTATGGGTTGTCATCTCCTATCTGTATCACTCCTACTTGCAAGCTCTCCTCCCCATGTCAGCCATCCTGTTGGCAAAAATGCTTTTCCCCTACTTGGCCAGGTGGATCCTGCCTCTTCCTATCAGTTCTCAAAGGCAGTTCCATGGTTGTAAATGCTAAGTCACTGCTGTCAACACCAGCTATGCAACCTGTTGCTGACCCACAGGGTCTGGCCACTCCTTCATAAGCCTTTCCCCCTCGCAGGCAGAATAGAGGTAGAAACCACCTGGGCCTCCATGCCCTCAACTTTTACCTCCATGCCATCACTCTTGATATGCTCCCCTGGCAATATCATTGGTGCCCACACAGAAAAACAGCAGGGGGTAATGGTCCAAGAAGTGGACCATCACTGGAAGAATATGATTTAAAGAAGAGGCTCATCACTGGAAGAATATCTTGACAGTTATAGTTTGGGTTGGTACTTGACAGATGCAAGTCCAGGTCTGACACAGGCAACTTCTTTTTAACATGAAGTTAATATCTATACAATTAATAACAACAATTTCTTGATGCACATTCTGGCTCTTCTGACTGCATTCTCAAGCACTGTCCACTCTCTCTGTGTACATAGAGTTTACCTACTTGGTGCAAAGCTACAGGTTTCGTTAGAGGACTCAAGGATCCTGAGTACAGTATTGTGTGATTGTTGCAATCTTCTTGTAGATCTAATATTTAGATGCTAATCAACAAGTCAAAATGGCTTTAGGATGTCTTATTTACCTCTGAACTTTCATTAGAACTCACAGTCCAAGTTTCCATGGAATTAAAAAAAGTAGTTCTCCATGTTGTTTATGGATTTTATTGAAATGGGTCTGATAGCAAAACACACCAGAGGAAACATTTAGCTGTTGTAGCTTACTGTAACTTTATTAAGTTAATTAAAGATGCAATAGTACTAAAGTCAAAATAAGTTCACATTAAAGACTGAATCAACAAGTCAATAACTTCAAATTACAAAACCATCAAATTAATGCAGAAAATAATCAAATAAAACTCTGAGCTTGACACTAACGTGAACTATTTTATGTTAATCTTGTTCAAATAGATTAAAGGAAGGAACAAGTGTTTCTGCAGGCTTTTCTTTCATAGTAACCTACCTGTTATTTTAGCCAATGCAGTAGATCTCTGGAACTGATTACAGACACGCCCTTCAAATGTAAATGCCAGTTCTGCTCTTCAACACATCCCAAAATAATGATGGTCTACTGCATAAAATAACTACGAAAAGAGAAATTATGAGGAAACATAAAAAACATATAAACTAGAGTGCTAATCAAGGATACTTTTCAGGAAAATATATGTCTAAATAGAATAGCAAATCATGAAGGAATTTTGGAGTTTATTATACAGAAAACTAAAACATGTTTTTCAGAAATTTCTCTGAAGAAAGACTGAAGCCTAAACACAGGCAACATTTTTAATTAAAAGATTCAAATATGTTGGCACAAAATCTTGAATTCTCAATAAGTCAGCTATGACTCTTTCCAAAAATTTTAGCTTGATTTATCAGAGAATAGATAGCAAGGGTTAAATAATTCTATATATTTCCAATCTAATCTGATAGGCAACAATTTAAATTGATAACCACTTATCTGGAGATAAAAATAGATACATCAGTGTAAACAGAAGAACATGAATCTTTCATTCACCATTATGTCTTAGTTTCATAGATCTTGTTATACCAGGTATTTTGTGGTAGATCAATCTGTGGAATATTTGTATTCAGGCTTAAATACAATATCATCATTGTATGCAATGATAGTGAAACAATGCATTGTATGATCCTCTACAGGACTGTACAAAAAACAATTAATCGAAGGGGAATTAAGGAACAGTAACCTTTAATAATAAAGCCTACTCCATTCATATGTTAATTTTTACTTTAGTCCATAAGAAAGTGTAAAATTTATTTCAGTGCAACTAAAAAAAAAAAAAAAGGCAGCACATGCATTTGTCTTTCTCCCACAAAAAACACTCTGTTAACTTTTAAATTCAGCTTAGGTTAGAACATTTATTTCTAGTAGTCAGTGGTCATGAAATTAATTCTCTGACCCCCAACCGCTTGATCCTGGAAGAACTTCAAATGACTTTTCTATTAAATATTACTGAATTGATGCCTGTCTAGGTTAGAAGAAGATGTAGTAGAAATCACTTCTACCTGGCCCTTCTATTACCTCAGAATTAACCTGAGACATGCCCAAAAATGACACTACTTCTTTCCACCAGAGTGACTGCATGGCAAAGAAAGGCCCATGTTGAACACACAAGCTTATCTATGCGGTTTGTGTCTCCCTCTTGTTTGCTATAAATAGATTTTAATATGGCATGCAGGCTAGGTCACGTAAAATGTACATAATACTATCCCCTCCCACATAAACATGGTTATATTGAGCTTTGTGGAGTTGGTGTCCTTCCAATTCTAACTAATAAAAACTTTTCTTTTACAGACATCAGCACAAAATAGATATAATGGACTGAGACTCCAGGTCTGAAAACAAAATAAATGATCAATACTTGCTAACTTAACTTACATCAACCATCTGAATAACAGAAAATACCCCAAATGGATTAAGTATTGTGATTAAAACAAGCTCACTTTCATTTCTGTGGAGGTACTTCCTTGTTGCTGGATTGGGACTTTTACCTTTTGACTAAAAAAATGAAAATGAGTGTCTGGTAACTGACATTAAGAAGTGTGTTACACAAGCCTCTATTTTCATAAGAAGACAATAGTTATTTAATTTTAGAACAAACAATTCTGTTTCAGACACCTACCTCAAGATATCATTTGTCTTCGAAAGCACTCCAGCAGCCTTCATGTTTTTAGTCTTCTCGGTCTTTCTGGTCTTTTCTTTATAGTTATCTTGATCATAAAATGCTGCCCTGACTCGAAAATACCTCTGTTATGTGTTTCCTCCTTTAGATTTAGGGCATATTTTGACCCGCTTTGAAATCATTTTGTTTCCATAAATAAATTAAAAAAATAAACAAAGCAAGAACAAGCAAAAAAATATAACAGAACTTATTGCTAGATTAGCAGAAACTTGTTTAACAACCAACCTCAGAAGAAAAGTAAGATCCTTTTGTCTGCTCTGCCTTTGCTTCTGTTGATAGCACAGGTTTCCTGGGCTGACTAGTGCCTACTTATTTAGGACGCTTAATATAATTCATTTCCCTTCATATTATATATTCAATTATGCCTCAGTCACAGTATCTGGAGAGATATTTTATTTTGAAATATGGCCAGAAGTGATGCTATCTGCCCTTTGCATAATAATGTTATGATGATAACAACAATTAAGATTGTTGGAGATCTGAGTACTAGAACAAAGAAGCTTGGAATCTAGGACCTAGTTTCAAAGTTTGCTAGAATAATTTTTGTGGTAATTTTTGAGGGTAATTCTTCCCTCACTGTTGTTGAAGTCAAATCATCATGAGGTAAACAATGTATGATTTATGGAAATATAAAAATAAATTGAAAGAGGAGTCATTGACGTGGATAAAGTCCTGTGAGGAGCTAGGGAATTATCTGTATTTTCATCATGTTTCAGGCATTTGCACATATTTCTTTTAGGGGAAGGGACCTTTAAAGCTCATCTAGTTCAACCTCCCCCTGCCATGGGCAGGGACATCTTCAACCAGATCAGGTTGCTCAGAGCCCTGTCCAACCTGACCTTGAATGTTGCCAGGTATGGGGCATCTACCACCTCTCTGGGCAACCTGTGCCAGTGTTTCACCACCCTCATTGTAAAAAATTTCTTCCTGATATCTAGTCTGAATCTTCCCTCTTTTAATTTAAAACCATTCGCCCTTGTCCTGTTGCAACAGGCCCTGCTAAAGTTTTGTCCCCATCTTTCTTATAAGCTCCCTTTAAGGACTGAAAGACTGCAATAAGGTCTCCCCAAAGCCTTCTCTTCTCCAGGCTGAACGAATCCAACTCTCTCAGCCTTTCTTCATAGGAGAGGTGTTCTATCCCTCTGATCATTTTTGTGACCCTCCTCTGGAACCACTCCAACAGGTCCATGTCTTTCTTGTGCTGAGRGTTCCAGAGCTGGACACAGTACTGCAGGTGGGGTCTCACCAGAGCAGAGGAGAGGGGCAGAATCACCTCCCTCGACCTGCTGGCCACGCTTCTTTTCATGCAGCCCAGGCCTTCTGGGCTGCAAGCGCACATTGACGGCTCATGTCCATCTTTTCATGCACCAGAACCCCCAAGTCCTTCTTGGCAGGGCTRCTCTCAATCCCTTCATCCCCCAGCCTGTRTTGATACCGGGGGTTGCCCTGACCCAGGTGCAGGACCTTGCACTTGGCCTTGTTGAACCTCATGAGGTTCTCACAGACCCACTTCTCAAGCTTGTCCAGGTCCCTCTGCATGGCATCTCTTCCCTCAGGCATGTCAACCTCACCACTCAGCTTGGTGTCAACTGCAAACTTGCTAAGGGTGCACTCGATCCCACTGTCTATGTCACTGATGAAGATATTAAACAGTACTTGTCCCAATATGGACCCCTGCGGACACCACTCATCACCGATCTCCATCTGGACATTGAGCCRTTGACCACTACCCTCTGGATGCATCCATCCAACCAATTCCTCACCCACCRGACAGTCCACCCATTACATCMATACCTCTCCAGTTTAGAGAGAAGGATGTTGTGAGAGACCATGTCAAAGGCCTTACAGAGGTTCAGATAGATAACATCTATAGCTCTTCCCTTGTCCACTGATGTAGTCATTCCATCCTAGAAGGCCACTAGGTTGGTCAGGCAGGACTTGCCCTTGATGAAGCCATGCTGGCTGTCTCRAATCATCTCCCTGTCCTCCCTGTGCCTTAGCACAGCTTCCAGGAGGATCTTGGATCTTCCCAGGCACAGAGATGTTCCAGGATCTTCCCAGGCACAGAGATGAGACTGATTGGCCTGTAGTTGCCTGGGTCTTCCTTTTTCCCCTTTTTAAAAATGGGGGATATGTTTCCCCTTTTCCAGTCAGTGCGAACTTCACTGGACTGCCATGACTTCTCAAATATGATGGATAGTGGCTTAGCAACTTAATCCGCCAGCTCCCTCAGAAGCCGTGGATAGATCTCATCAGGTCCCATGGACTTGTGCACCTTAAGGTTCCTTAGATGGTTTTGAACCTGATTTTCTCCTACAGTGGGCATCCCTTCATTCTCCCAGTCCTTTCCTTTGCCTTCTGCARCTTGGGCAGTGAGGTTCGCCAGTTAAGACTGAGGCAAAGAAGTCATTGAGTACCTCAGTCTTCTCTATATCCCAGATAACCGGGTCTCCCATTTCAGTCTGGAGAGGGCCCACATTTTCCCTAGTCTTCCTTTTATCCCCAACGTACATATAGAAGCTTTTCTTTTTGCCCTTGATGTCATTGGCCAGATTTAATTCTATAAGGGCTTTAGCTTTCCTAACCTGATCCCTGGCTGCTGGGACAATTTCTSTGTATTCCCCCTGGGATACCTGTCCTTGCTTCCACCCTCTGTAGGCTTTCTTTTTGTGTTTGAGGGTGTCCAGGTGCTCCTTGTTCATCCATGCAGGCCTCCTGGTGTTTGTGCCCGATTTCCTCTTTGTTGGGATGCATCACTCCTGAACTTGGAGGAGGTGATCCTTGAATATTAACAAGCTTTATTGGGGCCCTCTTCCCTTCAGGGCTTTATCCCATGGCACTCTACCAAGCAGATCCTTGAAGAGGCCAGAGTCTGCTCTCCTGAAGTCCAGGGCAGTGAGTTTGCTGTGTGTCCTCCTCGATGCCCTACGGATCTTGAACTCCACCATTTCGTGGTCACTGCAGCCAAGGCTGCCCTTGAGCTTCACATTCCCCACCAGCCCCTCCTTGTTGGTGAGAACAAGGTCCAGCATAGCACCTCTCCTCGTTTGCTCCTATACCACTTGGTGAAGGAAGTTATCATGGACGCATTACAGGAACCTCTCAAATTGCTTATGCCCTGCCGTGTTGTTCCTCCAACAGATACTGGGGTGGTTGAAGTCCTCCATGAGGACCAGGGCTTGTGAACATGAGGCTGCTCCTATCTGTCTATAGAGGGCCTCAGCCGCTCAGTCTTCCTGGTCAGGTGGCCTGTAGCCGACCCCCATTATAATGTCACCTGTCCCTGCCCTCCCTTTAATCCTGACCCATAAGCTCTTGGTCAGCTCCTCGTCCATCCCCAGGCAGAGCTCCATGCACTCCAGCTGGTCATTGACATAGAGGGCAACACCCCCTCCTCGTCTCCCCTGCCTGTGCTTCCTAAAGAGTCTGTATCCCCCCATCCCAGCACTCCAATCATAARAGCCATCCCACCACGTCTCTTCTTCCTTCATCAGGAAGGACAGAAACAGCACCATCACAATTAAGTGTTTTCTTTGTGGTTGTGACACGTTGCTGGAGGTGAGTCAATGCATTCTGATTCCTTCGTTATAAGGTAGGTCTAAACCCCATTCTCCAGCTTCTTTAGCAAGTTCTTTCRCCGCCAATGAAGTCTGAATTTTTCCCCTGTTACTTCATCACAAGCCTATCCTCAGAAGACTTGGTTATAAACTTCAGACAATGGAGAGATGTTTCTGGATACTAACAATTCTGATGTTATTCGTATATTCTGAGTACCAGTGTTTCCTATTGACTGTCTTTACAGAATATATGATTGATAAATGGGAAGCACTAAATCTCACGAGATAAGTGCTATGGGGTCAAGAATCATGAATGATTCTCCACACTGCAGTAAGGTAATCTGCTCCTCCCGTTAACTGTGTAAATCCAGATGTTTAGTATCTGGGCATCATAATATCTAAATTATATGTATTCAGCTGCCTAATCTTATTCATCCAATGCCATCCGACATGCAATATGTATCTGAAACATAAACACAGGTCCGATAGAGAAAACACAGGGCCTGCAAGAGACTTATTTTCTTCTGAGACACCAGCTGGAAGCAAAGGATACCAAACAGCACCAAATGTTTGTTTAGGGATTGTACCCAGTCCAGAGGATATGATTCAGCCCACAAGTTAAAAAATTGTTGTCCRCATGGAGGTACATTTATGTAAGCAAGTTTGGTCAACTTTTCCGTTCAACCTAAAACAGAAGTAGACATTTGGTCAGCTGATTTGCTCTCTAAAATCCATTCTTCACATTGATAAGATCTGTAAGGATAATAGTGGGAGGCCTGAGACTAAACTCATGATTAGAAACCTAAATTAGGGATTTCAATATGGAAACTTAAATGAAATATACATTGAACAGAGACATAGGGCTGATAGATTTAGTATAGATTCTACAGGAAGCTTCTCTCAGGAAGGATGTGTTGATATATCTCAAAATCTATCAGATGCTTTTGTGTGAACAATTACATGCAGCCTACAGATATACACATCTGAAATTGTTACCATAGTCATAGCCARACACTCCTAGAGAATGATTAACCTGCTGTATCTTAGAAGTCAGCTTTTAGATGAGATTAGTTATGACCTATGAGTGCATATTTCTTCAGAAAAAAGAGAAATAGCAGATATCTACATTTTGTTAGGTAAAACCCTTCCTAGGTTAGGAAGTCTTGAAACAGCCACCAAAAGAGTCTCTGAAAATTCAATGCTTCCAGAATTGGTAATGTTTGTAAATTCAAAAGTTAATTTAWTTATTAAAGTCAAACCCAAGCATTTTAATTCTACTTGAACTTAAATGCTCAATATAATTTTAACTATGGAATCACCTCTATATGATCAAAGTTAGCAAATTATCCGTGGTCTTATTTTTATTATCAATTTTCTCTCTCTTTATGAAATACAAAGGAAGTTGCAATTTCATGGCCATACTTAAGATCATGATTATTCAAGTAGTCATTCTGCACAACTAATGAATCCTTGCAAGTAGCTAATTTTGATGCAGGTAGGAGGATAATGACTTTAGTGACTTGCCAAGAAAATCATCAGATATATAATCATTACCAGTTCATTGTTCAGCTGCACAAAATGAAAACATTCTGGATCTTTCTTTAACAGAGACAAATGCCTCTTTAGAAACCCCTGGATATATTTCATTCTGTCAGTTACTACATAAAAGGTTTGACTTTAATTGAAAGTAAAGATTAATTTCTTATATTCTATTCTGTACCTTCACAATGTTAATTTCAATGCATGTTAATGCTAGCAAAGATTACAGTGCCACCAAATTCTTGGCATAAGCAAACAGCAGGAACAGGCAAATACTTTTGTATTTATTGAGAATATATATTAAATAATTTGGGGGATTTTTCTCTTTGAGTGGGGATGGGGGTGGGTGGTCAAAAAACTGTGACAAAACCATAACTGTAACAATTTCAAAAGCTTAAGAGCCTTTGCTACATGTTTGCTACATGCTACTCTCTTTTTCCCAAAAGGAAACAGTATTTCATAAAGTCTAGTGTCACCTGTGTATTAAAAAGCTGAAGAGTATTATGGTAAGAAACTTGAAAAGARGTATAGGAGGAAAATCCTCTAAAATTTTTAAATATATATATAAAGAAAAGCAAACATATATTAAACTAATGACTTTGCCTTGGAAGACAATTTGACTCCATTTCCAAGACAGTTTGACTCCAGTAAGGCATCATACTTCTACCTAAATACACAGAAATATGACAACAGCATGGTTACCCTTGTATCAAGAATCATTACCCTTGCATTTACCAAAACAAGAAGACAGGTGTTTCAACACTGGATCAGCAAATTTTCTAAACATTGCAAACTATTCCAAACTTTGCAAACCTTCATACCATATTGAGCATAGTTTTTTTTTAAACACTGTTCTTCGAAGTGTTGTTCAACTTAGTTCTATGGAAACTGGTTTCACTTTAACTAATACTGTGGCTTTTTGGTTAATTCAGACTYGTTCTGTCCTCCATGCACATAGTTGAGGTCTATAGCATGGGCACAATGTACTTTCTTTCATCAGCTGTGAGGCCAGGCGTGGTGCTGGCATGTGTACTGCCATTGTCTGCCACTGTCTGTGCTTGTTTAGAGCAAAGAATATAACTCAGAAAGATCTAACTCAGGTGAACCTGTGTGAGGTTTTGATAGTGACAGACTGCATTGTTGTTAGTAGAAGAATTGTTCCTGTATTTATCAATGGCATAGGCTGCAAGTCCCAGACATTTTACTAGTAGCTAGATATCTAACTACCTTTGAATATCTGGGTCTCTGGCTGACCGYTGAAATAAGCATTACACTTGGTAGCATACATTTGCAAGATTGCAAACTCAGTCTCACAGAACTTTTCAAATGTGTTCATACTTAGCTAGGAGTAGGAAGTCCTTGGAGGAAATTCTTGCCTTGTTGAAGTCAGAATTGTGCCATTGACTTCAAAAGGATTTGGAATTTTCTCTTCTGTTTAGAAATTATCTAATTAGTTTTCACACTTAAAAACAAACAAACAAACAAACAAACAAACAAACCAACCTTATGATTTCCTTTCTGAAAAACTCTTAATTTACTTCAAGAATTATAAATCTTATAGAGCATCATCATCAACAGTAAAGGTTACAAGACTGTTTAGGTAGTAAATCTCAACAATTAAAAAATTAGGAAATGATACATGAAAGCAGCCCACTGTAAGATAGTCTTCAACAATGTGATCATATGCCGCCTTCTTTCAACGGAAGTAAAAATATTTTATATTGATTTCTATTCTCCATACTTATGATGTTGACAAACTGCAACATACARTGCAAGCTGTTCAAACCCATAATTTCTGAACGTAAAAGTATTAATTTCTGCAAGGTTATTACTGCAGTAGTTTCGGTACTGTATTTGACAGCTTTACAAAGAACATTGTATGCTCAAAATACTCCTTTAATACTAAACAATATTCTGAATTTTCCTATTTTCAGTTGCTGAGCCACAGTAAAAGGAAAGGAAAGCAAAAAATTGACCACTAATTTTAGGAGATACAGAGGACCTACATTTTTAAAGTACTACACATTTTTACAGTGACTGATATTTCAAAGGATATTGTCAAACTGTGCTGGCTAAAGACTCCTGCATATTTAGTCTGAGGATGTTTCTTGTGGAGCACACAGAAAACAAGSAGCATAAGATAAATGAATATCTGTGATTTAATGACTTGCCAATATAAGACATCTGAAGAGCAAATAGAGAGATACAATCATGKTCTCTAGGAAAGATTCCAKCTCAACCGCAAGACCTTTTGTCTTCCTCAGATTCCCTCATCACCTGCTCCATTTTCTAACTCCTTAGCTAGGTAGGATACAGAAGAGTATTCCTGAGCAACATTCGCTGTCACCGTTTATAGCATTCAGATTTCTAGTTCTTCTCTTTTTCTCCTCCTTGGTTGCTTTCTGTCTTTCTCTTCCCAACTCCCCAGTTCCTTCCAATCACCTCCAGTATAGCAGGGAGAGTTTAGTTGGGAACATCAATGCTCAGTCTTAACAATCTGATMCAGTAAGTGTCCAGCCTGATTCATATTTCCAGCCAAGGTCTTTAATGAGCACACAATAAGGAGCGTTCTGTAGATAAAAAATTATGTATGTTAGTATAAAGCAAATTGAAAATTGACCTTTACCAAGGAGCATGTTCTTTTTTGTCACCTTGTGCATATTTTTAGCACACAAGTATTTTGGAAAGGAGAATATTCATCATTTAAATACTGCTAAGAGCAAATTGTATGTGCTCTACTGAAAATTGTGAATCTTTTCATGGAGRGGTATGAAGCCTGATTCACACTTTGAAACATTGACAGTATATTTAATTTTTAATTTATGACACATTGTGTTTTGGACATGGGAATTGGAATAACAACTTCACTATGTAAAATTTATGTTTTTATTTTTTTAAAAAAAGAGTACTTTAAATAAATTTGCTTGCTTATTTGTTGATTCAAGCTTGCTTAATCACATAGTCTGGTTGAATCAGCTAATATATTTGGTAGAAACGAGATTAATTCCATCATTCATGGAATACTTTTTATTTAATTTTGTTTTTCAATATTTTTCATATTTTGRGGTAAAAAAATATTGAAATATTCTTCTTTTTGACTTTTTACTTTAGTCACTGGTATATAACACTGATATTTAATGGAGAAATCTCTATATAGAACTTCAATTATCAAAACTCTTTTGTCCCTTAAAACACAATATTCYAAACAGTGCAAATGTACTCTTAAAGACCTTAAGTGGGGTTGAGGATTTCAGTTTTGAAAAGGTGCACTTTATGAAGACAGAAAATAGTATCAGGGAGCCACGCTTYATGCAGTACTGAGTTATTAGATATCTTTTAGACCGATTATTTCCAACTCTATTGTGTATAAAAAAGGAGCATAATTACTCGRCAAGTGTTTCTTAGCCTTAGCTGTTTCATCATTTATTGAACATAATGAGTGTTAGTTGCCTGAATATTGTAAAGGTCTCTCTTTGCTTGAGATTCATTTGTATTTAAAAAAAGTCATTTAATATTTTTGTCTTCATAATTAGTTCTGTGTTATATGCTCATTTTCCCTAATCATATCCTAACTTATGATACRGTACACCATTTTATGTAGAAAGCAATCTTAAATACGAATGTGTTCCTTTGGATAAAGTACAGCTTGCAAAACATATAAAACCAGCAAGACTACAGGGAAATTTCAGGCTTTGTTATACTTGCAACCCTGACATTATAAAACCATGATACATGCTGTGCTGTTTTCTAATCTATGGTTTTGTTCTTGCTTCCAAGGTTTAATTGATATAGAAAATGAGGGGGTGGTATCTATCCTGCCTTAGACGTACTTCAACTCCAGCTGTCTTATTTCCTATGTGCATCTGTCTGTCTGATACTGTTATAATATTTTCAATAATAAATTCTACTGAACTGCCAAAAATCTGCATGATACAAATACACAAATTTAATATATGAATATATGCATATTAGATATACACAAAATGTTTTAAAACAAGATAAACTAAAACAAAACCATTATTAGGGTTGCACAGTTTAGCCTTACAACCTTGGGAATTTTTTGAATTAACTTTTCAATGCAAACTAAATTAATTTCCTCTTGACTATAACCTCTGAGAAATAAAATATGTTGTTTTTTCCATCCTGCCCTGCAAATGAGTACAGGAGACTATTGAAGACTCTTACTAACTTTGATTATTTGCTGTATACATGTGTAGTAAAAGAGGAAACTGCAGAGAGAGAATGGTTTTAGTAAGAACAGCTCCAAACCATCTAGAACTGGTTTTCTTCATCTTACTTCTCCCCTTCCATGGCAGTCATATTTTTTCTTTTCTAGGCAGGAATATGGAGGAGCAGAAGGAATCTCTTATGTCCCTAGATCCAATTATATGCCAGTTAAGGGAAGAAATCACTGCTGGCAAGAAGGCAATCTGCATTTTAATATAAGCTGTTTTGTTCTTTCTACATCTAGTAGTGGGTTATTTTCACCTCCATTGTTTAGAAGCTTTCTTTTCATTTCCAGTATAAATGTATTCCAAACCAGTATATACTTCATATATCCTTGTGTCAACAAGTTTTATTACCCTAAATAGGAATTATATGTCACTGGAGATTATCCCATGCATATTTAAAGACACTCATTATATCCCCTTTCAAATTTTAAATTGCTAAATTAAGCACATTGATATGATTTGATCTCCACTTGAACATTTACCATTCTTCCAATCATAAGAGTATTCCTTCTCTGGACCTACAACAGTTCAAATTCATTTTTATAACAAATGCAATCATAATTATACATATTATTATGGAGACTGCATTTGGAACTTACACAATGTCATTATTAGTCATTTAGCATCACAGGAAATAACCTTATTTGGTATGGCCTAGATGTGTACTTTTATCTTTCTTAGATGCATTATGTAAACAATGTCTTGATTTGTGATTGCAATGTATTCTATGGCATGCAGAAGGTTTCAGAAACTGGGAAGTATTCCCGTGTCTCAGAGAGGATCAGCTGATACAGCTATTTCTTAGTCATTTCCTAAAGAAAAATCCTGAGCTTGTAACAGAAGTGTTTATTTGTCCCCTAATGCATGACCTTCCCTTCTGTGTTATTAAATTTCYGTTCATTTATATTCCTCCCACCCTTGAGATCATCCAGTTCTTCCTATGACATTCAATCCTCTTATATATTGATCAAACCTCTTCAGCAAACCCATCTTCAGCAAATTCCTTCAGCACTTCCAACTCTTCTGCCAAGACCATTAAAGAAAAATTCAATCAATCCCAAAACTGATCCTTAAGAAAAACTCCAGGTAACTTCCTCCATCTATTCCCCTCACTTAATTTCTTCACTCACTTCTTATACTAATCAGCACTCTCAGCATTTTATATAAARTTTCACAAGTTAGATGATATCTACTGAAGTTCGTATTCTCAGGATTTACCACATTTCCTATGCTAAAAGAAATTAAAATCTTATCCAAGAGCAATATTTGGACTTGGCTTGCCTGGCAGAGCCTGTCTTTGGAATACTCATGATGGACTTTATTCTGTTTTTCATTCATCCTCATTTTGAATATTCTGTAGGTTTTTTTGCTCTTAATTTTAATCTAAAACTTTGCTTAATAGTGAGACTAGACTAATAGGCTTGCATTTGCCTAGGTAACTTTTCCTCCATTTCTAGTAAAACCTGTTACACTGGAAATATAATAGTCATAAGAGAACCAACAGACATAGTGATTCTCATCAATAGATCTGCAATGAAGCATGTCAGTTCTTTTTTCAGAATTCTGAAACCAGAATTACCTATGTCTCCAAGCTGCGTTTTCTTTAAATTTGGCGTCGTATCCATTCATAACAATATATCTTTACTTTTTAGGTCTAGGTTATCCATAATCTCTCTCTCTCTCATCCACAGTGMATAAATGCCCTGGTTAGGTTCTTCTTTTTGTTTGTTTTTGTCTTTATATATTTATAACTAAAGAACAATTTTCATTTATTGTAACTTGCCTTGTGAGGTACAAGTCAGCTTGATTTAAGAATTTTAGGGATTTTCAGTTTTTACCTGGACTTCCAATACTCCATATAYTCCAATTTCAGGGTATGCAGATTTCCCCAACTATTGTAAGAGTCTTGCTTAGTCATAATATCATTACAAAGTAATTATTTATTCTTTTAGGTCTGGGAACTTTCCCCACAAGCTTGCTCTCCCTTCTTGTTTGCAATTTAAATCCCAAGCATAGCATCTGCWCTTTTGATTCAAATCAATTACAAAACTCTTCATCTAATCTCTGCATTTGACTTCAGCAAGGTTTTAGTAGCTTTTTGTGTTTCATGCTAATAGATTAGCAGAAGTAAACAAACTATCCCAGTGTTTCCATTATTTGAGAGACATTTATGTTTAATTCTGCAGTTGTATGTGTTTAGGTTGCCAGGTATATGAGAAATAAAAAAGAATTTGAGCTGAATTTGAAAGCACAGGACTTGATTCTCACAATCCTTCATCTCAGGTTTTCACCTATAAAATCCATTTACATTTGTGCTGCATGACTACATAAAACTGATGTAAGAGTAAAGGATGATGTTTGTAAGTTCAAAATGCAGTATTACATCTCCAAATTAATAGCATGTTAAAGTCTAGGCTTTGTGTAGACACTGAAGAGGAAATAGTTACATACATCTGAGTGAACAGATACCCTGCCTGCTTAACATTGTGAGCAGAAGTCCTGAAGCTGGCCAGAGAAGAATGAAGATTACTTTTATCAGCTATAGAATATCCCCTTTTGTCTTTGACTGCCTTATTAACAGCATAGCCTATAAACACTATGGTGCTTTTTTTTTTCTTTTATTGAACAGTGTTCCGAACTGGACTAGTTGGAAAGAGCTCTGATGTGTTACTTTCACATAGGAAGCTACCATAGTGAAGAAATGTTCATTTCCAAACCTTTTCCTCTCTCTTGTGGAGAAATGGGCAAACAGGAACCTCATGAAGATCAGCAAAGGGAAATGCAGAGTCCTAGCACCTGGGGAGGAACAACCCCATATGCCAGGACTATTTGGGTGCATCTTGGTGAAGATCCTGAGGATACCTGTGAACAACAAGTTGCCTGTGAGCCATCAACATGCCATTGAGGTAAGGAAGGCAGACAGCTTCCTGGTTTGCATTAGGAAGAGTATTACCAGCACGTTCAAAAGAGGTGATCCTTCCACTCTACTCAGCCCGGTGGGATCAGTCTGGAGTGCTGGGTCCAGAGCTGTGCTCCCCAGTGCAAGAAAGATATGGGCATTCTGGAACAAATCATTACTAAATGGGTCACGAAGATGGTCAGGGTGCTGGAGGGCAGGAAATTTGAGGAAAGCCTGAGAGAACATATGGGGTTTTGAGCCATAAGAAGAGATGGAGCAAGGGAGATGTTATTGCTGCCTGTGTCTACCAAATAGGAATGGCAGTTACAGGGAATACAGAGCCTGACACTTTTGAGAGATGCACAGTGGGAGGGCAGGAGGTGAGGGACATGAGTTAGAACACGGGAAATTTGAACTTCCTTACATTAAGGAAAAAGTCTTTCATTATGAGGGTGGTCAAGCATTGACACAGGTTGTCCGGAGGGGCTGTGGAGTCTCCATCCCTGGAGATATTAAAAATCTGATGGCATGGCCCCGAACAACCTGCTTTAGCTGACCCTGGTTTGAGCAGGAAAGTTGGACTAGACAAGCTTCAGAGATGCATTCCCACCTCAGCTGTTCAGTGTTTCTAAAAAGTGGATGATAATGAGTAACATTTATTCCGTTATGAAAAATCTCTAAAAAAAAGAGCATCTTTCCAAAGACTGTCTTTCTAGGACACATCTAATAATCAATCTAGATGTCAATAAYGTCTATTTTAATCCCTTTTTCAGAGATAAAAACATTTGTTTCAAAATCCCAAAGAATTATAAGAGCATTTATCCCAGAAAATGCAGTTATTTTAAAGTTTCCATTTATTTAGCTTTAAGGAAAGCTAGCATATTGAGAGGRTTTGAATTAAAATAGCATATTTTTTTAAAGGAAAGGAAGCTTTGTTCTAATTCTGATTACTTCAAACTTCTGACTCACACTAAAAATCAAATTATATCTCTGTTCACTTCTACTTTCACATGTATTACATATTTGTGTTAGCAAATCCAAGTTAAGAACAGAATTTTGTTTGTTTGTTTGCTTGCTTTTTCCAGTAAACACAGATTTAATACGAATATTTTTCCCATTTATAATATTCTTAGAATATCACTGAAGCAAGAAGGGACTCATTTGATACCATTTTCTATATTTTTTCAAGTGWTAAATTACAGATATTTATGGTTTGCATTACTTTAACATTACTGCTATTAAATTAGAAGCACTTCGCTATCTAACACCTGCCTCAGTTGTCTATGATGTAAGAGGAAAGAGCTTTTCCTCATGTTGGGAATACCACAACATGACTGTAGTTGTCTCAGTGGGCTCTCTCTTCAAAGAGAAACAAGTGTATGTAAGAAGCATAATCTTTCTTAAAAGAGACAAACTAAAAAGGTTTTAACTGAACACGAAACATAACATCGTATTGCATATACTTTTTGTCCATATTTATGTTGGCTATACATTCATCAGATAGAACCAGTTAGCCATTTGTTACCTCCTGTTTATTTTTTGTTTCTGTACTCTGAACACAAACTGCTTAGGACCAATGTGTCCAGTGCATGTCAGATTGAGCAGCCCTACAATTATTAAAGATATCTGAAACACTTCTGTGGGTGTATCCAACACAAGAAGTGGTCACTACAATCAAGAAGGATGACAAAGTCGCTAGGCCTTAGCGCAATGCTTTAAAGAAATGGCAGCAGTGACATGTCCTGGCTCCCTACCAAGCCAAGTATAGCTTAACCATAGTGTATGACCTACCAGGTGGCAAAGACAGAGGAGCCTGGGGGTCCCTACTCCATGGCATCCATCACACCGTTACCCATGTCTATTCACTCTTTCTGGCTTCTGCAGACAACAGGATGTAAAACACATTCTCCTTCACCACCTAGCCCTACCTAATTTGCAGTTCAGACTGTGAAAATGTAAAGGTCCCTTATACTGGTCGAAAGAACCTCTGCCTAATAGTTTATTTGCAGCCCAACRGTTGATTAATAGCAGCAGGATCAGTACCATATTTGAAATACAGATTTTTTAAAAGGTAATGCTTGATACAGYGTTTTTACTAGTTCTGAAATGGAAATGACCAAAACTAGTTATTAACAATTTGATATTACAGGAGTCCATTTCCCAATTACACTTCAACAATTTTGTTAGTCGAGTTTGGAGAAAAGGAGGCTGACTTTTGGTCAGCCCTGAAGCGGCCAGCCAGTTGGACTAGGTGATCATTGTAGGTCCCTTCCAACCAAAACTATGCTATTCTATTTTATTCTAATCATACTTAAGAAAGCTTTTAATCTGGAAAAGACATTCATATAAACAACTTAGAAGTACATTTTAAGCAGAGAAATCTGATTGAAGTAGAAATCAAATAACTGAACTATTTAAATATCATTAGAAAAATGTATTTGTGAAATTGTTTGTTCATTATTTGTAAATGCAGTCAATTTTAATATATTGCCTAACATTTCTAGTACTGGAGAGGAATTAATGAATCATTTACATATCTAACCCTAGTATAATCATGATGATGTTATAGCTCCAATTCACAATTACTCAATTTATTTTTAAAATGCCCTCACATGTTTCCTTGAAGAACATATGGATTTCTTCAGCGGTGAATGTTTCTGGGGGTTTTTGTTGTTTTATTTTTTTTTATGAAAGCAAAACTTAAGGTGGAAAGCATACTGACAATCATAAATTTATCACAATTGCTTAATCTAAGTGTGCAAACTCCAAAGAAGATAATTAGGCATCTGAACTGGAACATGCRCAGGGTTTCTGGCAGGACCCTGAGCACATCCTCCATTGGGGATTTTATCTGGCTGAGCCCACTGTGAGCTCCCTCGCAGAGAAGAACTGTTACGAAGAGAGTCGGGAGTGAGAGACAGGAACTTCGTGACAGGAAGCTCATGCAGTTCAACAAAGGGAAGAGCAATGTCCTGTCCCCAGGGAGGAATAACGCCATGCACCAATATGTGCTGGCGGCTGACTGGTTGGAAAACAGCTTTCCAGAAAAGGACCTGGAGGTCCTGATGGACAAGTTGAACATGAGCCAGCAATGTGCCCTTGTGGCAAAGAGGGCTAATGCTATTGTGGGCTGCATTAGGAGGATTGTTGCCAGCAGGTTGAGGGAGGTGATCCTTCCCCTTCACTCTGCACAGGTGATGCACACCTGGAGTACTGTGTCCAGTTCTGGGCCCCCCAGTACAAAAGAGWCATGAACATGCTAAAGAGGGTCCAAAAAAAATTGCCAGTAATGTGACTAAGGGTCTGCAACGTCTCTCCTATGAGGAGAAGCTGAGGCATCTGGGACTGTTTAACCTGGAGAAAAGAAGACTCAGGGAGGGTCTTATCAATGTACAGAAATACCTGAAGGGAGGGTRCAAAGAAGATGAAACCAGGCTCTTTTCAGTGGTGCCCAGTGACTGGACCAGAGGCAATGGGCACAAACTGAAACACAGGAGGCTCCCTCTGAACATTAGGAAGCACTTTTTCACTGTGAGGGTGACCAAGTATAATGACACAGGTTGCCCAGAGAGGTTGTGGAGTCTTCCTCCTTGGAGATATTCAAAAGCCATCTGGACATGGTGCTGGGGAATTGGCTTTTAGTGGCCTTGCTTGAGCAGGGAGGTTGGCTGAAATGACATCCTGAGTTCATCAAAAGGGGACTTTTATTCTGGTTTGTTTTGKTTTTCTACAAACAAACATCTAAGTTTTTTGTGTATTCTTTTTCGTAAAAACATAATATTATAGTGGATTTTATTGTCAACTTTTTTTAAAGTTTTCTCTTTTCAATTATGCAACAGTTAAAATGAAATGATTTTGGGTTTGTTTGATTGGGKTTTTTTTAAATTCCTTAGCACTTTGCTTTATGAGTGCCAACTGATTCAACACAAGTATTACAGTTAAAATCCCAAACTGCTTTCTTAACAGTCAATGTCATTTAGGACTAGCTGTTCTCCAAGTCGCAGAAAAGGTGGTATTTCTTCACTTTTGACATGGGAGAATATGAAGCAGCTTCTTTGTCTCATTTACCAGGAGAGCACTGTATCATTACCAGCACAGAATGTGAAGTCTGGATATTTAACAGAATGAAATGTCAACATTAAGGCCTTTAATGTGGCTTAGACAGTTCTGCAGCAACTCTTGCCTCTGGGATACATTTGTACTTGTAGATGTATGTATGTAGAAAATCTATTTTTCATTTTCCAAGATGAGTGTTAGCTGTTTCCAGCTACATTTAATTTTGTATTTGCAAAGAACTACAAGGAGCATTAGGTAAATGCTACTATGCCTAAATTATGTACACTATATAGAATGCTACATTTTCACCCAAAACATTACAAAGCCTGAAAACAGCACAGAATAGAGCATTTCTATTTGACATTGACATTTGGTAATGTAATATTCTTTCTAAGTGTAATGGTATGAGTAAAAAACAAATGAAGTTACAAATTTTAGGAGAACAAGGTTTGTGTGTATACTCACAAAACCATGCAATACAGATATCTCAGTGAAAAGTAATTGCAGCTCTACAGACTTTAAATACACAGAATACTGAGGATTTAAAAAATGTATAGTATGTACATTTCTCAAGATTTTTTGTACCTCTATTAAGATTGGAATTTTCAAAGTGTTTATCCATGGACTAATTCTATCTTTTCTAAAATCAGYATTAAACCCCTGGCTAATGAAATAGAGAATTCCATATGAAGCCTATTGGACTTGAACACATCTTGCACAGAGCAAGAGCCCTGTTCCCTTGGGTCTGCGGTAAGGGTGTAAACAGGCCTGGAGAGGAATAGACAATGATTCTCCTTAGTAAAGAAGGACATGATATATCACTGGGTGGTGTAGTTCTGTTCTTGCATCTATCCTACCCTAAATTAATCTGTGACAATTTTCAGGAAAGGTTCAAATGGAGTCATGTCAAATAAAATTATTTCTGTGCTATGGTTCTACACTTTTCCAGTCAATGAAAAATAGCTGAATTGTAATCTTCCAATCTATTCCACTCTTCCACCTAAAAATAACAAAGCACTGAAATGTCCTTTTAGACTGATGTGCACTACTTTATAATTAGGAATGTTTTGGACTTTGTGGGKTTTTTTTGGGAGGTGGGGATATTAGTCCTGCAAAATTCAGTGGAGCTATTTGAATGAATAAATGTTGCAAGGCCAGCAGTTTCAATCAAAATAATATGCTTCAATTTTTAAATAGTTGAAATATTTGAATAACTGTTAAGTTTTCATTTTTATTATACTGCATTGTGGTTTTCTATTTATTACTTAGAGTTTCATTATTTTGAATTGCTAGACAAATGTACGTAGGCTTTTGTGACTATATAGGAAATAATCAGACTTTTTTAGGTAGTGAAGTAATTTAGGTTTCGTTCTGGTTTGGTTTTTTTTTTAGAAGAAATGAGTAAATGAAAGTCTACAGGATGCCTTTCCTATTATAGGGCTGTTTTTTCAATGTTCTTTTGAATTACACCTATCAATGTATCTGCTCTTAGTAATCTTGTACCATAGTCACAATAGTTTATTGTCCTCAGCTTATGGCTTTCAAAGCAATTAATAGTCTCTACTTTTTCAGATAATTTTTGTCCTTGCTTTCTTGCTTACTTCCTTCCTTTGCTTGCCTACTTGCTTGCTCGCTTGCTTGTACTGGGGAACCCAGATCTGCACTCGGCACTCCAACTGTGGCGTCACCAGTGCTGAGTAGAAGGGAAGGATCACCTCCGTTGGCCTGCTGGAAACACCCTGCCTAATACAGACCAGGGTGCTCTTGATCTAGTTTAACCAATAGTTATAAGTGAAGCTCAATACCATGTTTAAGGTGTCAGCTTTTTGGTGATATTTGCTATTCTGCATGCCAATTTTGCTTTCTGATCCTTACCTAAAAAGGGTACCTTGCACCCTTTTTGTCTGAATGATGCAATCACTTATGTAGCCAACACAAACAAGCGGGCTGCCCCAAATGTCCAGTTTGTTATCATGGAAGGAAATAAAATATACAAAAGACACATGTGCCATGGCAGGAACAAAAGTTTTCTTATTTAGAGCTAAGAGAAAGAGGGAAAATAAAAGCCCCATTCTGTCAAATTCCATTTCATTTCCTAACAAAATACTTCAGAGAAAATATATCAACTGGTGAAAAATGAGCAAGAAAGTTCAGTTAGACAGAAAGGACCAAACTACCGTGATCAGTAGTTTCCTCATTAGTATGAATAAAAATATCCTTGCTGTCAAGAGACAGAACAGTACACCCTATTTATCTTGAATTGGGGTTGTTTCTGTTGGTAGTTATAAACAACCCATGTTTTAAAAAAACAGTGTCGATTCCTCTTGATTCGCACATCATCTTATCTTTTCAAAATATGGTGAGCAGCTCCCAGAATTCCCCAACATAGCTGCTGCTGTAGCATTTGAGGTTATTCTATAATTACCTTGAGACAAGATTCAGCAAATGCACTATATCTCATCATACCATGCTTATTCAGCCACCTTCCCAAGCCTGAAATTATTTTCTGTGAAGGCATGACAATGACACGATAGTAATTTCAGTTCGTTGATTTCAGGATGACAGCTGAATGCAAAATGTCACCTGCTTGCCATGACAGTCTGAATTTGCCTTACAAACCAACTCTGAACATCCAGGTGAAATGGCTGTCTTCCTGTAGGATCACTGTTTACGGACCTAAGCATTGCCTTTCACACTCTGAGCCTTTGCTGTCTACAGTGTATGGGAGTACACGCCAAAACAGAGAGGCCTCAGGACTCAAGACCTAGCAGTTGTCTTTCAGAGGTAACTTCACCTGTTTCTGGGTAAAATATGCAATATTATGCAAGCAACTGAGCATTATAACTCAGTAATACGAACTTGAAAGGATAAAAAGGTATAATGTACCTATCTCAACCTTAARCCTACAGATGAAGTACTGGACACAGAACTAATAATTTTTAATCCAATGAACTTTGATGTCTTCCTACCCTGTATTGAAGGAATAGAGAAGCCACTCAGCCACCTTGTCTCCTCAGAGAGACATCCGTTCATAATTTTATATGAGGAAACCACTCAGCTATCACTTGCCGATACTTTGAAAGAGCAAAGGTAAATACCTTCTTTTCCTAGGTCATGCTATTGCTGTGACAATTTCTTGAATGGCCATCTTCTTTCAAATCATGCTATTTAGACATCATAGGCAACTTTGACTAAGCTAAAAGTGTGAGAAATGAAAGCAAAAATGAAAATGAAARTTCAATGAGACTATCACTCCTTCATGCTGTGGAAACCCAGTCTACCAAGTGGAAAACTATGCCTAACCAAGAAAGAGCATGTGATGGTGAGGCTGACACACACCCCTCGCTCTTGGCCGCTTTCTCTGACTTTCTGTTTTGACTTTGTTTCTGTTATGAGAGTAGATACTGGGCTGTTGTTGGAGACTCCAAGTCTCTATGAACACTTCCAGTTACTGATCCGCAGGGTGAAGTCTAATAAAGAAAAAAAAAAGAAAAAAGAAAAAAGAAAAAAAAAAAAAGAGAAAAAAGCCTTTCCTTGTGCAAAAGAGGTAATAGCTTTTGCAAGAGGAATCTAGTTGGCACAAAGATAGGATAAGCTCCCTGCTTCTTGCCCTCAGAGGTGCACCCCTGTTTTTTTGTTGCGGTTGTTTGACCAAACACCCTTGCAGCTTCAAGTACTGACTATTTACAAACTTTCTCAGTCAAAGACTAGAAATTTTGAATTGCAAGCTGGGTCTCAGAGTAAATGTCTTCAAGGTTCAGTGCAAACATTCTGCATAACTCTAGGTGCAATTTTCTACAGGTGGCTAAGCAGAAGGTAAATTTTATAGTTGTAATAAGAACAAAATAGTTACGCTTATATTGAAATAGAAGGTTTTCAGCAATTGTTCTACAAGCTTGCTTAGTCTGAAGTGTAGCATGAAATATGATTTTCAATGTGAGAAAACTGTTAAGAATGCACAACCAAACAGACTATTACAGCAGGCAGGTAAGAACCTTTATGCTTACTGATTTACTTATTAAATGTGTCCCTACTGAAAACAGATATGTCTTGTTTCTAGTTTGATCAGCCAGGAGGTTAGATTTCAAAATTTTGAATTACAACATAGTACTGAATAAATAAATGGCATGCCATATTGATTCTGCATACCAGTTTATAAGAAATAAGGAGAACAAGTCTGAAACTTTAAAGTATTTTGGAGTAAATGTACATATTTCTCAGGATTATACTTGTTATATGCTAGAATTAATATTAGTCATTTTTGTGTTGTTCCTTCAAGAGTATTGCAATTTCTCCTAGTAACTTTAAATATATATCTTATATGCTGGAATTTTTCCATTTATTACTAAGAAAATAAGTAGACTAAACACCTATTAATTAAAAACTTTACAGTTTTAGAAAAAAAAAATAATTGTACTTACTACGTCTGTAAATAAACTCATACTTTTTTAGTCCAATAGAGAATGACTAAAAAAAGACTACATGATCCTATAAAATCATGCATAATGTGATTTTCTACAAAAGATTTGTTTGTCAAATTATTTGATGGTAATAGAAACATAAAAAACATTGAAAAAGGAGCACTGATTATTTGATCCATATTAGCTACAAAACCYACGTGAAAGGCCCTTCCGTTAAAAAAAAGATTTTAATAATAAATCACAAATATGATTAACCACTAACTTCCAGCTGATAATGTGCTTGAAGGAATTGCTTTAGTGTCCTGGTTTCGGATGACATAGAGTTAAATTTCTTCCTAGTGCTATGTTTTGGATTTAGTATAAGAAGAATGCAGATAACACACTAATGTTTTTAGTTGTTGCTAGGTAATCTACTACCCAAGGACTTTTCAGCTTCCCATGCTCTGCCAGGMGCACAAGAGGCTRGGAGGGAGCATAGCCGGGACAGCTAACCCAGCTGACCAACGGGGTATTCCATACCATGTGACGTCATGCCCAGTTTATGAATGGGAGGGGGGCCCAGGAAGCGGCTATCCTTTTTGGCCATTTTCTCACAGATGGTGAGCAATTGCATTGTGCATCACTCGTTTTGTATATTGWATCATTATTATATTATTATCATTGCTATTATTACTATTATTCCTTTCTTTTCTGTTCTACTAAACTGTCTTTATCGCAACCTGCAATTTTTTTTTTCCAATTCTCTCCCCGTCCCGCTGGGGGAGGCGTGAGTGAGCAAGTGGCTGTGTAGAGTTTGGTTGCCTGCCGGGTTAAACCACCACAGTCCTTTTTGGTGCCCAACGTGGGGCACAAAGAGTTGAGGTAACGACGCATCTGACCTGAGTGGGTTAAAACAAATGTGTGTCACGACCCGGCCTGATTGGACTAGGGGGTCATAAAGGTCTCAAAATTCCCTCGGGCTAAATTAAGGTGAAATGACACCAAAGGATCGGTTTAAGTATTTTTATCTAAGGCAGAAGCAAGCTGAACTGGGAAAGCGTTACAATAAAAATCCAAACTTAAAAAGCGCAGTGATAGGCAAAGTGGGTTCTATTAAAGCATTTAGAAGAAGAAAAGGAAAGAAAGGAAAAGAGAGAAAGAGAGAGAGATAGAAAGATAGAGAGATATCACCACCCTTGGATCCTGATGACAACAATGACGGGTGCAGCAATCCTCCGGTGGCGGGCGTGCGCCGGCTCCTTGGGCTAGTGTCCTTTTATAGTTGTCCCCTACCCCTCGGTTGCATCAGCCACGCAGTTTCTAGAATTTATCACGCAGGCGCTGTTGTGGTGAGGGGTGGTCGCAAGGGGTCTCTCGGTGGTCTTCAGGTGGTCGTGAGCCCCTTCCCCAGATAAACTCTGAGTGACCTTTTGCCATATATGGTGAGATGTCCGGCTTGGGCAGAACAGGGAGCTGTGCACCCTCTGGCACGCCCTGCCTGTCCTGTTATCCAGCTCCTCATTTGCACCTTATCACTGCTATGCAGGACCCATTTGCCACAACGTTTGAGGCATCAACTTCACATTAACTCTTTCAGTCTCTCACAGTGTGTTATAAGCATTCATTATATCAGTTTAGTAGTTGCTGGTCACAATGTTGGGCTATTTGCTCTCAGAGTTTTTGGATCTGTTCTTGGAGTTTTGTTAKGTAGCACSTTACTGGCTGTATGTAYTGCTGTTTGACAGTATTCCTGTGGGGTTTGTCACCTCTGGGAGATGAATTAAGGCTATTGTTTTGCTGTACTGTGTAACACTGGCTTATGGTATRATAAAATTATTGTTCATGAGATTGTACTCAGCACTGTCGTCACCCCTGTACTTCGGGAGCTATCTCTGGGAAACTATTAATAATTACACTTTTTACCTTTTTTACGGGGAGACACCTTCCTTCACCTTCCCCTTCTCCTCCAGRCTGATTACACCAGCTCTTGAGGATTTTGAATACCCTTGGGATATTCAAACCAGCACGTTTCTAGTGCTATGTCTCCTGAATGCATTTCAGGCCTTGTTTAAGGTTAAACAACTGTTTAGGAATACCACCCAGAGATCTGTCCTGAGGCTGGATAGTTATGAGTGGCAGGGTGTGTGGGATAGTATGGGCAAGTGCCTAGGACAGTGGTCACCTCCAGTGTTTTGAAACTTCACCCCTGAACAAGTGCAGAATCCTGAAGAACTAGTAAAATATTTGGAGAAAGCATGCTGTCATCCTGGCAATTCCAGAGAGACACAAATYACTGCAATGTGCTGGGGCCTGGCCCATGCCTACCGAGCCCTGTTCAACACTRTTGAGAACCCTCAAGGGAAAGAGAAGGTCTCCAGATCTGATGACAAAATGACAGGCACTGCGGCCACTCCAACCCCCACGAYGGRCACTGCAGCTACTCCAGCCCCTGCAACAGGTACTACAACTGGACAAGATGACCAACCTGCACTGGTATCAGTCGCTCCTATACATAAGAGGAAATCTTGGAAGCGAAAGTCAGGTCATTTAGAAAAGGATGATGGAAAAGCAGGGCCATCATGAGGAGGGGAGGAGGAAGAGGAAGAACTCATAAACGAGACGGAAACCACCCGATCGCTATCCTTGAGTGAGTTGCGAGATATGCGAAAAGATTTCAGCCGTCATCCAGGTGAGCATATTGTTACCTGGCTGCTCCGATGCTGGGATAATGGGACCAGTAGCTTGGAATTAGAGGGGAAGGAAGCCAAACAGCTGGGAAGCTGGGAACCTTTTCYGGGGAAGGGGGCATTGACAAGGCGATTGGAAAAGGGGCACAATTCCTCAGCCTCTGGAGGCGACTCCTGTCAGGCVTGAAGGAAAGGTATCCCTTCAAAGAAGATGTTATATATCGCCCAGGCAAATGGACCTCTATGGAGAAAGGYATCCAGTACCTGAGAGAATTAGGCATGCTAGAGTTGGTTTATAGTGACTTGGACGATGAGCAAGCACCCAAAGATCCAGATGAAGTTCAGTGCAYACGACCCATGTGGTGGAAGGTGGTACGGAGCGCACTAGCGTCGCATGCCAGTTCGTTCGCAACACTGGGCTGGAAAGAGGAAGAAGCACCAACAGTGGATGATGTGGTTGTCAGACTCCGGGAATACGAAGAAACTGTCTCTTCCTCCCTTGTCTCAGCTGTGGAGAAACTGTCCTGGAAGGTCCAGCAACTTGAAGAGGATATGTCCTACTCTCTACCCGTACAGACCAGTATCTCAGCCATTAGGAGTCAGAGTTCTTATGCTCAAGAAAGAGGATATAGAAGGTACACACCACGGGGCACCCTGTGGTTTTACTTGCGTGACCATGGAGAGGACATGAGGAAGTGGGATGGAAAACWTAGCTTGACCCTGGAGGCACGGGTACGTGAGTTGCAAGGAAARACAATCACACAAGGRGGTTCTCCCAGGAAAATTGCTGCTCCAGTTTTCAGGAAAAACATGTCTCACGACGGTCCAGTTTCTAGTGAACAATTCCCAGAAAGAGTAGAAGGGCTGATTTTATTTCAGATTGTAATGAAGAAATTATTGACTCATATTTACAAGAGGTGAGTAATGAATACTAYGACCAGAACTAGAGGGGCCCTGCCTCCAGCCAGGTGGAGGAAAGGGACAACCGGGTTTACTGGACTGTGTGGATTCRATGGCCTGGCACATCAGACCCACGGGAGTATAAGGTTCTAGTAGACACCGGTGCACAGTGTACCCTGATGCCATCAAGCTTTAAAGGRGCAGAACCCATCTGTATTTCTGGAGTGACAGGGGAATCCCAAGAGCTAACTGTATTGGAGGCCGAAGTGAGCCTAAGTGGGAATGAGTGGCAAAAGCACCCCATTGTGACTGGCCCAGAGGCTCCGTGCATCCTTGGCATAGACTACCTCAGGAGAGGGTATTTCAARGACCCAAARGGGTACYGGTGGGCTTTTGGTATAGCTGCCTTGGAGATGGAGGAAATTAAAAGCTGCCTACCTTGCCTGGTCTCTCGGAGGACCCTTCTGTTGTGGGGTTGCTGTGGGTCGAAGAACAACAGGTGCTGATCGGTGGACTACCGTGGCCTGAACAAAGTCACGCTGCCATAGAGTGCTGTCATGTCAGACATGCTAGAACTTCAGTATGAACTGGAGTCAAAGGCAGCCAAATAATATGCCACAATTGATATTGCTAATGCATTCYTCTCAATCCCTTTGTCAGCAGAGTGCAGGCCACAGTTTGCTTTCACTTGGAGGGGCGTCCAGTGCACCTGGAATCAACTGCCCCAGGGGTGGAAACACAGCCCCACYATTTGCCATGGACTGATCCACACYGCACTGGAACAGGGTGAGGCCCCGGAACACCTGCAATACATTGATGACATCATCGTAGGGGGCGACACAGCAGAAGAAGTTTTTGAGAAAGGRGAGAGAATAGTCCAAAYCCTTCTGAAAGCCGGTTTTGCCATAAAACAAAATAAGGTCAAAGGGCCTGCACCGGAGATCCAGTTTTTAGGAATAAAATGGCAAGATGGACATCGTCAGATCCCAATGGATGTGATCAACAAGATAACAGCCATGTCCCCACCGACCAGCAAAAAGGAAACACAAACCTTCTTGGG
>JASVER010000002.1:14324575-14342475 GCA_030449065.1 Oceanodroma leucorhoa | reverse complement strand
GAGGTGGAAGGCTGCTGTGTGGAGTCCTACAAGAAAAGTTGCAGAAGCTGCTGAAGGAGAAGGTGAATCGAGTCAGTTTGCAGAAGTGAAAGCCATCCAKYTGGCTTTGGATATTGCTGAGTGAGAAAAATGGCCAGTACTTTATACTGACTCATGGATGGTGGCAAATACTCTGTGGGGTGGTTGCAGCAATGGAAGCAGAACAACTGGCAGCGCAGAGGTAAACCCATCTGGGCTGCTGCATTGTGGCAAGATATCTCTGCCCAGGTAGAGAAGCTSGTTGYAAAAGTACATCACATAGATGCTCACGTACCCAAGAGCCGGGCCACTGAAGAACATCARAACAACCAGCAGGTGGATCGGGCTGCTAAGAYTGAAGTGGCTCAGGTGGACCTGAACTTGCAACRTAAGGGTGAAYTATTTCTAGCTYGRTGGGCCCATGACACCTCAGGCCATCAAAGAAGAGATGCAACACATAGATGGGCTCGTGATCGMGGGGTGGACTTGACCATGGACACTATTGCACAGSTTATCCATGAATGYGAAACATGCGCTGCCRTCAAGCAAGCCAAGCGAGTAAAGCCTCTTTGGTATGGAGGACGATKGTTGAAATATAAATATGGGGAGGCCTGGCAGRTTGAYTATATCACACTCCCACAGACCCGCCAAGGCAAGCGCTATGTGCTCACCATGATGGAARTAACCACCGGGTGGCTGGAAACATATCCTGTGTCCCATACCCCTGCCCGGAACACGATCCTGGGCCTTGAAAAGCAAGTCTTATGGYGACATGGCACCCCAGAAAGAATTGAGTCAGACAACGGGACTCATTTCCGAAACACCMTCATAGACWCCTGGGACGAAAAGCATGGCATTGAGTGGGTATATCACATCCCCTATCATGCACCAGCCTCCRGGAAAAGTGAATGATTCAATGGACTGCTAAAGACCACACTGAGAGCACTGGGTGGTGGAACATTGAAACATTGGGACACACATTTAGCAAAAGCCACCTGGTTAGTCAACACCAGGGGATCTGTCACTTGAGCTGGCCCTGCCCAATCAAAACTTTTACGTACTGTAGAGGGGGATAAAGTCCCTGTAGTGCACRTAAGGAATATGCTGGGGAAGACAGTCTGGGTTACTCCTGCCTCAGGCAAGGGAAAATTCATTCGTGGGATTGCTTTTGCTCAAGGACCTGGGTGCACTTGGTGGGTAATGCGAAAGGATGGGGAAGTCCGATGTGTACCTCAAGGGGATTTGATTTTGGGTGAAAATAGCCCATGAACTGAACTGTATGATGTTGATTGCTATATGATATTGTATATCATCACTTCTACGGTTGCTATCAAAGGTATCACAGTGAAAATCACMCAGATTAATGAAGAATGAACTCTGATGAAACTGAGCAAAGTGCAACGACGATAGAAATGGACGAGCACCRCGATAATGGAACCAGAACTGGCTTCAGGATGCAACAATCCAACACCACACACCATCTCTCCTGCCTGAAAGAATGTTATGACAGATGGAGCCCAAAGTCATGGACTAAATGAACTCAAYGGACATTTTAGAGGGRTGGCCMATACACTAAGGGAATGATATCTGTCTGTATATATCAAGAGACAAGAAYTGTGGTGGTGATTAATTTAAATGTATTGGAAAACATAAGACCTAGGYGTAGATACTATAGAATAAGGGGTGGATACTGCAGCGGTTTAACCTGTYGGGCAGCCAAACACCACATAGCGGCTCGTTCACTTCCCGCCCCACAGTGGGATGGGGAGAGAATTGGAAAAAAAATTTGCAGATTGAGATAAAGACAGTTTAACAGAACAGAAAAGGAAGGAATAATAATAATAACAACAATGATAGTAATATAAAAATGATACAATATACAAAATGAGTTATGCACAATGCAATTGCTCTCCACCTGCCAAGAAATGGCCAAAACGATAGCTGCTTCCTGAACCCCGCCTTCCATTCATATACTAAGCATAACGTCACATGATATGGAATACCCCGTTGGCCAGCTGGGCTAGCTGTCCCGGCTATGCTCCCTCCCAGCCTCTTGTGCACCTGRCAGAGCATGGGAAGCTGAAAAGTCCTTGAGTAGTAGATTACCTAGCAACAACTAAAAACATTAGTGTGTTATCAGCATTCTTTTTATACTAAATCCAAAACATAGCACCAGGAAGAAATTTAACTCTATCCCAGCCAAAACGAAGACATTGAGTAAATCCCTAATTATTAAAATTAAGTTTAGAAACTCTAATCAGCTTGCAATTTAGCTTCATTGCTGTTTGGATCTTTGGAAGCACAGCATACAGGCAATGGTCAGGGACTTCAATGATATTGCAAATGAAAAAAAACAACATTTAAACAAGAAATGGCACAATACAAGAAGCAAGAAACACAGTGATGTAAAGTTCTAATTTTAATGAATGAAAGTTCAAAAAAGGATTTGCAGACTTTCCTTTTCCCTTCCCTTCCCTTCCCTTCCCTTCCCTTCCCTTCCCTTCCCTTCCCTTCCCTTTCCTTCCCTTAACTTACCTTACCTTTCCCTTACCTTTCCCTTTCCCTTTTTCTTTCCCTTTCCTTTTCCCTTTCCCTTTCCCTTTCCTTTCCTTTCCCTCTCCTTCCCCCCCCTCTGATCTTTTTCAAAGTATCTACCTTGAAGAGAGACGATTATTTTTAAGAAGCAACCCTGGCTATAGGACATAGGCCCAGGACTGTTTCAGACAGAAGTACAGTGTGCAGGAGTCACCTGCTGCACTTTTAACTTATGCTGTGTCTTCATAAATCTACTGCCAACTCCTTTTTTTTGATGGTACAGACTGTTCTTTTTTTTCACAAACTCAGAATATTAATAGATGGAAAGGGCATCTTGACATAAAAGTCCCACTTCTTATCTTAGTAGCAGTATAGAATTATGAATGATTGAAGGAAGAAAATCCTAATAAACATGCAGACAAACACTGTGGTCGAAGGAGCCAGTAACAATTATATGTTTCTGGGAATTTGCAAGTTAAAGTTTATAAATTGTTGACATTCTACTTAGTTCTGTATTTGATATGAAAGAATCTGAAATAACGAATCTGAACAGCATGTCTGTGTAAACAGGCAAGATTAAAAATCAGGGCATTAAAAGCTGGATTATTTCTCCTTCCTTTTCAGACATTTTGCTTCACAGTGAGGAAGAAGTAGCATTTTTAGTAAGAAGACCTGTAGCTTCTCAGTTTCCTGGAAGAACATCTTAGTTGAATCCCGTGTACTTGACAGCTCTTGAAGCTGAGGATGAAAAATGGTAAAGTTGCCCTCATAAAAAGTCATTTCCCYGTAGGGCAGTCGCGGGGGTTTGCTGGGGATGGAGAAGTTGGGATTTAGCTCCCAGTTGCCAGGCAACAGGTAAGGAAAGAGCAGATCTCCTTTCTTAAAGAAATTGAGTGGTCCTCCACAAGTGTTCGCACGCAGAGAGCCACAGCTTGAAAAACAAGCAAGAACAACAGAAAACTATTTCTGCACAGACAAAATTACTCTGAACATTTTAAAGAGGGAAAGGTTCTGCAGTCCACAAACCACCTCCTGASATCAATAGGACCATTGCTTCTTTTTCCTTTGGATGACCTTAGGCACTGTTTTTGTTTGTTTGGTTGGTTGGTTTTTGGTTGGTTGGTTGGTTGGTTTTTTGTTTTGGTTTGGTTTGGGTTTTTTTGTTTGTTTGGTTTTCTTTTTTTATTTTTTTTTTCCCACTTTGAAGAAATTAATTTTCAAAAAGGTGAAGTTTTGGGGATTTTTTTTTAGTTTTTTTTTTTTTAATCTGCTAGTACTATGATGGTTGATATGAAAAGAGGGTTCAACCTCATTGCTTAAATAAATATGCCCAAAACAGGACATTAAAATGCTTCTAACAAAAACAATTTTACCATCCAGTCCTCCCACCTCTCATGAAGAAATAAACAAAAATAAGTACATTACTAATCCATTGTGAAGTTCCACATTTTGATCTTATATTTTAATACAGAATTTATTACTTTCCATATTAATCTAATTTACCTTATGTGGCTGCATTCAAAGAGGAAAACAGAAGGTTTATCTAAAAGAACAGGTGGTATTTTATGTTGAATTTTTATTGAGATATGTAAGTAAGTATATTACCAAAAGTCACCCAGATATACATAACTGTAGAAAAGTTGGAATCTAAGTGGGGAATTGTCCTATTTAAGAAAACACTGATGTTTTTGTTCATTTCTTTTGCTTACTGGAATGATTTATAGGTAAACAAATGTGATGTTACACCTTAAAAATGTAACTGTTAGGCTTTTCCTATCTTTACTTAACTTTCTGATAAACTCTGGTAGGGGACAAGATAACATTCTCTCCTGCAATCAAACTGCCTGAACGGCAACATTAGAAAGAGTGATATAATTACTACGGAAATGAAGGTGTGGTTTTAGAGCTTAGAAGTTAGATAAAATATAATGCTTTCCATCTGCTGGTATCAGAACAATGCACACTGAGGAAACCATTTTCCATCACATCTGATGCAGATAAAAGCATTATGCAAAATTGAATGAGATAGGTTGGTCCTAGTGCATAAGTCCTCAAGAATAAATAAATTCRCTTCAACGAAGACCGAAACTTACATAAAATAAAAGAAAATCATTTTTCTATCGTAATTTTTGTGAAAATTTCTATTGTGAACAAGGGATATTTGTCTTCTGTTTAAAAAAAATTACTGAACAGTGTAACATCATGGCTAGCTGTCAAAATTGAAACCCATGTAAACATGTAAATGAACATGTTTATATCTTTGTGAGTTTTGTTTGTTTGTTTTTGTTTTGTTTTGTTTTTCCTTTTCATCATTTCCTATCTATCTTTTTTTTTTTTTACTTCAGTTTTCTTAACACCATCAACAGTTGATACAGAAATTTGGAATAATGGCAGGATATTTGAAAGCACAAATGTTTTCAAAATCATACAACCACATAGCATCTGTCTCGCCATGATATCAGCTTCAGTCATTTCATTTTAAACTGAGGGAAAAAGCTGCCTAACATAGAGGCCTATTTGAATCTATATTTTAGGAAACTATTTAAAAAAAAAAATCCTGAAAAGAGTACCTTATGTCCTATAAAAGTTAGCAAAGAYGGAAAAGTGCTTATGAACTTAGTCAACTTCTTTAGTGAAACTGGCAGATCGGGCCCCTTAAATTTAGACATAAAWTAGTTACATAATTAAGACCTTGTTAAACTCCCAAATGAACTTTCAAGATCAGTTTCCTTCATCTATGTAGTTGGCATACACAATAAAAAATAAAATATTCTGTTGGAAAGATGTGAACTTTTTGAGATTCCTGATACAGTTCCTTTCAGAAAGCTTTGGGACACCTCTGGATGCTCAGGTTGAATAAGGATTATCCACACCTGCTTGTTGAATCCAAAATAGCAGTTTATGTATTTTAGGATGTGTAAAGGGAGCTCTCTAGATTATTTTGAATATATTAATTCAGTTTAGGACAATAAAGATGTGTTATCTGAGCCTACCTCCTCTTCCTTTACATCTTGTCACRTTCTGCATGACATGCACATAGTTACTCAGCTACAACCGGGAAGCAGTGGGAATCCTGATCCAAAACAACAACAGCTGCTGSATGGGACCAATGTATCCAACCCATCCAATACCACCATCATTTTCTAATGAGCTATCCAGCCACAGACTTATTAGAGAAGCAGTAGACTTCTGCATTGTGCTACAATTGYCCAGAGCGAGTCAAGACTTCCATGAGATTAGTTGGGAGGATGCCTCCTCTGAGGATTTCAAGTGAGCTTGAACACTTAGGTGATCACTTTGTCCACGACACAGTGATTCTAAGAATAAGCCTCTGAGGAAGTTTTCAGTAGAAAACATCAACATGATTGCTATCCTACGTAACTAAGCAGTTAAGGTTTGGCATTGTATTTTCCAGTGTGCTTTCCTAAATACCAGTGCTGATATTTAGGACTCTGCCTGAGTGTCACCACAGGATCCTCACTTTTGATTCTGATCTCATCCATTCTTATTTGTTACCTCTTCTTTCCTATTATAGGAAAGCCAGATTTGTATTTTTTAAACAAAGAATGCCTTAGTTTTCCTGATCATCCATACACTGAAACTCATGATCTGTATTTCTACAGATTGCACTGATTATTAACAGCAAATCTCATGAATGATGTTTGAAAAAAATACCTTTGACCCTGGACAAAAAAACATATAGATATAAAAAGTTCTTAACTTCTATCTGAAGACACTTCCTGATTCCTCACATATTGTGACATAGGCCTAAAGTTTCTTTTCTTCTGGTAGTTTCTTAGTATTATATTCACTCATACATTGCCATACTTTGATTTGGCACATCATTTTGTATGAAGGAAGCATGAGGTAACTYGAGATTTCAGAAACTTCCTCTTCCTTTTGTTTTGTTCACGCTGCATAAATCTGTAAGATTYCATTGTTTTACCTCATAATGGCTAATTCGAAGCATATGTGTTAACACAAGGTTTTACAAATGTTTCATKTCATATTTCAAGTGTGGATTTCCACTGAATTGTTCTCTTACAAGAATTGAAACTAAAGGTTCCTAAATGATTGGAGTATCAAATCACCACTTGTGAAGTTTTTCTTTTCAAGTTTTACACTGGTGTCTTTGCATAGGGAATTTATAGATGCATTAAGCTTGCATGGCTGTATGCATTTCATTTGGGAAGTAAAACATAGTTTACAAAATTTTATAGAATATTGAATAATATAATTCTCCCTTAGTCTTTTAACTATTTAACTCGGTATTTAGAAATTAAAAAAAAAAAATCTGCCAAATTACATACTTTTTGTAAAAGAAGTCTTTTATAAAGTCTCTAGGTTTCCTCTCCAGAAGACATTACATTTTTTATGCCAATATGTTAAATAGATTCCTTTTTTAAACATAGTCAGTGAAATCTTTTTAGAAGTTCACAGCCATCAGAGACATTCAGTAATGCTGATATATTCCTCTTTTTTTTTACCCATCTGTAGAGAGCTTTACTTTAAACCTTGCTGATTTATTAGTTTTTAACATAGTKCTAGGAAAAACTGCGCTTAAACATTCTTTCAGTTTTCATTGATTAACCGCCTTTTTGCTAAGCTTTCTAGAGTTGGTGGAAGAGGTGCGATTTCTCCACAAACCCTCCTCTCTTTTCTACTCTTCTTTCTTGCTCTCATCCCACCAAACTCCTGCCCCAAAGGACACTTTGACTGTGTCATTTTACTTTKAAAAGTATTATAAATGAGACGGAGCAGACATATATTCCCAACACTTTCAAATTAAGGCCAACCTGTTGAATCTATGACAGGGTGTCCTGGTTTTGGCTGGGATAGAGTTAAATTTCTTCCTAGTGCTATGTTTTGGGTTTACTATAAGAAGAATGTTGATAACACACTAATGTTTTTAGTTGTTGCTAGGTAATCTACTACTCAAGGACTTTTCAGCTTCCCATGCTCTGCCAGGAGCACAAGARGCTGGGAGGGAGCATAGCCGGGACAGCTAGCCCAGCTGGCCAATGGGGTATTCCATACCATGTGACGTCATGCCCAGTATGTGAAGGGGGGGGGGGTCCAGGAAGCAGCTATCATTTTGGCCATTTTCTCTGCGGATGGTGAGCAATTGCACTGTGCATCACTCATTTTGTATATTGTATTATTACTATATTATTACCATTGTTGTTATTATCATTCTTTTCTGTTCTATTAAACTGTCTTAATCTCAATCTGTGAATTTTTTTCCTGATTCTCTCCCCGTCCCGCTGGGGGAGGGGGGAGTGAGCGAGTGGCTGTGTGGTGTTTGGATGCCTGCCTGGTTAAACAACTACACAGGGAAAATAACATTTTCATTTGTATCAATTGCTGGTGTTTATGAAAATATTTTGAATATAGAGAAAGCACTGAAGCAATAAGTGTTCCATGTASAACTTTCTGACCAGGGTAAGAGTTCACATCAGAAACTACGAATCAGTAATTCTCAATGGTGGGATGCATGATACTCTAAAAAAAGAATAGATTCAATTTTGAGGAATACCGTAGGAACCTGAATCACTGTAAAGTTCATTAAGACACAGATACCTAGATAGATCACTTTTTTATCTGAGCCAAAAAAAATTGCAAACAACCAAATCTTTTGTGTTAACTATGAAATAACTGTGTAGGTAAAATATACTTATTAAGATAAATCTGTATTAATTGTTAAATGAGTTGCAAACCCAAAACACTGTTTCTTGGATGTTAACAATATTCYAGGCACTGATGTTAGAATGCTTGTAGATGCCTATGTTTGCAGTCACCATAATAAAAAGCTAACTGAAACCCTCGTGTGAAGCTTCAAAAGTAAAAAATATTTGCTTTTTAAGGACAATATCTTGCAATTCTCAAAATTAACTTCGTTTAACAATATGTTAACAGCTAGCGTAGCCCAAATACCCACTCTCTCTCCCTATTCACCTGYTAGATAATAATCATCTTGACATACAGTGAGTCTCATTCAGATAATGTCACCTCATTTTGTACTTGCCTCATCATAAAATGTTTAGCTGCTGCAATTTATAGTCCTTTGAGAAAAGAAATAGATTAGACACTCAAGGACATATAACCTGGGAAATTGTAAAGAATATGTGACAATAGAGCTTTGTTAAACTATTTGACAGTAATAGGAACATCAAAAAGAAATTGAAAAAGGAGCATGAATTATTTGATCTATACTACCTATAAAACCCATGTAAAATTTGTTAAACATTATGATTTTTATAATAATCAAAATAATGTTTCACCAAAAAAAATCATTATTTCAAACCTGTCAGAAAACAGATGTCCGTATTAATTTCCATTGACATTTTCATTACAGCCAAAATGTATATTATCTATGAAAACATAGAACTGCAGTCCAGTAATTTGAAACTTTTTGTCTGACAATGACAAACAAAATCAAGTCAGCTCAGTAAGGATGTTGTTTTTCCTGTGAAACTATTATTACAGTGCTTATACATTTGAAACAGAAATCCCAACCAAAGAAGATTAGTAATGTTTCAAGTGTTAAGGGCATTAATAATTATAAAACTTAACATTTCAAAGGAAAGCAATTTTAGTTCTTTGCATAAGTCTRTTCTGCATTTAAATTGCTAGCAAAAAAAAAAATCCTTCAATTCTTCAGAGGTGTTAGGAAATTCTCTTAATGAAAATAAATAACGTTCTGGGGAATAAGGGATATATATTATTTGCTGATATTTGATTCTTTATCACATTGTTTTCTTTTCACTAGCTTACATTAATCCTACTCCCTGTGGGTGATCTCCTTGTAGAAATGTAGGACAGTTGTACACCTGAGACTGAGTAAATCTTACACGAAGAGACTCCTGTTGTGGGGATTATTTATGAAGTCACCAAGGATCTCAGATAAAGGAAATCTGCAAGAAATTATTGGTAGTAATTTGACTAAGTAGGAGTTTTACTTCACCTTTTCTTGTTCCAGCACATTCTGAAAAWATATATATAATATTTGTATTTATAATATATGCACAAATAATAATGAACTATTATCCTTTTTTTAATAAAAAATTAAATCCTGAAAGGGGTAAAAAGAGCAGAGWGTCTAAGAGTTTCTCAGTCATGGATTTCTACTGAAATATTATGAATTGCAGAGTTTTCAATGAGTTTAGAAACTTACCCTTGGATGCTCTCACCTTATTCTATCACTCTTCTACTTTTTGATTAAAAGGTGAAATAAATATATTTTGTAGATTTGGTGTGCACCCTTTGTACTCTTTACAAAGGCTAAAATAATTAAAAAAACCTCTTCTCTCCTGTTATTTTGAAAGGAGCAAAAAACCTACACCCTGTCCCACTATTCAGCTTTCAGAGCTACTAAGATATAATGAAAAAATTGGAGATTATCTCTTAACTATGAACAAAACCCGTATAATTATATTAAAAGGTTATTTTCTGTGACTTTGATCTAGATGGAACAAATTCTACGGAGCAGATACAAGATGGAAATCCTTCTGTTCTTACTATGGACATATCAGAATGCAGTTGGAGAAATAGAGGTGCATCTTTACTACTTCCATTTCTTACTTGTGCTTCCTCAGTGAATCAGTCCCTTTCTAAATTCTTTTCAACTTCTYTATGAATTTTTTAATATGTTTTGAATCACAAATCCTTCCATGAAGAAACTTTGGTGACTGTGAATATATACCATGAAGTGTGAAGTGCATTCAGCTTTCTAACATAATATAAATGAAACAGACAAAGCCCATCCCCATAAAATAATTAAAAACCCCAGAAGAAATCAGTCATTCTAGAAAGCATGCAAACATTTTAGAACAAAGACTATTAAAAAAAGGAAAAAGAAACAAACAGAAAATGACACCTCTCTTGAAGAACAAATCCTTCTCAGAAAAATAAATAGAAAAAAAAGGGAGTTTTGGTTTGTTTTCTGGKTTTTTTTGTGTTTGTCTTTTTTTTTTTTTCCAGAAGTGTCATTTCAGGAGAAGAGTGATTGAGTTGAAAGCAGAAAATGTGCAAAGAAACACTACGAATTAGATCTTGAAACAGGTAGCCATTTAAACCAATAACTGTATAGTACTGTACCATTTTTCCTTCTCTTGTTCCTTTCCCTTTTCTTTCTCTTATTCACTTTTCTCCCTTCCCTCGTCTTCTTTTTCACAAATGAGGAGGGCCCACTAACTTGTCATTGAGGGCTTCATTTGGCCACACATAGGCGTCTATTGTCATTTGACTTGTTCCAGGGCATCTTGCCAGGCTTTCAGTTGCTTGTCCAGAAGGGCACATACACTTCCTGGATGCCTGGGTTTAAAGCCACCAGCTGTGTATGAATTATTTGGAGTAAGCCAGTTGTCTTGGAAGGTACCAGATACCTCTGTGGGCAACTGAATGAAATCCTAAGGGCCTACTTCAGAATGAGCTGAATAACTCACTAGGCTCTACTGAAGTACATTTCCATTGACTACAGTATATGTTTAGACCCCACCCGACGTGCACACCTTGAGGTACTTTTAGGTAACTCAGTCTTTAACAAAAACCCACTCCCAGCTTTTAGACAGGCAAAAAGAGTTGCAATCAAAGTCCCTTTATCTGGATATTTGATTTATAAAACTATCTACAGTYTTACCATCTTTTTTTTTTTTTTATGACAGAAGGGTTGGGATTCAGCTTGCCTAATTTAGAAACTTGATTCAATTGACTAAACATTTACATTTATTGCAACTTGAGATGCACTAGTTTATGTCGCCTCACCTGCAGCTACTAAATTAGAAGACAACAGGACTTCTGTCATATCTGYTAGCTTTGTGCAGATGTCTTCAGCATCCTACGGCATCTTAAATGGCATTAGATATCTATCATTAGCAACTGAATCAATCCTTAGGTGTCAACATAGAGATATCTACATTTGAGCTAGTCATTGTAGGCTGTCTTTRTAGCTAATGAAGAGAAATGGGGCACAATTTATTTGACTATATCATCCTATAGTAGGATGAGATGACTGGCAATCTGTAAGTTTGTCTTAGTTTCCATTTGCTATAAAGACAATCTAAGATGACTAACTCAGATGCAGAGATCCACATTTTAATTTATTTGATTTATTGATATATTTGTTCTACATTTGGTTAGATTACTTCCATTCAATACAACCACTCTGATGGCTGCAATCAAATGTGTTAAATAGTTTCTTTTGGTAACATCAGCTATGACTGCATAAAGGAGAAATTCCATAAGACTGAACCATTATTGCCAAGATATGTTTCCTTCTCTGTTAAGAGTGCATTTTTAAAAATTCTGTTCTCATTTGTTTTAATATTCTACTTCATCCTTCCTTGAAGATCAAAAACTTCTATATAAATGAAAATATTAATATATTTTTTCATTGATTCTGTTCTGATTCACTGAAACTGAAATCAATACCTACTGCAAAGTAGACAGCATACAGATTATTTTCTCTTTATTAAATAGATATTAACTAACACTTCTGTGAAATTCAATATATTTAAATTATAGTTTACATGATACTTCACCTACTATTTTTAGTCATATATATACTTTTAAAAACTTTAAGTTCTCAAAAGTCARAACAATGGAATTTTACTGCAGTTTTAATTTTCCCATATTTGATTTTGATTCAAAATAATTCCTACAAGGCATCTTTATAAAAGGATGAACTATGTCAACTGGTTAATTCTGTAGGCAAAAAAMCAATAGGTTATTAGTCATCACCAAATTTTGGAGATTTTGGCTGGAAACACAGGTGTAATATAGGAATATGCCTGCAAGGTAGAAAGATTTTCTCATGAAAGGGGAAAAGAATATGATCCATGAAACTCCTGCCAATGCAAGGACTTAATTGCCAAATTGTCCTGATTCCCCATAAGTATTCCAGTCTGCTTATTTTGTAATACTGGCAAACCTGTAGGGACCTAAACTATTTAAGTTCTCCTCCATTTACCAAGAAAATCTCCTAGGAACATAACAACAGGCATGTATTCATGCTCGGAGGTACCTGTTTTGGCTACAGAACCTATCACTTAGCTTTTCTACAGCGCAGGCTGCAGTGAGTAATTCCTAAAAAGTGCTTCGTGCCTTAAGAATGCTGAAAACATAGGTTTGGTGCCAATATTTTTCATAACAGATAACTGGTGTGAGCAATTACTCCACGTGAAACACAAGCCCTCTTCAGTTTGAGGGACAGTACAGGATTTCTTCAATTTGTGGGGTGTTTCTGGGTTACATTGCAGTAGCTTATCCCACATGGCTTCCCCTCTTCTTCACACTGGTAGGTATGCAAGGGTGACAGTGAACAGGCAAACGGGTTTGTGGCTTCAGTCGTGATAAAGCCATTCTTATCGAGGTAGGGGACAGGGAAGAACAGACTTAGGATCTTGATCTCATCTGCTAGTTCTATAGACTGTGAAAGGTAAACTTAAYATGCTTAACGTCTTTCAGGGAAATGAGATCCTACTTCTTCCTCCTGCAAAATGTGRGTCAGGTTCTCTTTTACCCTGGCACCCATGACTTGCACTTCTGGTTACACTATTAGCCAGCAACAGAAAGACAGAGTATGTTTTAGGCCAAAGAAGACTAAACTCCAAAGTTTATACCCGCTGAGCAATTGGTCAAGCTAACAGCTAATTACATAAAGGGAGGGCAGGGGACTGTCACTACTGTCTTTTCCTTTCTTCTGCCCCATTAGGCACTTATTCTGTGAAACAGACTAGGAGATAGGGCCAACATTATATTCTTAGTTTCATATTTTCTATACTTTTCCTTATGGAGCTAAATATGGTTAAGTTTTATATAGAGGATTTTTCAGGCCATCGTTTTCAAAGACTTGGAGTGAATCTCAATGGAGACATCCTCTATAGAAAAATTTAGGCTTTTCTTGAGGAAGACTAGATTACCCTGCCTGAGATTTGGACACTAAAATTATGCTTTAGGTAAGTGCCCACTTGCAAACTATTAGAAAATGTTTAAAAACATCTTTTTTGCATACCATTAATTCAATATTCAGAAACTTCACATCATATACCAAGAAATTATTAGCTCATTTTTCCTAAATAAAAAAGAAAAATTCTGGTGCTTTTGCTGAAATAAAAAAAAAAAAAAAATCTCGTTACAATGTGCCTGGTTTGTATAGAAAAAAAGGAAGTGAAAGTGTCCCCTGATTTAAAGAACATATTAAGATTTCATGTAGGTAACCAGGGCTTGAGCTGCTAGCAAACAGATTGGAGACTRAGGAAAAGGAAAGTGAAGGAGAGTTATAAAAATGTTAACTCACAGGGTTATTGGGTTTTATGTGCTAAGGTTTTGGTAGTGGTGGGGGGGAAGGGGACTGCAGGGGTAGTATCTGAGAGAAGACACCAGGAGCTGCCTCAATGTCAGTCAGAGCCAGTTTCAACTGGCTTTAAGACAGACCCATCGCTGGTCAAAGCTGAGCCAATCAACAGCATTGGTAGCACCTCTGTGATAACACATTTCAGAAAGGGCAAAAAACTCTGAGTGGTAGCTTTGAGAGAAAAGTGAGAAAATGTGAGAGAAACAGCCCTGCAGACACCAAGGTCAGAGAAGAAGGAGGGTGGTGGTGAGGCAGGCTGTCCCCCTTCAGCCCATGGAGGACCAAGGTGGAGCAGATATCAACCCTRCAGCCAGTGGAGGACCCCACACCAGAGAAGGTGTATATGCCCTGAAGGAGAGCCCACGCAGGAGCCGRCTCCTGGCAGGAACTGTGGCCTGTGCAGAGGAGTCCACACTGGAGCAGGTTTTAATAATTTTTTAGCTATCGCTTTAAAAAAATGAGATTTTATACAGTTACTAACAATACATTCTTGTGTAGCCTTTTTGATAAAATGTCTGCAGTCAGTCTGCGTGCACTTAAATAGCAGCAAATTTAACAAAAAGAAAAACATCCTGCAACTTGCTATAACATGACATCTTAATAGAAAATTATTTCATGGATTTTTTACTTGTAGCTGAAGAAACAATCCTTTGCAGGCTYTTTTGGTTTCTTTTCAGTTTAAAAGGATTTTCAGACAACTGTTTCAGTAAGAGAATCTGTTTGCTTAGAATTATTTGATTTAGCAGGCTGGCAAATTCAGACTATAAAAAAAATMTGGAGAAATGAAAGCCTTCCATTCATTTATCACAGAGTTGCAGTGAGCATCATACAGAAAATGAATCTACATGCCTCCACAAATAAGTATGTTAGAGAACTTACATATAATAATTTGACTGACTTTCAGTACAAATTTTAGATTCATGAAAATCAGAGTGAAAATGTGGAGTATGAAATCACATTGATCTAAACAAATAATGTTCAGGTGAAACGCTGAAAGATTAAAATATTAATTTTAATAAACTTCCATAATTTTAACAGCAATRTTAATTTACAATGGTTTGGCTAATCACAGAAGTCTTATATCTAATGGTGATTGTTCAAGTGAATCTCGTGTTCAATTCTGGGGAATCAACATTTTAACAATAAATCTTGTCTTTTATATATGGAAATATACAATACTCACCCTGCTAGAAGGCTTTTAAACACTTGCTAATAATAGACACAAGACAGGAAAGACATAGCCAGAGAGAATCCATGATATGAAGTCAAGATACTACTGCGTATACTACCCCATCTTAGACTCCTGGGAGTAGCCTTTCCATGCATGTGCTCATCTAAACAGACACATTCCTCACAAAACTTTGTTGTCTTTATTTGTAGACTGACACCTGACCTTTTCTTCCTTCCCTGAGAAAGTCTGCAAGCACAGMGTACGTCCACTAATAGGTCTGTGTTTTGGAGAGCAGATCACACAGTGTCCTACATATGCTCACTACTTCCTGTCTTATAGCACAGTATTGGGTGTAGGTGTCAATGTTTTGGCAGCAGGGGAGCTTCAGGAGTGACATCTGTGAGGAGAGGCCAGTCACAAATGGTTCCAGCTGGCTCCAGCAGACCCACCACAGGACACAGCTGAGCCCCTCAGCCAAGATGGTGGTGCCTCGGGGAAAACGTATTTAAAAAAGGGAAAAATGCTGTGCAGCAGTGTGTGAGGAGTGAGGAGAAAAAAAGTGTGAGAAACAATCCTGCATACACCAAGGTCAGTGAAGAAGGAGGGAGAGGAGGAGGTGCTCCAGGTGCCAGAGAAGAGATTCCCCTGCAGCCCCTGGAGAAGACCACAGTGGAGCAGATATTTAATTGCAGCCCATGGAGATGACCACACTGCTGCAGATATCCACACTGTGGCCCATGGAGGACCCATGMTGAAGCAAGTTTATCCTGAAGGAGTGCAGGCCATGGAGAGGTCCCACAATGGAGCAGGGTAACAGTGTGAGGAGGAAGGAGCAGCAGAGAGGAGCTGTTATGGCCTGAACATGTTATAAATAATAACTCCATTTCATAAAAATGTAAAAATTTATTGTAAAAAGGCAATAAACAAAGCAGNGTCTGTGTTTTGGAGAGCAGATCACACAGTGTCCTACATATGCTCACTACTTCCTGTCTTATAGCACAGTATTGGGTGTAGGTGTCAATGTTTTGGCAGCAGGGGAGCTTCAGGAGTGACATCTGTGAGGAGAGGCCAGTCACAAATGGTTCCAGCTGGCTCCAGCAGACCCACCACAGGACACAGCTGAGCCCCTCAGCCAAGATGGTGGTGCCTCGGGGAAAACGTATTTAAAAAAGGGAAAAATGCTGTGCAGCAGTGTGTGAGGAGTGAGGAGAAAAAAAGTGTGAGAAACAATCCTGCATACACCAAGGTCAGTGAAGAAGGAGGGAGAGGAGGAGGTGCTCCAGGTGCCAGAGAAGAGATTCCCCTGCAGCCCCTGGAGAAGACCACAGTGGAGCAGATATTTAATTGCAGCCCATGGAGATGACCACACTGCTGCAGATATCCACACTGTGGCCCATGGAGGACCCATGMTGAAGCAAGTTTATCCTGAAGGAGTGCAGGCCATGGAGAGGTCCCACAATGGAGCAGGGTAACAGTGTGAGGAGGAAGGAGCAGCAGAGAGGAGCTGTTATGGCCTGAACATGTTATAAATAATAACTCCATTTCATAAAAATGTAAAAATTTATTGTAAAAAGGCAATAAACAAAGCAGMACTGGGCAGCACGGGGGTAKTCCCACCAAAGTCGTGCGYGCCCCAGTGWGGCACTCATCCCAACATATACAGCAAAGTGTTGCATATACATAAAGTTTYGCAATACGCCTATACATATGCATGACCTGTCCCCGYTTTGTATTAAAATGAGTTCCCCTCCCACCTGCGCCTGCRCAGTTTGRCCTGCTTATATAACTCTTCCTTCTTTAGACATTCTGGAGCCATTAAGTSACCTCTGATTATCATTTCAACAGATAACAGGATACTGTGGGTTATCATTCACAGSTCGTTATCGTACTCCACCTAAGCTTATYGTACYCACCGACAAATTATTTACAACCATTTATCACAAACACAACCCCCCATTCCTCATAACCCCTGTGCCACCCGGGGCTGGGGGAAGGAGGTTAGAGGAGCTGGGCATGAAGAAGTGAAGTTGAGCCTGGGAAAAAGGTGTGTATGGGGAAATGTTTTAGTTTTTGTCTGTCTGTCTTTCTCACCATCCAACCCATCTTTAATTGGCAATAAATTAAATTAATAACTTCCCCAATTTGAGTCAGTTCTGCCTGTGACAGTAACYGGCAAGTGAGCCCCCTGTCTTTATCCTGACCCATGAGCTTTTCCACCTTGTTTTCTCCCCCTCTCTTGTCGAGGAGGGGGAGTGAGAGAGCCGGTGGGTGGGGGTCTGGCAGCTGGCCAAGGTCAACCCAGCACAAGCACCAAAAGTCTATACAGGACCAAGAAGTCRCTCTCCTGCAGATCTATAGGGTGTTTTCTTTCTTGTGTCATTTTATTTTCTGTTGTATAGATGAGAGGAATATATRACTTTAAGTTGTGAGACATAATTTGCTCCAGTATTCTGACTTTTCTCAATTTGGGTTTTTTTTTTTAAGATGAAGACTTCCTTCAATGTATTTACCTCCTTACATCTTGCTTCTGACAGCGGACAAAGATTTTTAACTTTTTCAGGTTTGTTTATTCGATAGGACTATACATCTCTATCTAGTGTCAATTACTGTTAATTTAAAAATATCACCTTGGCTACACCTGCTAGACTAATGAGTTCCCTCATGTATTTCCAATTATGTGTATGTTCATCATAAGATATTATTTCTTTTCTTTCTTCTACATATACATGAAAATACAAAATTTCATCTGCTGAATTTTGAAATTTTTAAATAAATATTGCATAGCAGTTCTTGAAGAAGTGAAAACAATAAATTTTATAACAT
>JASVER010000002.1:14236709-14319810 GCA_030449065.1 Oceanodroma leucorhoa | reverse complement strand
GATGATCTTAGAGGTCTTTTCCAACCTTAATGATTCTATGATTCTATGATTCTAGTCTCACTGATCATATTTGTTCTTGTCAATCTGATATAGCTGGTTTTTCAACTAAACGATTCTCAGATCCTTATAAAAAAAAACTCAGACCAACACATCTACTTCCATGTATTGTTGTTGCTGTTCAAACAGCAGATTCTTGTGAATATCCCCAAAGAAAAAATACTCTGCAATATTTCCAATATGGSTGGTTTATTAAGCTTATTGATGGAGCATGAAAATCTTCCTTTTCATTTACTGCAAAAAGAGTATTTCCATRTCTGTGAAAGTAATACTTATTTGCACTGTATATTAAACTGTTTTCTAAAGCTGAAAATCATAATTATRTATGCACTGCACATCTTATCAGTTTCAGTAGAACATTTTTGTTGGTTTTGTGTTAGAATTATGTTAACTTTCACTCAAAAAGATGAATTAGAGATAGAAGGATSTTCTATATGCATTAAGTAACTTTTATTTTAAATGAGTTTTTTGACATAAACTGCAACAATCAGTACAATAAATAGTCCATGAACCATGAATTATAAGCAAATCTTTCATAAAAATACAGTTTAAAGAAAACTGTCCCTTTTTCCACTGGGACATCTATATATCAAGAATATTTTCCCTGGGCTGTTATTCTTCTATCACAAACAYTTTGGCAATAATGTCTGTAATATACTATGATATATAACCATACTAGACCATATATTTCCATGGCAAACTGAGGCCATTAACATAAGTACAGCACTTTTCCCAGCAGTCAGTGCAGCCAGGGTGCACAGGGGACCAGAATCCCTCCTCAAGGCTCTGCAATGATGGTGTGACTGCTGGACTGCATGGATGAAGGGTAATCACCCAAAACACAGAGTAYAGGGGGAACAGGGGAATGCCAGTCACCTCATCAGTGAAAAGGGAGCTCCCTGATGTGGCTGCTCCCAAAACCATTGAAGAGAATGCTGGGATGGTTGTAACCAGTGTGAGACCCCCTGGGAGGCGTCAACCAAACAAGTTCTCTTCAAATTGCTTTGCAGACCAAAGGGATTATTTCCTACAGGGCTATAGGACTCATTATGGGATGCAGRTGAGGGAACATTTTTGAACTGTGCATAACTTCTTATGGGATGTTTTTAAGCAGATTGCAGGAATGTGAGTGACTTCTTATGGGGTATGTTGAGAGGAAGGARCAAAGACAGGGAAAGGGAGGGATTAAGGTGAATCAGAGAGGAAAAACTGTTAGAAAATAGAGGAAAAGGGATAAAATGGACCTGTAGAATACTAAYGGCTTGTTGGTGTGCACACTTATTTGACTAAGCCTTATTCTCATTAGATCCTGTTTTTACCTATCTTCTGTGTGGATGCACCCTCTATTCTGAGTATGTGTGAACATGAATGAACTTCAAGCTAGAACAGCCAGCAAATAGGCTAAGAGGTCTAAGCAAATGGAGTGGGGATGTGAACCTCCAGGCTTGTGGATCCAACTACCAGCACCTGGGCAGACCAGGGGGAACTGAGGCCAGCTGGTGGATAGGTTGATTGTCTAAGGCCAACTATTGTGAGACGTGTGTACATGTGCATATACACACAAATATATATATATTCCACTAACAGAATGCAGTTTGCATCACCTGATCAGCTGGACTGAAAAAAACAGTCAGGCAGTCCATGCTGTTCCTGTCTGCATGAGTGCTGTGTGAAGTGCAAGRGCTGGTAAAGGCAATGTTCTCTGTCTGCGTTACTCTGTGTGGCATGTTGTATATTCATATTACATATRTGTGTGTATACTTCTATCGGAAATTCATATTCCGTCTTGCAACTGGCTGAACCTGCARACTTGGAGCCACCATAGCCTTGCATCTGTGGGGATATTGGCTTCAGCAATCTTTAGCAGTGATGTGCCATAGCTTAGTCTGCAACATCAGCTGCAATAACTGTCCCCACCATATCAGAATCAGACACAACTCCTGTGGTAAGGTGCTGCCATCCTAGTCTCTGGCAGTGCCCTAGCAGTGGCTGGTGCCTCTCTTCAGGGCCTAAGCAGTGGCCTCCCCTGTGGGAGATGTGCTCTGGTTGAAGTGCTGAGTCACAAGCTGAAAGGGCTGTGGGAGGAGGTGAGCAAGCTGTGCACCATTAGGGAGGATGAACAGGAGAATCACAGGGTCTTCAAAGACCAAACAGAGCCAACAGCCCCAGCCCTTGCTCCAAGAAAGGAGAGACAGCTGGAGACTACCCTAACAGGGAGCAGTGGATGGAGGCACCCACAGTGGAGGAGGCTAGAAACTTGTGYCTTCTGGCAACACAGCAAAGCTCCTTCTTTTTCTGCAGTTCTGCAGTTACTGAACAGGCATAGTGCCCTGGGAACGGGTRGGGAAGATGACCTCCAGTTAGGCTGGCATCAGAGACTCCTCAGCCTGAACCAAAGAAGAAAWGGAGGGTGACAGTCACTGGAGATGCCCTCTGATGGAGGATGAAGGCACCCACCTGTTGAMATAAATTGGTGTTTTGGAAGCTTTGCTACTTGCCACTTGGTTRCCTCTTGGATCTCAGAGAGAGACTGGCAAGGCTTGCCCAGCCCTCCAACTGTTCCCCTTACTACTCATCCACTGCAGCTGGAGGCCCAGATGAAGGTCTCAGACCCTCCAGTAAGGGGCAAAGGCTGAGGAAGAAGTGGCTGCACCAGCATATTGACTGTGGAGTTTAAAATCCTGAGACAATCAAGAAAAATAGATTGTATGTAGCAAAAACAGAGGCCTGTCATACTATAAATTATAATTACAATAATCAGGATAGAACGAATTTGCTTTAAACCCAATATAATCTACTAAAATAGTGTAATCAAAACAACTATGCATCTTGTAACATTGTGGCATAGCCACATGTAAGAGTTTTATGCAAGTATGTGAGCAATGTGAACATTGGGGGCAAAGATTTGGGTAGCTGCATGCAGAATAAATGGGAAAGCATGTCAACAGTTACCCAAGTAACAGAATTTGCAAGATAAAGAACAAAAGTGCAAGGGGCTGCAAATAAGCAGAACATTTTGTTGAATACAGAAGATGACTGGCAAAAGCAGTAAGAAGATAAACAACATTGGGAGCACAGGAATATGCTGGGCAGCATATCCTTAAYTCTTGGGAACTTTTGGATGTCGTTGCTATTAACCCTCAGCTATCTGGGATGGAATTTCTGTAAACACATGTAAAAGTTTATATCCAATTTGTAAAAGGATACAGTGAAAAGAMGACAGATGAATCCCACCTTTGAAGTGCTTATTTCTCCTTATTATCTATAAAGAAACTTAGATGTCAGCATCAGGTCATATAAATCGCACCTTAAGATATAACTGAATCTCAAAAGATACAGAAGGTTTGAAGAGAAAAAGGGACTGTCCTGSTTCCRGCTGGGACAGAGTTAACTCTTYTCCCTGTAGCTGGAGGGCGTGCTGTGTTTTGGGTTTGGTAATGAAAGGAATGTTGATGGCCCATTGATGCTTTGSTTGTTGCTGGGTGGTGCTTGCACCGACAGCCTCCCCTGCCCTTCGAGGTGCAGGGGGACCTGGGGGGGAGCATAGCTGGGGCRGTTGACCCAGCTGGCCAATGGGGTATTCTATACCATGTGACATCACGCCCAGCTTAAAAACCGGGGGAGGTTCCTTTGGGGGGGCGCGCGGTGCGGKCGGTTCGGGCGGTTCGTTCGGAACACGTGGGGGTGAGCAGTTGCGTTGTGTATCGCCTGTTTTGTATATTCTGTTATTGTTGTTATCATTGTTATTATCACTGTTCTACTTTGTTTTATTTCCATTATTAAACAGTTTCTATCTCAACCTGCGGGTTTTCCTCCRTGTGCCCTCCCGATCCTCTCCCCCATCCTACYGGAGTGGGRGGGTGAGSGAGCGGCTGCGTGGTGTTTAGTTGCTGGCTGGGGTTAAACCACGACAGGGACAAAGGACACTAGAGTGCTAATTATACATATTGAATACGAGATAGGGATATTTTCCACTCCRGCCCCAAAATCTCAAACAAAGCAGRAAAAAATCAAKCCAAAACAAAAAAACATTGGACAGGATCTGCTTGCTGTGGTTATTTTGCAAGAAAAGGTCTGTTTTTGTATGTGGAAAGTGCAAATGGTATGTTGTCTATATCCAACAGAGTATGGTTARCCTGTTGGTTAAACTGAAGAGTCCGATCTAAAAGAACTAATGAGGCAAAGTTCCTGAAAAGAATACTTGTCTTTGGGGAAAACTGTAAAAAAACATTTCAAATCTCTTCAAAAGCTCATTGGGATTCATCACACATTGGGCAAAATAAAAACAAACTCAGTGATTTATCCTGGAGTAGGCCTTTCAGGTAATCAGAGAAGAGCAAGCAGACAAACAAATAGAAGTGTTAAACTGAATTTCCTGATTGGAAAATTGATAGTTTTGACACAGTTATTGATTTTTCAGGCAACTGATCACCTGACTATCAGTTTTGGAGAACTTAATAAATAATTGGTGACAAGTATTTTCTGTATTGTTCATCACTTATTTATCACTTATTGTTCATCACTCTTAAATGGTGACAATTGGTGGCGACATGCTAAGCTGATTGTTTCCTAATCTTTGTAGAGGTATTTTAAAGAAGGCATTTTAGCACTACTATGAATTCAAAAGTCTTTTTTAAATGCAGTAGGGAAGTCCATTYGATTTCACTGTTGAATGTGTTGAGTATTAGTCATTCCAAAGAATGTGATTGTGCCATTCATTCAACACAGCTGAGGATGGGTCTGTSATCAAAGACTGAGACTAAGTCCTCTTTTCTTCCAGCAAGTCTGTTCCTGTAGCCTATGTACTTGCTCAAAACCATTTTGGTTCTAATGGAGACTTGTGTGAAGGCACCCAGTTACATCCATTACAGCCATTTCTAGAGCAYTGTAGCTATAAAGATGTTTATTTTTAAAGTATTTATACTAAGAGCTTTATACATTTGATGCTGACTTATACAGGGTTCTAGACTGCCTCAGAAGACGWGGCTCTCCTATATCATTAAATACTGCCCTTTAGTCAAAATTTTGTTTATTGCTTTCTTGCTTTACTAGTGTGACTAATGCTTAATTCAGGCTGTTGAATGCTTTTTTAATGCTTCTGTTTGGTATGGGGACCATCTCTCTTAATTTTCGTACATCTTACAAACACTTTTGTTTAATCCCATCATGTCCCTTCAATCTAGCATTCTTTCCTTTGTGTTTTTTGTTGTTGTGGTGGTGGTTTGGGCTTKTTTGTTTGTTTGTGGGKTTTTTTTCCCTTTTCCAGAGGTGGCTTCATTAGTAAATCAACATACTTGATCAGAAGCTAAATTGGTTTAGTCTATGAGGCAAATSTTTATGCAAGGTTTATTGTGTGTTCTGCTAATGTCCCCTATGGTGTCCTTACACTGCAAGGGAGCTTACACTGTAGGACATACCTATTCTTCCAGAACTACCACACTTAAATGCTGCTGAGAATTTGGTCTGGAAAAGCAATAAAGTTAAGAAGCAGCCTACAAGATTAAGGAAAGCTAGAAAGAAGGTACACTGGGTTTGAGAGACTGRAAGAGTTAATGTGAAGTTGATGCCTCWAACATTGCTGTAAATGGGTCCTGCATAGCAGTGATAAGGTGCAAATGAGGASCCTGATAACAGGACAGGCAGGGCGTGCCGGAGGGTGCGCAGCTCCCTGTTCTGCCCAAGCCGGACATCTCACCTATACAGCAAAAGCTCATACAGAGCTTATCTGAGGAAGGGGCTCACGACCACCTGAAGACCACCGAGAGACCCCTTGCGACCACCCCTCACCACAACAGCGCCTGCGTGATAAATTCTAGAAACTGCGTGGCTGATGCAACCGAGGGGTAGGGGACAACTATAAAAGGACACCAGCCCAAGGAGCCGGCACGCATCTGTCACCGGAGGATTGCTGCACCCGTCATTGTTGTCATCAGGATCCAAGGGTGGTGATATCTCTCTATCTTTCTATCTCTCTCTCTTTCTCTCTTTTCCTTTCTTTCCTTTTCTTCTTCTAAATGCTTTAATAGAACCCACTTTGCCTATCACTGCGTTTTTTAAGTTTGGATTTTTATCGTAAGGCTTTCCCAGTTCAGCTTGCTTCTGCCTTAGATAAAAACACTTAAACCGATCCTTTGGTGTCATTTCACCTTAATTTAGCCCAAGGGAATTTCGAAACCTTTACGACCCCCTGGTCCGATCAGGCCGGGTTGTGACACTGGGTTATTAAGTGGGACCGTAGGTAGSCTTTTAACTGCCAAAATGTCATGTGATGCAAGTTAAGGTGATCCCACCAGTTTACGGTTGCATTCTATTTTATCCTGATAGCAAAATTTACTTTCTAAAAAATTACTTCCTATGACTATGTGTTGTCTTGTTCCTTCATTTCAGTTTCTCTGATGAAGTGTTTGTTCATTACTTTCTTACATCTTCTACTGATACAAACTCTACTGTTTTGTTCCTTTCTGTTAGTTTCTCTCTTCAGATGGTTCATTACACAAGTCATACCAGCAAACTCTGTCTGAGGCTAAGGATCCACCTTCCCAATCTAAGTAGTCAGTACTACTTCTCTTTTATATAGTGGTTTGAGTAATCAGAGAATAAGTTTACATACTAGCTTTTAAGTACTGAGAAACATTTTTTAATACATTGTCTTTTCTACCTGGATATTAGCATTATAAGCCTTCCCTTTAGCAAATTTCATCTTCTAGCACTCTGTAGTTACCCATAAAAGGGGTAGCCCATAAGTCAGTAGCTTCATTCCTCTCACTCACTCACTTACTGACCATTTCTGGAATTGTCCTCAGTCATACCACCAATTCTCTTAAGACTGAAGGAATCAAAAGCAGTTTCATAGGAATTGCTTCTTTATAGTTCTATTAACAACAGGAACAAAGACGGTATTGCCCAAAACTATAGGTTCATCTTCGGCCACCTTTGCAGATACCGTAAAATCAGAATAAAATAAAATAAAAAATAAAATAAAATATAAAATAAAATAAAATAATACCTGGTTGCTTTTGTTTGTTTGTTTAAATAAAGCCTAGAGTTTTTAAAAAATAAAATAAAGTAGCCTAGATTACTATAATAGAGACTTTCACAGCAGATTAGCACTGGGACTAACAATAAACCAGGGGAAAAAGGTTATGATGTAGTAGCAATCACTGCATCTTATTCTATTAGAAGGCAATTTAATAATAATAATAAAAATAATCAGTAGTTAAGGAAACCTCTTTTGTCAATTTGCTCTTCCTCATGCGTATAGTAAATTGTCACGTGATATCCCACACATATCTGTGATGGATATATCTGACATAGCCCTACATCTTTGGGAACAAAGAAAAGAAACACAAGGGAAAGTAGAAAGAAACAAAGAAAGAACCAACAGCAAATAAACAATGTCTGGAATGAGACAAAATAAATTGTTTTTTCTCATCTCCTCTGTCTAAATAATTTTCTTTCATTTTGTGAATGTTGTATATGCAATTATTGGTTTATTTCCTTTTTTTATTTGCATCTCACTTTTTTTTCTGAAAAAAAMCCCAGCTATTTCATGTTCAATTCAAATGCACCATGCTATTGAAAAGACATGCAATGTGCTCTCCCCAGGAAACTTGATTTCCTTTGCTTTGTTTTTTTGTTTTCTTTTCATCAGAAAAAGAAAAGTAATTAAGAATGAAAGTTTCTGGTTGTGCTTTGTGTCCAAAAACAGTACACCATTCAGAGTGGATCATTAACGCAATTCTTTTATGATTTTTGCATCCCTCTCATAGACTAGACTGGTGAACTACTCTGTGATGGTAAGGAATCCATTTCCATGGTCTTGAGTGGTTCACATTGTTGTATAATAGGATGTACAGTGAATGCTATAGTCTTCAATGCAATAATTCTCAGAATTATTACGGTCCACCAAATCACATATTCTCTGTAGAGGAGGTAGACTCAGAGGCTGTACAGTTGTATAAAATGACTATAGTATGGTTTAGGTTGGAAGRGACCTCTGGAGATCAGTTAGTCCAAACCCCTGCTCAGAGCAAAGTCAATTAGAGCAGGTTTGTCAGGAGCATGTCCAGTCAAGTTCTGAAAATCTCCAARGATGGAAACTCTACAACCTCTCTGGGCAACCTGTGCCAGTGCTTGGTTACCCTTACCATTAAAAAAAAAAAAAAAAAGTTTTTTTTCTTGTGTTGAAGTGGAATTTCCTGCATTTCAATTTATGCAATCTACTGTCATCCTCTCACTGGGCACCACTAAGAGTCTTTAGAGACTCCCATCAGGCATTTACACACATTGATAAGATCCCCCTCAGCCTTCCTGTTGGCCCATTTCTCCAGCTTGTAAAGGTCCCTCTGAATAGCAGCACACCCCATCTGGTGTATCAGTCACTCCACCAGTCTTGTATCAGCTGCAAATGTATTGAGAGTGCATGCTGTCACATTACCCGTGTCATCGGTGAAGCAATTCAAGAGTACTGATTCCAGTGTCGAACCCTGAGGTACACCAACAGTGACTGGCCTCCAGCTGGACTTTGTGCTGCTGACCACAACCATTTAAGACCAACAGTTCAGCCAGTAGTCAGTCCACATCACTGTCCATTTATCTTGTCCATACTTCTTCATTTTGTCTAGAAGGATGTTAATGATGGCAGTGTTGAAAGCCTTACCAAAGTCAAGGTAAAAACATCCACTCCTCTTTCCTTGTCCATGGAGCCAGTTATTTCTTTGTAGAAGGCCATCAGGTTAGTCAGGCATGATTTGACCTTCAAAAATCCGTGGTGGCTATTCCCAATCACCTTCTTGTTCCTCATTGTATTATTCTTCAGGTTTTTGAAAATGTTTTCCAGGAGTGTTTGATCCATTGCTTTCTCTGGGATCAATATCAGATTGACTGACTTGTAGTTCCCTGGATCTTCCTCCTTGCCCCTCTTGAAGAAAGAAGTGACATTTCTTTTYTCCCAGTCCTTGGGAACTTCCCCCAATCACTGTGAAATTTCAAAGATTATTGAGAGAGTTGTTAGATATTAAGAGTGTTGCCACCTCCTCCAGCAGCTCTAGGGATCAGGACATCTCTGGCTCAAATGTTGGCCCCAGCCCAGTGCCTGGGGACCTGGGGTCTCTGCCCAGGCTGGGGRATGTGCCTGCTGCTTTGCCCTTTGCAGATTCAACCAGTAGTGAAGTTAAGAACCTATCCCAGAGACACATAGACAAACAAACACACACAGGCACACACACACACACACAAAGGACACTGACACGGACGGTCAGACAGACTGCCACAGATAAGGTGCTGCCTTCAAAAGCACTCACACACAGGACTCACATCAGASACAAGCCCAGACAGCCATGTCCCCTCCTCCTCYTGGGCTGGCAGAGACAGAAGGTCACTAGTGCAGCACACACACAACACTCTCCAGCTTCGCAAGCACGTACACATTTGTGGATCCCCCAAGCACCAGCACCGCCCCTCTGCCCACCCGGCACCCCCTGTCCAGATCCCGGCCCCTTTTACCCATACCGATGGCCCCACAACTTGCTGGCTGGTCCAGCTCGGTGCTTGCTGAAAACATGCAGCACTCGCACACTTGTCCCACAGTCATCTCACACTTGCGGATCCCCYTAAATATGAGCATGGACCCTCCACCCACCTGATAACCTAGCCTGGATCCAAAGCCCCTCTACTCACTGGCTGGTCCAGCTTGGATTTTGCTAGTGAACGCACACCCCCCACACACCCAGTTTGGGGAAGATACAGACACTTGCTCCCAGCAGCCAGCACCGGGCACATGGGCTGTGACCAGCAGTCCTACTCCAGCCGCCTGCATGCTCAGACACTAGCTCTATAGTCTCCCTGGGTCACCTGACTCTGCCTTCACCCCTTGCATGTATCTTAATTTTGTCAGGAGCTGCTTGTTCATCCATGCAAGTTTCCTGCCACGTCTGCTTCATATCCTGCTCATTGGGATGGACCATTCTTGAGCTTGGAGATGGCAATCTTTGAAAATCAACTAGCTCTCCTGGACCACTCTTGTCTTCAGGACCCTATCCCCTGGGATTCTTCCAAGCAGATCTCTGAAGAGGCCAAAGCTTACTCTCCTGAAGGCCAGTGTTGTGATCCTACTAGTTACCTTGCTTCATCCTCTCAGGACCCTGAACTCCACCATCTCACTGTTAGTGCAGCCAAGGCTGACCCCAACCAGTTTTTCTTTCTTTGTAAGTATTAGGTTTAGGAGAGCATCACCCAACATTGGTTCCTTGATCACCTGTGTCAGGAAGTTGTCATCAATGCACTCCAGAAATTTCCTGTGTTTCTTGTGCCCTGGTATGTTGCCCTTCTAACAGATTAGAGGTGGTTCAAGTCCCTTGTCAGTGACAGGGTCTGTGAACATGAGGCTTCTTCCAGTTGTCTGGTTTCAGCTACTTCTTCCTTATCATGTGATCTGTAGCAGACACTCACCACATTATCACCCATGCTGGTCTTTCCAGTAATCCTGACCCATAAGCTCTCAGTTGGCTCCTCATGCGACCCCAGGACAGAGCTCCATGCATTCCTGCTGCTCTCTCACATAAATGGCAACTCTCCCACTTCACCATCCCAGGCTGTCCTTCCAAAAGAGCCTATCCACTGCAGCACTCCAGTTGTGTGAGCTATCCCACCATGTTTCTGTCATCCAAGTGAGATTGTAGCCTTGCAACTGCAGGCAGACCTCTAGTTCCTCCTGTTTGTTCCCTGTGTGCATGCATTAATATACAGGCACTCCAGTAGTGCTCAAGGCACTCCAGTTGTGCTCACTTCCCAGAGAAGTTGTGAGCACTTCCCCCATTATGCTGTGCTATAGATTTTTCTTTATTTGTGTGCATACACTTGAGGTGGGCCCCTTTCAGCCCTCTTTGGTGGATTACCAGTGGATTTTTTATATCACTTTTTATATCACCTCCTTTTTATATCACCCTGGGCAATTTGCTTGGCATTAAAATATACAGCAAAGTGAATATCATAGCAGAAGACATGTCAAAGTAATTCTGTGGGTAGTGAAGACTTTAGTTAGCTATAACATTAACATTGTGGAGAGAAAAATGAAGAGAAGATAGTGGGGAAGGCATGATCAATGAAAACCAGGTACAAATGTTTCTAAAGGATCAAGGGAAAAGGAAAAGAACACATCCAAATATTTAGCCACTCATCAAAAAACAGAGGAGGTCCCTAGTGTTGCTCGAATTGTTCCGGTCACCTAGAGCCTTGCCCTGGGCTATCTCACCACTGTGCTCCTCACTCCAACAGGACAGAGTGAAGGACAGAGCAAATAGTCAAATCGTTAGTATCCCAAAAGTGAGATCATGCAGGTCTGGAGTAGGAGTGTATTCTTTCTGAACCATATTTTATTCCTTTTTTTGATTAAGTGTCCATGCTTCAACAGATGCTACATCATTTTTTTTTTTTTTTTTTTTAACTGCCTGTAATCTCTGTACCATTTTGACCCAGATCACTGTGTTCAGGTCACAAATGACTAGCTTCTGTGCTTCATCTTCCTGTTCTGTTCTGGCCTTAGCCCTGCAATATAGTTCATGCTGCATGATAATTTGTTAGTATGTGAGAAGCCAGAAATAAACTATGGCTGTGACAAATGCTGTGTAGAGGAGTATTACCTTCTTACTAGGAAGCTGATACCACAAACAAGAATGAAAAACTTCTTTCTTTGAGCAAACTGACAACACTTATGGCTTCTTTATGGTTTTATTATGAACTCTGAGAATGTCAAACTTGACTTATTATTCTGGACTTTGGAAAAAATACCTGCAGCTGCAATATCACAGGTTAGCCAAAAATTAAAGGCACCATTTTAAATCATTCAGCTCTACTGAGCCTGTAAAACAGCTATGCTGGATGCGTAGCACAATTACTCTACAGCTATGCTACCTGGATCTTTTCACCGCTGGGCTGTCTGACCTAAACATGTAGATGTAATGCTACATGTCTACTAAAGACAAAATTTGCTTTCAAACAACTAAAAAGAAAAAAAGGAAAAAAAGAAAAATGTTAGAATTCTGAACTATACCAGTCTAGGCCCTTTTGTAGCTATTGGAGAAAGAGGTGACTCTAGAGGGAAACTGAACACATTCGAAGTCATGAGATTGGCCAGGTAATTCAACTTCACTGATTTTGAAGGAAATCTAGTAAAATAGCTTAGACTAGATACTTCACTTTAAATTGATCAAAGCTGGGGTAAGGTCAATCCTAGCCTCAGTGTCTGGATCTCATGCCACATTTCACATAACATACTGTTGTCACCCTCACAGTCTATGTAGACCTGTGCTTTATGATGAATGGGAATTGTTTGTATGGCTTCAGAGCTAAGTGTGTGGTTTGTCATGTAGTATCTTGGGAAATATTTTCTTACCATTTCTCAGTGATGGTATTGTAAATTCTATTAGAAATTAGATGCATAAGTTAATTTTCTCAAGGACAGTTTTGAAGAAGGGCAACTCGTATACTAGAGTTTCTCACAATTCCATAATATATCTAAATTTTATTTCCAGAAAGGCTTCTCAACATTTACCTGAATCACAACTGTTTCTTACATACACAATGGACTTCATGAGAACTAGTATATCCTGAAAAACTGKTTGTCTGCGAAAAAGCTTCAACGCTAAGTTTAGATGGACCTTTTTAAATACTGATATCTCATCTGTTTTTTATCTGTCTTTTTGCTATTTGTTCTGGGCTACAGAGGCTTCATTGGATTCAYTGGAATTTGCAACATACTAAATTCCCAATTGGTGAAATAATCTGTATCAGAGGTTGCAAAGTARTACTATAAATAGTATTTGTTTATATGTTTGGTTTTTAATCTAAAAAGTTGTCTAGTAGTCTACTGTTAAAACAGTGGAGAACATATAACTGACCCAGCAAATAGAATACAGAATTGTATACTAACCCTCCTATCATCCTTATCCTTAAATTGGAGAGAGATGGATGGACTATTTGATGGAAAAGGAATTGGCTGGATGGCTGCATCCAAAGAGTGGCAGTCAACAGTTCAATGTCCAAGTGGAAACCAGCAACGAGTTGTATCCCTCAGCAGTCTGTATTGGGACCAATACTGTTCAATATCTTTATTAATGACATAGGCAGTGGGATCGAGTGCACTCTCAGTAAGTTTGCAGATGACACCAAGCTGAGTGTGCRTTTSATACACTAGAGGGAAGGGATGCCATCCAGAGGGACCTGGACAAGCTCGAGAAATGGGCCTGTGTGAACCTCATGAGCTTCAACAAGGCCAAGCACAGGGTCCTGCACCTGGGTCGGGACAACCCCCGGTATCAATACAGGCTGGGGGATGAAGGGATTGAGAGCAGCCCTGCCGAGAAGGACTTGGGGGTACTGGTGGATGAAAAGCTGGACAAGAGCCAGCGATGTGTGCATGGAGAAGGCCAACAATATGCTGGGCTGCATCAAAAGAAGAGTGGCCAGMAGGACGAGGGAGGTGATTCTGCCCCTCTCCTCTGCTCTGGTGAGACCCCACCTGGAGTACTGTGTCCAGCTCTGGAACCCTCAGCACAAGAAAGACATGGACCTGTTGGAGCGGGTCCAGATGAGAGCATAGGTCAAAGTCTCCAGCAAACACAATTTTCCATTAAAGAGACCAGATGMATAACAATGAAAGCTTTTATCTAAGAATGTAACAATCTTTATAATTTCTATATATTAGCTTTCACCTCCAGAATTATATCTGAGAAAACATTGTCCTAAAACAACAGTGTGGAAGGGCGGTGAGATGTAAATATCTCAACTCAGTCACACAGAATAAGGATTGAAACATTCTGCTTGAATGTCTGTCCAGCCAAATCACTGCCTATTCAAAACTAGCAAAACTATCAAAACTATTGAAAAAATAAATAGAAAAATAAGGTGACATGGAGGATGCTTGGTAGGGATATATGAWGTTCACTGAAACTTCTGAGAGCAGAGAACATGCTAGCTCACACCGTGAGGATGTCACACGTTATCACGTTTACAAAAACAAAGTGAAAGCAGTCTTTTGCACATTCTTTTATTGTGTAAGAGAAGAAATAGATGAGAGATCTTGTTATAACCTACAATCCTGCATAAGTATTTTAGGAGTTTAGGAACTACTGAAAAGAAGCAGAAAAAGAAACTGAATAGCAATAACTTTCATAAAAATCTGAGAGGTATTCAGAGGACAAAATATAGTACAATTAAAAACTTAATAACAGAAGTAGCTACTTGTTTACATGGTGCTCCTAAGATTTAACATGCATGAGAACTGTTGTCTGGCATATAAAAAGAATCACATGTGAAAGAGTTTATATAAAATATGAAATAAGCTTCCTCTTGGTAGTCCAAACTCGCAGGTACAATCTTGCAGCACACCATGGTGGAGGAGATAGGCAACGTTTATCATTTACTGCTCAGTAATAAACACAACAAGATGAAAAGCCCCCCAAGAAAGCTCTTATAGTTTGAATTGCTGTACTTATAGGAAAGTTGGATGTGTACTTGGAAAGCATGATGTGTAGCATTTTTCTTCAGACAAGTACGAGTGGTACCATGTTGGACAGTGGTCATTTTTTATGCTTATCTGTACCAAGTAACATTCACATACTAGTTCAGAGTCATAGTGGTCATTATTGCGTGTAAGRAAATATTCAGCAGTATTCATATATGGTCTTAGTTTAAGCCTAAGAACCAGGTCAGAGCAAATCTTGATGGAGGTCTCACAGTGTCTTTAGGGAGGAGTAAATCAAAACAATCTCATTTTTCTTGARTAAGTGGTTCAGGGACATCCTGAATCATATGACTTGTTATAACCCCTGCTATCATCTATATGACGATAGAAAACTCCTGACTGACCGATCTTTCATGTATTTGTCTTACCCTTTTCAAATATTCACACTGTTTACTGTACCAGAAGAAAACCATRCAGGTGCTACACATGAAAAATGATTCACATTTGTTTTAAGCTTCAATCATGTCATACCCTCAAGTTGTTGCACTGTGTGACATAACATACATTGATCTCTGGTTCTCCTTCTGTATAAATTCCTGATTTTATAAGCATGTATCATGTAAACCTCAGACATCTCTTATTTAAACTGAAGAATCCCCTTCAGCTGAAGAATGATCATTAAAATGTTGTTTGCTGCTGCACTTTTCTTAATTTTTTTTTATTTTTTTTTTCCTTTTATTGCTGAAGTGGCCAAAATTATATGTAGTCAAGACAGAAGTGACACATGGACTTATTCAGTTGTATAATAATGTTTTTTGTTTTGTCACTGTCCATTTCGTAATAATTGCTAATATTCTGTTTATCTCTTTGGTTACCACTTCACAGTTAACTGATGTTGTAAAAAAACTGTGTACTCAACAYCTTTTCTAAGTTGCCAACATTTTAAAATGACAGTCATAAGTATATATCAGAAACAAGGGGATAAAAAGAGTTGTATTATTTCCTGAGAATTAATCTGTAGCTTTCATAGGATTGCAGGTTTTTTAGCAATCTTAGCCTGATCCAGAGCTTACAAATAGTAGGAATATTCTGTAGAAGTTTTTTCCAATTTTTTTWAAAAAACTGCTAAACTGAAAAAATAAATTAAGGCTTCAAATTTTAATTTGCAGTGCAACTGAGATTTTTCTTTCATSTAAATAATGAGTGAAATAACTTCTTATCTAAAAAAAGGCATATCTGTGGTCCACAGCTGTGATAATATTAGTTTCCCCAGGATGTGGTTAGATAGTGTGAAAATGTTTAAATATGTTGCCATGTATAATGTAATGTAAAAAGAATAAAAAATAAGTTTCTGAAATAGAAAAGAGAAGTGAGATCCAATCTAATTTAAACACCTAACCTGCATGAAAACTGTAGCTATCTTTTGGAATTATATTGCTTTTAAAAGTTTCCTTCATCTTCACTGTTTAATCAGTGGAGACATTTAAAAAGTATCAACGGGAAGGATCCTATTCACCTGACATTCTTACTTAAATTAATCAGAGGCTTTTTTCTTTTGGAGACTTGCAAAGTTATCTACCCTTTTCTGTTGACTATATAGGCAATTTAGAGTAGAAATGATTTCTTAGTTTTAAGTGTTCACTAACAATGTAAGTCATGGATCAACTCTTATTTTTTTAGGCCCATTTAGCACAGTGGAAATAGATGCAGTGTCCCRGAAAGCAAGCTTAAGATGAGAATGACCTTTATCCTACTTAAAGATAAACATCCCTGTTAAAATGCTTATAGTTCATCCTACTTATCTTAGATACAACTATTATTTTTTCTTAGAGGAAAAGAACAAAATAGGTGAATATTTTTTTGCCCAGAATGCCTTTATCAAATACAGAGTTCCAAGTAAACTACAGCTACAGATTTGTTTTTAGGCACTTATCTTGTGATGAAAGAGATCCTACTACTAAGGATACATGAAAATTAGTTCCTCTTCCCAAAGCTTAACTATTTAAAGATGGCTAGTCTGAACTAATTGCTTAGCTTTAGATTTTATTTTTCTATGATGTGSTAGGAAAAGAAGTGGACCTCTTTACACCAATTGGTGCCACTTAATGTAATTTGACTTCCTATGTAAGATAGCTGTGATAAGCACTTAGGGAGAAATTAAATCTGTGTGAAGAGAATTCTACTGTTGCTTAGGATATCTGGTACAGTAGGCAGAAAAAATCTAGGCACAAGCTAGGCAGACCAGAATGTTTATTTCTATTTTTTGAAAAGCTTCTTACAAAATTACACATTCAGTTATATTGCATGCAGCAAAAATTACACATTTAAGCACCATCTGCCTAGCACTGAAAGTCTTTTTTCTAGATAACACTATGTTTCTTAAAGATATTTGTTTAGGAATTTTCATTAAGCATAACAAAATTGATAACCATAAAAGTGCCTTAATRTTTGCATTGTGTACCTGTTTGTTAGGACAATTAACAACCTTTAGATCCATAATTCTGATTCAATAAAAAATTACCTTGCTCAAATACCACATAGCTTTCACATATGAAGGTGCTAGTTTGTTCAGAGTCACATATTGCCACAGATTTTACAAGTGTATTTCTTTGAGCAGTTATACAAAAGAATGATTATTGCCACAGTGCTTTTAGTGCACAGATCCACCCCTTTCCCATCTGATTTGTACTTCACGACTTAGCATATGTGCTACTAACCTTTTCAGAAAACAGTGGAAAATTGGTTGCGAGGCTATTACATTCACAGATTTGACTATGTCCTGGGTTATATTTCCCTTGTGCAATAAAAACCAAAATGAATTACAGCCTCTCTTTACTTGTTTCTCTTTAACATTACAAGTAAATATGGAGCAAGATTGCATTCCTTCAAAAAAAAACCTTATTACCTTTCACTAAGTATTGCTATTTTGGGATTTGCTTGTTTCATAGAAATAAGCATATTATGTCACTGGTATAAACACTGATTTCTGCTCCCCTATCCTTGAATACTATATCATCCTTTACTGTATTTTACAGTATTTACGGTAAATACAGCACTCTATTTAACAGAMGTTTACCAGGAAATTTACATATAAATAGAAAGACAAATTTCCTGTCATGGGAAAATTTAAAGAATGTGTTATTTTTAATGTTTAGAGACATTGTTGTTAAGTAATTCCAAATTTACTACCACAGTAATCAGCTTTCCCTTCCAGCTGACTTTTCTAGATGAGGGTTGGATATTTGTAGTGTTCCTAGTAGTCCAGCTTACAGTAGAAGAYGTTCATGGAAATACAGAGTGTAAATTATAGGGGGATGCATTCCATAAGTCCTACTGAGATTTTGGGAAAGCACAAAGGATATGATTAGCAGTGCACCAATCTGGGGGGAGGGGAGAGGCAAGGGAGAGAAGGGGAGTAAAAGAAGATAATAAAAACAGAAAAAAAAAAAAAAGGTCAATAACAAATGAACTCTATGAAGTCCTGAATGCAAAAGAAGACATGATTTTAGCTAAGATATGATATGATTTTTGCACAGATCAGTGTGAATACAATAGCAGCTAAGAGGGCCAAAAAAAAAAAAAAAAGGCTGAAGAAAATCATAATCATAGATTTGACTGGTTTTCTGGCAATGGTGCTATACAGAGAAAAATGGTTTGGAGAAAAACATGCACTGCAAAATTAAACAGCGTTCTTATTAGGCAGAAATGAGGACACTGTTAGACTGAATTTTCTAAGAGTRAAAAGAGGCAGTTGGTGGAATATCCAAGGCAAAAATAATTGAGAAGAAAAGTCTTGAGGAACCTAAARCCCCTCTGAAAGCTGAGTGGATCTTCCTGCTGATGTTGTCCCAACCCCTGGCACTGAACATTCTTCAGTGCAAGCTGCATCGTGAAGGCAGACCCTTCATGCAAGCTTAGCCTCTGTTTCTTTCTAACAAAACTCTGAGAAAGTGAAATTCAGTCTTTGCTGTATTTGACCCTTCCCCATTAACAGCTACAACAGATATAGACATTGTCCTTAATGTGGCTTTAAATAGGCACAGTAAAAGAACATAAACATTATTTTTATTCACCTATCTTATATCTAGATGGAATTAGATATGAGAGAGTATAATATCAAAGCCTAAAACAAAATGATAAGCATGTGCTTTATGGTCTRTATGTATGGTATAATATGTATATTTATGGTGTAATACAGACCTTCTTCAAATGTTTTTGAAGTCAATGGAAGTCTTATCATTGACCTTACCAGTTTTGTAAACTGCCCCCAGATTATTATTTTCTTATTGTTATTTAATGAGGTATTCAAAAGACATATGAAAGCTGTCAGTGGTTTATCCACACATATTAGAATGATCTTATACAGGAAATTAAATTGAATTAATTAGAGCTGTGGTATTATTGTCAAGGATTTACGTTCTCTGCAACAGTCACARTAATCTGATGGAGCTCGTCATAAATAGGCAACTGATGTTGGGGCTGTTGCTGGCAATTGTCAGCAAACTAAAAATAAAACCTGCAAATATTGTTATCAGTTAGATCCATTACATCTTGCGTATGTTAGTATAAATGACAAGATATCCCAAGRTTTTTTTCTTCACATTTTCAGCAGTTGGCATAATAAAGACAGAGAGAGGATGTCAATTCACTGGTTAGGATGCTTACTCACTCTGGAAAGACGTTATGACACAACAAACCCAGAAAACATAGATTCTCATCAATATTGCTATTTATTGATTCTAAATAATAAGTAGTTAAACACATGTTTGCACAACAAGGCCAACTCCTGCAAGTCTGCTKCTTTGGTTAAACAGTAACTTCCCAGCCTGTTGGCCCTGTTTGCAGAAGAAACAGGAAACCTTGCAATCAGAAAGGAGGATTAACTGTATTTTTCTTCAGGGGGACTTCTGCAAACAAGCTGTTCCCAAGGTTGTCTGTCCGCTGCCAGTCCTCTGTGTGTGCTTCCCACTATTGCTGAAGGCATGAGAGGGCACTCACAAGGCTGCACAGCTCCTCTGCAGGCCAGCAGCCCTCCTTTCAGGCTTAGTTACTCTACAGCAGTTACTGCCCTAATTGAGAAATACTTGTTGCTATGGCACTGTATTTGCACGCTCACACTTCTGTGTGACAATCTCTAACTTTCTGTTTCTAGCTGAGACGGGTTTTTGAGGGGGTTTTGGTTCCTTAGGCAAGTCATAGGCCAGCAGATACCCTGCCCCCCTCCCAAACCTATTGTTGTGTCACTGTTCTTTGTGCCACCACAGAAGGAAAAGGGGTTCCTCTGGGGGAGCTCTTGTGTGACTGCATGTYGCAGGTCAATGGGAAATGGTAATATTTCAACACAGATTTTTTTATGCTATTGATATACTTGAACAGATAACATCCATCTCTTTTTTCAGAGAYTAAATATACCCCAAAGTTATCAATACATTCCTCTTATAGAGCACKGAAAACATAGGTGACTTTATTTATTTATTGGTGTTCATACTTAGAAGAATGCATTTTGCATAACTTACCCTTTATGAAAAAAAAGAAAAACCAAAATAATCATGTAAACAAGTCCRCATTCTTAGCTCCTTCTTCAGTAAATAAAATATTTTATTTTCCATGAACAGAGCATTTTACCTTTACTGTTTGAATCATACATTGCAAAATATAAAAGAAGTCAAAGGAAAATAAAGAGATATTATTTAATCGTTCTCCAGGGAAGTGTGCTAATAAACAAAAATTCAAAATTTATAACAAGCTTTAATTTGTAATTGCATTTATATCTCTCTCCTGATTGCATACTATTTCTGTACTAGAAGATTTTTTACATGGTTTGCCCTTTTTTTTTTTTCTTTTTTTCCTTCTCCATTATTTGGCATGTGATCCAAAATATTCTGTACACTGAAGATTCAAATGGGAGGAAAGGAAGGACAGAAGGAATATGCCTATTTCTTTACATCACTGTTTTTTATACTCTAGAAAAATGGTCTAAGTCTACTATATTCTTATAAAAGTATCTTGGCTTCATAGAGCTAAAAGTATTCTGTATTTGAAAAAAAATACTGTTCATAAGTAATTTCATTCCTGTGAGTAACTAACTAGAAATGAGCTGGAATCTTCATTTATGCTAAAGTGTCCTTGTATAATTTGCTTCTCAAAAGTCTATAAAAGGGAAGATGTCCAAACAAAAATCTAAAAAGAAACAAATCTCCTAAACCAAGTAAAAATAAAAAAGGTAGAAAATTGTTCTCCATCTAGTCAAGATTTTAAAAATGAGATACCACAAATTTGTGGCAAGTTTTTTTGTTCCTTATCCATTTTTTTTATAAATGCATTTTGTGTGCCAGTGCAATACAGAACTGTGCATCAGWACCAACATTATTTTGATCAGGTATTAATATGATACAAAACATTCCTGGAATCTAGTGTTTATGGAAAAGAAAATAATTAGAAATTATCACTAACGAATTGTTAACGTATGCGCAAAATTTGCTCCTTGCAATATTCTCTTTTATCCATATCAAGTTGTCCTTTCTCTGCTGTCCTTGAGTTTGTTCTCCAGGAGTTTGAAAGCTGCTAAGGATTACAAAGATTTATACTATCTGTAACATGTCTTAGTCTCATCTTTCCTCACAAACACATGTTAAAATTCATGCCTTTCAAGCTTCAGAAAAGAAAGGGCTGTGCAGAGTTAATATACAGTCCTGGTTTCAGCTGGGATAGAGTTAAATTTCTTCCTAGTGCTGTGTTTTGGATTTAGTAAGAGAAGAATTTTGATAACACACTGATGTTTTTCGTTGTTGCTGAGTAGTCTACTAGTCAAGGACTTTTCTAGCTTCCCATGCTCTGCCAGGTGCACAAGAAGCTAGGAGGGAGCACAGCCAGCTAACCCAACTGGCCAATGGGGTATTCCATACAATATGACATCATGCTCAGTAAACAAATAGGAGGCGTTGTCCAGGAAGTAGTGATTGCGGCTCCATTATCGGTCAGTGGGCGGTGAGCAATTGCATTGTGCATCACTCATTTTGTATATACTACCATTATTATTATTATTATTATTATTATTATCTTCATTATTAACTTTATTATCATTATTATTATCCCTTCCTTTTCTGTTCTATTAAACTGTCTTTATGTCAATCCAYGAATTTTACTTTTTTTTCCRATTCTCTCCCCCAGTCCACTGCGGGGCGGGAAGTGAGCAAGCGGCTGTGTGGCATTTGTCTGCCTGCCAGGTTAAACCACAACACCTACTAACTAAGAGGGCCATAAAACTCTCCATTTCAGGCATTGGCCATTTTGCCTATACACCTTACTGGCGCTTCAAAAAAATTTCAGACAAACACCATCTGGAGAGTAGAAATGGGACACAATAGGATGGAGAGAATTGATTTCACAATTTCCACCTCAGGTTTTGTTGTTGTTGGTTTTAAATGTTCAGATTTACTTTTCTGAATGCTCGTGCTGACTAGGGTTTGAATATCTGTATCTGATGATGTTGCACAGAGCACAGTGAAATAATAGAAGCACAGGTGCGTCATACAGGCTCCTTAGGGAATGAGTAGAAGATTAAAACAGTGGTATGCTCCAGGTTTCTCAGATTCCCATCATTAATAGACTAATACAGTTCAAGCTTTCAGTTCTAGGTCCACAGTTACCTTCACCTCACCATTTAAAAAATGTCATGTGCTTTCTGGATTCAGTATACCATATAGTCTGAGACCCACCTCCCATACAGATATGACATATATTCATCATGGTTCAGGTGAGGTGCCGTTGACTTACCTGAATCTTCCAGTTCTCCTGTTTATGGCTGTTATCACTGAGCTGTGATTTATCAGTAGTTATGACAGAATGCTTCATGATTAAACAGCCACTTTATACATGTTTTAATCTAACAGGTTACTGCATTACAAGGTTTATTGTTTTATTATATTACTAGCAAAAAAAACCCAAACCAACAAAAAAACCACAAAACAACAACAACAAAAAAACCCAAAAAAACCCCAACATCATGTGTAGTATCCTGTACTCTTTCCCTCTTTTGCAAATAACAACACTTTTAATTAGCTAGGCTTCTTAGGAGCTTAATTGCTTTCTGCTTACATAAGTACCAGACCTTAATATAGACAAGAATTTTCATCCTATAATTGTTAGGTTTACGGTAGACGACTGTAGTGTAGTGCACAAAATGATCTCTCCCCTCCCAGATGTCAATCTGAAGCTTACTATTTTTTCTTTTTTATTATCTAGATCACTGGAGAGTCCCCAGGACTCCATATGTTACTCGATAACTGCCAACATAATGTCAAAGATCATAACAAATGACCTAAACCAACTCTACAAAGAGCTTTACTGAAAACCTGAAAGTCAGCTAATGACCAAAATAAGTCTGTATGCATTGACTTTGGAGCTTGGAGCTGTTACTTGAACATCTAGCTGTATAACTGCAACTGGATTCTCTTACTCCATCTCAAAATTTTAATTTTTTTTTTTTTTAACACCAAGGATGAGATAACACTYACTAAATAACTAGCTCCATGAGCAGTAAAACAAATGAAGCCTGCCATCCCAGAACATTTTTTTGGTAGTTGGATTCACGGTTGTCCACTGAAATATAAAACTATCATGTCTTCTTTYGGGATTTTTGGTGTCAAATATGTGGGACTTATTATGTAGTCTCTGCTCAGTTAGGTGGTCTTTACTTTAGCAGGCCCACAATTTTCATGAAAGAAGAAGAAAATAATTGATTTTAACATCTCTGTTTCTTTGCCAAAGTATGTAAAATTGATTGATAGAAATTTCCATTTCTCTAGGAAATCCACTTAAAATCTGTGGTAAGTACTAGATTTCTTAAAAAAAAAAAAAAAAAAAAAGAAGAAGTTAAGCATGACATACACATGGCATTAACATATACTGCATTATACCCATACCTCCAGGTCCTGTTGGTAATGAAGAAGTTAACATATAATATGTTTTTATCAGTGCAGAGTGAAAGCAATAACAGACAGTCTTAACAGTGAAGGTCCGTAATCCTTATMATTTTTTTGACTGAGACTGTAGAGAGATATTGAAGGAATATGAAATGATTCTATCTCAATATTAACATTGCTTATTCATATCTGGTACAAAACAGCAGTTGGTTCCAGCTCTCATAATTGAAATACCCACAGACAGGAGGATAAACTAATCTTTTTTTTTTTTTCTTTTKCTTTTTCTTTCTTTAACCCTGGTGAATGTCAAGGGATGCTTCTGCTCCACTGTAAACTCTTTAAAGCTTTAAATTATTTTCTTTTTAAGGCTTTTGTATTTTATTTTATGTCTTCACATTGTTCAATTAAACAAACAAACAAACAAAAACCCAAAACACCCTTCTAAAAGGCTGTGAGCACACAGAATAGTAATAAGTGCATGGCAGACCKCAGAATTAATCTAAAATATTTTTCTGAAGTTTTCCTGGAAACAACGTCAACTTCCTATCTGTATCCATTGCATGTGTAGTTACAAAGAGCTATGTTATTCCACCCCTGGTTTTGCACGTTTMTTTGAGCATTGGTTTTGGGKTTTTTTTGTTGTTGTTTTAGTGATTAAAATTATTAATGACTTCTGTGTATGCTCAGACACTAAATTAATAATACACAATTAAACATTTTTMATAAATTATTTCAATTCCTTTATGTATAAATATATGAGGAGTTTTTTTATTATTAATTTCTGGGGAGAAAGGAAGAAGAGAAAAARTGGAAAAAAGTGAAGGGGTTTACATCCTCTGCCTTGTTTAAAAATAAAATAGAGCTGTAATTCAAATGAAATACTGTCAAATGAACAAAATAAGGAAATTAGAAATGCTGAACATTAAAACGTTAGCTATGTTGATCTGTGAGCTGTCAGTTGCTGTCATCTGGGAGATTTTTTTTAAAACATACAAAGAAAATCTGTTATCATGTTTAAGTTTTCATAAGCTAGCAATAGAGGGCTTATGTTTTCTGAGACATATTGCATAAACAGAATGTGTTGTTTATATCAGTCCTTACTTGTCAGTGTTTAATGGAAAAAAAACCAGTTGCTGGAAGTTTGGTACCTCTCAAGCCTTATAAGGTTCAATGAATTCTGGTGGAGCAAAAAAAATGAAAACTCTTTTCCCTGGAATGATGCAGAGAGCATGCTGAACCTCAGCACATGGGGAGCATCACTTCAGAGAGCACAGCAGGAAACACGAATCTGAGGACAGGAAAAAAGATGGGCCTGAAGGAGTAAACAGGAAATAAAAGGTAAGGTTCAGTCTTAATGAAGAGCAATTAATTTCAAAAATGTAAGTTATGTAATTCTATCTCATATAATGCTGACTGGATGTCAAAATACCTTGTATATTCACCCTGAGATTTAGGTTGTGGTATTCTGAAAAATTAAGAAAATAAAAATAGTGAGAGACTCAGAGCATTTTCAGATTGCTAGGCTGGTTTCCCAGTATGGTCTTTTTACTTGTTTTACATGCAGATATCCACATTGTTTTTTCTTTTTCTTTTTTCTTCACTTCGATAAAGAAATTAAAGTTAGCTTTTTCTTTTCTTTATTTCCCCCTTGCACTATACTATTTTCAAGGAAGAACTATGTTTTAAATACTTTGTTCTGCAGCAAAAATTCTAGCAGAAAAAATATAAGAAATCATCCTTCATTTCACATTATCTGAATAGTGAARAATGTCAGTTTTGTTCTAATGTTTAACTCAGACATCAATACTTTTATTTTTCTTTGTTTAGGCTGATCATAYTATCTGAAAATTTTTAGGTCTTGTGCCTTATCATCTTCTACTTTTAGAATTATTTAACTTTTAAGAAGGCTGGGACAATCATTCTTCCAATGGGGGAATAGTCAAATTAGGTCAAATTATATCCTGTTCACACTTGAACCTTTCTCCTGATAGCAGATGTTACTGAATTTTTRAGATGAAGAAAGGTAGAAACTTGCCATAACAAATTGTGGAATAATTTTGTTGCCACAAAAGGTTTTTGTTTCCTTACCTTTAATGTTTCAGGTTGGTTTATGCTTTTTGCAYAGTTGATTGAATGTAATATTTTCATTCATTTTTTTCTGTTTGTGCAAATTTGTTCTTTTACTTTTTTAAAATTATCATTATTTAAATGGGGTTGCCATTACTGGAGTAAAAAAGAGTGACCAGCCTTCCCTTGAATTTTATCTTCCTGAACACTGCTTTATTCTCATCTATGGTCATTTTCCCAGCTTCTCAAAYAACAACAACAAMAAAAAGAAAGGTARAGGAACAATTACTTCTCATACTTCAAGWTATAATCCACATATGCTTCTAAAGCACAATATCTGTTGGAAARAATACCACAAAAATATTTTCTCATATTAGAACTGTTAATCATCAAATAATGTACATAATCATGACAAGCTGGTACAAAATGGTTATGGCAGTGTTAATTAATTTTTGACAGCTCTGCAGTCCTCAGTCTTTTTTGCAGGGGTGGGGCAAAAGAAACTGCATAAATAAAAAAAGAGGGTAGCACACAATTTCCCAGGAATGATAGAAAACAGCCAAGAGGTCTTTACATCACCAATATTTGCTTCCAGTTCCTGTAGAAGCAAAGCATGAAAAAGTAAAAATATGTTTCTAGTTTATGCTGAGAATCAACCRCATTAGGAGCCTTGTGCTATTTTAACAAAGTGTAGGAAGATTGGCCTGCACAGAGAAGCAGCATGATCTAGCCTTTGCAAAGCTGAGCTTTAAGCTACCTTACTGTATGTAGCCAAACCTCTTTTGTATCCTACTTACCTCCATTGCAGGTATTGGACCAAGTTTCACAACTTGGTTGTTTTCACAAACAATTGGTTGTCTTATGAGGAGCGGCTGAGGGAGCTGGTTGTTTAGCCTGGAGAAGAGGAGGCTGAGGGTAGGAAGGCTCTGCAGAGGGATCTGGACAGGCTGGATCGRTGGGCTGAGGCCAATTGTATGAGGTTCAACAAGGCCAAGTGCCRGGTCCTGCACTTGGGTCACAACAACCCCAGGCAACGCTACAGGCTTGGGGAAGAGTGGCTGGAAAGCTGCCCAGAGGAAAAGGACCTGSGGGTGCTGGTTGACAGCCGGCTGAACATGAGCCGGCAGTGTGCCCAGGTGGCCAAGAAGGCCAACGGCATCCTGGCCTGTATCAGGAATAGCGTGGCCAGCAGGACTAGGGAGGTGATCGTGCCCCTGTACTYGGCWCTGGKGAGGCCGCACCTCGAATCCTGTGTTCAGTTTTGKGCCCCTCACTACAAGAAGGACWTTGAGGTGCTGGAGCRTGTCCAGAGAAGGGCGACGAGGCTGGTGAAGGGTCTGGAGCACAGGTCTTATGAGGAGCGGCTGAGGGAGCTGGGGTTGTTYAGCYTGGAGAAGAGGAGGCTGAGAGGAGACCTTATTGCTCTCTACAGCTACCTGAAAGGAGGCTGTAGAGAGGCAGGTGTTGGTCTCTTCTCCCAAGTAACAAGTGATAGGACGAGAGGAAATGGCCTCAAGTTGCGCCAGGGGAGGTTTAGATTGGATATTAGGAAAAATTTCTTCACCGAAACGGTAGTCAGGCATTGGAACAGGCTGCCCAGGGAAGTGGTGGAGTCACCATCCCTGGAGGTGTTAAAAAAACGTGTGGATGTGGCGCTTCGGGACATGGTTTAGTGGGCGTGGGTGCTGGGTTGACGGTTGGACTCGATGATCTTAGAGGTCTTTTCCAACCTTAATGATTCTATGATTCTATGGTTCTATGATCTAGTTGAAGATGTCCCTGCTCATTGCAGGGGGGTTGGACTAGATGACCTTTAAAGGTCCGTTCCAACCCAAACCATTCTATGATTCTATAACCGTAAGGGAGCAGATGCCCTTTCCTTACAAATACTTTTACAAAAAACACACTTAAAAWTATTTTTATATTACTTTACACATATATCCTGTCTCAGTTTTTACGTAGTATGGTTTCACTGGGAGCAATGGGTTTGCCTGATGAAGACGTAATTTCACTGACTACTTCAAAAATATATGTACTATATAACCACAAGCAAAACCATTTGTTAGTCAACATTAACCCAGTGCCACTGGTACAGCTTCCAGTGGAATTCATGCACTGGGAAAACTCTGTCTACAATTTGTTTTTTTGCATATCATCATTCCCATGATATTTCATATGCAGATGAAAAAGTAGTTTCCAAGGCTTCATTATTTTTCTTACAGTTATTTCAGATGACCAGAAAAATGAATAAATGCTAGTGAACCTGACGTGCAAGCTTAGAAGGTAAATGATCAAGCACATCCACAACACCAAGGCAATGTTCACTGAAGTTTGATTCGGGCTAAAAGTCTGAGCAGCTCAGGAATTAGAATTGGCTGCTCTTCTGTCTGGGTATCAGAGTCCTCAACTAACATTTACGCAATCCCAATGCATTTACAAAGAGGAGATCCATGACCCTAAGCATTATCTGCTTTATTTTAAACACCAATGCACATCAATACTATGAATTATTCAGGATACACTGAATTTAAAATGTACGACTTAGGTCAGACTCCAAGATCACCATGTTTAAAATTCAGATAGAAGTAGTGCTTCAGGGCATTGTAAGAGAAAGGTATAACCTCTGGATTAATGAATGTATTACTAAGGATTTTATCATCATCCTTTTTTGTACATTCTGATCACAGGAATATGATAAGTACTGAAGTTAAACCGGCTCAAGTCCAAGCCTTCTCATACCTTAAGAAAAATTCAGAGGTTACACTTCTGTGATCCATCTGTATGCTRTTCAGAAAGATAATCAGTCCTCCTRTCTTCCTTTGAATTTAACATAATTAACAGTGACATGTAGATCAATATGGTTTAAACTCCATACTTCCCCCACAGCTTTTAGTCAGAAGGACATTTAGAGCTTTATAATTAGGAAGCAAAATGGCTCAAGAACTGCATTTGTTAAAATTATGTATTTTAAATAACCACCATGAAACTCAATAGTCTTAGTATCATTTAAAGACCCTAGTAAATCTGGCAACTAGTTAAAATTATTTATACTAACTTAGTCCCTACTTGATACTTTTTCTGTCTCTTTTTTTTACTTAATGTCTTTTTTTAAAAAAGTGTTAATTGTCTGGGATTTTCAAAATATCATAAAAGGGCATACTTGGATAATAAGCTTATTAAAATATTCTTGAATAGTATTTGTCCTTTACACCAACATTAAATATCYTAACTGTCATTCAAACATAAGCTTTCTTTCCATCACAATCTTGGAAAGCAAATAAAACAGAAATGATATTGTGCATTCAGTGCTGATTTACATTTAGATAGCTGTCTAATAAATCATCCCAGTCTCCTCTGGAAATGATTTCTAAGTTCTGGCAGACTTTTTGACATGATTGCTGTGTCTCTGTTATTGTGGAAATATTTTTTAGATCCCAATGGATTTACTAGTCACAGTCGGAACAAAATCTGATGGATAGTTATACTGTTAAGAAACTTTAACTCTGAGACTAGCCTCCCTAGCAAAGGAGAGCAAAAACTATATCTAAACTAACACACCAAGAACTGCTTGTGCATCATACTGTGAACYACTAAGGGTGCAAACCAGTAATTTYTTTCTTTCATATAAAAAAAGGACATGAAAACATGAGTCACTCCTATCCCCATAGGCTTTGAGGAGAAAAAGAAAACAAACCCAAATCCCCATTGTGAAAAATCAGGGACCCAAAACTTGAGTTATGCCTCAGTAAGCATACTTGATATGGTCAAGATTATATTARGAGACTTCAGAAGGGTCCTTTGGAGCCACTTGGGGTGGGGTGGTGAGTTATCCAGATTATGTGTTATTAAAAAAGTACATGTCTTTTAAGTACGGATTTTAGAGCACTCACTTAGGATGGGGAGATGTTCTGTGAGACYAAAAGACCAGAACCTTACTTCCTATTAATCCAGAGTAAGAATATTGTCCGAAAAGGTATTTCCCCTTCAGAATTAGATCAATATGTTTAATTTTCCACAAGAAAGATTATTGTTTCAAACCAGGACAAGATGTACTCTGTGCACCTTAATATTTTGTCATGAAGCAGAATTCTTGCTTTCAGGCCATCCAATAATTTTCCCTTGAATTGTATTTCAATGCTGTCCTGGTTTYGGCTGGGACAGAGTTAATTTTCTTCACAGTAGTTGGTATAGCGCTATGTTTTGGATTTAGTATGAGAATAATGTTGATAACACACTGATGTTTTAGTTGTTGCCAAGTAGTGTTTACACTAGTCAAGGRCTTTTCAGCTTCCCATGTTCTGCCAGGTGCACAAGAAGCTGGGAAGGGACACAGCTRGGACAGCTGACCCAACTGGCCAAAGGGATATTCCATACCATATGACATCATGCTCAACACATAAAGCTGGGGGAAGAAGAAGGAAGGGGGGACGTTTGGAGTGATGGTGTTTGTCTTCCCAAGTAACCGTTACGCATGATGGAGCCCTGCTTTCCTGGAGATGGCTCAACACCTGCCTGCTGATGGGAAGGAGTGAAGGAATTCCTTGTTTTGCTTTGCTTGCGTGCGTGGCTTTTGCTTTCCCTATTAAACTGTCTTTATCTCAGCCCACGTGTGTTCTCACTTTTACCCTTCCGATTCTCTCCTCCATCTGACTGGGGGGCAGTGAGCAAGCAGCTGTGTGATGCTTAGTTGCTGGCTGGGGTTAAACCACGACAGTCATTTTTAGTGTTCTTGTTTGAAAATAATAGTCTCACTATGAGCATTCTGTTAGATTCCTGAATAAGAAACTTGTCTGATTTTTCTCATACTCCTAATAGATATATGCTGTGGTATTTTCAATATATTTCACATCCTTTGTAACTGAAATCTGTCATTAAATGTTTTATTACATTCTCCATTCTCCTCTTTTTTATTTGACTCTTTTTCTAAAGGATATAGATAGGGATGATAGCACTGTCTTTAAAATTATATTCTATTACTATGTAAAAATGTTACATTAAAAATTTGTCTTTTTGCTACAYTTTCACTTAAGCTAAAACGTACGCAAAATGATTTTTTGATAAACTGCACAAATGAGTAAAATGTGAATATATATTAATAAGTTATATTGTGCAGATTTTTGTGGCTGATGTACTTAATTAAAATGACTCTTATGTCTGAGAATATCATCTGTATGATGCTGATGTATAATAGGCTCAGTAGTACATAAAATAAACCTCAAATTAACAAGACACGTTGAATTGCCTCCTACATTTTTGGAAACTCATCCAAAGCTTCTTGGATTATTCCCTAATTATGAACAAAACACTGTTGATTAAGGGCAGTTCTATTTATTTTGTATGAGAATTTGTTAACGGGACATGATTTATATAAATCCTGCATACATCTAGATCTGGCAAATGGYATTTGAAACTCTAAGAGTTCAAACACAGAGTTTAAAAAAGAGTTCATCTTTCTTTTACTTTAGTCAGACACTCAAATAGCATAACAGAAATCAAAAATAAGAAAATTTAGTTTTCTTTGAGCTTCTGGAATTTCACATAATGTTTTGTGGTTGTTGTTTCTTGGTATAAGACTCTTAGTACTCACAAACCATTTGAATTTTGTGAACTTTACCTCCTCACCTTCTACGGACAAAATCCTTCCCATCTTGTAAATATTAACCACATGTTTATCTTTATTAAAATGCAGATTTTTACAAAAGTGTAATACTTAGATTCAGAAGCAATGAAAAAAGCAAAAATAAACAAACATATATATAACTCTTTAACTCTTAATTAGGCAGATAAGTAGAACCTGTGACTAGTGAGCAGATGAAGCTCCTGCTGTCCCAAGGCAAGAACAATGGAAAATGCTGATAGAAAAGGGAAAAAAAAGAAAAGTATTTGGCAGTATGATATYCCTTGTCTTCCCTGTTAATTTATGAGGTTATTCACAGTCAACAAAAGGTAGTTACCTAGAAAGCACAGGTGAAGAAAAGAAGTTATTTGTTAGTTACAGTTCTGACCAGGAACTATGTCAGAAAAAAGTCTGAACCAGCCTTTTAAGGACCAAAGGTGGCTGTAGGAAACWGAGAGGTTCTTTTAATTGGGCTTGTAAATTTGAGAAATTAGATAAAAATATTTTGTAATGATTATGTAATGACAGGAGAGGGGCTTGGTGTCTCAGGAGGACTCTCCCAAGACTTTGACCTTTGATTCAGGCAATGCATGCTTTTCTTAAAAATTAACCTTTATGCCAGACACTAAATAATAACTTTTATCTCTATTTATCCAAAGGTAAGGAGAGACATGAAAAACAGTTAAATGGTGGATAGGAAAAAAAAAAACAACAAAACAAAACAACAAAAAATACCCACCAACCTGCAAATCTCTGGGATTTCATTATCTTACTCTTAACCTGTTCTACTTTCTAATATAGAAATAATTTGTTATGGATTATATAAGCATGTGGCTGGATAAATGCCATGTAACATTGATACAGTGGATAATCCAGTTTATAGCTATTGGCTAGTGACAGAAACCTCAAGAAGGTAACAGAATTTAAAATAATAGCACACTCAGTTAAGTTACAGATGGTAGGAGCAGAGGTTCCCTTTCTGCCAGCATAATTCATTTTAATCATTAAAACATTAGTAACATTTTCAAGTGGATTACGTTAATGTATATGTAAAACTATCAAGGTTCACATTAAACATGCCCCATGATACCTTGTACTTTCTGACAGTAGATTTGATTTCCCAGCAGTTTTATATCCTCCTGTGCTAATCTTCCATGCAGAAAGTACAGCTGTTGGTGGTCAGCTTAGAAATTCAAATGTTATACTTGAAAAATCAGGACAGCATGACTCCTTCATCAGGGCATTTTACAATGGCTATATAATGGAAGCTACAGCGCACCAGTGCAAGACGACATAATTCATGTATTTTATGCTGTTGGCAGGGAAGTGCTCTCTTGAATAAGCATCAGCATAAACACAAGCTCAAGTTTTTCCATGAATGGGACACCCTCTGAACTGAATTTATTTTAGTTATAAGCAAGTTCTTTTGAAATTAATCAGCTGAGTTGCATGTTACCTTAGCTTTTGACATTTAAAATTATTAGCAGCTACTATTAGGACACTGACCAAAAGAAATTAACATGGAATAAGAACAGGAGCGTTAAAAAGACAGTCCAATAACTTTATCAGAAATTGCAGATACACAGTTGGAGAGCTACTGGGAACTCAGTGGTGACAAATTCTTTCATAATCATAAAAGACCTTTAACAGATCAAAAACCCTCAGCTTAAAAATGTTCACAACAAACATCTGATTACTTCTTGGAAAGAAATAAGCCCAAAGCACACTTCACCTGTAACACTCTGTAACACTGAGAGAATTCAGTAGTTTAAATATTTCTCAAGTACTGTTCTCCCAAACTGTCTAAAAAAGAAACAAAACAAAACAAAACAAAACAAAACAAAAGAGAAATAATGTATGCCTATGAGTGTACACCATGTTTTGTTTAACTTCTTTCAGTGAGTGAACCATGCCCGAAAGAATAAGTAAGAACTTAATTACAATGATACCTGTAAGATGGTAGGCAAAAAAAAAAAAAAAMCAGCTTACAAATTTCTCTTCTACAGGTTATGCTAACAACGAAAGATGAAGTACAGAAAAATCACTGTAAACAGTCCAGAGCAAAGCTCTTCCCTGTTCTTATGCTTGTGAGAATCCCATCATACTACAGAATACTGATACAATAGAGACAGCATAGCACTTTGGATGAAAGGCATGGCTCTTGACTGCAAATCCAAAATTTGCCTTGAGATCCTGCATGATGAATCATAACAATGACAGCTTTGTATTATGTATTTAGTACCATATACATGAAACATATTGTGATGCACTTGGCAAAACATGTAACAAGTAATATTTAAAGTTATTTTGATGACTTTAAATTAAAGAAAATGTTTTACTGAAATTCCATAAGAACTTTATGTAAGATGAGAACACTTGTCAGTCATAAACTGATAACAAAATACTTCAGTTAAAGATAAAAAATAAAAACATAAAAAATGAAAGCATAAAAAGCATTACATATCCACTTTTCATGGGTGCTTACTCAAAAAATAAAATTAATAACATAGTAATAAGTCAAAATGAAACTTACTCTCCACTACCATTCTAAAAGTATGAAGACGATTTTCAGCACGAAAACTCCAAAACATATCTTTAAAGAACAGGGTAATGAGCAAACTTCTAAGTGTTATAAAGACTTCTTTCCATACCTTTTCTTGTTAGTGCTTTTCTCACACAGCAAATTGCACACTTAGTACTACACTCATGCCCCTGATTGAACAAAAAAAAGTAAAAAGTTTCCGCTAATCAGCCATCAGTTCTTAGCCTACTTCAAGTAAATAGGGGGATATCTTATCCACGTGTATAAATACCTGATGGAAGGGAATGAAGAAGATGGAGCCAGACTATTCTCACTGGTGCCCAGTGATAGGATAAAAGGCAACAGCCACACACTGAAATACAGGAAATTCCATTTCAAGATAAGAAAACACTTTTTTTTTCTTTTTACTGTGAGGGTGGCCAAACACTAGCACAGGTTGCCTATAAAGGTTGTGGAGTCTACATCCCTGGAGATATTCAAAAGCCAGCTGGACACGGACCTGGGCAATCTGCTGTAGCTGGCCCTGTTTTGAACAGTGGAGTTGGAGTAAGTGATCTCCAAAGGCGCTTTTGCACCTCAACTGTTCTGTTGCTGTTTTTACGTAAAACTGCTCTTATCACAGAAAATACATTTTCCTTAATGAAAAGAAAAAAGCCTATAGATTTTAGTGTTTTGACATGTTTAATAACAACCATGATAAAGAATAATAATAAAAAAACAGCAATAGAAAGAATTTACAAATTCAAATGTCTATTACATTACTGTTAGCGAGTACCATTTTCTGTAAGGCAATGCTACAGTCATCATGCAGACTGGGTGGTGCTCAGCAAAAGAGGTAGATGTTAATTAGTACTGTTATTGTTGTTATTACTGTTAGTACATCATAATTTGCCAGGCAATGCACAGACAAACTGGAAGACATAATTCTCACTAGAGCTTTTACTGTGATCGTAATTATGTAGAGTAACAGCAGGAAAATAAATATTTCTAGAAATAGTATCAAAATTGTAAAATGTCAACAAAATGTTGAGAATTCTGAGTTGAAGACAGCTTTTTAATGTTGGATTTTATACTCTATTACGTATTTCTTTGCAGTTTCTAGGAAGACATTCTTCAGATGGAAAAAATATTGGAAAGGGTCTGCTTATTCAAAGAAACAAGCCTATTGTATTGTTCTTCTTGTCATTAGAATTTTTTTACTAGGTCAAATTCAATCTTTATTTTAGTGCATAGTAATATCTAGGTTAGTATGTGCATTATTTGGGAGAAAAATATTCCATTATGGACATTATCTTGAGGCTAGCCAAGACAGGGCCTTTTCTGAAACCACAAATTTTGCAGGTGCAAATAAACGCAGGCAGTTTTATGCCAACTATTACTTATAAGCGTAGTTCATGTAATTTAGGTATTTATACAACTGAATGCACCTGTAAGACAGGTACTTAGTTATCGAAGTCAGATTAACTGCATCTATGAATAATTTTATGCATAATTGTGATCAACTGTGGAACCAGAGGTTAAAAAACCATAAATCCCTGTGTTATGTTATCTAGCTTCTAGACACATTTACGGAAACAGAACAGCAGATACAAATAAGGATGTAATTGTCCTAACCTAGCCTATTCCAATATCTGAAAATGAAGCATATGAGCTATGTATGATATATAACAAAGTTTAAAACTTTCCTCATTGAAAAAGAAATGCAAGATATTTGCTTATGGAAAATGAAAAACTTTGTATGGAAAAAATACACTGTGGAACTGATGAATTGTATTATTTTTAGAAAACTAAAATATATAAAATCTTATGTAATTATTTTATGACATTATGTTAGATATATAGTGTAATAATGCCCTAGTTTAGAATTCATATTGGATTCCTTATGTTTAAGGTCTTGGACCTCAGTTTGTGCCTGAACTTTGCTTAGGTGGCCCAGATTTCACACATCTAACTTTCTGAACCTTTTGAAAGCAGATCTTTGGAACCTTAGCGGTTAGGAAAGAATTTGCTATGCCCAACTTTACCCATCTAAAGTACTTCATTTTAGAAATGTGACAATAGACAGGGATGTGTATTTTTAGAGGGTCACTCATTTTATCCTAAAATTGGTAAGGTTGAAATGGACTCCCAAGATTTCTGTTTTTACTTGACTTTAGTAGGAACTTAAGGCAACTGATGGAATATTCACAAAAGGCTAATGTTGTTCTCAAGAATTTAGGCATCACTCAAAATAAACCCTTCAATCAATGAGAAGACATGGGTTTATCCCAAAGATGATTCATGGCAGGAACCTAATTTTACTCCCTCCAAGTATTAGTCTGGACAGCGTATTTCTCTCTAGTAACTCTATAGGAATCAAGGTGAACTCTATATGAACTATTCTCTCCAGGCTAATCGTAGAGTGTACTTTCATTACCTCCTTCCTTAGGTCATGAATGCCTTCCTTGGAACACAATTTCGGGTCTTTTGGTTAGATGTCTGAAGTTTGGTGAGCTGAACCTGGGAGCTTTTTCAGATATACAGATGCAGATTTGTAATATCTGTCAGTTTGACATTGTAATTCTGAAAGTAAAGTGATAATGCGTCATGTGGTTTAGTTCTTCAGACCCCTTACTCACTCTCTAACTATGGCAAAAGTGGTAGACTTAGCCTGAACATTTATGTACACTACAGCAATTTAACCATTTACATGATTCTATGTATCAGTGCTTGGATGGTACTAAAAATACTTTGCTTAGATAAGAAAAAGATGTAAAAAATCTGGCACACATAAACTAATAAGCAGAGTGAATCAAATAACCATGGAAATGTGCTGAAATATTTGTAGAATATCTGTTAATTAATATTCAGTGCTGCTTCACAGGTAATTATGTACTTGTAATTAAGGTCTATCTGAATTCTGTATGTCCAAATTAAAAATATTAGTTCCACTTTAAAACAGCCTAATCTTTATAGATCCACTGTTTACAACAGTTTAAGAAAACAAATAGATTTAGGAAACAAATAACCGGATCCTTGATTTGTTGGGGCTGCTATGCAATTTTACACTAGCTAATATCTGATTCATAATTTTTGAGCTACTTATAATTCTTGTAGTTAAAGAACATCACACAACAAGGAACAGGAGTGATGCAATGTATTTCAAAGTAAAACACAGTCTAACACCCATGATTTGTTTAATTTCAAGGGCAATGAACAGATTCAGCCTTGACTGACCAATAGAATTCAGTGAGTGATGCTGAAGCTTAGTCACAGTACAGTATAAATTCCTCGAGTAATAACTGCATTACCAATGTTGCTTTTCTTTTCCTCCACTAACTGCCATCCCAAAAGGGAAAAAGAAAAAAACTACTATCTCCAAATATTATTAATGTGTGCAACAATCATTAGATTCCATTTGATTGTAGTAAATTTTAAATAATTGTTATATTACAGATCTCATGTATTTATGAGATAAAGTAACCCTACCATTTGTTAAATGCCGTGAAGTGACTTTAACTGGCTTTAAATAGAGTCTTAAAGTCTTCTTTCCTTACTTTGGAAGTCTCAGTGAAAAGCCAGTACATCTTAGGGTAGGAATCGGACTGAGTCACCAAAATGGTCTTCCCATTTTTGTAGCTTGCAATGAACGTAAAGGAGATGTACTGGGACTGTTCTCTCTTTTCTAATGCTGACAATGTGCCTGTTCGCTGCCATTTGAGAAACAGATAAGACTTGATTGAAAGTGGTATATGTTTCCTTTATAGTAACTGATGTCTTGAACTGCGGAAAAATCTAAGTGATTCTGATAGTTATAGATTACTACACATGTATAAAGGACTATTCTATTGTCTGCAAGAAATATTTCAAGAAACAAAGTGTGTACAAAATTAATGGAGGCAAACTTTTGACAGTTTACCCTCTTTGCTAAAGGAAAATATAAAAAATATTCTTTTGTATAAATGTTAATGGAAAGTGAAACAATATTTCATTCTAGATAATTCACTGTATTACTCAATTGCTGCATAATAAAATCAAGAAAGTATCCTATAAATAAATCATTGAGCTTAAAGATGTGTAATACAAGTTTATATCATCTAGTTAACCTGATGAGATTTCAGAACTAAATGAGATATTTATTTTATAATTTTGTATCCATGGAACTGTGAGCCTGAAGCATCACACTATGGTATTTTGTACTTCTAAAGGTCTTTTAAAAGAAGTCACATATTGAAAATTACTTCTGGTAACTACCTGCTTGTTATTGTTAAATTATTGCAAGATAATTAACCTGGGTATGGCAGAGGGAGACTCTTACGGTTTGAACAATGTTCATATTTCTTTCACACTGTGCTGTAAGTTTTTAATTATAGCTTGTAAGGATTTCACCAACAGGTAAAATTATAAAAAAGGACTGAAGAGCAATCATTTGATAATGAATGTAAGTTGTCTAAAACACATCAGGTGACACAGACCTCCACTAACTTTTGTCTACAATGTGCTCATGGCCATCTCAGTCATCTTATACTCCCTTAAGGAACTGTACTGGGTTCACATGGCAGGGTTTTGGTAGCAGAGGGCTGCTGAGAAGCCACCAGAAGCTTCCCCCATGTTGGGCAGAGCCAGTCTCAGCCAGCTCCAAAACAGACCCGCTGCTGCCCAAAGCTGAGCCCATCAGTGATGTTGGTGTCACCTCTGTGGTAACATATTTCAGAAAGGGTGAAAAACATTGTGCGGCAGCTGTGAGAGAGGAGTGAGAAAATGTGAAACAGCCCTGCAGACACCAAGGTCATTGAGGAAGGAGGGGGAGGAGGTGCTCCAGGCACTGGAGCAGAGATTCCCCTGCAGCCCCTGGAGAAGACCATGGTGAGGCAGGCTGTGCCCCTGCAGCCCATGGAGGACCCCACGCTGGAGCAGGTGGATATGCCCTGAAGGAAGCTGCAGCCTGTGGAGAGCCCACACTGGACAAGGCTCCTGGTACGAACTGTGGCTTATGCAGAGGAGCCCACACAGGAGCAGTTTTTATGGCAGGACCTGTGACCCTGTGGGAGACCAACGCTGGAGCAGTCTGTTCCTGAAGGATTGTACCCCATGGTAAGGACCCATGCTGGACCAGTTCTTGAAGAACTGCAGCCTGTGGGAAGAACCCACATTGGAGAAGGTCGTGAAGGACTGTCTCCCATGGGTGGGACCCCATGGTGGAGCAGGAGAAGAGTGTGAGGAGGAAGGAGCAGCCGACACAAAGTATTATGAACTGACCACAACCCCCATTCCCCATCCCCCTGTGACACTTGGGGTAGCAGAAGAAGGTAGAAGAGAAGAAGAAAGTAGAAGACTTGGGAGTAAAATTGAGCCTGGGAAGAAGGGAGGGGTGGGGGGAAGGTGCTTTTTATTTTTTTTTTTTTTTTTATTTCTCACTATCTTACTGTGTTATTAATTGTCAATAAATTAAATTAATTCCTCAAGTCAAGTGTGTTTTGCCCGTCACGGTAATTGCTGAGTGATCTCACCGTTCGTAACTCGACCCATGAGCTTTTCCATCTTATTTTCTCCCCATAGCCTGTTGAGGAGGGGGAGTGATAGAGTAGCTTGGTGACTGGCACTTAAGAGAAATGTGTTTAGAGGAGATTCACTGAACTGTAAACCAATAATTGAAGTAATCTCAGTGTTTTGATAAGTTTTTTTTTKGGGGGAAAGGGGGTGATTTTCTCTTTCTAAATGATCAAGCCTCTGTTATTTATTTCAAATCTTCTAGTTACTTCCACTTGCACTTTATCTTGTTCTGATTTGATTGAAGACTTAAAAGATAATTTCATGCAGTGGTGTTATATGTACCTGAAAAGTAATAGACAAAACCAGGAAGACTATCTCATGTGCAGGTAAATTTTAATAAGTAGGCTGAAAAGCTAATATTATTCTGAGAGCTTTTCACAATTACCATTTTAAATTAAAAAAACCTTGAAGCATAAAATAACAGAATTTTGTATTGGAGAGAAGCTGAAATGTACTGTTTTGGTAAAAAAGGGATATGCTGGGGGAAATTGTGTTTCTTTAAAATGCCTTTTTAAATAAAACATTATAACTCATTTACATATTGTTGTCCTTTATTTCTGTCTAAATGTTGCCATTATACACCTACGAAATAGGTTCCTTATACCTCTTATTACATATGGCTACAGAATTCACTTGAATTAGGGTTTTCTTATCCTGGATGGAATATCATACTGCTATAACTGTGCTACTTTCTTTACCCAAATTACCTCATTCAAAGCTTACTCGGGTGCTTTTGAAATGGACTACAATAAGCTGTTATTCCATGGCAATATAAGCTCTTGGCATCTAAGAACTATAGAGGAAGAGCCTCTGCCTTGAGTATTTAAAGTCTTTCTACCTCTTTCCGGTCCTAAAATTGGTAACAAATATTTTTATTTGCCTTTCAGTATAGAAGTTTAACAATTATAAGCACACGTTTATTTTAAAAATAGTTGAAGCTAGTCCCAGTATTTTTTCAATGGATGATCTCATTTCTGGTTTACAACAGCGTAAGCCCTTTCAAGGTGCATTAGTGTTAAGGACAATGTATTGGAAAATGAGGTCCAAGCTTTACTACCATAGTGTAGTGCACAATCATTCATTCAGCAGGAATGCTACTTCTGCCTTATCTTGTATATAACTTCTAATACAGTTCTGTAGAATTTTGAAAAACTCTGGTGCAGCCTGCAATCTTCAGCTAAACTGCTTTATTCAGCAAAACTACTTTTACTCAATTTTCCTGTTATTTCTAGAATAATTTCACATATACAACGGTTGTCCAAAAAGTTAGTCTATTATTATACATAATTGTACATAGGAATATCATTTAATTTACATTTCTATTTCTAGCCATCCACCCTATCTTCATATAACTTTTTTGGGACATGGACTTTTTTCTACAGCTTAGTCCAGGTTGGAGATAATATAAATATACCAAGTATATGAGCTGCATACAGTCATATTGATAAATAGTAATAAAGCTGCTTGGGGAGGACTATAGCCACAAGATTTTAATTTCATTGTGGTTTAGGTATTTTATCATATGTTTCTGGTGTTGAATTGTTTAGGGTCTTTTAAAAAAAGAAAAACATGAAGTACCACCTGAATAATACAGTATTTATGCTCTTAGACACTCACATAACTTGAGGAACTGGGGAAAAAACAAAATATTTGAAAATCATTGCAAAATCCTGAGAAATTAAAATAAACAAATGTAATAAAATTATTTGAGCCATCCTACCTACCAATGATACACATTTACAGCTGTCTTTCTTTAAAACGGCAAATAGTTCACTTTACAAAATATTTTTTAAGATCACATCGAGAAAAGCAGGAGGTCCATTTGAGTCCAATTGTCCTGTCAATATGATAGTGTAAGTTGTTTAACACAGACCTACATTGCCCACTCTCTGAAAAGTTGTCCCTTTCCATCACCTACTTTAGGCGCAAATTATGAGATTCAGTTCCAGATTAATGTTGGGAAGAATCCTATCCAAAAGTAGGTACCTAAAAAGGTGGAGATTAATTGCCTCCCAGGTGCCAGGGTGCAGTGCAGGCTGGCAGCTCCCTTGGGTTGGGAGCAGGGCTGGCCGTGTCCTCCCTGACAGGTGCCATCACACAGGGTTGTGCTCATGGAAGTACTCTTACATGGAAAATTAACTCTTTTTTGATGAGTAAACCTTTCATGAACAGGTACAATTGGAACTAACCCATGAACTTAAATTGTCCTAACATATTTTGGGGAACACAGGCATTATAAAATATTTTTGTGATATTGTCTGAGACTGCTTGACAACCTGTTGGGTCTTTTTGTAGCAAATCCTTTAAATTCAGCAAAAACTTGCATAAAGTACCTTGCCTTTGTTGCAAGAGATTGTGCTCAGGTTTTCAAGAGGCATAAACTGTTGAAAATTGCCATCACCCTGCCATTTTTTGAATCATTCAGGAGAATTTTTGCAGCATGCTCTAATAATAATAGTGTACAGTCTTTCCAAGATTAGGAATATGCTGAGGCTAGGCCTATGTCTAGCTGACCCAGCAGTTAACATGTACTGAGTGGGAAGCAAAGGAGCAGAAAGCATGACCTGTGACAGAACAAGATATCTGAGGAAGAAGGAACAATGAGGACAGGTGGCTACTTCCACTTATTTACATCCAGAAGACATCCCAGTGACAACCACACTTTCTGAGAAGTTACATGAAGAAATCACATATTAAAGTTTATTTCATTTCAAACACAGACATTGAAAAAACAGAAAATGTCAAATCCATGTTTGTTCATACAAAGTTAGTTTGTTCCCTATGTGCATGAGTGTTTGTACGGCTATACAGAAAACATAAATAAAAGAACAAATATAAAACAAAAACTTAAAAAGTTTCTCCTATCTGTTCTGCTCATAAAGAGTATTATGGTTCCATCTAACATTTCCTACCTCTAAAATCAAAGCAAGCAATTTGTGTTCTAACTTCTCTAAATATATATTCTTAACAGGCCAATATGAAGAAAAATGTTGAGTGCTGTGTTACAGTATGCCATCTTTACCTGTGATAAGTCCCAGACAATTACCTTAGTTTGATAATAAATTTATTCCTAATTCCTTTGTTATCTTTAATAGTACAAGTGATACAGTTGGGGAAAAGAACAACAAAAAAAGACCAACCAACCAACCAAAAAAACACCCATACTGGAACATCAAACATTTTCCACTAAGTAATTAGAAGTTAAGATAGGCAAGACTCATCAACGGTACCAAAATCCTCCGACAAAAGGTGTTTAGTTTTTAGCTTTTCTTGGAGGACATCCAATTTCCAGGTGCAATCTAAGACCCATAATTTTTTGCATTACTGCACTAAATCTGCAAGTACAGCTAGTTCACTCTGGATCAAATGCTGTTTCAAAACAAAGGATGCCAGCATCTGATGTCAGTGTTGCTAAGTGCCTGATTACACTAATACCATCATGTGTTGCCAGATCATTTGTCTGAGCTGGCTGTAATAGAACAGCTAGAAGAAATTTAGTATTCAGAACACTGAATGCAACACTGGCATTTTAAATAATGTTAATGTTACAGTTAGCTTTGTTTCATTTTGTTTTATTTTTTAATAGTTAAATGATATATAAAAATATATGAACACTGGATGAAATAAAAAATTAGAAAATATGATGACCAGTTATAATCTCCATGTGAACCATCTATGTGGTAAAAAATCTATCTTAAAGAGGTCATTTTATTAATGACTGAAGCCAGGCAATTTAAAATTAAGAAAGTTCAAGTTCACAAAGGATGAAATGAAACGTATTCATGTTCCTTGTTCCATGCATTAATCCACATAAAAAATTACTATATCTGATCTACCCTCTTCAAAAAAGATTTTCCTAGAGATAATTGTGAAATTTTCCAGTTAAGTGATTTTATATTGGAAACTGGGTATTGTTTGAAATCCTAGCCTTGCAGAAAATTGTACAAGAACTTTTAAAGAGAAGGAATTTTTTGGCAAAGACAAAATTTTTAATCTACACTCCAGGCAGCCAATGACACTGAGGATTGGACACTCAATTTGTTTTCAAATTAGGAAGTCACTGTTCAGAATTGCTCTGAGTGACTTAAACAAAGGATTTAAAGGTATTTACTATGCCATCTGTCCTGCCATGTAGAGTATTGGATTCTGAGGTTCCATTCTGTCCTCTTGGAACCGTTCTGTGACATATCTCTGTGATGAACTACAAATTGTTGAGATGAAATTTGAGCTATTGTCTTAAAATTCTTTGAGGAATTCCTTAATCTCTGGGATAACTGATGATGCTTTTTTTGGTTTGTTTTTTTTTTGTTTTTCACTTTTATTTTTCTGGTAGATTTTTTTTCACCTCTGTTAGCTTAAATGAATATTTTATTAACTATCCAACCACCAGTAAAACTCTCTGAGAGGCACATTCCAGTGCTTTCAGCATTATCCTGGTTTGATGGGGACATGTTCAAATGATTCCTGGTCAGAATTTGCAAGAAAAGGAGCTTCAAAAATGAACACCCGCATGTCAGATGCCTACTCTAATATACAAGAGCTAATCCTCTAGGTGCTAGCTGTAAAACAGCTGCAGCAAATAGTGGGTAGGATAGAAGAAATAACAGGTACCTTTTTGTAATGGCATCAGGAAAACATGAAAGCATGACTCAATCCTCTGTAGGAAACTAAATAGGATTCATCTCACCTAACTTCAGACATCTGCAGATAAAACTAGTCTTCTTTAATAGTCAGTGGGAAAACCAGGCACTTTCATCTGACCTATTTTATAAGTTTACCTTGAGATGAGATGATTCATGAACTAAACATGACTATATCCTTCAACTGGTTTTAAAAGAAATCTAGACAACTAGCTCAAAAAATTTTCTGTGTATACCTATATCTGCTCAGCTAAATACAGTTTCCAGAAACTAAAAGATCACATGTTCCAGTGAAGACATCTTAGTAACTTGGGAAATCTGTTCTATTTTCGTGGAAAGTACATTGTTTTTTGTTGCAGGAATTAGCTCGGGTGGAAATATCATTCTTAAGGACAAGTTAGTACGTCATAACATTTTATACTAGATATTCTGTGACTCAATTCAAGGCCAGACAGCTGGTGAAGGAAGTGACTGGTCTAGGAGTTATAAATATACTCCTGAAATCTTAACTGCTAAGACTTTTTCATTCATCCTGTCCCAGTCTCTTATATCTCATTAAATTTGAGTTTCTTGTTTATGTATTGTGATGTCTTTTGTTCTAATAGGATAAAATTCACCCATGTCATAAACCAAATAAAGTTGTACCCATAACTCATTGTTGGTTTACCTAATAATTCCATAGTATAAACCATATGGTCAGGTAAAATTATTTCTTAAGACAAATCCAGTAACAAGATTTCAGATCAAAAAAATGAAAAGGAGGAAGGAGAACCTTTCAGCAGCACGTGAGGAATTGCAGAGAGTTACTTGATGCACCAGAAAACATTCAGAGTGTTGAGAAACAAACTAGGGGCACTCTGATCACTTCTGAATCTCACATGGCATAGCAGCTGACAGATGGTTAACACTACAAGAGCAACAGCAATGCACAACCACATCGATGACTACCTCTGACATTTAGCATACTAATAGGATGTTAATATCTCAAGTAGAGTCTTCTCCTCTGACCCTGATGCAACATTTATAGCCATCACCCACACTTGCCCTTGAATTCTCTGCCCTTGTTATGCTCTGACCTTTCTGTCTGTGTCTACCCTCAGTCTGCCTGCTACATCACTTTTTCTTGATCCCTGTGGATTGAAAAATCCTTTTTGTCACTTGTAAATTAAGTTATCTCAAAACATTTCTACATTCAGAATCTAACCATTATTACCATGGGTCTGTAAGATACATTGGCAAGAATCTTATGTAGCAGTAATTCTTGTAAATATCTTGGTCACTTTCAAGGAATTTAGCCTGACACTTCCTTAGTAACATATTGCACTGAATTCAGCTTTAGATTAGATCTCCCAAACTCCATTAACTAAAGAACTGTTCAGTGAATATTACCCTTTTTCTTAATTTGCTTGAGTTCTAAGTTTATTAGTTTTTTTTTTTATTTTTCTTTGTAGCTGAGATACAGCATTACAAATCAAGTTTTAGAAATAGCACCTCTATTTTTTAAATATTGATGTGCAGGACTTCAAGGAATTCTCTTAGATTGCAGAAGACTATGACATTGCTTTTAGAATTCTTGACTGCTAAAAGATTTTGCCATGCAACCTGGGTGTTTCTTGAGGGAATTAGAAGCTATTTCATTTGTCTCTTTGTCTAAGGAATTCAAAAGTTCAGCACGAGTTAATGAGCAACATCCAAGAAAGAAACAGTCAAATCAGCTATAGTTAACGCTGACTTATTGATGAATGTTTTGAATTTCAGGAAAGTGTATGTGATGACAGCACCTATTACTCCTCAGTTTGATTCTTTAATCTTTGTGTCATTTTGACTGACATGAAATGACATGAAAGATGTGTGCAGAAGCAATATTTATTTTGCTTCTCTTTTCTTCTGCTCTCATTCCTACACATAGCAAGTGCATTAAGCTGCAAGATGCAACATAAATTAAAACTTCAGTTTGTTTTAGATAAAAAGTAAAAATTACCACATCAGTGTGAGTTCATTGCTATTCCCTCAATTTACCATACCAAATAAAGAGATGCCACTGTTTTATTTTATTGATAGCACTCTTCTTATTTTATTCTGCAGGGACAACATTTGCCTGTGTAGTGGTTTAACCCAGCAGGCAGCCAAATACCACACAGCTGCTCGCTCACTCCCCTCCCCCCCCAGTGGGATGGGGAGAGAATCAGGAAAAAAAAAATTCACGGATTGAGATAAAGACAGTTTAATAGAGAAAAGAAAGGAATAATAATAATAACAATGTTAATATAAAAATGATACAATATACAAAATGAGTGATGGACAGTGCAACTGCTCACCACCTGCCGAGAAAATGGCCAAAACGATTGCCACTTCCTGGACCCCCCTCCCATTCATATAGTGGGCATGACGTCACATGATATGGAATACTCCGTTGGCCAGCTGGACTAGCTGTCCCGGCTATGCTCCCTCCCAGCCTTTTGTGCTCCTGGCAGAGCATGGGAAGCTGAAAAGTCCTTGAGTAGTAGATTACCTAGCAACAATTAAAAACATTAGTATGTTRTCAACATTCTTCTTATACTAAATCCAAATCATAGCACTAGGAAGAAATTTATCCCAGCCGAAACCAGGACAGCCTGTCATGAACAAATTATTGTTCATATCACTGCAAATTTACATGTATTTCTTAAAAGCTAAAATTTTCCAATGTCAAATGCTATGAGTTTGTCATCATTTTTCATCTTAATTCATTCTCCTTCTATGTTTCTAAGGAAGCTGCAACTAAAATATAAAAACAAAGGAAGAGGTGTTTTTTAAAAATACATTTAGTGACAGTTATATTTGGTGGTTTATGGATTTTTTCACCTTTCACCAACCTGAAAAATAAGTGTCAAACTGTTAAATAAAATAACTGTAAAAAAAAGTTTAATTAAAATAAAATAAAACAAAATAAAATAAAACAAAACAAAACAAAACAAAACAAAACAAAACAAAACAAAATAAATATTTTAGAGTGAAAGCAATTTGATTCATTCTAATGTGTACTTTTGCTATAAAGTGACTCAGGTCTTTACTTGCAAGAAAACTTTTAAAACATGGATTCTTTTACACATTTCTTATTTAACTGTCATCTGTTCAAAATCTTGTCTTTGATTTGGATGCTCATTTTTTTTGCTTTCCTTAGAACACGTTTTTTTGAGCCAAGATCATAGGACATATAATGAGCTACAGAGACCTGCTTGAAAATTCTCTTCAGGTTTCAGCAATGACAAAAAGTGCATAATGGTTTGCAAGTTCAGTGTCAGAAATCATAGAAGTAAATGCCAAATCAATGTAAGTGCATCAGAATTTAAGGCAGGAGTTGAGTGCATTCTCTGTGGCTCTATTTGTTTTACTTAAAACCGTAGCATAGGTGTGAGTCACTTATATTTCTTTGCAGGTCAATCCCTTGAAGATTTCAAAGGAAGTTAGTGTTACAGATGCAGTTACAAAGCAGATGATTTTAAAACAAATGGGCTGAATTGTTGGGAAAGTATTGCTACTAAGAAATAAATAAAGTTTCAAGTTTTATAGAGTTCAGCAAATCCCGACATCTGATTGTGTTTTCTTCTCTTTTAATATTCTTACTTACAAGAAAGCTTATCAGATATTTTTTATTCTTAATCTGAAGCTGCCTTTGTGTACACTAGCCTTTAAATTAGAACTGTTTTTAGGAATAATGTTTAAAAGAATCATAAATGCTAGTCTGCTTCTGATAAAAATAGATTTTAAGACAATATTTGAACTATATACTATGTACTATGCACATATGAGGGAGTAAAGCCATTGTGTGATTGGCTGAGAAACTTGGCAGAATTTCACCACCTGACTTCCCAGTCAAATTGGCATTTGCAGATCTTGCCAATTAACACATCCTCTTGTAGACTGTGCAGAGTTACTTTCGTTTCTTTGCTATGGCAGCTGGTGTTCATGTCTGAGATGAAAGCACTTCAGTTTGCCTTTTCTGGTGCTGTTGTCAGTATCAGCATTTGATGTTCTGGGCTGGATGCAAAGGTTCTTTGAGTTTTATGACTGCTTGCTATATAACAGTAATTCTGTTGAGCAAATTTTTACTGCTTCAAAACAATATTTTGATGGATTCATAATGTCTCCAAATGTTATTTTCAAGTAATCACTATCCTTATTTTGAAACATTTCAACTGGCAAAATTGTTTGTGATCTTTTAAAACTTACACATCTGTTTTTCGATTGCTACATCATTAATAAAATGCTAATAAAGGTTTGTAAATCTTTAACATTGTAATTATTTTTTATTGTGCCAATGTGTATTTCATACATGTACATTCATACATGTACATTTCATACATGAATTCCACTTAGCTGAACATAGTTAAATTAAAAGGTACAGCCTTTAGGTAATGAACATCATTTTTTTTTTTTTTCCCCACTGGTATGAATTTAACACCTTTAGGATACAGAAACAAAGTCTAACCTGTATCAGGCTTTTAGGTATATGTAAGAACACTTTCATATTGTTGCAATACTACTATGTTTATATTTGTTGAAAATTAGACTATTAACTTACCTTTTATGCTGACTTTGGCAGTATAGCTTGCAATTCTCTGCAACACAGTTTGTTGCAGGAATATAGTGTTTCCTTGAAATCTCCATTGGCTCCTTAGGCCATTTTTACTAGTTTTTTGTGACTTTTGTGATCCTTGGTAATTTCTTCCTGTACAAGATAATATCTGTCACCCCGTTACCCATTCTACTAAAATTATCACAATTTCAAATTTTTAATATGAACTTTTATTACTTTCAAACATTTGTGACTATTTAGAAAGTTCTTAACAAACATAACCATACTAATAATGATTCTAAAAATGGAGTAAAATTTTTGTGGGTATATATTTTTTCTTTCAGTCAGAAAATATACTGTCACTACTTTGTGCTTTTTGTGTATATATGTATATTTTCATAATGGAGTCATAGTAGTCACTTCACAGACCATGAAAAAGAGAGAGACATGTAGTCAGAGTACAAGCATTAGACCATATGAGAGGTGAGGTCTGTCACTGTTTCTATCACAGACTTCTGTGATTTGGGGCTGATCCATTACTCTGTTGCAGTGGATTTTCATTTCTGAATTAGTTTAGGAGACACAAGCTGTTTCTTCCTCCTGCTGTTTTTTCGGACTCAGAAAAATATAATTTCTTGGCAAATGGAGTTATAAATGGCATTAGTGTTTTCTTCCATTTTTCAGCAGACCTTTCTCTACAGCCTAATTTCTTTTCTCTCCTGAGAAAATAGAGGACAGCTGCCTAGGCAGCAGGTGCCAAAGAGTACCTACAACATCTGGGAGGTGGCCGTTCTGCCAATGAAAACTGATGGGAAACTGGGAAGCAGCACCTGCTGCCACCACCCTGCTTCTTTCTGTTTTCCCTCTTCCTTTTACCCTCCAGTTCATCTGCTAGTGATAGTAGTAGCAACCTCTCATGCGGTATCCAGTTGTCCAAAAAAGGGCAGAGATGAAAGAATTTCATCACAGATATTGGTCAGCATGTGTTCTAATATGGCAGAAGGAAATAATCAATGAAGAAGCAAGTATATAGAGTACAATTAGAAGGCCAGGAGGTTTGATGGGTTGCCAGGTCCTTGTTTTATTTTGTTTTGTTTTTCTGGAGTGAAAATCCAAGAAAAACCTAAAAATTGAGGACAGCCAGAGTTCCCCTCAGAAGTTTCTTGTCATTAATATCTTGTGATAATATTTTGTATGGATGCATTTAGAACTTAAGAAAGTGTGTGTTCTTGCTAAAGTATATTAAGATTTCAGCTTTAATGTGACTACCAAACTAACTTCTAAAAATAGATATGTCTCCTTGTAACAGTACAGAGTACTCTTTTTTTTTCATTTGTATACCCTTGAACTATCTTAATTTCAGAATTCATTCCTTTGATACAATAAGTTAAATGCATATATGATTTTTACTTTTCATTTAGTCTTAATTTTTTGGGGAAAGGTATAAGCATGTGAAATATAAGAGAAGACAAACTTCAGTAAAAAAAAAAAAAGTTTTACTTTTCCCAAATCTAAGATGTTATTACAAAATTCTATTCATATAGAATAATATGTTTCCTTTGACACTCTTGTGTACATTCACAACACAATCCTTTCAAATGAATGGAAAATCACAGATACAATAGAGGAAAGTATGTATGAGGCTAAAGGTAGTTTGGAAAACTGGTTGCTGAATAGAAATCTAACATTTTTAAAAGTTGGAAACAGAGAGCCAAGATCAACCAGAGAAATTCAAAAAGTAGAAAACTTTTCAAATTTATTCTCTATCAAGTATGTAATTAACATCCACAAATTTATCAAATGTTTAACATGAAAACTCTGTATCCATCTTAATTTCAAAGGCATTTTCTTTAACCCCCCACTAAAGAATCTCAAACTGTGTTTGTGATAGCAATATTGCTTTATAGATTAAAGTAACTTAATCAAATCTAGAATAACTTTTACCTTTGAAAAATTTCCTTGAAAACATGTTTAATTTTAAATTACTTTATACATTTCCCTGTGTAAACATGTTTCTGAAAAAGGTCTCACCTGCCTTTTCAGAAACCTCTGAGGAAAAAAGAATCACTAAAGTGCATGAAGTATTTGGAAAAAGAAATCAATATAAAGGAAAGGTACAGACAGATGAAGGAAGTATTTTTGTATATATTACAATATATACATAAAAAGATAATTAACACATGGCTCAGAAGCTGGTGCCACTGGTGGAACTTTGTTTTTTTTGACCACGGGGAGGTTTACAAGGCACCGGGCCTGTTGGCGACAGATGGAGTACATCTGTCTCAGGAGGGCAAGAGGATTCTCGCCCATGAGTTGGCGGGTCTCATTGAGAGGGCTTTAAACAAGGTACGAAGGGGGAAAGGGATAAAACCAGGCTCGATAGAGATGAGCCTAGGGGTGGCGTGCCAATCTCAGGGGTGAGATCGATAGCCCGGCTCAAGTGCACCTAAACCAATGCACGCAGCATGGGCAGCAAACAGGAGGAGCTGGAAGCCGTTGTGCAGCAGRATAGCTATGACTTAGTCACCATCACGGAAACATGGTGGGATGACTCTCATGACTGGAGTGCTGCGATGGATGGCCACAAGCTCTTCAGAAGGGACAGGTGAGGAAGGAGAGGTGGTGGCGTGGCTCTGTATGTCAGGGAGTGTTTTCATTGCATGGAGCTCGAAGTTTGTGATGATCAGATTGAGTGCTTATCGGTTAGTATCAGGGGGAAGGCCAACAAGGCAGATATCCTGCTGGGAGTCTGTTATAGACCACCCAGCCAGGATGAAGAGGCTGATGAAGCGTTCCACAAATGGCTGGGAGAAGTCTAGTGATCGCTAGCCCTTGTTCTCGTGGGGGACTTCAACTTGCCCGATGTCTGCTGGAAATACAACACGGCAGAGAGGAAACAGTCGAGGAGGTTCCTGGAGTGTGTGGAAGATAACTTCCTGACGCAGCTGGTGAGTGAGCCTACCAGGGGAGGTGCCTCGCTTGACCTGCTCTTTACCAACAGAAAAGGACTGGTGGGAGATGTCGTGGTCAGAGTGCCGTCTGGGGCTCAGTGACCATGACATGATAGTTTGGTGAAATAAGGAGGAGGGTCAGCAAGACCACTACCATGGACTTCTGGAGGGCAGACTTTGGCCTGTTCAGGACACTGGTTGAGAGAGTTCCTTGGGAGGTGGTCCTGAAGGGCAAAGGAGCGCAGGAAGGCTGGACGTTCTTCAAGGAGGAAGTCTTAAAGGCGCAGGAGCGGGCTGTCCCTGTGTGCTGTAACAGGAGCTGGCGGGGAAGACGACTGGCCTGGCTGAACAAGGAGCTTTTGCTGGGACTCAGGGAAAAAAGGAGAGTCTACTACTGTTGGAAGAAGGGGCAGGCACCTCAGGAAGAGTACAGGGATCTCGTCAGGTCATGCAGAGAGGAAATTAGAAAGGCAAAAGCCCAGCTGGAACTCAATCTGGCCACTGTCGTCAGGGACAACAAAAAATGTTTTTACAAATATGTTAACAACAAAGAGGGCCAAGGAGAATCTCCCTCCCTTATTGGATGTCGGGGGGGAACATTGCCACCAAGGATGAGGAAAAAGCTGAGGTGCTTAATGCCTTCTTTGCCTCAGTCTTTAATATTCAGACCGGTTATCTTCTGSGTATTCACCCCCCTGAGCTGGAAGATGGGGACGGGGAGCAGAATAAACCCCCCATAATCGAAGTGGAAGAGGTTAATGACCTGCTACGCCAGCTGGACATACACGGGTCTATGGGGCCAGATGGGATCCTCCCGAGAGTACTGAGGGAGCTGGCGGAGGAGCTTGACAAGACAGTGTCCATCATTTATCAGCGGTCCTGGTTAACGGGGGAGGTCCCGGACGACTGGAGGCTTGCCAATGTGACGCCCATCTACAAGAAGGGCCGGAAGGAGGATCCGGGGAACTACAGGCCTGTCAGCCTGACCTCGGTACCGGCGACGATCATGGAGCGGTTCATCTTGAGGGCACTCACGAGGCAGGTGCGGGACAACTGGGGTATCGGTCCCAGTGTCCTGGTTTTGGCTGGGATAGAATTAATTTTCTTTCTAGTAGTTGGTATAGTGCTATGTTTTGGATTTAGTATAAGAAGAATGTTGATAACACACTGATGTTTTTAGTTGTTGCTAGGTAGTCTACCTCCCAAGGACTTTTCAGCTCACATGCTCTGTGAAGTGCACAAGAAGCTGGGAGGGAGCATAGCCAGGACAGCTAGGCCAGCTGGCCAATGGAGTATTCCATACCATGTGATGTCATGCTTAGCGTATAAGGCTGGGGGAAGAAGAAGGAAGTGGGGGACGTTCGGGGTGATGGGGCTTGTCTTCCCAAGTAACCGTTACGCGTGATGGAGCCCTGCTTTCCTGGAGATGGCTCAACACCTGCCTGCCCATGGGAAGTAGTGAAGGAATTCCTTGTTTTGCTTTGCTTGCGTGCGCAGCTTTTGCTTTCTCTATTAAACTGTCTTTATCTCAACCCACGAGTTTTCTCACTTTTACCCTTCCGATTCTCTCCCCCGTCCCACCCGGGRGAGAGTGAGCGAGCGGCTGTGTGGTGCTTAGTTGCCAGCGGGGTTTAAACCACGACACCCAGCCAGCACAGGTTCATGAAGATCAGGTCCTACTTGACCAACCTGATCTCCTTCTACGACTGGATGACCCGCCTAGTGGATGAGGGGAAGACTGTGGATGTGGTTTACCTGGACTTCAGCAAAGCCTTTGACACTGTCTCCCACAGCATTCTCCTGGAGAAGCTGGTGGCTCATGGCTTGGATGGGTGTACTCTTCACTGGGTAAAAAACTGGCTGGACGGCCAAGCCCAGAGAATTGTGGTGAATGGAGTCAAATCCAGTTGGCAGCCGGTCACAAGCGGTGCTCCCCAGGGCTCAGTTTTGGGGCCCGTCTTGTTTAACGTCTTTATCAATGATCTGGACGAGGGGATCAAGTGCACCCTCAGTAAGTTTGCAGATGACACCAAATTGGGTGGGAGTGTTGATCTGCCTGAGGGTAGGAAGGCTCTGCAGAGAGATCTGGACAGGCTGGATCGATGGGCCTAGGCCAATTGTATGAGGTTGAAAAAGGCCAAGTGCCCGGTCCTGCAGTGGGGTCATAACAACCCCAGCGAATGTTACAGGCTTGGGGAAGAGTGGCTGGAAAGCTGCCCAGAGGAAAAGGACCTGCGGGTGCTGGTCGACGGCCGGCTGAACATGAGCCGGCAATGTGCCCAGGTGGCCAAGAAGGCCAACGGCATCCTGGCCTGTGTCAGAAATAGTGTGGCCAGCAGGACTAGGGAGGTGATCGTGCCCCTGTACTCGGCACTGGGGAGGCCGCACCTCGAATCCTGTGTTCAGTTTTGGGCCTCTCACTACAAGAAGGACATTGAGGTGCTGGAGCGTGACCAGAGAAGGGCAACGAGGCTGGTGAAGGGTCTGGAGAACAGGTCTTATGAGGAGCAGCTGAGGGACTTGGGGTTGTTTAGCCTGGAGAAGAGGAGGCTGAGGGGAGACCTTATTACTCTCTACAACTACCTGAAAGGAGGCTGTAGAGAGGCAGGTGTTGGTCTCTTCTCCCAAGTAAGAAGCGACAGGACGAGAGGAAATGGCCTCAAGTTGCGCCAGGGGAGGTTTAGATTGGATATTAGGAAAAATTTCTTCACTGAAAGGGTAGTCAGGCATTGGAACAGGCTGCCCAGGGAAGTGGTGGAGTCACCATCCCTGGAGGTGTTCAAAAAACGTGTGGATGTGGCGCTTCGGGACATGGTTTAGTGGGCATGGGTACTGGGTTGATGGTTGGACTTGATGATCTTAGAGGTCTTTTCCAACCTTAATGGTTCTATGATTCTATTTGTGGAACTTTGTGAACTGTCATATCTGATAAGTGAAACTTCTGCAGCCTGGCAATAAACTTACTGGAAAAAAGAGTGATAGCTGACAACAGAGAGCATAAGATAATCTGTTATATTTGGTGTCCATAGATCAATGAATGAATACTGTTTCATATTTAGCTTGTGTAAATATATACATAAAATTATAATCCTAAATGCTGGTAAACATATCAGTCAGCTAAGGAAAGCAAGAGAACTGTTGTAGTCATGTCTGAGCAAAGAATCATTTCTATTTAAAACTTTAAACATTTAAACATTTAAATGATTTTGTCAAAAAAGAAGAAAGGGCAAAGGATTTTACCAGAACAATTTACTAAGTTTACGTTGAGGTTGGTAGTCATCAAAAAATTAAGAATTACATGTAGTTTGTATTTATCTTTTTTTTTTTTTTTTCTCCCGGAAATGTTTATTATGGTTTAAACAATGCCATTTTTAAGGTGCTCACGTTTCAGACCTTGTAGATATTTGGAAATCGACTGAACATTTTGAATGAGATAATGTTAAAAGCAATTTCAATTTTACAGTTTTTCTTTTATTTATATAATCAGAGTTAAGTGTGTTGCAGGGTAATAAAGAAAACTTTCAGAGAAATAAAAAATACTGCACATCGTTGGAAAAAAAAGATGCTCACCTGCCTTTGTAAGTACTGTGAGGATATTGTTCCTTCTAGTTGATCCCCTCTCTGTATAGAACTCCTTCATCTGTTTATGACAGGTAAAGAAAGCCCCTTACTCTATGAGTTTTAGAAATATCTCTATTTGTGGGATAGTTATAGGGGACATGGTAACCAAAAATGTTCTGCATGAGAGGTAATACTAGAGGGGCTTATGTTGAAAATACTTTGAATGAGAATTATAACACAGTTAAAGTAAACCTGGCTATAAATATCTGATTATGATACAAAAAAACACATACACCTTATTAGATGATATATTAGATGATTATTAGATGCTTAGCTCTTTATACTTTCTAGTCAGACTGACAATTAACAGTAATGCATAGATTATGATCACAGTCTTGAACTGTTTGTTCATTTGCTAAAGATGTAACTGGTGTACTGTGTATTAGTGATACAAGTATTCCTTCCTATACAAAAATACATTAGTTAAGCAAGAAAATTATATTTTTATAGTAGAGAGAGTTTGAAAATATCTCTGGTTAGATTAACGAAGACGCTTAGCTGATTCCTGTGGGAGGGAGGATTATTCCCATGGAAGGTATCAGAGAAGGAGCTAGGAATGTTGAGAATAGGAGGTGCTACATCTACTTTATAAATGTTAAGTGTCAGGTAATTTTGGCTTCCAAGGACTCATCATCCTTCTGCTCTCCTCTTGTGCCTGTACTGTGGGGATCTCTGTTACAATACCTTGACTTCCTTCAATATGTTTTAAGGTATTAAACCACAAGAAAACAATGTTTTCTATTTAGGTAAGGTTAATTTAGAGTTTGTAACATTCCTTGGGTTTTACGGTCATAATGAACCATGGATTTTAGAGATATCAGAGGTGAATGATTAATATCAATGCATATCTCACAGTAAATTATTTGCTTGCAGATTAGACGATAGTGTGTTCAGAGAGAAAAAAAAAAAGGAAAAAAAAAAAGGTTGCTTAAAATTAGCAAGGAAAGTCATTGAAACACCTAGTAGTTTACAGACGAATTCCATATGTGCTGGTGAAAGGATTAACTATCCCAACTTTCTCATTACAGCACTCAGGCAGAGACTACCAATTTTGGCATTTCTGTGAGTCTCTATTGTCTCCTCCCCCAATCCTGATTAGAAAATCATCCACTTGCCATGAACTTTTTACGTAGTTCCCCTGAGCCAGCAGAATTATTTCTACCTGATGTAAATAAGGCAATGCTCACGCCACAATCAAACCAGCAAGAAGATCCTTTACAACACGTGGGTTTCAGTGTCTGTCAATAGCTTCAATACACTGACATGAAAGTGAGGATATAAATGATCTTCCCTGAGCATCGACATTTGTGATAGATCTCTGATATGAGATAAGCATTATGCATTTTTTCTCAAAGCAAATCATGTGTTTTCCATACATAAAATGTTGTTATTTGCTTTTACTAATAAACTAACCAATTGACCTTAGAATCCTAACATTCTGGTCATGTTTCATATTGAGCCTCAGGTGCATGGAATATACATTTTCCAAAGAATGAGTTTTTCTTTCATTACACTAACGCATGCAATCTCCTGAAAAAATCTTCAATTTAAAAAATAAAACATAATTGCTATGCTCTGAACTGTAATTTCTTATTAGAATTTATTCTGGAGAAAGAGTGAATGAAGTTGAAGCATAAAAAGCTATTGCATCAGAAGAGAAAACGGAGATTAAAGAAAAATTCATTACATTATGAGAAATTCAGATGATGTTAAAATACCGGGTTCTCTCTTTCTGCTTGTATCTCTTTTCTCTAGCAATTCACAGTACCTTAGCAGAGAGAATCAAATATGATATGGATTAATTTTTGTAAGTAGTTCTCAAAGAGAAAGCAAAAAAATGACAGCCACAGATGTGGAATTAGCCATAGAAATATTATCATGTGATTCTTGCTGACATTGAGGAGACTGGATAAAGAGGAAAGAAACTAATATTTCTAGGCTTGGCCATGATTCTTGTTGTTATTTTGTTTGTTAGAATGCTAGTATTCTTTTCTAGATTAATTCTAAATGTGTAAGAAGCTATGCTCTATGGAGATACTTTTCTGATCCATGGACCTGACAGGCAAAGGTGCTGAGAGAACTGGCTGATGTCTTTGCAAGGTCACCCTCTATCGTATTTGAAAGGTGGTGGAGGTTGGGAGAGGTCCCTAACAGGAAAAAGGCAAATGTTCTTGCTACCACCAGTTACTTCAGTCTTCCACCTACAGTAGTCCTCTCGATGAATAAACTCTCCCACCCAAAGTGAAACTCCTCAGACGTGCAATGATGAACCAAGAGATCTTCTGCATTAGCTGACTTGTTCAAGCCTCCTTTCAAAGGTTTATTATAGATTTGCCCAAATTACTGGTGCATCAACAAGAACATCTTTTGGTCCTCAGCTCAGCTTGTTTTGTAGAGGAATAAAAGAGATGGGAAAGAGGAAGGAAAGCATTAGTAAGGAAAGTAAGGAAAGACCTTACTAATCTAATTTTTCTCTCAGGAACACTCAGTTGAAGCCACAGTTTTTTAACCCACTCATACTCTGTTGCAGCTGGCTGAAAATAAATATTGCATGATTTATATGTCTACTAGAAAGAAAGTAGAGCAGATGTAAATATTGAGAGGATTTTTGGGGGCTTCTTTCATTCCCTAACCAAAAGTTGCATTTCAAGACTACTTGGCTTCCTCTCCTTTCCTGAATGTCTTCTTTTCAACCATGAGTCTGATAACAGCTGGTATGCATACATCATGATCTTCTGAACAAAACTGGAATATGGTAAATCTATAAGTTCTTTCGTGTGCTTAACTATATTTCCTTGAGGAGTGGAAAGGTTCTGTTGTCTTATATATCTCCAGATATTCCACACGCTTTCTGAGTTTCCACAGTATATGATAATATTCCATAGAGAGATGTAGTTTGATTTAAAAGAGAATGGTGAATGTAGGACACCTGAATTAAGTCCTAATGAAGATACTAACAATGATTCACTGCATAATGGAAAAAAACCCCCAAACCAAAACAAAAAAACCCACAAGTATTTCATTGAATTGTATTGTATTTTAATTTGACAGATACCCCATTTTTACTTCTTTTGAAACATATATTTCAACAGAAATTTCCAGAAAATCCCTATGAGTCGAAATTTCCTTACAAATAACTGCAAGTGGCATTGGGGTTTGTGATAATATTTATAATAACATGGTAGTTCAGTTTCAATTCAGTGAAGCTTACTGATATGACAACCAGTATAAATAAAACTGGAGTGCAAAAATCACACAGACTCTTCAGGCACATGTCACAATTGTTTTTTCCAGAAAAAAACCCCAGACTATAGAGTGTTTGATTTTGGATCTACTTATCAGACATACTATCCCTGGAAAAAGGACAAGTTGCCATATAGTTTGATTATCTTATTACCATCACTCTTGTTTTCCTTAGGATCATACATATTTGAAACATTTTTGGGAAGTCATTTTTAATAGTTTTTTGTATTCTCAGATATTTAGAAGGTGACTTTGTCTTAATATTTTGCTGCTGCAACTTATTTGATACATATGCATCGATGATGTAAATTTTTTTAATATCATGATAAATGCTCAAAGCATATGAATGAAAATAAAGCAACAAACAGGAAATACATAATCACATGGAGGACACAGATTTTGCAAGTACCCTTTGTTTTTTTCATGCTCTTCATGACCTGTAAAACAATGAGAAAAATGAGTTATCTGAGAAACAGGTAGCCTGAGAGGGTACTTGGGACTGAATTTAGAAGTTTTTGCATTCTGATAAGTACCATGACATTTATTTTTGAGCAAGCCAATGCATCGTCTGTTTTGAATCTTTGATAGGGGAAAAAAGGAAAAAAAAAAAAAAAAAAAAGACCAAGAAGAAGAAGTAGAAGAAGAAAAAGTTTTTTTTACTTTTGCCATGTACTTCCAAAAGTTCTTTCAATAGCTAGCAATTAGCTAATGGGAAACAAAATATTTTTGTCTTGCAGCTTGTCTCAAATCAGTGCAAAAAAAGTTATTCTTCTGGTGAAGTTAGTAGGAGAATTTGAGTTGCATAACATGGATTAAACTTCAACTTTACCTATCAATATTTGATTCTAAACAATATTACAGACACCCAGAGATTTAATAAAGTAAGAGATTATTTCCTTCAAGTTTTTTTAAGGCCAGCTGCTTAAGGTGAAAGGGGTGTTATGTTTATTTGAGCTTTCTTGATTTGAAAGACTTGGAATTAATCTGACTCACATTTCTTTGAGCACCAGAAGAATGCAAATTGTTCTGGAATAGGTTACAGATCATTGTTTCATCACAATGTTCCAAAAATCACAGAGGTGCTCCCTGAAAGAGTTCTGTGAAATCTTGATTTGTGTCTAATGTTGTTGTAGGAAAAATGTTCTTGACTTGGGGAATTATTACTTAATTTATTGCTGATTCACACAAGCTTCTGATCACTGATTTTGTTACTGAGAAAAAAGAGAACATAAACAATTAAATAATTGCATAAACCCCTTTTCCTTTCCCTTCTTAAGACTCAGATTAAGCCAAACACCCGCCCTCTCCCTTCCTAGTCTCAGCTTCTCTGATTTTCACGCTGAGTTACACTCACTAGGTCCCAATTCCTTCAGGGCGGTGTTGACTAGCATTGAAGTCTGGAGTTGTGTGTGTAATGACTTCTGCCAGTTGCTTTTTTCGGCTGATCTTTACATCTGCAAGACCTCTGCTGCGGTCCCTCAGGGGTATCCCTGCCCTGATGTGGGTTGCCCATGACCACAGTCCCTCAGGGTGTCCTTGCCCCAGCATGATCATCCACAGACTTAGTCCTGTTAGGGGTGTATGTGACCCTTTTGGCTTCAGATGTCTCCTCCTTGAGTGTCATTCCAGCAGCACTTCCAGAAGTGTGCAGTGTGTCTCCAGCCCCTAGCAGTTTCCAATTTATTTCTCAAATATGTCTGAGTAAGGGTGCTGTGTGCTTCTCTGATGATCTGAAGTTTTAGTGCATGATGGGCTGCTCACAACAGTTTCTGAGCTGTCTAGAACTGGATGTGACTGTCATTTGGCAGTTCACAGTCTCCTCCCACACAGGTCACTCCTGTAGCYCCCTGCTACTTAAACCCTGCAATTTATGCTAAGTACAAAGATATAGTTGATTGAAAATTATATCGCTGATGATTGCAAACTAATTTAATAACATGTCTAATTAATACTGCATATTAAGCCATAAAACTGCAAGCAGGAGGTTCTAAGGTTCAGCACTGAAACGTCTAAATATCCTGTTATTTAGTGGTTATTTAGTTTGATGTTAGGTTTCTTTATTATTTGTATACATGCTGAGAAAAATCTACACCTATGAATGAGGTGCTCAAGGGCAAAACCGGGGGAATCTAAATTGGCCAAAGGGAAATTAGTGGACCCAGAGGTGTAAGGCATAGGCTGCAACCACATGTGAAACACTATTTCCTAAATCTGAATAGGTGAGAGATTTTTAAGTTAGACAAACCATTATTTATGAAAAAAGAAACCTATGTCTTTTCCCACTCTAAAATACAATAAGCATCAACTGCAGATTTGCATCTATAGATGAGGTCCAGTGCCCTGGCTGCACATGACGGGCTGGGATCTGTGTCCAACAAAGCATTTGAGCCAGCTGAGCTTGAGCCACACAGCAGCACTAGAAGGAAGTGGTGAGTGATAGTAGTAGGAGATTCCCTGCTGCAGGAGATGGAGACCCATATCTGCTGACCTGACCTGCTGTCTAGGAAGTTTGCTGCTTGCCAGAGGCTTAGACCCAGGACATTGTGGGAAGCCTGCTGAAACTTGTCTGGCCCTTGGACTGTTACACCCTGCTACTCTTCCATGTGGGCACTCACCAAGGGAGACCTGGAGCATATCAAGCTACATGGCTCCAGGGGCAAGGATCAAGGGAGGTTTTCCCCTTGACCCGGATGTTGCAGGTGAAGGGCTTGAGGAGGAGTAGACACGTCCTGAGGGTCAATAAATGTTTGCACGGCTGGTGCCAACAAAAGAGATTTGTTTTTTACAATCACAGGAAAGCCTTTGAGGACTGAGGACTGCTCGGAAGAGACAGGATCCACCTGTTCAGTAGGGGAAAAGCATTACCAGCGGGCTGGTAAGGACAAAACTTTGAACTAGGAACAAAACAGGTGGAGGATGATGACATAAAATCAGCTGAAGAAGTGGTGGACCAAGTTGACAAGCAAAGGGTATAGGGTGATGTGGACAAGAGAGATCTGCTATTCAACAAAAGAGGGCTAAAGGGGATTCACCTCAAGTGTATGTGCCCAAATAAGGAAGTGTTTATAGGATAGCATAAGAGGAAGCTCTCATACCTTCTCTGGGAAATGAGTATGGTATGGTACCTCTCTGAAGTGCCAACACACTAACACATGCAGATTGGGGCAGGGAGGAGGAGAATTAGAGGTCTGTGTGCAGTTGCAGGGTTATGATCTCATTGGGATCACAGAGACATGATGGGATCACTCACATGATGGGAGTGCTGCAGTGGACAGATATGGACTCTTGAAAATACAGCCTGGGACAGTAAAGGGAGGGAGATGTCTTTTACGTGAGAGAACAGTGGGAACACATGGAGTTCTGTCTAGAGATAAATGAGGAGCCCGCTCAGAGGTTATGAGTCAGGATTAGTAGGAAGATCAGCATAAGTGATGCTGTGGTGGGTGTCTGCTACAGATCTCATTATCAGGAAGAAGAAATAGCTGAGGTCTTCTTCAGGCAACTGGAATAAGCATCAGGTTCATAGATCCCTTCGGACCTGTAGTGATAGGACAAGAGGTAATGGTTTTAAACTTAAAGAGGGCAGATTCAGACTAGATATATAAGGAAGGCATTTTTCACAATATGAGGGTGGTGAAACACTGGAACTGGCTGCCCAGAGAGGTGGTAGATGCCCCATCCCTGGAAACATTCAAGGTCAGGTTGGGCGGGGCTGTGAGCAGTTGAAGCTGTGATCAGCTGTGATCAGCTGATCTAGTTGAAGATGTCCCTGCTCATTGCAGGGGGGTTGGAATAGATGACCTGTAAAGGTCCCTTCCAACCCAAACTATCCTATGATGATTCTATGATTCTAGTCCTCATGAGGGACTTGAACCACTGCCATATCTGCTGGAAGGGCAACATAGCCAGGGCACAAGCAACCCAGCAGTTTTCTGGAGTGCATTGATGACAACTTTAACAACACAGGTGATTGAGGAGCTGGTGAGAATCAGTTATTCAAATTTTATGATTCTATGATAATAATTTCAGGACCAGTAAGAATCTAACTAGAGTAAGAGTACACAAACCCTGAAGGCTCTAACCAGGAGATTATATAACATTTTAGGACATATAATATCTATCCTGTTAAAGCTGCTTCACTTTTTATAAAATAATTGGTTTCTGGAAGTCATTTTTTCAGGGAAATATTGACTCTCAGATCTCTAATTAGCTGAATGTACTAGGTGGATATGGAGTCATTGTTACTCTGGAATATGAATATTTAATTATGCCATGAATTTCATACGGTTTTAAATGACTTGTTGAGGAATTCATACTCCAGAATATCCATTATGCTGACGACTAACTTATGAGTGCATAACCCACCACAGAAAGTCTGGACATAAACTTTGGTTCAAGAGTCTGGGTAAAACTAGGAAGGGCTCATCTTGCTCTTTGAGAACTGACTAGACATATTCTGAGGATGTCCACTCTTGGGGAGCAAGACTATGCAATGGAAGAAAAATATCTTCATTCAGAAGTCCAGTAAGACAGATGTGAGACAGACCTGAAACAGACTCAGGACTGCAAAAAAATTATTTGTCCATACACAAATGAATTTGGGACAACAGAACATTAGGCTAATCCCTCCAACTTGTTATTGTTGGTATTCAGAAGCAATGAAAAACTTAAGTAAGAGGAATGAGTGTATTTCATATAGATGTCGAGTTTGAATAGCTCATTTGATAGAAGAACGATATAGTTGACTATAAATTACTCTTGTAATTATTCTACTGAAAGATTTGAAAAGTATAAACTGCAGTTCACGAACCATAAACAAAATGCATATTAATTTTTCGATGAAAAGATAGTTGAAAACAATGTTAAGTGCCAATTTGATTAACAATTACTTATGTCATTTCTCTTTTCTGTGAAATAAAAGCTCTAATTGCATTTCAATATCAGAAAACAATACATACATTTTGTCAGTTCAGGTTTTACACTTTTTTAGGTTTGGTTTGGTTTGTTCATTTTTTATTTACTGTGATGCCACAAAATATAACTGAATGGATGTTTTCACTCATTTGGACTGTCATTCACTTCATAAATTATATATTCTGTTATTTATTTCCTGATTTTTACACTAGTTTGATAGTAAAAGTTTGGCAATTTTAATTTTATTTTACTGCAACTTTTTACAACATTATTCATCAGTTAAGTTTTCAGTTATAAATATTAAGAATATTAATTTCGCAGTGTCAGATAAGGTTAGAAATGCATATATGGTTAAATGTCACTGCTGTACACAGATTATGTCACTCAGTCAGTAAGCTAAAATGCTTAGGACAGATTTAGGAATGTGCTCAAGACAACACTAAGTACTCTAAGTACTAGGTCTTGTTAAATTCAAATTCCTTACTAGTTACAGACTTTTACTGAAAAATATGGCCTCAGATGAGTATACTGAGTATTCAAATATCTTGTTCTAGCTCTTTTGAAAAGGAAGTACCTCTGAATTTGATAGCATAAAGGAACTATTCAAACTGTGATAAAAGAAAAACAATACCTTGCATTTCCAGTTTAAATGCTCAATTATTTATCTCATTTTTTTTACTGAAGATTTGTTATTAAAACCCTACAGGATTAGCTCTAACCATATGAAGTTGGGAACTGCAATCCTATATAATGAGAATGACAAAAGTTACAATTTATTTTCAGTACTCACCTCATTTAATGCTATGGTTGCTTTCAGTAACAAGATAAACTTTAGGAGTTTGTTCTCTCTAGGAATCCTGGTTGCAAAGTTCATTAGAGAGTGTCAAGTGCTATCTTTGGGATTTCAAGCACGGGAAATGAACAATCAATCTCTGAATAAGCCTTCTTATAAAACAAAAAACAAAAAACAAACAAACAAAAAMAAACAAACAAACAAACAAACAAAGTTGGGCAGTTCTAACTATTGTCCAAACCAACATCAAGTTATATTCAGGCAGTGAGCCTTCAAGTGGCTCATCTGGAGCATGTGGAGCATCTTTCAAATGAGGAGAGGTTGAGAGAGCTGGAATTCTTCAGCCTAGAGAGGAGAAGCTCAGAGGGATCTTATCAACGCATATAAATACTTGATGGGAGGGAATGAAAACAAGGGAGTCAGACTCTTCTCTGTAGTGCACAATGACAGGACAAGAGTCAATGGACACAAATTAAAACACATGAATTTCCATGTAAACACAAGAAAACACTTTCTTGCTGTGAAGGTGGTCAAACACTGGAACAGCTCACCCGGAGAGGTTGTGGAGTCTCCATCCTTGGAGATATTCAGTACCCAACTGGACAAGGTCCTGGATAACCTGGGTAACCACAATCACAAGCTGACTGTGCTTGAGTGACCAGGGGGAAGGGGGACAGGGGTGGACAAGATGACCTGCAGAAGTCCTTTCCAACCTCAACCGTTCTGTGATTTTGTGAAGTGCAGGCTTAAGCACAGACACAGCATGTCTTCCAACCATATTATCTCTCCCAGAGCACAGTTTGTGCATTCCAGCACATCCATTTCTGATGCCAGAAACAGGCTGTAAGAGTGACAGTTTTGTGGTCAAATGGTAGGCAGGAAAACAACAACATTATGCTTGTGTCCAATCCAGAGACTGTCCTTGCAGAAAAATAATCAACGTGATTTTTCAAAGTTTGCTTTGCAGCCTGTAGTAGCACCAGGGTGGGGGTAAATAGAAGAATCCATAGTCTCCTTACTGTGTGACAGACAAAATTCCCTTTTCCCTTGTTCTAGCAGCATTTCATTCCCTCTCCTGAGCCAGTCTGACTTGCTTTTTCTGGTTTTGTTGTTGTTTTTCCTTTTTTATTAGTTTCCCCTTTTATTTAGTACCTGTCATTCTTCCATAAATACCATTTTCTCACAATGTTTCCATCTTCCTTTCTTCCAAYCAATTTTTTCTTCTACTAAATGTCTTTGTAAGCCCTGTAGTATCTTGGCTTCTCTGTGTCGATATGCCTCTGGTATATACTGCTGTTAAGAGCTAGGATGCAGTGTAAGTCACTTGCGACCTTCACTGACGGGTACTGTGCAGGTGAGAGTTTCAGCAGCACAGACAGCAAGAAAAGAGGGAAACCTTTGCTGTCTTTTAAAATTCTTCAATGCCAGGAGGAGGAAGTAAAAAGAAACCCAACCGTGTGCCTGCAGTCTCTTGTGAATGACATTGGAGATGACATGAATCAGAACAATAGAAGGGACAAATAGTGACTGTTGCTACTGTGTGACTTTAACTTCAGATGACTGACAGGTAGCAGGTATGATAAAACTCCTTTTTTGTTTGTTTTTACTGCTTTTTCCACCTACCTTATGGTTAGTTTTCATACTATCTACCCCATTGTTTCACCTTCTTACCACATAAGTTACCATATATTTATGCAGCCCTGACTTTAATTTCTTTAACAAAAACAGTTTGGGATTTCAGAGTTACTTGCATGATCTTGGATTTATTTAGGTCTTCTTTGAAATTTCCATCAGCTGGTGGTAAGAAAAATCTCAGAAATAATAATGGAATAATATGGGTATTTCCTGGATTTAAATTTTCTAAGGTGTTTAAGGTACATTATACACATATTTTGATAAATGCTGTGTGAGGGGAGAAAAATGTCAGCGCATGTAAGAAAACCTAACCCAAATTATATTACCAAGAGAGTTACACTGGCTGACAAAGGCTGGTAGAATGAGCACGGATAATGACAAAATGAAAAAAAAACACCAAAACAACCTGTTCATGAAAGTTCTAAAAATTGGTTTTGATCAGTTCACAGATCATGATCTGGTGCATTGCTATGGAATAGAACTCTTTAGTGAGCCATTTATATCAATAAAAATAAAATTTACTTGAAGGTTGAATATAGTAAGTTTCAGGGTTTACGTTTSTTTTCAAGACATATGATGACATGGAGGAATTCTTACATACGGTAGTAATCAAATCAACATTTCTTGCTATAAAGATAGCACTAAAATAGTTCAGAAGCTAAAGTATTTAGTCTTTAAAATTATCAACTGAATTTCAAACTTGCATGCATAAATTAAGCATCAGAATTTATTTGATAAACCTGGACAACTTTTTATTTCTAACGATGAAATATTTAATATTTGTACCAGAAACTTGGTACAAAGGGACATCAATGAAGTAAAGAACACTTACCACTTTGTTTGTTTGTTTGTTTGTTTACCTTTTGATGTTGTTAAAAGGAATTGTTAAATTTGGAATGGAGAAAGTGCAAAATAAATTTCATCATAGAATCATAGACTCATAGAATTGTTTGGATTGGAAGGGACCTTAAAGATCATCTAGTTCCAACCCTTCTGCCATGGGCAGGGACACCTTCCACTAGACCAGGTTGCTCAAAGCCCCGTACAACCTGGCCTTGAACGCTTCCAGGGATGGGGCACCCACAGCTTCTCTGGGCAACCTGTTCCAGTGTTTTACCACCCTCATAGTAAAGAATTTCTTCCTTGTATCTAGTCTAAATCTACCTCTTTCAGTTTAAAACCCTTACTTCTTGCCCTATCACTACATGCCCATGTAAGAAGTCCCTCTCCAGCTTTCTTGTAGTCCCCCTTCAGGTACTGGAAGGCTGCTATAAGGTCTCCACAGAGGCTTCTCTTCTCCAGGCTGAACAACCCCAACTCTCTCAACCTTTCTTCATAGGAGAGGTGCTCCAGCCCTCTGATCATCTTCATGGCCCTCCTCTGGACTCACATCAACAGGTCCATGTCCTTCTTATGTTGGGGACCCCAGAGCTGAATGCAGGTGGGGTCTCAGGTGAGCGGAGTAGAGGGGGAGAATCACCTCCCTGGACCTGCTGGTCACGCTTCTTTTGATGCAGCCCAGGGTATGGTTGGCTTTCTGGGCTGCAAGCGCACATTGCCGGGTCATGTTGAGCTTCTCATCAACCAACACCCCCAAGTCTTTCTCAGCAGGGCTGCTCTCATTCCATTCTCTGCCCAGGCTGTATTTGTGCTTGGGATTGCCCCAACCCATGTGCAGGACCTTGCACTTGGCCTTGATGAACTTAATGAGGTTCGCACGGGCCCACCTCTCAAACCTGTCAAGGTCCCTCTGGATGGCATCCCTTCCCTGAAGCCTGTCAATTGCACCACACAGCTTGGTGTCATCAGCAAACTTGCTGAGGGTGCACTCAATCCCACTGTCCATGTTGCTGACACAGATGTTAAACAGCGCTGGTCCCAATACCAACCCCTGAGGAAGACCACTCGTTATTGGTTTCCACTTGGACATCGAGTCATTGACCGCAACAGTTTGAGTGCAACCATCCAGCCAATTTCTTATCCATCGTGTGGTCCATCCGTCAAATCCATGTCTCTCCAATTTACAGACAAGGATGTCATCAGAGATTAAACATTGGATGTTTGATCCAATAGACTTAAAGTATTAACTAGTATTAATTCTAAGCATTCCCATACACTATATTTCTGGTCATCAATCCATTTGAATATCCTAAGTAAAATGAGCTATATTTTTGAAAAATTCTTAACACCATTTTTTTTTTTTCTATAGGAATCATCTGAGCTGGCAAGTGTATGGAACTTCTATAAGTTACAGTATTTGTTCATAAGCTTAAGAAACACCACAGTAGTCTAATTTCCAGTGCCACCTCATTGAAATCTATGGCCTGAACTAGCCAAAAGGAAAGTATGTTGAACTCAATGCTACAGTTTTTCACCTGTTCACTTTTAGTGGGTTTGTTTTGGCTTATGTTGTTTTTACTTACATATATCTACAGTAAATCTTCACATTCTGCAATTTCTGTAAAGGTTAAGTTTGGTCCCACTCAAAGGTCCCTCAGTAATGCTATAAATGGTAGTAACCCAGTTATCTTTTTCGAAAATATATTTATGTACACAACATCAGGGCACCATTGAAAGGAAAACAATGTCAGATGGATCAGTGCAGTACTGGAAATGATGGTATGATTTAGAATAAAACCTCAATCTATTGTCATCAATGTTCGTGAATGAAGTAATTATGTCTTCACTAAAACATTGTTTAGGTCTCTGCAAATGCTAAGATTTTACTACTGATGCTGTATTTGTAGCATTTCCTAGCTCCACTACCTATTTCTATAGTATGTGTATATTTATAAAYTTTCTTGCAGAATACCACTAGAAAATCCCAAAATAGTACTGATTTTTCCCCCCCCCCCCCAGGTGTTTTTTCTCCCAACATAACACTTTCATACCACTTGAGGATGCTGGGATTTTCAGAACTAGGTATACTATCTTCATTAGCTATCATTAAGCATATTTTAATACTTCTGCAAATATCATAATTTAGGCAGAAATCTATGTGTTGTATCTAAAGCAAAAGAGAGAGTAGCTGTTGTTACAATTCTATATTAGCTGAAGAAAGGGGAAAAATATATTAGAGGAAGTTGTAACACTGTAAGACGTACTAATTCAGAGCTCTATGTTATAAACTAAAATAAATTTACAGGCAAAATCTGTATCAAGTTAGGTGGAAAATTTGTCTGGATAAAGATCACAGTCATCCCTAGAGGAGATAATTTTTTTTCCCTCCCGTGAGATCCAAATATTACAAGAGTTCCTGTCAAACATTTTCCTATCTTTGTTTTCATTACATCTGATGTGCTCTTTCTCTCTTGTCATTGATGATTTACTTGCACATTTTCTAACATTTGATGCAAACCTGTCTGTAAGATTCACTCACCACTGAGTGAGTAAAAGTTCCTCCAGTAATATCCATTCTGTCCCCTTGAGGTCTTTTGAGTTTATGTGAAATTTCTATTCAGAAGAGCATACTTTTCTTTTGAAAAGTCACTGAATCTTTTGAGATGTGAAAAAAGTTTTACTCACTATAGCTATTTCAAGACATACTTACTGGCAGTGATTCCCTATGAAATCAGAAATGTTGCAGAAAGAATGAAATGATCATAATAACCACTGAGAAAACAAAATCAAATAAACCCCAGTTTTTTTTAGAAGATACAATGCATTAGAGAAAAATTGTTTTCAGATAATGAAACCTTAAAATCCTTATGAATTGATTTCCATCTTTATAAGAGGAAAATGGAATTCTAGATATTTATGAGACAATCACGGCTCAAATGTTATGATTTCTACTAGTTGTAACGAAAATATGTTAGTTGCATTAAAATATAAGTCAAACAAAAATTACCTAACTCTGATTTTGTGCTTTTATTTGTAGATATTAATGTTATTAAAATAGAGTTTATTTCATCACCTTGATTGCCTGGTCACCCAAACAAGCAACTGATAGAACTCTGATTGAAATCTATGACTTATGAAACCCAATTAAATATTTTATTACTGGAAAATACAACCTTAAAAAAGATTTCTAAATGTTGATTCTAAATTCCAAACACATTTGACCTGTTTTTATTTTAACTTCTGCAGTGTTTTTCTTCCAACAATAGACAATTACAGCTTTTGCCTTCTCAGTCAACATAAGCAATTGCCATTCTACTTTGGGATTCAATTCAGTATTTTCCACATTGTGTAGAATGATGATAAAGCAAATAGATTTAGATTTTTGAGAAAATGTAGTGTAATGGGATGAAAAATTGAACAGGTTGGTAATGCTCAGAAGTACCATGGATTTGTAATGCTGACATGGGAGTAGTGTGTGATTCCAAGTTCAGTGACTGCCCATCAAGAGCAGCATTCAGTTTTTCTGTCCTTTGAAGAAATTCTGCGAAGGCTGCAGAACACAGACAGAAGCATAAAAGGAAACAGCATGGATGTTTTCAAACACTTAGGATGTAAAGGAAACATAATCTCACCAACAGTTAAATATGTGGAGGATAGGATGCTCTACTTTTAACACTTAGAAATCATTTCTCTATTCTGATAAGCATATTGAAAGCATGTATTATTTTAAGGCTATTACTATTATATTAATACCTTCATTTTCTTTAGCACTCAAGGTATCACAAGAGAGAAGATGCTTCCAGAATATAATTTTTATGGGAATTCTGGCAGCTTCTGAAGTGTCTCTTTGAGTTTCTGGACCAAATCTCCACGATATTTGCTATCTTGTTCTCTATTTTTACAAGTTAAAAGTTTAGATATATTTTCATTTTCCCAGACTTCTGGATATTAATTCTTTAGAACAATGACATCTATGATACTGAATTCTCATGTGGGTTTCTTTTTTTTTTTTTTTTTTTCCCTTACTGATAGAGTCCTTGATTTCCTCTATTTATTTATGCTGTTAAATATGAAATCTCAAAAGATTTGTATTTTATCATTTACTTTTACTGCAAAAGGTTTGAGATCTCATCACTCCTAACCCGTAAGGTTTTATAGAAAGAAAGTTTACAGACACTTAGGAAGGTATTCAGTAATAACAAATTATGTGCACATATAAGAGAAGCAGCAGGTGAATGAACTACTAAAGCAGACACCGTGATAAATATGATGAGTTGGCTGAAATAACATCTAAAATATAAAAGCGTGTACATAGTGAGACGTGTAGCTGTCAAGGCCTTTGCTAATCATTTAGAAACTTGTTTTGATGTGCTGTAACAAAGTGTTCTGGGGGGAGGGGCTAGGGAAGAATGTAAGAGGGCAGCACTGAAAGTGTTTTTTCCTGCAGRCTGGACAGACAGAAAAATTCAGTAAAAGTCAAGAAGTTTTGGTAGTTGCAAATGAGTTGAAAAATGATAGACAGCTTAATCCATTGAAGAGCTTTAACATTTTCTATCGCAGTATTGATCAGCTGTGGTAAAATCATTTGAGTTTGGACATTAGATAAAAAGACTCTAGTTCTACTGGCTCTGCTTAAATTTAGTGGAGAAATACATCTTCACAAAACCAAGGTAGTGGCAGATTCCAGAGCAAAATATGTCTGAACAGCTTATATTTCATTCCTGGCACAGCTCCTTCTTTCATTACTTTTTTCCATGATTTCACTCTCCACCACCTTGTATTAAGTAGGGAGTTGTGGACGGTTGGCTTTTAAATGTCAGATTCAAACAGCAGAGATTTCTCCCAGACCACACAGTCTTTTATAGCGGTGTTTTCTAGCTTGGTCTAACAAAAAACTATCACATCATGGACAAGCATAAACATTTTTTTACCACTTACCTATTTTCAACTTGTGTGCCTGTTTAGTGAAGCAAATACGTTTTTTTTTTTCAGTTAATTTCAATGAGCACCTTGCCTGCATAGAAAAACACGTTATAAAGCTTTGCTGGTTTCTTTATTTCTGACCCATACATTTACCCATTTTCATTCCCTGCCTTGTCCTTTTCAGACTTCATCACTGCTTTATTAAAACTTTGTCATTAACCATTCCTATAGACAAAATATCTTTCCTACTCCACAATCCATTTTCAAATATCATCTGAGATCACGTGTGTTTATCTCTAAGTGGTAACKGGCAAGAAATACAATGCCAAAATCTTTACTGAGAGCCTCATTATTTCTATTTGTTTTCTATATCTGCTCTTTATTCTTTGTCCCTTTCAGTGCAAACAAGTTTCAAGAATGTGTGTAAAAGCTAATATCATCAACCAAGATTTAAATCTGAAAAATGTTTTTACTCATTACTATCTTTTCCTGGGAATCAGTTGCTTTCTTTTGTTTTGTGTTTTGACTTCTGTTTTCAAAATTTCTGAGGTAAAGAAAAACAAAAGATAGACCCATAAGGAATGTATTTAAATACTCTAAAAAAAAAAAAATATCTAATTAGACCTTTTGAATAACTTCCACACAGTCTTTAAGGTTATGAACTAAAATTCAATGACAAGTTTCCTGAAGCAGTCACAGGGTGAGTCTACTAGATTGTGGTAATTGAATCACATTAGGCATACTATTACTATTATTAATAAGTGTGTTGAGTAATTTCTTTTGACAGGTTGCACCAAAGACAAAGAAATGCCAGTGGAAGCTAAAAGAGATCAAGAAGAAAAAATGTTTTTCCATTAGAACATCACTGAAACATTCTGCATCTCTCAGTGCCAGAATGAAGCCTGTGATACAACACTGAGAATGTATACACTGTCAATATAAATAATAATTTTTAATGTATGCATATTACCACCAAAAGAGCCTATATCATATAAATGTATTTAAAAATAATAATAATTTGGAGTCTAGGGGCTAATTCATTACAAAGGCTTAGGTCCATAAAACTTGTATTATTCTCCTTGTAGAAAACTAGCTCCAAAAGGGTAAGAAAAATCCTTAATAGTGATAGGAAAAAAAGAAAAACAGAAAAGAAAAAAAGGGAATAACAGGAATAAAAGGAATTAAACTTTAAAGTTGGGATTAAATCTGAGATTTAGATACATAAATTTAGGTGTCAACAATCTTTGTATATGCAAATAAGCTATCTCTAAATGCCTCTTGAAGCATATGAAAACACAGAGATTCAGTTAACCAGAAGGAAATGCCTCCTGCCACCCCATAATCATTTAAATCATCTGCATGGGGCTATAAACTATTACACTGGAGTTCAGAGAGATCTTCATCTTCTGGGCTGACAATGGGATACTAGGTAAGATACCCCAGTATATTTCAAATAATATAAGAAACCTCTGTGTGAGAGACTTAACCTTATCTCCAATTAAAACAGTCAGAGCAAGTCAGCTTATTAACCAAGAGGTTTAATTTAGTTGCCCACAAAAGAGGCATCGAGGGCCATCAGAGACACCCTGAGTGTCACAGGAATTTAGGGAGAGGTAGCCCCAAAGCATCACTCACTGACATAACATGGAAGATTTATTTGCTAAGTGGAACGTGTACAGTGGGTGGAAAGCAATTTCAAATCTATGACACAACAGAGACACGGACACACACACACAGAATCTGTACAGAATGTGCTCCCTGCCCAATGCCAAGTGCAGGTAAGCCATGGGCTCAGGCTCAGGGGAACAGGACTCTCACTTCAGCTGATCAAGATGTCTGTCCTGGCTTTACAAGTAGCAGTTCCAGCTTGGGTTCATGCTTCAGCACAGTGTTGTTCAGCCCTGGAGGTATTCCCTCCACTCCACAAGACTATTGTGGTAGGGAATATTTATGGTATCCCTCGAGGTGAATTAAACACACATTTGTGCTTAAATATAAAACTAAAAATTAATGAACAATGCATTGGGCAGAGTCCTACCACAATAAGCGATTCTACATGGAGTGTGCAAATATGCGTCACAAGCAAATTCCTTATATACTCTTGCACCAGCACAAATCCTGAAAGCAGTAGCATGGGGCACCTCAGCCTGGCCTTGTGTCTATCCCTCAGCCCAGCTCTGCTGCCCAAAGGTAGCTCCAGAGTGCTCCCATTCCAGGATGGCTACAAAAGAATGCTGAAGCTGTTTTTTATCTCATCACTAAGGAAACTTACAAGGAGTAATTCTGTCTCTGTCATTCCTGCTTCCAGCTGGTTTAACCCCGTCTTGTAGCTGGGCCTTCTTGCCCTCCATGCCAAATCACTCCYCTGTCACAAATTACTGCTACTGAGCAGTTACAATTAGAATTTCCCTTTCAATTGTTTTCACTGTTCATTGCTTTCTAACTTACATGGTCAGCATAAACTGCCAATAGTCTCATTGATCATGTCACTCCAGGCCAGTCTCTCCAAAGCTGAAGCAAATCACTAGTTGTTACCTGGGACACTGATGTGTTACATGGATGTAAAGTTATTAACAGTTCATCTATGCTTGTTTGTCTCTTTCCTGGGAATACCGAGACCATTAAAGCAGAGCAGATGAAGTCCAGAGTTTTTGGGAAAGCCTACCTCATACCAATTACCTGTGCTTTTCTTATTTTCCCAACGCTTACCATGATCATCTTATTTAGAGCTGGGTAGATACAGTCAAATTCTCACCAAGACTGAACTGTGATTTTGCGTAGGCTTCACCTTGTAACATCTGCAATACCTCCGCAGGCCTTTTCTTACTTATCCAGAAGGATATGAATCTACTGTACATGCAATGTCAGATTTACTAACCACATATCTCAAATGGCATTTCATGACTATCTATGGGCAACTGAATCCAGCCCTATCTTTCTTTCTACTTCAAAGTGATCTGGATTGCCTTCTGGACCTCATTGACTGCAGTGAGTAGATTTATTTTGATCTTGATGGGAATTTAGATACTAACATTTAGACTATTTCAAGTTGCATAAATGCAGTGCAATTCAAACATATTAGTATTTAAAAAAAACCAATTATTTTATAGTCAGTAAGAACATCAAGAGACTAAAATTACTCACCCATAAAACAGCTTTCTAGAACAGGTCAGATGAATCAACAAGAAGAACTGCCTACAGTGGCTGCTAAATTACCCCAGGGTGAATAAAGCAGTCCAAGATATCTGAATTCTGAGCATGTAATTTTAGGTTAGATGAAATTCTCCTAAAGTTACTTTGTGGCTCAGTGTGAAGAGAATAATCTGGGAGCAGACCTGCTTCAACTTTCAAGGTATTTTATTTACAAAATATGGAAAATTCAGGGACTGTGAAAAACATACTCATATTCCCTGTTTGGAATCCATATCTCCCATTTGCTTGGCTTCAGCAGAAAAAAAAAAAAAAAACAAAAAAAAAAAAAAAAACAAAACCAAAAACCCACCTGTTAAAATAAAAGTAAACCTTAATTAACAATAATAGCTTTAATTTGCACCCATGAAACCTACCGTATTGAAAATGTCACGTGGTGACCTGTATATTTTTTAATAAAATACTTAGACTTAAATGATCTAATTTGAATTTGATATATTAGATACAGGTGAAATACACTCTGAGGCATAAATATAATATTAACTTTTTTTTTCTAAGTAACATTCCAATTTTGCCATATTTGCTTATTATGTTCATTATACACTGTATAGAAAGATGCAGATTCTTAATCTTGCTCTCTGAGCTTTCCAACCTCATAGATAAAAATATCCAGTATGATATTGTTCAGAACTGAATCGCATTCACCCACACTTCCCACTTCCCATCTGTTCATCTCTGAGAAATACACTATGCTTCTTATGTATCATATGTTTTGTGGAACAACTGGTACAGGAGGCAAAGAAGCCAGATCTATTAGCATGTTACTACCTGTATGTTCGACATGCTCAATGTGCTACATAAGGGGATTCACATCATGTAGATATAGGGATGGGGTTAATTTCCAGACTGTACACACTATCTAACTGATTCTTCCTACATGTAAACAAATTGTGGAAATATAAATCCCTTGAGAGGCACTGGTCTACTGTGATTTCTACCTGAGGTTGCAGGTATAACACAAGACATATGGGATGCTTGTGCCTTTGTAGAAATTGGATGTCAGGTGAGTCATTAAAATGGGATCTAAACTGTATCACACTCTAAGGTGTCAAAGTCACCATTATGGCTGGTAGAGATATAGGGCAACTTAGTTCCCTAAGATAGGTGTACACTGCCATTTGAGATTTCCTATACCTACCCACCCGTCCTTCAGCTGCTGATTCAGAAGGGCATGAGTCGCATTAAGTCCTCTGTCATAACTGCAAGCCTCATGCAGATTTCTCAGATAACCTAAAGAGTTTCAAATTACGCCAGACACCTATGTTTGACAAATGAATTGATCTCATAGTCAGTACAGTCAATGGAGAGCTACTCATTTGTTTTAAAATAACTGTTTATTTTAGGGTGAGATGAGTCAATTGAGTGCATTGATTAGCCCATCTCCGTGGGAGTTTATACAGCCAACTCACTTGTAGTCACTTACACTATATGTACACCAAGAGTTTATAGAGTTGTCTATACATAGATTCTCAATGTGTTCTAGGATATGCTTCTTACGTTCAGCTGTTGCTCCAGGGAGGTGAAAGTCCATCATAGTTCCTGGGTCATATCTTTCATCCCTATGCTTCTGCTCTAGATGTCTGAGGTTATTTGAGATATCATTAGTTGCGTACATGTGGATGACTGAAACAAGTTCCTTGAGCCTGTGAAAGTTAACTCACATGCACTTGTGCTACAAGCTACAAGTGTGCTACTTGTAGGTCTCAAAATCTTCTATGAAGAGTCCATTTTCACCTTTGATAGGTTCTCCATTCTTGCTTTTTTGCATCTTTTAAAATCTTTTCACTTAATTGTCCTCTTTTTTGAGGATCTACTTAACTGAGAGGGAACAGCAATTGCAGGACTGCTCCATGAGATGAGCCAGCGCCAAGACTGCCCACAGCATAGGCAAGAGCAATGACGTTACTACCAGAGATGCAGGCCCTGAGCTTAAAAGAAGCTCCTGGACCCATGGGCAAAAGGTATTTTCAGGTGACACTGGACAGGGTAATTAAGGCCTATATGGGTGGACTCAGGACTCAGAACTCCCTGACAGCAATAATGAATAAGTAATGCTAACATCCAGAATATACAAAGTTTATAAAAACAGAGATGTTTCAAAGATGAAAATTCAAAAGAATAATGTAAATGAAACAAACATTTTTTTCACATATTTAAATTTAAACTTTTTAATTTAATCAGGTTATCTGAGTATTATCTTTGGAGAAATCAGATTTGCTACTCAGAGTTTGAAATTATGACACTTAATCTACTTTATCACGTCCTCATAATATTGTTGTGACTTGCTAGCAATTACACAGCCACTGTGGCCTTTGCCAACTGAATCCAAATGCAAGTTGCCCTTCTGAACTGACAGAGACACCAGACAGGATATCCCATATTACCAAGACTGGCCCTACATGTATATGTTCAGGCAGCTACCTCACTAATTGGATACATCTCCATCAAGTACAATAGGACCTTAAGAAAGTCTCATACCGACATCCATTTTTTCAGACATCTAAATTAAAAATGATGTTAATGTGGAGGTAATGTCAATCCCCAAATTCTTATTAATCCTTATTGATAGCACCTACATTCAGTTCCAGCTCCTTTAATCTCAATGCATTTTCTGTAAAGGTCTCTTATTTTCTTATGAATTGTGCTGATGACACTTAGAAGAAGAAAGAAGATCATGGAGTGGCGTAGTAACAGTAATACCCCATGAGAAACTACTTTCATTGCCAAAAAATTCAGTACCTACAGATTTAAAGGTCATTTTATGTATTTTTCTGAGATAAAAAGAGAGAGAAAAACATGTAAGGGGAAAGATTATGAGACTCAGTTGAACCAAAATGTTTTCACTATGAGGACAATCAAGCAGTGGAATAGGTTGTCCAGAGAGCCCTAGGAGTCTTCACCCTTGAAAGTTGTCAAGACCCAACTGCATAAAACTCTGAGAAACCTGGTCTGGTCTCATAGCTGACTACCTAAGCTTTTTTGTGGAAGTCTGATACCTATCTCATTTCAAAGGTTTGGGGTTTGTTTTTTGTTGTTTTGTTTTGTTTTTCATAAAAATATGTTTCATAGCAGACTGCACATAGTTCATTTGTAGAAGTTTTGTTTTCTAAATGCAATTTTTCTTTCATTTGTACATGAGAAGCAGTACTAAGTCTCTATTAGTTTTACTTTCTGTAGTATGGAAAAGCTAAACTTTATCAATTYTTCTCTGCACTTCAGTAATTTTCACATTTCATATGCAATAGCAAAGGCTTTCCACAGTAATGACCTTCAGTTTTCAGTCTTCCAAGTATAAAAATAAAAACTTTTGAGATAATATTTAATATGAAACACTGTTGGATTCAATTAAGTTTCTTGAGAGTGATATAAATACACCCTGCCACACATTTAACTCAAAGTACAGAAGTGATCTTACCTGGTTGTGCTTCTGAAGTATTTTCCTGGACTATTTATTTTATTACTTCTAAGAACACACTTAATAAAAGTTATCTTGAGTTTAATTATAAAGATATGTTGTAGGCTAATTCACATAATTCAAAAGAATAAATGAATGAGGGTGTGACCATGCTGCTGATAAACTCTAACAGTTAACTAAGACATGAAATTTGGATTAAAAAAAAAATAGATTGCATGCTCTTTATAACAAAATATCATCAATAAAAAAGCCCTTCTTATCAGATATATAGAGGGGAGAGGAACAAGATTTCTGAAAATATAAAACCTGAAACAACACTTTCACTACAACAACATTCTTTAGCCCATTTGCTTTTTGCTTTCAATGAGAAGTATTTAGAAGCATACTGAGACCAGCTGGGATGGGGTTAACTTTCTTCATGGCAGCCTGTATGGTACCATGTTTTTGGATTTGTGGCTAAAACAGTGTTGATGACACACCAATGTTTTGGCTATTGCTGAAGTTCTTGCTCAGTGTCAAGTTTTTCTCTTTTTCTCAGAGAACATGCTGGGGGTGGGCAAGAAGCTGACAGGGGACAGAGCTGGGACAGCTGACCTGAATTGTCTAAAGGGATATTCCATAACATACGACATCATGCTCAGCAATAAAACCTAAAACAGAGGAAGAAGTGGGGGAGGGAGGGATGGCAGGGAGTTGTCTCTCAAGGTGGCCATTGCTCAGAGACTGGCTGGACATCAATCTGCTTGTGGGAGTTGGTGAATGATTGCCTGTATGTCACTTTCTTTTTTTTTTTCTTTCCTTCATCCATTAACTGTCTTTGCCTGGACCCATGAGTTTTTTCACTTGTGGTCTTCCTATCCCCTTCCTATCCCCTTCCTTGTCCTGATGGGTAGGGGTTAGTGAACAAGTGTCTGTGTAGGTGCTTGGATGTTGGCTTTTGTCAACCCACCCCAATAAGGATAAAATTTAATTTGACAATCAATAATTATTAAAGGTTTCATTAACTATTGCCCATTCTGGAAAAAAAAAATCTAGCAACATGCATATATATTTTTATATATATATATATATATATATATATACACACACACATATATATAGTGGTATTCCTCTTACTGTTTCCTAGAAATTGTTTCGTCTTATTATTTCCCAGAAAACTCAGAAAGGAAAATGCTGTTTCAAATTTTGACACAAACTGCTATTGATGATGGAAGAAGCCTGGTACAGAATATAGACTGATGAGTCTTATTTTTGAGACCGTGATAACTTGTACAAGAGTCAGACTGTGCATAACATTGCTGTGAGGTGCCTCCCCCATCATGTGCTCACACCAATACTGTAAAAGAGACAATCTTGGCTGGTTAAGAGAGACTTAATGACTAGAAAATAAAAGAGACAAGTGAAAAGAAGAGAATAAAGATGAGGAAGAAAGAGACACATGCAAGAGAAAAATTAGCAACATGTTTGGGACTTCAGGTGTATTTAATGAGCAGAAAGTCATGCCCATCCTTACAGAACGAAGATGAATAAAGGCATCTCTGATTTCAGTGAGACTAGGATTTCAACCCTGTCTTTTCAGCTAGTGCTTTACATTCAAGTAGAGACATTAGAATTCTTTTTGTGTTTACTTAATAATTCAGTAATAAAACCTTTATGGTGAAATTGTATTTATGGTAAAATTACATATTTTGTTGAATGTGACTTGACCCACTGACATTTGAAGGACTGTTTGCATGTTTATATGCTGTTTTAAATGAAGTAAAATTCTTCAGGCCCTGCTTTAAACATGCTGTGCTTCTACCTATTAATTTTGAGACTTTCTGAAACCAGACCACCTGCGTTTTCTGCCTATACATTTTCTGCTTCAAACTGTCTTGTTGCCATGGAGTCTCTGTTCTGCATCAGAAAAATAAATTATTATTTAAAAGGGAAGATGTTTGTCAAAGTATAACTAACAGCATAACTAACCATATATCTAATATTATTAGACCACAAGGAACTTTAAAGCAAAAGAGAAGCTTTTTTAATTGCTTATTATGTTTATCTAAAAGCTGGACTTTGTCATTAACCAAATAATTTCATGCACATCTGTCCATATTGGATACCAGGGCAGCCCCTGCAGTAGTACAACCATTCCCAGGCTTTAGTGTGAATGACCAGTGGAATTAGATTCAGGAATGCAGTGTGTGTGATCTGCACTGATGATATAGATGTACCAACCATGAATCAGAGAGAGTTAAATACCTGTTCTTCAGAGAAAAGCTTTGTAGAGCAAAATGCATGACCAAGAGAAGAGCAAGCAGAGGAATTATTCCTCTAACTGGCTGAGATGGTTGAAAATGGTGCTTTAGAGTGCCTGGGTTGACTTCAGATCTCTGGAGAGCAGCAGAGGACAACTAAAGACCATAGTTCTGGATTCTGTAAGCCATATTTCAAATCCCAAGCAGTTCATTTTAAAGGCCTCTCTCCAGAGTGCCGAGTCAAAATTAATTTGTTACATGTATGCAGATAATCTCACATGGACTGAAATACAGCTAAAAGACTGTAGCAAAGGGATAACTATATTTCAACTTATGGAATGAACAGATATCCGAGGGATATCTTCAAAGATACAATGCTAAGGGCTAGATTTAAACTTGAATGATAAGAAAGAATGAATTAATGACAAGCTAATGGAAATCATAGCATATCCTTAATTTGGAGAAGCTGAGGGCATTAGTGAGAACAAAATAATAACTCAGATCCAAAAGAGATTTATAAAATTGAACAACAAATTATAACAAAGTAAATAAAATTTCAGGACATTAGTTGTTTGGGTTCTTTTTAAATTAAAGGCTATGAAAATTACTAATGACAGCAGCAGATATTGCAACAGACATACATAAACTCAAAATGGCAATGGTCATAAATAAAAAGATCATCTCTCCAGGGGAAGAAATTTGATCTACTGTAGCTTTCCCTTATTATGCTAAATTGCCTGGTTTATTTTGTTGCTTTCAGCAATTGCCTGTTATTATATAGTTGTATTTCAACAATTCTTCTCTATACAGCTCAAATATAACTACAGTTGAACATGAAGATTCCTAAAATCTTACACAGCATATCATCAGTAAGAAATATTTTAAAGAATCAGCAGAAAGCACTGTTATTTAGATGCTAATGGTGTCCCAAAGATACTTCTGTCAGATAATATTTTAAGGGAAGAAAACTAATAAACATCTGAACTCTTAACAAAAAATGCACTACTTGTTTTGAACTAATTTAGTGTTACACAAATTAGAATAAAAAAAAAATATTCTGAAGATCAGTGAAACAAATGAAAAGGAATGCAAAGTAAGGGTTGACTGACTCTACTGGATATGATGAAGTCCCTGGCAAGATATAAGAAAATGTTTTTTGCATGGCATTTAGGTGCTTATAGAGTAACAGACAAGTTAGAAGAAATCGCCAAGGAACAAAGCCAGGATCTTGTATAGATTAATCTTAATATACAGAAAAGTTATCTAAGAAAGATGCATAGTACCATACACTTGTTTATTTTTACTTTGTATTAAATATAACATTTGTTGAAAGCTGTTACTTACCCTATACTCTTCTAGTGGTAAATGAACTTCAGTAATTAGTGTATACTTCTTTGTAAAATGTATCTGGTATTTTGTTATCTTTGGAAGGAGACATGTTACATAGTAGTTGATTAGTATTCACGTTAACATTTACATACAGCCACAAAAAGAATGAAGAGCAGGAGAGAGAAAAAGAAAGACTACGACTGAGTAAACCAGCATTTTAATATTCTTTTCTAGTGTGTAAGTATATACCATTAAACTTATGAATATAGTGCCAGAGCAAAAGGGTGAGTGACTCAAAAGTTAAGTTGTAAATGAGTTTTAAGGGATTTTTCAATGTGTAGAATTCAAAACAAAGTATCACATAATATATAACACTTCAGAAAAGTTGAAAATTTTTCATCTATCAGATCAGCTTGGTAATTAAGATTCAATTTGAGCCCTACATTAGGGAATCTCATGGAATTTATTGACTAAAATGAAACTCCTTCTAGGCAGAACAAAATTAGAATGTCTCAAAACACTTGTAAAGGTCGGGAGAGTAAATTTGGAAATATCATCACAGTTAAGAGGTGCTGGTTACATCCTTCCTGGTGCATCCACCAATTCCATTTCTTCATGACTGACTTAGAATATTCATTTAATTGCAGATCCTGATGTTTTATTGGACTTCCTCCAGGCACTTTGAAGACATGGAGAATTAGGGACACATCAGTAGGATTCAAAGCCTTTATTTCTATTCTTTGAACTAAGTTTTTGTCAGAAGACATCTTTTCCCAAATCTGCAAAGGTATGGACCATAGCTTGTTTTTTTATCAGTTCAATTTTTTCACTTAGAAGAGTGATTTCTTTTTGGAATACTTAAGGCAGTAGAACACTTGAAGAATGAAGAATTGGTTTATGTGTCAAAGTAAGTATTCCAAATATTATTACTCATATTAAGGCAGTGCCTTTCAGTTTGTTTATGGTTGATATCCATTGGATTAGTTATAGAAAAAAATTATCCCCTATGGATCAAATTCGATCAAATTCATTCAAATTCGATCAAATTCAAATTCGATCAAATTCGATCAAATGGATCAAATTCGCCATTTCGGCGAAGCCACCGAGGCGAAGGGCTCCGGAGCGGAGGAGTGCGCCGGGGGACCCTTCCTAAAGGGGCAGCAGCGCGAAGGGAGCGAGAGGGAGCCCCAGCCCCCTCCCCCCCTCAGAGCCCGAGGAGCGAGCTTCTGACGAGCGGGCAGCTCTGACTCAGCATGGGCGGGGCCGGGGGTGACGGCGGCCAAACCCCCGCGCGTACAAGAGCAGACCCCAGGGAGCGCGAGCGACCAGGAGCGTGGCGCGTCAGAAGGGCGTGGCGCATCAGAAGGGCGTGGCGCGGCGCGGCGTGGCGCGGCGCGGCGTGGCGCGGCGCGGCGCGGCAGTTTGGGCAGGGCAGGGCAGGCGTGCGGGCAGGGCGTCGTCCCCCTCCGGCTCTAGAGACTAACTTATCTAGCGGCCATCGCCTCCCCAGAAGGGGACCTAGCCATGGTTTCCACACGGCCGAAAGCCACCGCCAGGAGGAGTGTGAGGACCCAGACGGAGCTGCCACA
>JASVER010000002.1:14153820-14232916 GCA_030449065.1 Oceanodroma leucorhoa | reverse complement strand
TTCACTGAAAGGGTAGTCAGGCATTGGAACAGGCTGCCCAGGGAAGTGGTGGAGTCACCATCCCTGGAGGTGTTCAAAAAACGTGTGGATGAGGTGCTTCGGGACWYGRTTTRGTGGGYATGGGTACTGGGTTGATGGTTGGACTTGATGATCTTAGAGGTCTTTTCCAACCTTAATGATTCTATGATTCTTTTCTATGATTCTATGAAATAGAAACATTCATGTTTAAACTCAGTCTGGTAGTTAATATCTACAGGCTACTGAGATAATGAAAGAAGTATAATGTAAGGTTCAGAAAAAATTAATCTACTTCCTTGTAGGACATACAGGTTATTACAAGTACCAAAAAGACCTTTTCTTGTTTGCTGTAACTATTTCACTGTAAAATATCCAAGGCTATACAGGATGGCATAAAAAACAAACTGCTGCCTTTGTGTTGCAGAAAGCACTATTAAAAAATATGAAATTTTAGAATCCCCCAGTTATGACTTCCTTATTCCATCTTGAAAATAAAAGCTATACATTGTCCTTTATAAGAATCAGATCACTCAAAATGAAACACTGAAAACCTCAAGAAGCACTGCAGGTGTTTCTGTCTAGCTGATAACCCATACAATTCAAATATGTATGTTGATTATGTATGTTATTCAATCCTCCCATTTTAATACAACAGTCTTACTGATTTAAAAATCAAAGTAAAATCAGGCATTACATTTTGTTATGAAATGGCAAATAAAAAAAAATCATAAACCAACTTCGGGCACATTTTTTCTTATAATTTGGTTTTGAAATCTGTAATTTTTGAACTCTGAAATTTTGCAATTCCAGATGCTTAGCAATTACAGTTCCTAGAATTTTATGATACTCTGCACTGGAACTGCACTTAGTATCCACAAAATGTCAGAACTAAACTCAAGTAACTTAATTTGGTGCCCTCTTACACGTACATTATCATTCAGTTTTTAATTACATGACTCCACAGTAGTTTTTATCTACACCTAAGCTATATGCAGGGAATGAAAATTTACTTGTATTTCCCTTTATTCTTCTCAGATGGCTCCAAGGATTATTCTTTACATGTGACCCAAATTTTTCATTGAATATAAAATTATTAATCTTCAAATAATTAATTAATCTCCTAATAATTAATCTCCTAGAGACCATTATTAAGGTGTTCTGACCATGGCATCTGAATGCTGAATTGATCTCAACAACATCTTTTTGAAACTAAGTAGTACTACAGTCTTCATCTGTACGGATAAAAGTCTCAGACAGAGTGAAGAAAAAGCTGTCAGATGTCTGCTAATCTTAAATCSAAATTTGAAGCAGAGAAGCCCTGATTTTTGTCTGATAATGTAGAATTTTCACATAGAAATTCACATTTTCAGACTATACCACTAATTATATTTAGTGGCAATTGTGAGCCATCACCATGTCAGTAAATTTGACTCTTGGTGTCTTCTTGGTGTCGTTGTGTTCAAAAAACGTGTGGATGAGGTGCTTCAGGACATGGTTTAGTGGGCATTTGTACTGGGTTGATGGTTGGACTCGATGATCTTAGAGGTCTTTTCCAACCTTAATGATTCTATGATTCTATTGGATATTCACAATATAAAGAATATGTAGTAAGTGAGTATTTATGAAAATGTTGATTCACCAGCCTCAGAAAATAACTGTTTGAAAAAATGTGATTATATTAATTTCTTTGGCATCTAATTCAGTCTTCTTAAAAAGAAGGACATTCTTTCATTTCCTATTATTTTTTTTGTTTCATTTTCACCACAAAAATCTGTGAGAAGAGAACCAGACATATTACAGAAAGGGGAGTAACTCAGTATGCAACTCTGATTCTCTCCAAGGAGCACTATTCACCCAATCCATTAATAACATGGGAATCATTTGAAAATAATGTCATGTGATCATAGCATTAAATACTGAGGTTGAGAATATCTATTATGTTTTATGGCCTAGTTATTTCAAGTAGGATGGGGTTGAACCTAGAACTATTATTCCTGTCAACTTATTATTGTCACCAATATCATTTATATTATGTGCCTTCAATATCTTTCACAGAATCACAGCACAGATGAGCTTGGAAGAGACCTCTGGAGGTCATCTGGTCCAACTCCCCCTGCTCAAGCAGGGCCACCTAGAGCAGGCTGCCCAAGACCGTGCCCAGAGGGCTTTTGAATATCTCCAAGGGGAAGACTCCACAACCTCTCACGGCAACCTGTTCCCATGCTCAGTCACCCCCACAGTAAAAAAAGTGTTTCCTGATGTTCAAAGGGAGCCTCCTGTGTTTCAGTTTGTGCCCACTGCATCTTGTCCTGTCACTGGGCACCACTGAAACCATGGCTCCATTGTCTTTGCACCCTCCCTTCAGTTATACACATTGATGAGATTCCCTGTGAGCCTTCTCTTCTCCAGGCTAGAAAGTCTCAGATGTCTGATCCTTTCCTCAATTGGGAGATACTCCTGGCCCTTAACCGTCTTTGTGGCTCTTCTCTGGACTCTCTCCAATGTGTCGATGCCTCTCTTGTACCGAGGAGCCCAGACCTGGGCACAGTCCTCCAGGTGTGACCTCACCAGTGCTGAATAGAGGCGAAGGATCACCTTCCTTGACCTACTGGCAGTACTTTGCCTAATGCAGAATGTTTCATTGTAACACTGCGTAATGCACAATCTAAAACTAAATTATTGTGATAACTTCAACAAGGACTTGTTTGATTTTAATGGATGTGCTTGTTATCTTTAATTGGTGACAAAAGGAGGAACAAGTCTTATAACCAAAGTTTCTTTCAGTGACAGTGACATTTATGTAGTAAAGATAATTTACAGAAGGCTAATTCAAGATTACTTCTGTTTCTCCTCTACCTCAGCAGAGCTAAGTATATAATGACAAAAACATATCAAGGTCAAAATTCAAATTACTATTATATTCCCACTAGAAATGATAGTGTTGAACATTTTTAAATTCATTAATACCTCAGGATCACTGATGTTTCAAAACCATCCAATTTATGAATTATCAGAACTGTAGTTCTATACAGTTAACTTCTCTGGTAAGATGATTCATGAAGGAGGAGCCGAAGTGATTGGACCATTTCCCACAGAAAGTTTATATTTCTTTATATTTTTCAAAATGCTTCATAAAACTACGGTGTTCAAATGACCTTGGCCAGCAGCCAAGCACTGACATAGTCACTTGTTCACTCCTCTCTTTCCCAGCAGGGTCCCGGAGAGAAAAGGAGCAAAAGCAAGAAAACTCATGGGTTGAGGCAAAGACAGTTTAATATGTGAAGGAAAGAGAAAACAACAAAAAAAAAAACCAAAAAAACCCACACCAAACCAAAACAAAAAGTGACACAAAGGCAATCATTCACCATCTCCCACAAGAAGACCAACACTCAGACAGTCTCTGAGAAACAACCACCTTGAAAAACAAAAAACACCTTTTTTTTGTTTCCGATCATGGYGTCATATGGTGTGGAATATCCCTTTGGTCGGTTGGGATCAACTGTTCCAGCTCTGTCCCCTGCCAACTTCTTGCCTACCCCTAGCTTACCCTATGAGGGAGAAGATTGGGAAAAAGAGAAAACCCTGACACTCTGCAAGCAGTGTTCAGCAATAACCAAATCACTGGTGCATTACCAACACTGTTTTAGCCACAAATCCAAAACAGCACCATACAAGCTGCTATGGAAAAAGTTAACTCCATCCTAGCCAGACTCAGTACAGTCTCCACCCTTTATTCCATACCATTCTTGTTATGCTCAGGTCCTACACTATCCAGTACATCCTCATTAATGCCTCTGAGGAACTTATGCTAGTAATACAATCTAGAGTTGACTAACAATCATTCAAAATGACATCAGGGCAAGGAATGATCACAGGATCAAGGAACCATACTTTTTACTGAAGTATTTTTGGTTGGGTTTTTTTGTTTTGTTTTTTGTTCTATGAAAGTGCCCACACAAAGAGAAAATATTGTATTTAATTTCAAGTTATGATAGTTATAATTATTTTGATATTTTTTATAAGATGCAGTACTCACTCAATTCATTAAGGTAACACATGAAGTTTTACAAAATATGAAGCAAAGACAGCAGGTCAACAAATAGAAACAAGATGATGTGTGAAGGCTATAATATGAAGACAAGACTTTTTTATCAGGAAAGTCACAAATTGCATTCTTTTGTTAAAGATATAACAGGGAAAAAACAATTGCTTATAGGAAGATTTAATCACATTGGCATCTTACAGGGAAATGGACAAAAAAGTAAAAACTCAAACTGATTGGTGTTTTTTTCAATTTAAGTAAGTTAAGACCTGTGGCAGCTGGCATGAGTTGGAGCTTCTTAAACTTTAGTTAAAAAGGAATAGACAAGAATAGGTGAGTAATGTAAGGGTAAATGACCTGTCCAGAGAACCTCTGAGAGGGGCAGGCTGTGAATCACTGCAACAACAGCAGCCAGTTGTTTAGCACCACGGGAATCTTGATGAGCTCATCTCTACCCAATCCTATAACTGACAGTGTCTCAAATTGCTTCAGACACCAGGAGAGACCCTGAACAAGGTCCCATGCAGAAGCAATCCCAGAGAGACTTCAGGAGTGACTAAGGTGTAACAGGGGGACCCCATGGCTCAGACACAGGACCATGCACCACACATCTGGGACTCCAGTGAAGACCAGCCTGATATTTTCTCCCAGGCCACATTGTCTCCCCTGTAGGAGGGAGGTCATGTCACTCCTTAAAATTAAATATAAAAGTGCTTCGGTATCGAGCCTATTTAGTCTCTCCACTGTCAATTAGGTCTTACACTGTGACAAGACCACAATCATGGCACCAGAATTCTGGAAAATTTCAATAGAGGGTACAATTGTATTTCCAAAAAGAAGTTCTTTAATTTTTTTTTAGAAGTAACATACTTGTTTATTCTGTCACAATTTGGAACTGGATATAGAAAAATTACTTCAAAAGCTTATTAAATATTATATTTATTGCATTAAAATACTATCTACATTTATCAGAATACATAATTGAAATTAGACTTCACAACCAAAAGAGGAAGTCTGTGTCTCTCTGTTGCCATATATTAGAACAAAATGCATTTAATCGAATGAATCTTGATTCACCAAGTTTTAGGCCTGAAGCTACAGGAATATCCAGATACTTTATGATGTATGAGATCTTAGGGAATTTTTTTTTTAATTTATTTGCGTGTGTGTGCGCATAAGTCATGAGTGCTTCTCACTATCATAACAAATGTATCTGCTCAAACCATTTCACTGGGATAAATTTTACTAAGGTTGTCCTGCCAATTACAATTAAAGGTGTTCTGATCATGTTTAGAGTAACAAATTGCCCATACCTAGTCTTCTGTGACGTAATGGAAACCAGGAAATTGTTCTGTCAATTACAATTAGAAGGGTGAATACCATGGTGAAAGGTCACTCAGCCTTTTGCTGAATGGAATGAACTCCAGGAACATGCTTTTAACACTATGTAGTATTAATGTAACAAAACAATAGGCTTTCTGGTATCACTCTTGATACGAATGAAATAATGTTAGAGGCATTACAAACCAAACATAAAATGAGACAGCTGCTTAACTGGAATGAAGTGAAATTCTTTAATTTTTTTTTAAATAACTAACCTTTTTTTTTTTTTAAATTAGAAAATATATCAATGCAAAAAGAAATGTCACAGAGTTGGCTGAATAAGTACTAAGAGAAAGTACTAATATTGATTGAAAAATTATTCAGATCAGCAATACAGACACTGAAAGGACTGCTTAACACAGCCAGAGAATTAGATGTGGTCAGTAAGATACAGCTAAAATATTTAGATGTTAATGCAAAGAAGAAAAATAGAGTAACTTAAGCTACTTAAGCATAGTGTGAAAGATGACAAAACAGAGAAAATTGGACAACAGCACAGAGCATAAAAGTGTGCATTACCATTTTCAGGGAAGAAGAAAAGTAAACATGGCTGGAGTAGAATTGTGATGGACTGCCTGGTTTGATTTTTTTTTTTTCCGTTTGTTTGGTTTTGTTGTTTTTTTTCTTTTCTCATATTTCTTATGCTGTTTTCCTTTAAAAGAACAGGGAGTATAAGGAATGAGTACCTGGAAGAACAGGAGATTTCTCATTTCCTGGGGAACTCTTGGGCATCCTCAAGTAGAGCAGTTTCCCGTAACTGCAGGATGGGAACATGCACAGCCCAGACTCAAAGATGACTAAAAAAATTGTTTCCTAGGGGTAAAAGTAGACTATGGTAATTATACAATCATTGAATTTAATAAGACCAAAACTGGAAGAAAGTTCTAACTTATAGGATACCTTGGATAAATGGAGGGTAATTTATAAAACATTTTTCTTTCCGTACTGTCTTATCTAGTCACTTTCAGATTTTTATATTTAAAAGTAAAGTATTTCTGTTTATATTTTACTCAAATCTGTGTTTTGACTCTGTACTATTTTTTATAAAAGAATACAAAGAAATAAAAAAGTGTAGGTCAAACAACCTCAAAGCTCTGTCCAACTGGAGTCCTGTCAGAAGAAGTGTAAAAGGTGTAGAGATAATGGTGTAGGGTAGCATTAATAAAACAGACTACAAAAAAATAAGACAGGACAGCATGGATAAAGCACGTTCTCTATAGCTCAGAAGATGTATTAGTAAAGACACTGTATTGAGAAATTACCCTACTATTGAGATTTGACATTGCTTGCATCATATCTTCTATCCATTTGTTTGGACAATGGGTGACTATCAATGGGTTTAACAGATAAAAAAAACCCTGTTACAACTGAATATATATTTATATATGTATAAGTCAGCTAGGGAATTAAAGATAACTCTGATGAGAATTTTTAAAAGACTTCAAATGAGATCTGTTTCAACCTTCAGAACAACACTGACTGGACTGACATTCAGTAACAATATACTTTGGCAATGGCTAATTCTTACTCAGTATCAATTATTACCACTACTTGTACAAAACAGTGAGTCAAACAAATTCATCCCAAATTAGTTCTGAACACTTTCATAGAATCATAGAATCATAGAATCATTAAGGTTGGAAAAGACCTCTAAGATCATCGAGTCCAACCATCAACCCAGTACAAATGCCCACTAAACCATGTCCTGAAGCACCTCATCCACACGTTTTTTGAACACCTCCAGGGATGGTGACTCCACCACTTCCCTGGGCAGCCTGTTCCAATGCCTGACTACCCTTTCGGTGAAGAAATTTTTCCTAATATCCAATCTAAACCTCCCCTGGCGCAACTTGAAGCCATTTCCTCTCGTCCTATCGCTTGTTACTTGGGAGAAGAGACCAGCACCCATCTCTCTACAGCCTCCTTTCAGGTAGTTGTAGAGAGCGATAAGGTCTCCCCTCAGCCTCCTCTTTTCCAGGCTAAACAACCCCAGCTCCCTCAGCCGCTCCTCATAAGACCTGTTCTCCAGACCCTTCACCAGCCTCGTCGCCCGTCTCTGGACACGCTCCAGCACCTCAATGTCCTTCTTGTAGTGAGGGGCCCAAAACTGAACACAGTATTCGAGGTGCGGCCTCACCAGTGCCGAGTACAGGGGCACGATCACCTCCCTATTCCTGCTGGTCACACTATTCCTGATACACGCCAGGATGCCGTTGGCCTTCTTGGCCACCTGGGCACACTGCCGGCTCATGTTCAGCCGGCCGTCGACCAGCACCCCCAGGTCCTTTTCCTCCGGGCAGCTTTCCAGCCACTCTTCCCCAAGCCTGTAGCGTTGTCTGGGGTTGTCGTGACCGAAGTGCAGGACCCGGCACTTGGCCTTGTTGAACCTCATGCAATTGGCCTCGGCCCATCGATCCAGCCTGTCCAGATCCCTCTGCAGAGCCTTCCTACCCTCAGGCAGATCAACACTCCTGCCCAGCTTGGTGTCATCTGCGAACTTACTGAGGGTGCACTCGATCCCCTCGTCCAGATCATTGATAAAGATGTTGAACAAGACTGGCCCCAAAACTGAGCCCTGGGGAACACCGCTCGTGACCGGCCGCCAACCGGATTTGACTCCATACCTGGAATACAGTTTCTAATTTCTTCACAAATATTATAATATCTGGATGAAAGGTGTTTTCCTCTCTCACATGTCATCTTCTAGAATAAAAGGGGAATTCGTACCCCTATACTTAAATTTGTGACCCAGGTTTCTTACTCAGAGAGGATTCCAGGCATGAAGTCTCATGAAGTTTCTTATTTTAAAATGTCACATAACAAGTTTCTCTACATGGAGGTTGAGATACTCCTATTATTAGACTGTCCTATTCTCTGTCTTTGCCTTAGTGATTTGGTTTTTTCCTCCTTAGTGCTCTGAATTCTATTTTACAAGACATTTTTCTTCAGGTTCAGTTGTAAGTAATATAAGTACTAAACTGGAATTTTTCAGTTCAGTTCTCAGAACCCAGTGCCAAATTTTAAGGTGCAAGCCTCAACATTCATTAAAATGCTCAACTACTAGTAGTCAGATTAAAACAAATTAAAACCCTTTCCCATAAGGATTTCAGCCACAATTTTTTCTGAATCTCCATTGCTAATGCATTTTAAGGAAAAGGAAAATAAGTCTTCTTCTTACTTTTCATTAAAAATAGTACTGGATTTGATAAATGGGCATAATTAGAACAAGCCCCAGATGAACCTCTTCATGATCAGAATTTAGGTGAGACCTTCATAAATATTAAATAAATTATTTCTGTGAACTAAGGAATAGAAATTTTATTTTCCTTCCAACATAGCATAAACATGTTTTATATATGCACTGGAATTTTTAGGATTCAGGCAGGCATTAGAGAATGGCAAAGACAGTGCCAAATGCATTAGAAGGAAAAGCAAAACCCACAGTATTCAATTCACTGCATCACAGCCTTGCAAAACTAAACTGTTCTTTTAGATCTTTAATCCACTTATACTGCTTTCATTGCAGGCAGACCAATACAAAAACAAACAAGGGTTTTCCAAAACATTTGGGGTTGTTTAGTCTGGAGAAAAGGAGGCTGAGGGGAGACCTTATTGCTCTCTACAACTACCTGAAAGGAGGTTGTAGCGAGGTGGGTGTTGATCTCTTCTCCCAAGTAACAAGCGCTAGGGCAAGAGGAAGTGGCCTCAAGTTGCACCAGGGTAGGTTTAGATTGGGTATTGGGAAAAATTTCTTCACCGAAAGGGTTGTCGAGCATGGGAACAGGCTTCCCAGAGAAGTGGTTGAATCACCATCCCTGGAGGTATTTAAAACACGTGTAGATGTGGCACTTAGGTACATAKTTTAGTGGTGGACTTGGCAGTGTTAGATTTACGGTTGGTCTCGATGATCTTAAAGGTCTTTTCCAACATAAATAATTCTATGATTCTACGATTCTATTTGTTTTACCTTTAGATTGTCAACTGGTGTAATAAGGCATCTTTTGAACTGTTTTTAGAATGTTTTTCCCCAAAGCAGTCCTTCTACATTTAGTACCTTTCATTCTTTCTATTAATACAACAGATCATTCCCAAAGCGTTTGAAATTACCTCTTTTGCAATATTCAAATCCAACCTAAGTGTCTTCATGAATGAGTCTTTTCCAGTGCTACTTATTACTACAGATCTGGCTCCAAAAGTGGAAAACTTTATGTGTCTAAATTTCTTCTTTCTTGAAAGAAAAGAGGCTGTTAATATACCAGGAGGCACAAGAGGTATCACAAGAAGTGGAAGAAGCCGATAGATACTTAAAGGGGAGTTCGGTGCAAAATCAATAGTCTAACTTCAACAGAATGATAACAAGCTGGACACTTTCTTGCCTTTAATCTGCTTTTTTGGGCCCTGTGATTGTGTTAGAAGGCAGTCTCAATGACCTCAAACTGAAGAGAACACTGACTCATGTCGTTAGTTCTGGAATAAGTGTTCTTGCTGTTCCATCCAAATTACAGCCATGTTTTAGGAATGGGTTACAAGACCAAACCTAGGTACCTTTTGGGCAGTATGAGGTATGAGAATGATCACACTCAGTATACCCAATTATGAAGCCAGGTGCCTGTACAGTTAAATGGTTCACTGCAGTCTTTTATACAATTTAAGGACATTTCTGCCTATACAATCAATTATGGACAGCTGCAGTAGTTTTGGTACATAATTCTATACATCTTCCAGTTGTGCCCTAGAACTAGTTCTGCCCAGTTCTGAAGTCCATACTTCTTTGGATTTCTTTGGATTTCCTTGGTGACTAGTAGTTGGCCGTTTGTGTCATATATCTGTAGAATTTGTGGTATCATTCTATGCCTGCAATTTTAAGGCCTTTGCTTTAATAATGTGCTCAGGCTCTTGAGAGTCTGGCTACAGGTCCATATGTTTCTTCACTAACCTTTAAGATATAGCTTCCTGATAACATAACTAGTTTTACACTAGCTGAAACTAGTCAAACTAGTCATTCTTGGACTAGGGCCACTGAATAGTTTACAAATATAATGGTCTATTGGAAGATATCTATGCAATGTTTTTATAACTAACTACCTGTTATTAATGCCTACTAGTTATAACATCATTATCACTGGGACTTACCAGATTTACAACATAGTTCTGAGAAAACAGTATAAAATGAGAAATACACAATAATTCACACAGCAGTCAAATTTTAATTACATTTTACTAGCTTTTTGGACTTTGTACTGGATTCAGTGCTCTTTGTATGTGCTAGATGGGCACAGAGGCGTACTCTTGGATCAGACTCCCCAGGATACACTTTTTTGTGACCCTTAGGTGATCTTAGTTAAGCAACAGATATCTGAATTCCCCGGCTTAGAAAAGAGAGTGTATGGACAAGAACGATAGGGGAATTTAAACACCTTAATAACAATTGGATTCTGTATAAAATAAAACTTAAATTTCTTAAGGAAATGTGAAGCCATCCATGAATTATCACAGAATCACGAAATGCTTGAAGTTGAAAGGAACCTCTGGAGGTCATCTGGTCCAACCCCCTCCCTGCTCAAGCAGGGCCACCTAAAGCCCGTTGCCCAGGACCATGTCTAGACAGCTTTTGAATATCTCCAAAAATGGAGACTCCACAACCTCTCTGGGCATCCTGTACCAGTGCTTGGTCACCCTCACAGTAAAATAGCGTTTCCTGATTTATATAGTTTTCTGACTTTTTTCCTGAATAAAAAAAAAAAAAGTCCTGAATTGTATCACTCAATTCAGAGATTCCCCTATGTTTTATTAACATTGTTACTAAGTATCTCAAGATAAGACATGACAGGTAGAGTGAAATTTGTAATTGGATTAAGTCAACTGGAGTTTCTCCATTGACTTCAAAAAGGTGAAAATTTTACTCATAGTCTCTGATTTCTCAGAAAAGCTTGCAGTATCATACCAACAGACAATAACTGGAAACATCATGATTAAATAGACACAGATGTCTTTTTATTTACATTAAGTGATATAGGTATTGCTCAGCTGTGCAAAGTAATACAACAGCATCTGGCTTCTATATATGTAACTTTGATGAACTTTTAGAACCAAGAAACTATAGAAATGTCACTTTTTGTGAAGTAAAAGAGGTATTTAATTTGAAAATCTATGCTAACATTAATGTACCAAGTAATTAATGTGAATGTTTTTTGTCTAGAGTCAAGTTGCAGTAGAAAAAGATCTGAAGTATCTTACAGATCTGAATGTTTAGAACACTAATACTTTTAATTACCCATTATGAAAAAAATCATGTACCTCTGGAAGAAACTATCTCAGTAACACCAGTATTTTCATGTTGATAATAATTTCTAACACCACTTTCTTACATGTGCTTTACGATTTACTTGATAGTCCTGCTGTATCTAATAGAGACAATTTAAGTATCAAGAATAAATGGTTTCCTTATTCACTCTTTCAAACTTATTTGCACTTATTTCACAAAATACTATTTCCTTTCACTCTCCGGTTACATAATAACTCTAAATATCACTATAGAGTTGGATCTATTCTGGCTATATTCTATTTGAAACCTGCTGGATTCTTGCCCAACAAAGTAGCTTCAAATTATTTCTTCAGCTTTGTAACCCATTAGTTTAAAAAAAATATGGAAGAACACCTTATCCATCAGCAATATGTGAATGTCTAACGGTATAATGGATAGGCTGAGTAACCTATGGCTTCCCCAACTTTATTCATTCACATCCTGTACATAAGTCCTTATTAGTTAAAATTATTGTATGCTGGTTATTTCAGCCATGTTCATCTTTTCAATTCTTATTAGAGCAGTAACAAGTCTGGAAAAGTATTATTCTATGGCAGAGATCTTTGGTGTGTCAGAGATTAATTAGAGAAGTAAAGAAATTCATGCTGAAATACCCTGTCCAACTTTGACCCACCTTCATTGTACTGCCACACTGAGGTTGTCTTCTGAGGTATGCTTAGCGCTATACGTGCCACACATTAGTGAACATTCAGTTGAAGAAAAGGTCTAGTGAGATATAAATACCTGTCTTTTTTTTTTCTTCTTTTTTTTTTTTCTCCTTTTTCTTATGAGGCAACCTATTAAAGGCCTTACAGCATGGACATTTACCTATATCTTTTTTGTAGTTGGGGAAAGGACAGAAACCTACACAGAGGAACAACACAGAAAAGAAGGTCCTTAAAGAGAAAGATAAGTGCATAGTATTCTCCACATCCTATTATGCTTGCTCCTTTGGTTTTATCCATGACTCTCTCTTTCTTTCTCAGTATATGAACTTTCACTAGAAGACAAAAACTAATTCTGGATATGAAACAGAGACAATGGATTATACTCAAATCCATTCAGGTGTCTCCTGCTATAAGAAAAAAGACAAAGTGATTAAGATATACAGCTGCTGGGATGAAATTTACACTATTTCGCTCAACACAAAAGTCTCTTTTCTCCCAGGAACAGCCTACTAAACTTCAGATGTTTCTTGGGCATTATAAAATGTGGGTAGAAATGTACTACAGTAAGTAGTACTTATAAGAAAATTTCTATCATTAGACTATTATGCAAAATATAGACCTATCTTCTCCAGCTGTCTTCTCAGATAAAAGCATTTGATGATTATTGATGAACAAATGTGGTGGTGCATTTTCCCCCCTCCCCTGGACCACTCTACGATCTCAGAAACTCCTGTTAGGCCTTAGCCWTTGTGTAACGAGTTGGGCGGTTGAGTGTCCCTTGACTGTACCAGGCACTCGTGCATGTCTAAGGTGGGGAGCGGCACTGACTGTACCAGGAACACYGGCTACCTGATCAAGGTAGGGAACAAGAGTGGGGGATAATTTGTCATCCCTGACAGCTCTGAAACATTCCCTACCTAGATCATAGCTCAAGTGGAATGGTACCATTGTTACTGTGGAACGATACCATTGTTACCATCCTGGATCGTTCCAAATTGTGTCCAGGATGGAAATTTGCTGATGACTAAAGCCAATAATCTTGCAAAACCTATAAACAGCAGTCCTAAGTGAGACTCTTTGAGGTCTCCTGGACTGCAGCAGGCTGTGCCCAGAATCTCCCTTGAGCGGGACACCTCTCAGAGTTTGCGATATTCAGAGGACCATCCAGATCTGGGCTGAAACACTCCTCGGCCGAGACACTCCTCGGGGCTCAATCCTTCGTCCGTTGAGAAATGCCAAGACATTTAACATGAGTATTTCAGGAGACTCAAGGGAAATTTTTAACAGGTACCTTTATCTAGCTTTGGGCCCTAGTGTGCTTGTGAATTGATTTAGATAACCAAGAGTAAGCATAATCTGTAATTAAGTCACTGTAGTGATTGTAGTAGACTCTATTAACTCACTTTGTAAATGATGAACTAGTCAATGATTAAGTGCTGCTAAAATCTTGTGACCCAGCTTAAAAGTATGAATGTATTTTAGATTGCTGCTAGACACATCTAATCTCTTGGACATAAATCGTTGACCAGGTCTGAGACTAGGGGTAGATCCAGCCGCACGTAGACTCCTCTCTGAGAAGGAGTTTAGAAAGCAAGGGGGTTGACTGTGAACCTCACGACTCAACAGGAGGATTTCCTTATTCCTTCTATTCCTTATTCCACATATCTCTCCTATTAGATATAAACTGTTGACCAAGTCTGAGACTAGGGSTAGATCCAGCTACACCTAGACTCCTCTCTCAGAAGGAGTTTAGAAATCAAGGGGCCCTTTTCTGAATCTCCTGACTCAACAGGAGGGTCTTCTTACCCTTTTTGTATTAGACATAAACCATTGTCCAAGTCCGAGACTAAGATTGGATCCAGCCACAACTAAGCTCCATCAGGAGTTTAGAAAGCAAGGGGGTCTTCTCTGAACCTCATGACTTGGTCTCTGGTATACCTTTTCATCCTCGGTCTCTGTACAAATCATTCCAACTCAATTCTAACACGATTTTCCTTTGTATGCTTAATCCATGTAATAAGGGATCGAATGAACCTTGCCATCGAATTCTGTTGAGTCATGCTTTTATAAATTTCTATTAAAATCACTTACTGCTAATAATACCTTTGATGGTGATTCCTTAAGTGGCCTTAAACCACTCATTCATGACAACAAAAAACCCCAAACATATAAACAAACAAACGAAGCATATAGTCTTTCAATTTCTTTCTTTTTTTAAAAGCTATGGATGAATGATTTTTAGGTTCGTTTGTTTTTTTTTCCTTCAGAATTTATAATTATCTGCCAAACTATGCATTAAATGTCCTTGACTCTGGAATGGTAAACCCAGAAATATATATATACACACATATAATTTTTAAAGTTAAAGAAGGGTTTTCAAAAAGGTATTTTTAATAAGGCGAAATAATTTTAGTGAAGAGTGTAAATAAGTCAAACTACTATCTATCATCAGTTCACATTTAAAATAAGAAAGCAAATTAAATAACACTAAGACCATCTAACCAAAAATACTTTGGCAATTAAGGTAGAAATATTTTATTTATAGAGTTATAGAAGTTACTGAAACAACAATATTGCTGTCAATGTATTGATAACTCTAAAGAGTTGTAGAGACACGTATGTTAGCTAATGAGTAACAAAAACTAGTTGAAGGTAAAATCTTAAGTTTGATTATTAAGACATCATACAAATAAGAAACTTGTTCACCTAAAACATTATTTAGGTGGATTTCTGGATTGTTTCTCCAAATCGTAAATCTTCCTGTTACCTTTTGTCTACATCTCTCAAAATCCCAGTTTCAGAAAACAAAACACACAAAAAAAGTACTCTGTGTCACGTTAACCTTTGAATTCCCTATTTTTACCTGTTTCTTTCCCATTGGATTGTAACATTCAYCTGGATGTGGAAAAAAATCAAGTCTGAGCAGGTCCTAGGTAACTCCAAAGGCACACATAAATTCCACACATAGTCAGAAATTACGTGCTGTTCCTTCTAAACCTGCTGGAGACTTCTCTAAGTTAGACATCTACGTGTTTTTTGAGGACCTTTGAAACAGGCTGTAAAACATTAATCATGTTGAAGCTATCTATTCCCTATAAATTCAAGATTTGGGGGATATCAAAAGAACGTCAAAGAGCACTGCAGCTCCAAAGCTGGTGTTTAATTAGTTATTTATTAACCCAGATTGATGGGTGAGGAAAAAGTGAACAAGACCTGAACTACCTTTCACTGTAGCCCCTGTTATGAATTGGAGCCCCCTCCCCACCCTCACGTGACTGTCACTGCCCAGCGGGATCTGCTGCTGGCTTGGGGACTGCTGCTGGCTGGCCAGGGGCAACCAGGCCCGGGGCGGGTGGAACAACAGCCCTTTGTGTCACAGGGTGGGGGGGCACCTGCTGCCTCCCCCACAGGGCCCCCAGAAGGAACATCCAGAGCAGGAGACAAACATACCCACTAAGTCGCAAGTGGGGCCGCAGGCAAGAGGACAAGAAACTCTACCATGGTCATCTGCCTTGAAGTGAGAGCCATGGGGTGCTGGCAGCTCACTGCAACTGCCACAGACCCATTCTTCCTGAGGAAGACAGCACTGTCAAGCTTGGGATCCAAAGGAACATTGGAAGGTGAACATAATAAACAGGGAAAATGATAGATACTAAATGGCTTTTTATAATAGATTTAACTTTTAATAAGTTTTTTCTGAATTAGATCATTTGGACTATTTAACTGTTAAAACATTAAACACGCTAACAACCAATTTTTGGCTCTATATGTACATTGTTTACCTTTTGACCACAGCAAATTATGGACATAGTGTTTCAACTCCTACACACAGCTCAGATACATCAGCTGTGTACAGCCTGGCCATCAACATCTCCCTGTGAATAAGTGCCAGACGTTTCCCTTCTCAACCTACTATACGTCCTGTCATGAGAAGTCTAACCACTTAAATATGCTGTATAGGAAGTTTCAGCAATAAACGGTTCTCTGTTTCCAGGCATAGGGCACCTAGCTTATATTCCTGCATCCTTCTTCTCACTTCAGTTCTAAGTTCCTTTTACAGACACTTTTCATAGACAATGAGAGCACAGGAACAAAGGAAGCTGAAGTGCAGTAAGAGAAAAGCTAGTATGAAAAATTTAAGTACAGTAAATTGCTGGGACCAGTGGGTACCCATGTGAGAGTTCTGAAAGAACTAAAATTCAGAATACCAGCATCATGGGTGAACCATGCCTTTCAAAAATGCAGCTCCTTCTGCATATTGTGAAGTGACTAATGGATTGCTATCTATAAAAGAGAAGCCGAAGAAGGAAATCCAAATTAGAGGTTGGACAGTTTCTCCATAATTCCCTGGAAATCTAGAGCTTGATTTAAAGAAAAAAGAAAGGTTACTCTAGTTTTCTCTGTGTTCAGATTTGTTGCTTTTATTCAGCCAACAGACTTGAGAACAGAAAGAGTGGCATAACTACAAAATATGTATCAGTATGTACCTATTGTGAAACAGTATGTGGAATTAGTTTGCATATGCATCTTACCTCAGTTATTTTTGCTATTGTCAGGTTTATAATGACCATTTTACATCTACTCCTGACTGCTGCTTCTATGTCTGAGGCAATTTCCATGGTACAAATTTTCATTTGCACTCACCTCTGGAATCAAACCAAGAAGGTAATACTGAGCTATAAGACCTGTACATTTGGAGGTCTGTCCCAAGAAACAACCTCCTGTCCCTGAACATTGGGCAGTGGGAAAAAAACATGTATAATGATAAGTTACATGAACACAGATTTAAAAGTCAGTAGATGGGTGCAAAACATGTGTTGTGGGTGTCTGCTGACTCTAGAATGAGTTTAAGTATTCCATTACCTGGAGGTTGTAGAAGCTTTAACTAGAGTTGTACAACTTTTTAATAAATCTAGACACCTAAAATGTTTCTATGCCTGTAGGCTGTGTGAATATACCCTCTAGGTTCTCCATGTAATGTCTGAACAGAATTAAGCATCTAAGAAAAGTATCTGGCCACAGCTAGAAAAAAATGAAATGCAAATTTCTTAAATCAGGACAATGGAAAACATGGGGGAAAACGTGAAAAATTCAGGGCCAGGTATAATTTCCTTACATGAGCATGACCTTCAGAATGACATAAATACTTGGCAATTCCTATGAATACACAATAGTTTCCATTTTTTTTAAAATGCTGTAAATGCAAATGCAGTTTTATGAAGTCAGATTTCTTGAAATCTGAAATTTATAGTCTAAATTTGTGCATCTGTATTAGTTGGTAATTGCTTTCTTTTTATTTACCTATTAGAGGTTAAAAAATAATATTGTAGAATATATGACAAATCCACATTAATTAGACAAGCATAGTTTCTGAAATAAATTATTGCCTTTCTAACATGTCTGAATTCCTTGAAGATGTTTGGATATAAGTCACCTGCTGGACATAATTTATTTGAATTTTTGTAGTGATTTAGGAAAAAAAAAGCCTCATAAGACTATCAAAGACACAAAAGATAGGAACACAGAGATGCCATTAAGCCTTTTATTGCCACGATATTGGAAAATTAATTTTAGTTTCATGGAATTACATGGGAGGATTTATCTTTTTTTTTTTTTTCTTTTTTTTTTAGGCAAGTAATCAGAGACAAAATTATTTTAAAATATACTAACAAACAAACAAAGTTACATATTCTGAAAATCATGAGTTTAAACAGACATTAATTTTTAACAACTTTTCTTTCCCTTGCCTGAACCAGTGGTTTTCCCAATCCCATGACAAACACACATTCTCTTATGGCACTGGAAACAGAAAGTGAAATGGGGAGAAGATTCACTGACTGTTGATTTAGGTGTTTTTGTTAAGTGAAACCTACCTTTAGGCTAGAAGTGAGGAGAGGAGAAAGAAAAGGAAAAGGGAAAGAGGAAAGAGGAAAGGCAGAGGCGGGAAAGAGACCGTGAACCTCAGTGGAGAATGCCTTCCTAACTGATAGGAGGCTGAATTCAAAAGGAGCTGTCTGCCTTGTCAGAGACACAGTAGCTCACTTGTTCTGTTAGGGGCAGTGGTTACTTCTTGCTGGCTCTTCTTAACAATAAATTGGTTTGATCATTTGTATTGGATTTGCATGGCAAGGTTTTGGTAGCAGAGGGGCTACAAGGGTGGTTTCTGGGAGAAGATGCCAGAAGCTTCCCTCATGTCCAATAGAGCCAATGCCAGCCAGCTCCAAGAGGGACCCACTGCTGGCCAAGGCTGAGCCAATCAGCGATGGTGGTAGTGCCTCTGTGGTAACATATTTAAGAAGGGGAAAAAATGCTGCACAACAACAACCAGAACAGAGGAGTGAGAATATGTGAGAGAAACAACCAAATAGACACCAAGGTCAGAAGAAGGAGTGGGAGGAGGTGTTCCAGGCGCCAGAGCAGAGATTCCCCTGCAGCCCATGATGAAGACCATGGCGATGCAGATTGTCCCCCTACAGCTCATGGAGGTCCATGGTGGAGCAGGAGACATACATCTGCAGCCTGTGGAGGATCTCACACCAGAGCAGATGAATGAGCCAAAGGAGGCTGTGACGCTGTGGGAAATCCATGCTGGAGCAGGTTCCTGGCAGGAACTGCGCCCCATACAGGGAGAGAAGCCCATCTAGGAGCACGTTTTCTGGCAGGACTTGTGACCCTGTGGGAGACCCACGCTGTAGCAGTCTGTTCCTGAAGGACTGCAGCCCATGGAAAGGACTCATGCTGAAGCAGTTTGTGAAGAACTGCTGCCTCTGGGGAGGACTTACATTGGAGAAGTTCATGGAGGACTGTCTCCCGTGGGAGGGACCCCAATCTGGAGTAGGGGAAGAGAGTGAGGAGGAAGGAGCGGCAGATGTGATGGACTGACTGCAACCCCAATTCCCCCACCCCCCTGTGCTGCTCGTGAAGCTGAGCCCAGGAAAAAGGGAGGTGTGGGGGGAAGGTGTTGTAAGATCTGTTCTTATTTCTCACTATCCTACTCTTGATTTGATTGGTAATAAGTTAAACTAATTTCCCCCAGTTGAGTCTGTTTTGCCCATAATGGTAATTGCTGAGTGATCTCCCTGTCCGTATCTCGTCCCATGACCTTTTGTTATATTTTCTGTCCCCTGTCCTGCTGAGGAGGGGGAGTGATAGAGCGGCTTGGTGGACACCTGGCATTGAACCAAGATCAACTCACCACATCATTCATGTCAGCTTTTCTTGCGGATTATAGTCAGAGGATAGTGAACAGAAGAAAAGAATTCAGTCTGCAATTAAATGAAAGACTTTGTAAGTAACGACAAGTATAACTTGTTCTATACTTCTGCCTACTTAATGAAGACACATTGATAAACTCCTCCATCATAGGCTTCAGATTCTCCACCTTGAATACTGATCCTCAAAATCAATTAAAAAATGCATCCTTGTATCAAGGTGAGGGAATTTGGATCTGTATCTAGTTTCCTAATTAGCCACTGAATGATAGGGTTTTGAATTTCTCGGGTGAAGCACATGATTAAAAATAGCATGTGTTTGGGAGGGGTCATACAACTAATGTAATAAGACAGTTGCAGTTTGCCTATCCCCCTATCAGCCCAGGAAAGGTTAAAAAAAAAAAAATCAAACAAATYTGTTTACTGTGGCAAGGCCAGAAACCTTAGAGAAACACTTGTGGGCATCATWGTCAAAAAGGTCAGAACCTGAAGAGGCTCATACTTTTYTTTAAAAAATGAGTATTTTTGTCAATCTYATCAAAATGAGAATCTAGTTGGATGTGTTGGGGAATTTTTATGGTACYCCTTGAGGAGAATTAAACACACATTTGTGCTAAAATATTAAAAAAKAAATAAATRAATGAACAATGCATTGAACAGTCCCCCCACCATAACTGGTTCTACAAGGAGTCTGCAAAGATGTGTCATGAGCTGATTCGTTATATACACTTGCACCAACACCAACCCTGTGAGCTTTGGTACAGGCACCTCAGCTTGGCCTTGTGTCCATCCCCCAGCCCAGATCTGCTGCCCAAAGGCAGCCTGAGTGCTCCCGTTCCAGGATTGCTACTAGACTATGCTGTGTCTGTTTCTTATCTCATCACCAGGGGAAACTTCACTCCCTTACAGGGAGTCATTCTGTCTCTGGCATTCCTGCTGCCAGCAAGTTTAACCCCTTCTGCAGTTGAGCCTTCTTGCCCTCCATGYCASATCATTTGTCTGTCACAAATTACTACTACTGAGCAGTTAACAGTTGAATTTCCCCTTCAGAAATCTGGAGAAAGACTATGCAAACGGCTACTCAAGAAGCATAAGAAAAAACCTTTAAGAGAATAGCTATTCAGACATCAATTAAACTTATAACAACCTCAGAAGTGATACAGTTCTTTGTACTACAAGAATAAAACAATTTTTACCTATTATCTGAAGTAGTATCTTTTGAAGGTAGCACTTTAAAAAAACAGTGAGATTTGAAAAATTAAAAAAAAATATTTTTTTCTATATTTAAGTGTAGTTTATTGTAACTAACAGCTGCAAAACCAAGGGGGAAAATACTGTCATGAGCCTTGAAAAATAGTTAGGTTCTTCTTTTGCATTTGATGATTTTTGCAGTCATGCAAAGCAAAATAATATTAACAGTTAGTAAATAGCATGAAAACTGGTTGAGTTAGGGATTGCTCTGAAAGTAGAGATAAATGGAATGCTGAGAATAAAAGTATTTGCTTAAGTCTGTTTACAGTCTTTATCATATAAGATGCACTTGTTCAGTTAGCATAGATGGAGTCTAAGRTAGTGTAACTGAACTAACTCTTTTCATGTTGCCTATTTTTCATTAACAACTCAGTATCATTTATTATAAGTGATTTTTTTCTGAACTAACATGGAAAGATAATCACTAAATCTAACATTTCAGAAAAGAAGCTAGTCCCTTGAAATACTGTACATGAATTATGCTTATTTTACAGCCTAGGTACAAATCAGTATATTCCTCTATATTTCCCCAGACATACATTTAGTCATTCTTATTTCTGTTTAAAACATTCCATCCAGAGACCAGATTTTCAATACCCACTAAATTCTTCTAAGAATTTAGAATTCTTAATGCAATATCAGTTATATCAGCTTCTTCATTTAGGTTTGTAAATAGAAGTTTGGCTTCCTGAAAATTTAGCTTTTACTTTAATATATTTCAGAAAAAGCAAGAAAGAATAGTGTTCTACACCTTTGGGTTGCTGGTTTAAAAAAGATATATTTATGTCTGTCTTTGAAAAGCCTCATACTGTGGTGTTGGAAAAAGTACTGTGGACCTCTTGAAAACAAGCACATATCTGAGATTACTGTGGGTCAATAGCACCATTTGGTTCCCATCAAGATTAAGCTATAGATGTTTTAAATACTGGCACTTTTTCATCAATTATATTTTAATGGTCAGATACTGCTGATGCGTTTTGATTCTAGAGGGTGAAAAAGTCTATTTTGAAATACTAGCCATGTCATGTTGAAAAGCCTCCCCCAGGACCTTATGCATGTTCAGAAGTAGGGGACTTTATAAGAGATGTGTTGAATTAAGCCTGGTTAATTCAGATGAAAGAACCACTCTCTTGAACAGGATGAACACAATTTGTGCTACCAGATTTCTCTCATATACCCCAGCACTCCAAGGATTTAAAGAGGATGTTAAATTAAAGCAATGTCACAGCAGCAGGGAGAGGATTCCAGCAGAGATAGCATTAAAGTTAACTTTTTCTTACAGCAAAAGCTATTGCATAAGAGACTGAGGGGGCAGGGGGGGAYGTGGGTGAGGCTGTGTTTAGTTCCATGACATAAGCAATATCTCTAAAACATATGCAGGTGATAATAATGTTGCAGTAAGGAGTTATCATCAGGTAGTCCAAATTAAAATGAATCAATTTTACTTCTGCTACAATAAATGACATAATTTTTTACTGCTTGAAGTGGAATTTATATGATAGTATGTCATACTTACCCTTTAAAATTTTCAGAAGAAGCCCCCCTCTTTTCTTGGGGAACAAAATGAATTTGAAATACTTGCAGTATCATTGCTCTTGCTGAATTTCTGCAAGGACTATGASAGAAAGAGATTCAGGATCTATTGTCTTTCTGACAGGGTTTGGCAACTCAGGATAGTTTCTTTGAAATTCATAATGTTTAAGGAAAAAGAAAAATGGGCAGTTGATTCTGATCTCAGTAGGACCTGGCAGCTCCTTAGAATCTTTTGTTGTTATGAGAGGCAGTTCCTTCTAATTCTATGGACTTTTCCTAAACTATGAGACATGTTTACTCCACAGGGAGGCTTACATGCAAGTCCCCCGGTCAGGCTGGCATCTAAGAAATCTGCTGGAGCATATAGAGATCCTCTCCTTGTCCATATTTGAGTGTTTCTTTCAGGTGCAAAGTAGACTGTGATGGGGAATGGTGTGCACCCATATCTTGTTCTGGGATGAAATCATCATAGAGCCTCATCTGCTTGCACAGTTCCAGGAAATAATAAAAAGACAAATATTTTATGTTTACTTCAGACATATACGTTAAGTTTCAAACTTGGCTATCTCCAGAAATACCTTCCCCTTATGGAAAGAACCTACCTTAGTTCATAGCATCACAGAATCACAGAATCACAGAATCACAGAGTGTTTCAAGTTGGAAGGGACYTCTGGARGTCATCTGGTCCAACTCCCCCTGCTAGCAGGGGCACATACAGCTGGATGCCCTGGACCATGTCCAGATGGCTTCCCAAGGAGGGAGACTCCACAACCTCTCTGGGCATCCTGTGCCAGTGCTCAGACACCTTCACAGTGAAAAAGTGTTTCCTGATGTTCAGAGGGAACCTCTTATGTTTCAGTTTGTGGCCATTGCCTCTGGTCCTGACATTGGGCACCACTGGAAAGAACCTGGCTCTTTGCACCTTCCCTTCAGGTATTTATATACATTAAAAAGATCCCCCTGAGCCTTCTCTTCTCTAGGTTAAACAGTCCCAGCTCTCCCAGCCTTTCCTCATATATAAGGTGCTCCAGACCCTTAGTCATATTTGTGGCCCTTCACTGGACTYTCTCCATTATGTCCATGCCTCCCTTGTACTGAGGAGCCCAGAACTGGACACAGTACTCCAGGTGTGGCCTCAGAGGTACTGAACAGGGGTGAGGGATCATCTCCCTCAATCTGTTGGTAACACTCYTCCTAATGCAGCACAGGATAGCATTAGCCTTCTTTGTGGCAAAAGCACATTACTGGCTCATGTTCAACTTGCTATCCACCAGGACCCACCAAGACGTGAAATGTTCTCTTAATTTATCCTAAACTCAGAAATATATATCCATTTTTGCTTTATTTTTAGTGTTTGCAAGAGGATTGACAATTATGAGTACAATCCGAGTTTGAAGAAAACTATTTCTTGTTTGTACATAGATCTGAATTTATAACTAACTTATTTAATCTAAAAAAAAAAGTTTTATTACTAGGAATTAAGCAATAAATGGAGCTCCTGGAAGAAGTCAAGAGTGTTAAAATTAATGAGAAAAATCAAATTTTCCTGACAAGATAAGCTTTCATTAAACAATTGATATGTGTTGTCASTTCAAGGATTCAAACACATTAAATCTACCAAACAGGTAGTCATTGGAATACATTATTATAAAACCTGGATTTTCCAAAATGCACGGAATTTTAATAGGCTTCCTTTCTTTGAAAATTCTTTGTTGAAACTGATCTGTGAATCTCTGGCTKACCAATAAAACCTGGTTAAAATGTTATTATTGTGATTGCTCTTTAACAAAAATGTCTTTCCCAGAACTGACCAAGATTTTTCTTCCACTAGCACACATTATCTAATCAACTTTCTTTCTTTACAATTTTTTCATTACATTTTGCTTAAATTTTGGTAGTAAGATTTCTTGTCCAAACAACAGAATATGTATAATGGTTTTCAGAATAGGAGTTAAACAACTATTCTTGGTCTGGAAAGGGTTTYAATTAATTCAATTGAGAAGTATATTCTCCTTTTTAGGAACCTCTCTCACACTAAATGTTAGTCTCTTAGGGCGAGATTCATCTTATCTGACTGAGTGTAGATGCTGATGTCTCCTTCAGTCATCTTAAGTTCTGTTTATAGTGAATGGAGCAAATTATTCACTCCTCACATAAAAATATACATATCCAAAATAAGTTGTAAGTGCTTATTTACCTCCACTGATTACACAGAAACCATACAATGTGTGTGTAATTAGGTGTAAAGTTAGGTGAGATGGGCCCATCATTTGTAGGTCATTTGTTTTAGGAAAAAAAATCTATCTGACTGTAAAAACAAACTCTAGCAGTTCTTTATTGTGGTGAAGCAAAGAGAAAATATATTGGAGAAGAACTGACTGTGGGACTGAGACCCACACAGTTCTAGGGAAATTTGTGAATCTGTATAATGTACAGCACAACATTCTAATGATTGATTATTTTTCATAGAGGTTCCAGCCCAGCTCTTACTCTTATCTTTGTGTTGTTGTTGTTTTATGGGGGTTTTTTGTTTGGTTGGTTTTTTGTTTTGGGTGGGTTTTTTTAGATTTTCTATGTCTTATTTCTAAAAGAATCTTACAGACTTTGAAGAACAATATGTCAATCAGTAATGCTGTGCATCCTCGAAACAAGAATTTAGATAGCTAAACTGAAATTTTAAATTTTTGCATGTGTCAATTCAAAATTATGATTTCTAATGTTTCTATTCAGAATTGTCCTTACRCCAGGAGTGAATAAATTCTTTAAGAGCCAATAAACTTTATCTGACCTGTTTTATTTGCAAATATAGATGTAACCATGAGGACAGACTATCTTAAAGATTAACCACTTGTTAAAATATTTTAATATATTACATTATATAGAGAGATGTATACCATTACCTCAGAATATTAAAAGTGGTTTTATTAAGAGAGAAAACAAGCAGTGAGAATGTCTTGAGAAAATTAATGGAAATTGGCAACATTGTAACCTATGCACAGCTKCTGACATCACTAGGAATCTTCCATATTTCACTGAAGATATTTGTTTTCTGGAAGAAAAAGTATTTGACATAAAAAAAAAAAAAAAAGATCACATGTAAATCTTACAATGGTCTAAGATCTTACTGCTGCATCCACACAGAACTGGCACAATGTGCAGAGGACTTCAGTTGCTGCCATAGTAACTATGGATGGGAAAAATCAGAAAAAGACAGGAAGAAATCTTGAAAATCTGAACTCTTCTCTTAGAGCTCAGACTAATGATTAATTGCTGTGTGAAGTGAGTAAAAATGGATTAATAAATCTCCTTTTTAAATTCCCAACCCATTTATTTGTTACAAGAATAAACTTTCACTAAAAAAGACCATGCCACAAGGTAGCTGACAATTTGCAAACTTCACAACCTGTATRTTTGCATTACACTTGAATAATCTATGCATATAAACTCCCTAATTCAAGGGTCTGTGCATCAACATCGCCATGATTTTCTGCCAATAAATAAAACTAAAGACTTAATAAATAATTTTAAAGCAGCTTTAATCGCAGCATTAGGAAATTTACAAAAAAAATAAAAATCATGTATCTCAAAGTAACACAAATAGCAAAAAAACCTTAATGGGACTGACAATGTCTGACTAACATTTCAGGCAATTGATGAAATTCTTCAGAAGTAATATATGTGTGAATTATGCTTATTAGTGGAAAATGTTAAAAAGTTAGATCTACTGAGATAGGTTGATAACAGAAAATAAACTCAAAGCTTTTGGATTTTTTCATTTCTTTTTAACTTTATTTTTGAGCCTTCCTTAATTTTGTACATAGATTTTAGAAATAAAACAGTACTTCTCATTTTTTTAAATAAACTTTTTTTCCTAAACAATTACAATTTCTGCAATATAAACCTATTTTAAACCTTGGAGTTAYGAAGTGTTATAAAGGAATCTATAGCTTAAAAGTTTTGTGAAAGAATGATCCACACAGGAACCCTTCCTTTGCTTGCAATGTTTCTGATAAATTCAAAAGTGCACTGCTATTTGTTATATTAAGATAATACTGTATTTCACCAAACATAGTGCTAGAAGAGGTTTGAGTTATTATCAAAGCAAGTCTGTGTTTACTGCATAACACACTATTAATGCTTTAGTCTCATAYAATTCTTAGTATCTGAAACCTTTCTATACAAATAACATATTCATTCAGTCTTTACAAAATATGCATTCATTAGGAAGAAACATTTCGTACTCCCTTTCACAACAGGATGGAGTTTCTTCACTAAGAAATGTCTTTGATTTGTTGTTGAAGTTCTCAAATTAAAATGTGTAAGAATCACTCAAAACTCAAAATCATTCTCATTCCCCAGATTAGAACTATAATTTGGGTTATGCATGACTTCATTTTGCTATTTTCAAGACACTGTAAGAATGTTGCTATTTCTTTCTTTCATTTTGGAATTAGAGAAAGGTTTTATGATAACAAAGAGACATTAAAACTTCAGTGAATTTTTATAGCAATATCTCTGATATAGATATGAGTGTAGTATACTCCAGTGTTAAGACTTCTGCCTGTATGTGAAGATAAAGAATTTATCGCAGTTTAATGCTGTATAATAAAAAATCCTTATTATTTAATACTTTATGGTAGTTATAAATATGTTAAGTCCTTCAGTGGAAACATAGGAATACTTTAAAAATGGACTCGATGAACAATAGGAGATGAGAACGAAGGAAAAGATAAGAAGGACACACACTGTATAAATAAGATTAACTATTGTTTAGAGTGAATATTATGCACAATGGTGTGGAGGATTAAAAAGTCCATGCAGAGTAGAAATTCCACACGACACCTATGCTGAAAATGTAGATAAAGTTTAAATAATGATGAATTGGGATGAGGYTAGCCTCTTGCTCTGGAGGATATGTCACTCAGTCGATCATTCCCTAGGCCTACATACAATAATCCTGCAACCATGACAGCTACCACCAAAGCTGTTAAACCACTGAGCTTTTTGTATCATCTTTTCCTTACGGGGAAAGATTAAAAAAAAAGGACAGTGACCGATGCAAAATCGAAGGAGACACATAAAAAAATCAGACAGATAAAAGGACTAGATAAAGGAAAAAAGAAATCAAAAGGGTTAACAYGAATAAGGCAGGGGGGAAGTTCCCTGAGGGAGAGATAGTACAAGGTGATGGTGGTGGTGACTGTCATCTGTCCTTACCTAAGGTGCCTAAAACGTGTGAATGGTGAATGCGTCTCATGCAAGTGAGACTATATAGCAGTCGATATATACAAGTCTTGTGCTGGCAGGGGCAGGACAGGTCTCTCTCAGGGAGCCAGAGCAGCCTTCACTGGTTGGAACCAGTTGGAGCTGGTTGGAGCCGGTTGTAGCTGGTTCCCCCTCCCCGTGCTCATATGACTGTTGCTCCAACAGGGTGGGGGCAACAACAGCCCTTTGTGTCACAGGGTGRGGGGGCACCTGCCACYTCGCTTGTGGGGCCCCCAGAAGGAGCCAGTGGGGGAGGCAGGGGAGAAAACATAAAACCAAACCCAGGTGGACCCAAAGGCCAAGGAGGAAGAAACTCCCACCATGAACATCATGTTCCTCCCAGTGAAAAATGGGGCAGTGGCGACCCTGATACAAACCCCCTTCTTCCTGGGGAAGGCAGATGTAGAGTCCGGACAAGCATAGGAAGGGTGAGAGTAACTCCAGAGTGAAAGGATGGACATCAGATCTTTCTATAACAATAACAGTATTACAATGAGACTTGATGGTAATAACTCTATAGTTTGKACTATGAAAGTTTAGTACTGTTATAACCAGACTAATAATGACTGTATAGTGTACTTGGATTAGATTGTTAAGGTTTTTATTAAACTAACRGTAATTCTTACCTTTATGCATGTAATGTCTTCCTTTTTGCCCTTGACATAATTTTGAGTGTGACAGTGACTCTCACATATAGATTAGTGAAAAAATACAACAAATGAGAAGAAAGTTAAAGTACCTCTGGGTGTTACATCTGACAGTGCTCTTTACACAATGATAATGACTCCGTTTCCATCGTTAATTTCAGGCTTCATCAGCCAGAGATAACCTTCAAATTTTTGTCTTGGTATGGAAATATATATTTGTATATCTGTATGCATATGTGTGGCTGAATGCAGCAGAATAATTAATAGGTGGTTTGCTTGAGGTATCCATGTCTCTGTTTTCCCTTAAATGCTTCTGCAACAGTTAAAGGAATTCAAACATGGCTAGAAAAAAAAATATGTCTCYGAAAATGAAGGAAGAACATTTGAAAGACAGGAGGCTGCAAATGAGTCTAGAAGTATCGTCCTAGTCAACAGTTAAACATACATGCTAGAGATAAGGAATCTCTTCTATTCCACGGATTAGGTAGATTAGGCAAAAAAATGTACAGAAAGCTCAAGTGGGTATTTTCTTTTTTTTATTTTTTAATGAACTTATTAAAAAAACTAAGAACCAGGACTAGCTAAATAGACGAATTTACTATCTTCCATTTGCAGCAAGGAGATAATCTTTTGTTAACCATCTATAAAAATTTGATCTAAAGTTATATAATGGTTGGGGAAGGATTCAGCTTGCTCAAAATTCAAGGATAGGATTTAGTACAAGATTAAGGTCCKAAAATGTGGATATCTGTCTAACTGATAGATCCTGTCCTGGTTTTGGCTGGGATAGAGTTAATTTTCTTCCTAGTAGCTGGTATAGTGCTGTGGTTTGGACTTAGTACAAGAATAATGTTGATAACACACTGATGTTTTAGTTGTTGCCAAGTAATGTTTGCACTAGTCAAGGACTTTTCAGCTTCCCRTGCTCTGCCAGGTGTACAAGCAGCTGGGAGGGAGCATAGCCAGGACAGCTGACCCAACTGGCCAACGGGGTATTCCATACCATATGACATCATGCTCAGTATATAAACCAGGAGGTGTGGTCCAAAAAGCAGCGATCGCTGCTCAGGGACTGGCTGGGCGTCGGTCAGCGGGTGGTAAGCAATTGTATCGTGTATCACTTGCTTTGTAAATTCTATCATCATCATCATCATCATCATCATTATTATTATTATCATCATTTTGCTTCCTTTTCTGTTCTATTAAACTGTTTTTATCTCAACCTACAAAGTTTACTTTTTTTTTTTTCTATTCTCTCCCCCATTCTCTCCACCCAGTGGGGTGGGGGGAGTGAGCAAGTGGCTGTGTGGTGTTTGGCTGCCTGCCAGGTTAAACCACAGCAGATCCTAAGGACATTTCTGTTATGTTTCAAATATTTTTTTACCGGAGAATTTTTAGTCAACTTTTACCAACCCCCCTTCCCCCCCACCAAGGATGTTGTACTTATATTCACTTTAAACATTAGGTTCACAGAATCATGGGATGGTGMCCTGGTTCCGGCTGGGACAGAGTTAACTCTCTTCCCTGTAGCTGGAGGGGGTGCTGTGTTTTGGGTTTGGCAATGAAAGGAATGTTGATGGCCCATTGATGCTTTGGTTGTTGCCGGGTGCACGACAGCCTCCCCCGCCCTTCAAGGTGCAGGGGGACCTGGGGGGGAGCATAGCCGGGGTGGTTGACCCAGCTGGCCAATGGGGTATTCTATACCATGTGACATCATGCCCAGCTTAAAAACCGGGGGCGGTTCCCTTTGGGGGTAGCGCACGGTTCGGGCGGTGGGTTCGGAACACRTAGGGGTGAGCAGTTGCATTGTGTATCGCCTGTTTTGTATATTCTGTTATTGTTTTTATCATTGTTATTATCACTGTTCTACTTTGTTTTATTTCCATTATTAAACTGTTTTTATCTCAACCCGCGGGTTTTCCTCCGTGTGCCCTCCCGATCCTCTCCCCCATCCTACYGGAGTGGGGGGGTGAGCGAGCGGCTGCGTGGTGTTTAGTTGCTGGCTGGGGCTAAACCACGACAGATGGTTGCGGTTGGAAGGGACCTCTGGAGATCAGCTAGTGCAACCCCCCTGCTCAAGCAGGGTCACCTACAGAAGGTTGCTCAGGATTGTGTCCAGTTGGTATTGAGTACCTCCAAGGACTGAGACTCCACTGCCTCTCTGGGCAACCTGTTCTTGTGTTTGACCACCCTCACAATAAGAAAATTTTTCTTGTGTTGAGGTGGAATTTCATGTGTTTTGATTTGTGCCCATTGCCTCTTGTCACAGCACATGACTGAGAAGAGTCTGGCTCCTTCATCCTTTTTCCCTCCTATCAGGCATTTTTACTCATTGCTAAGATCACCCTGAGCCTTCTCTTCTCCAGGCTGAAGAGAGAGTCTTTACAGATGAAGCCAAAAAGAGTCACAGATGAAGAGTCCAGGAGGAAGCCAGTAAAGAAAGAGAGGCGCTGTCTTCATTTGAACTGGTAATCAGTTTATACTTTGATACACATGAATGAAAGATTTCAGCTCTCCAGAAAGCTTCTGCTCGCTGTAAATATAGATCTCATGATCTCTTTTACTGATAAGGGTTTGGAGAGTTTTTCTTAAGGAAAGGCAGCTGCACTTTCATGGCTGTAGAAAAAGATCAAATGTGTATTTTTAAATGGACTTAAATTAACATATACCAACATTGCYTTTTTCCAAAATATCTGAATTGTAGAATGGCTTTTTTTTAATTAAAGAACTTTTGTGTATTTAATTTATTAATCCTTGGAATATGATTATTATCTGAATATTACAGGTACAGATTTTATCCATTTCTTTACAAGCAGAGGCTTACTGAAGTCAAGTAAGACTACTAGTTAATGAAGTACTTCTCATTGTGAATAAAGACAGTAGAGTTATGTCCTTAATGATTTGAAAAAGCTTGAAGACTCATAATTAATTATAAAGGTCAGTACCATTTTCATACAAGGTTCACTTACTACATTATTTATGGACTCCGAACTGATTGATGGGCTATATCAGACAATTATATACCACGCTTTCATAAACTGATCAAAATCGGAGCTAAAAAAAGTTGATCTTTTTGCCCCATATCCTTACAGAAAAGGCTGTTACAGAGTTTCACTGATCTGATGGATAGAAAATTTATTCTAAATTTATTCATTTATCAGCTTATAGATGTTACTTCTTGGTGCCCATCCTCTTCTTTATCCCTAGTCTTACTCTGCTGTTTAGACTGCCTGTGGAGAACTTCTCAGTGCATAGTTTCTTACAGAGCATTTTCCTTGCAAAATAAATATTCTTTCAGTCTGCACAAATTCAATTTAAATTCATTTTTTCTTGAACACCAGATTCAAGAACTGAACATGATATTCCATTTGAAGTTCCATCAGTGGCATTAACACTTCTCTAAATCTATTATAATGTATCTTCTGATGTATTTCAGCACTGCTTTTGCTTTTCATACCAGGAACTGTATTATACTCTCGATTCTGTGCCTAAGATCAACTATACTGCTAGATCTTCCTTCTCAAATGATAGCCATTTTGCAGAAATCATCATTATTTGATCTTAAATGCCATGACATCTTACTTTATTTTACTAAGTTTCTACCAATCAATTCAAAATATGAGGTTTTCCATGGGTAAAAGCCCAGTCTTTTCCTGTTGTGACAGTACTTCCAGAGTTTATCTTACTGCCAGGCTACATGATTCACTCTTCTGTTCATTGGTCTTTACAAATATTTTATGAACTCCACATTTTTTGTATGTATTAACTATTTATGTTAGCAGACTTAAGTCTTTTACATCATAGGTTTCTTGCTGACAGGCTGCTGTAAATGCAGATATCTTTAACAGAGCTAACTGGCATGCACATGAAAGCTCAATCTATTCCCCTCTGAGGACCAAAGAGCCTACTGAATTCACTAAGTCTGAGAATAAGCTCTTATTTAGTTTTGTCCCTAAGGTTTCTTCAGCCTTTTAGACAGGCTTACTGTTTGTTTCTTCACTGTCTTGCTAGTATCTTTCTGGAAGCATAATATATCAATCAGAATGCATAATTCCAATGCAATTCCAGTTCAACAACAGATCTGCAGACATGTATAGTCCATATCAGAATCTTTTTGTCGTTCTTTCAAATTAATCTTATATTTGGTTTTTTTTCTGTTCCACAAGTATTTCATATCTGATACAATATCTTGTCTTTGTTGTATTCCTAGACTAAAACTATTCAGATAGTTTTTTAATATGTTGATCCAAGATCCAGCACAGTACATTATCCCTTGATGAACTTCAGAAGGTAGTGTCTATGGTATTAATTTAAAGAGGATCAGTATCCCAAAATGAAGCCTACCCAAGAGCAGTGTTCATATAAGTGATGTGTGGACTACATCTGTACCTCTCTAACTGACAAAAAATAATTTTATGTATGCTGTAGCACAGAGGAGAAATAGATTAATTCTGTTATTTAACTCTTGCCAACTTCACAATTTTGTAAATGAGGCCTGAACTGTATCTACCTAGTTCTGACTGACTAGATCATTCAGATATGCAAGGGAAAGAAAAAAAGGAGCATAGATTTGCTGTTAAATTTCTATCCTTGTAACACATTTGAGGTGGRAGCTAGGAGGTGATAGTAACTCAAGTAACAAATCCTATTTATAGTTAGATATGGGGAAAGGCAAAGAGATTGGCCTAGGTAAATAGCAAGTCTTTTGTTAGCTTATACTAACATTCTAAAAGTTACAAAACAACAATGAAACACTGATCCCTTGAGGAGGAGCTCTCTACGTGGATCTATGACTCCAAGTAGATATTTGAAGCCAAGGTGGAACAGCTATGAATAGGGACCAGGCTGCCAGCCAGGACATGTCAACCAGAGTGAGTGTTGTCCTGTTCTGTTGAGATCCTTCTGAAGAGCAGCCCTGTCCTCAAATGTATCAACCACTCACCCCAATTTGATGTCATTCATGAACTTACTGAGGGTGCCTTCTGTCCCATTGTCCAGGTTGATAATAAAGAGTTAAACAGTACTAGCCCCAGTAATGATCCCTGAGGGATTGTAATCAGCTGCTAGTAACCAGCCACCAGTCAGACTTTGTACCATTGATCGCAACTCTTTGACCTTGATGGGTCCAGTCAGTTTTCCTCCCATCCTACTGAACACTTATCCAYTCTGTCTCTCGACAATTTGGCTATAAAGATACTACAGGAAACACTTTCAAAGGCCTTGCTTGCAGTCATCCACTGCTCTCCCCTCATCCACAAGGTAGGTCATCTCATCATAGAAGTCAATCAAGTTGTTCAATTAAGATTTACGCATGGTAAATTTCTCCTGGGTACTCCCAATCACTTTGTTGTTCCTCATGTGCTTTGAAATGGCTTCCAGGAGGTTTTGCTTTGCAATTTAGACTGTATTGATAAATATCTCAAAACAATTCCTGTGCTGGTACTAGATGTATCTAAATATATAAATCTGAAAAAAGTAGCCAAAGCTACTCAAAGCTAAAGGTTTAGCCCCCTATTTTCTTGAAAGAGATTGAAAAGAGAGAAAGAATAGCACAGCTAGTCTGAAGTGATGCTAGTGAGCTCGGAGTATGTCTTCCTTCTCTACACAAATTAGTGCAAGTGTTGCTTGTGATTTATTATTATTATTATTATTATTATTATTAACAGAAGTAATAAGAGATAAGACTGCTGCTAAACTTGGTACTGTTTAAGAGATAGCTAAGCAAACTATCTGATGCAGCTTACACATTACCCCCAACAAAACTCAACTGTAGGCATTTCATAAGTAAAGGGAAACAATGGAGTAATCAAAAGCTTATGTAAAATGATGCTAACTCCTGAAAGTCAATAACTGTTTTCAAACAGAAGGGAGAATTGTAAGGAACCAAACTGTGAGAAACTGGATTGCAGGACATTTGTCTCAAAGATTCCTTATCTGGGTGGAGAATGTGATAAGGGCAACTACAAGGTCACAGAGACCTCCGGTTTGTGAGGGGCTTTCTGCTGAGTCATCCATATGCAGGAATTCGGAGACKACGGGCAAGTACATGCCGTCGCCATGGAAACTGCAGCCCCTGAATGGGAATAAAAGGGGCTGCCAAGATAAGCCTGGTGCGGTGCTACCACTCACCGCCGAAGACACCGAGAAGCCCTCCCACGTGCGGTGTCGCCCACCAGCGAAGACACCAAGAAGCCCTCCAGTCTGCACTAACGCCCACCACCGAAGACACCGAGAAGCCCTCCCGTGTGCGATTGTCCACTGCCAAAGACGCCGAGACTTGGGCCCCCGGAATGCCGCGGATTCATGGTGGTGACCATTCTTGCAACATTATCCTGAATGCTTGCTTGATTTCTGTTTTTTTATTCTATTCTATCCTATCACTACTACCTCATTTTCATTTTTTACTTTTAATAATAAAAGCTGTTCTGGGCATATGGCATTTGACCTCGTTTGTGTCTTAATCTCRCTCTGGGGATCACATCGAAACCTCCCCCGACATTGGATCGGGACAAGAATGGATGTAAAAGTTAAGGATTTCTCATTGGGAATGTTTTGCTGATAAACAGAAACAACTCCAATTTCTGATGACTGAAATTATGATCAGTCTGAAATAGAAAACTTTGTGTAACTCCCCTCTAGTTAGTTCTCACAGGATCTGGAACCTGGCTCCCASAGTTTTGCAGATCTCCCCCCTGCCTCCTCCATTAATGTTATAATGGATTTTTTTGTGCTACGTGTTGGGCATCAAAAAAACCCTCTTTTTCAGGTATATTTTTCTACATTCATTAAGACCTTTGATTCAATCTTTATCATGCCATCACCATGCATCTGTACAATAACATTGATCGGAAGTTCAGAGTAGTATAGATTAAAGCTGGCTATATTTTGAGCAGAATAATAACCTAGGTAAAGGAATTTTTGCCCAGATTTCTTCAGATTTCATACTGAGATGAGAAAATATGTTATCATACTGTATTTTCTTCAGTATACACAATGAATTTTGATTTTTATTTCCCAAATTTTATTCATTTGAATCTTGGATTTGCTGAACTTCAAGATTTGTCACAATGCCAGCCTTTTCTTGAAGTCAGGAAGTGGAAGAGGAAGCTGAGTTGTGCCAGGACCATTTCATGTTATCAAAGTTTTTATTTAAGTCTCTTAACTGTAGGTTTTCAGCTGTCTTTCAGTAGATTGTTAAGTGATGTCTCATATGAATTACATGACTTTTATTTTGTATTACTGAGAAGACAAAGGAGCATGCCGCAATTGTTTATGAGATGCTTATTATCATGTGTTTTCACAAATAGATTAGATAAACCTAACAGCACTTGGAATGGAACAGGTAAGTGCTTAGTTGCTATGGAAGTTCATTCCATAGTTCTCAACCATTCCCTCACCAATAAATATCAATGTGGCTGGGATTTGAATCTTCGTTTAACAAACAGAAGATAGAATTAATCCATTACCATGCATGCCTAGCCACCTTAATTTAGAAGGTTTGAAATAACTGAGTAATGGGGGGTTTTATTATCTTTTATAAGAGTTTCATAACACTTCCATGATTCAGTGACATCACTGAAACATTACTTTGTTAAATTTTAAAATTTAAGCTATGTTTTGACATTTAGGAGATGCTTAGGGCTATGAATAACTTGCTACACTAAATAGCAATTATGCTGTGCTATGCTGTGCTATGCTTTGCTGTGTGTGTATAAAACAGCTATTTCGCTTAGTTTCTTTTGTGCTAACTGCAGTTCTGAAGCTTTATTTCCTTCATTCTACACCTGGAGGCGCTAGAAGAGTTAAACCCCACTGATCATGACTTAGYCTAAGATTGGTTTACTTGTGAGTATATCAGTTACTATAATTGATCTTCTATTTRAGGGTGTTGAAATTTCTGCCATTTTAGGGGGCTATTGATTACATTGKTTTTTATGACCTTAATGAAAATCAAAGTTCTCCAGTACTTTTTGTGCAATTGTGATACAGATGTTAGTCAAGCATTTGAATATGTGATTAGTCAGTCTTTATAACTTATGTATAATCAGGAGCTACATATCTGGAATTTGAGAAGAAGGTAGTATTGTTACAGGATAAATTAAAGTTTTTATTTTTTATTCTTCAAGAAAAAACTGTTCTACAGATGTTATTGTCAGCAGGATAACCAAAGACCAAAATTCACAGTTCAATTTCTCTCAAAAACAAAATTAGCCATCTTTGCAAGACACATTTGAGCTTTTGATCCTATGAAGAGTACTCTGTAATGACACAAAATTACTTTTCTGATTATTGCTCAGTAGTTATATGAAAAGTTGTCCAGCGGTGAACAATTATAAGGCAAGGCAAGGCAATGCAAAAGTTTTGTTGTTTTTTTTTTTTAATTAATCTGTATGTGAAATGTCAAAACCACAGTACTACATGCACTTCAGACTGAAGGACTGACTGAAGATCTCTCTTCTGCATGGGTTTATGGAAGCAATCATGAAACATGAAGGTATTTAGCACTCTAAATCCAATTAAACATTACTGAATAAATATAGACATTTTCCATGGCTGAGAACTGGATTCTCAGCCATGTCACCTGAGCAGAAGATCAATTTTAGACTATGAATCCATTTCCTCAGATATGTTTCACTACAATCTTGAGATACATTTCTGAACTTACACAGAAGATGATGATTCAGGGTCTATTGCAGTCCTTTGGCTTGAGGCAATKTGGATTGAGGCAATATCCTGTCTCTTGTGTGCTCCAGTCCAGSAGCGTCGCTATCCATTATCTACTCTGCAGGAAATTTAGGCTCCTKGTTTGATTTTGTCACTGGCCTGGGTACCAAACTGTAAAAGTGTACTTAGACTTATACTGCCTTGTTTGAATATTTATTTTGTTCAACTTCTGCAACTAGGAACTTCCTTAAAACTACATTTCAATATTTTCCTTCTTGCCTATTCTTTTTCCAAATCCCTGAACCTTGCCTCTTGCCTTCACAGTGGTTCTGCATTAAGCTCCTATGTAAGATGCTGTGTAGCCTACTGGTTTATGAATTAGGAAGCTGTTGATTAAAACTGGGGACAAGAGTTTAACTCGCAACCTACAGTTCCCTGTCCTTTTTATATAAAGTATATACGGTGCTAGGAATCCTTCATGCTTTTTACTGAGGTCAGTGAAGCACAAACAACATATGGCTGCACAGACTACCCAATGTTTATGAGTTTTCATGGGACATAAGTTCTAGGATATCTGTTTCCTGGAGCCTCAACAATTATGTCTATACCAGCATATGTAGAATTATTTTTCAATTCGTAAATTTTGATGAATGCTAAATGGCCTGGCTGAGTACCAGTTTCAAACAGAATAGGGAATAAAGTGCACACCCATGTATGTGTGGAGAACTGAACATCTGCCAGTCTAGATTATAAGAAATCACAATCCATTCAGAAAGTAAGTGCATTTACATCTAAAGAGAGTTAGACATGAGATATGMAGGCAGCTCAGTAAATACAGGGGATCTACAAATTATGTTCAGTAGCATAGCTGAAGATGTCTAGGCATGTTTTTGCCTGAAAACTTTGGTAACTTGATCAATTCAGTTCTTACCTAGGACAGTCAARTAAGGGTTTTCTCCATTTAATAACTAATTTTTGCATAAATAACATTTTAGTTCTCACAGGATCTGGAACCTGGCTCCCAGAGTTTTGCAGATCTCCCCCCCCTCCATTAATGTTATAATGGATTTTTTTGTGCTATGTGTTAGGCATCAACAAGATACTTGACCCAAAAGACACAAAAGTCTCCTGGATTTAACTATTTAATGTTGTGTGTGCCTGGCTTTCATTTGAAAACCACAAAATTTTTTTCCAACTAAACTTATGAATAAGGAAAATGAATTATTTCCTTATATTAGCAAACAAAAGAGTTTAGGCAAAGTCTTCTATTACCTCTACCAAAATGCTGAGGTTTTGCAGAATTTTACTACCCATTCAAATATTAAAGTCCTTACAATAAAAAGAAATAGAAACTATCAGAATGAGATAAAGTATATATCTATATCAATTTTATTTGATATAACAACTGAAACTAACAATCTTGAACCATCCCATCTCAGTAAACAAACCAGTTGACTAAACATACCAGTGCTAGATTAGAATTTTACAAATTATGTTTCTTATGCTTTTGTGAGAGTTATAGAAATGTAAAGGAGAGAGTTTAAAGAGACCGTAGACACACTTGGGAAATGTYTGCAGGGAAAGCTATCCTAAGGAGAAAGGCTGCTTTATGCTTCAATGAAGTCTACCCTCCATTATACAGGAACATTTCCTATCCTCTGGGGTCMTGTGTTGAGAATATTCTGGTGAAATTCAAAAAACAAGTCCTGGTTTTGCATACAGCTGAGGTGATAGAAAATATCATATACATTCCTGTAGCATCTGGTTTTATTCTTTAATTATTCCAAGAACACAATTCATGAATTAACTTGCTTGATGAAACTGGAGAAAAGTCTATTCAAATCAAAAGAAAACTGTGTCCAAAAAAAGTCTAATTATTGGTTGAGAACTGTATAACTATTTCCTGGGGATTTTTGATATATATGTATATGTATATGTGTATATATATTTATGTATATGAGTGTGTATACATGTATATTATACGTATATAATATACATATATATTATACATATGTACACATACATAATAGAAGCATGTGCATATCTGTATATATGTATATATAATATACATAAACACACGCATTTGTATATGCACACATATATGTGTATATATGTATAAAATAAGCATATATGTGTRTATATATATAATATACATATGCATATATTATACRTATACACACACATATTTTGTATATACACATATATATGTATGATACGTATATAAAATGACAAAAGAATYCACTTAAGTCCCCCAAAATGCAAAGGATTGTGAGATAATTTCCGTATTATCTAATCTTTCATCTTCATACATGGAGTGGCACTGATTTAATTCTGTGGAATTAGCCCCTGCAGGAGCAGAGTCATCTTACCTAATTTTAGCTGCCTTAAAATGCAAATATCTAGTGTCAGCTACTTGCTTAGGCTCCYTCTATAAGAGGTGAAGAATCATTTACATAGCTTATTTCATTCTGTTTATCCTGACTATCTACCTTAGAATGGGATGACGTCTTCCCTAAAAGAACCTAAGAGCCTAGGTTAGAAAATCTGTAACTCTAAAGTGAAAAAAACCCAAAACCATATTGAAATAAAACTTAGCCTTACTTCTATTTAGCTGACTTTTTACTCAGATTCGGATACATTTGCCAACAGCGTACCACCATGGCATTGCTCCAAAGTATAAYAACATGATAAATAACATCTTTGGGTATAAAAAACAAGTGACCTTACTTTACAAGTTAAAATAACTTTTAGGGAGGAGATTGCTTGAATTACGATTAATCTGATCGGTTTCAAATAACAGGTTCAACAGATTTTCATGCTAAAAGTACTTACTTTTTCTATTTACTAAGTGCAGAGGKCAACTGTCTTATACAAGGTGTATGTATAAAAGTACAGGTAGCCAGATGAATTCTGCTACCCCAGTGTGTGCCATTTGTTAATCATGTACTATAATTGGATGAAATAAATAATGAAAAAAATGTTAAACGTATGTCTTTGCCTTGCTTCATAATTCAGTGTGTCACTAGATCATGAATAAAAATTTGGATGGCTGAAAGGAATGTGTTAGAAACATAACATASTCAGTATGCTTAAAGCATTTCTTTCCCAACACATACATATAAGTTATTCARCAATTCTGAGAAGACCAGATCAAAGCTTGCTTAATTTTAGAGGGAATTACAAAGGTAGAAATGGTATTTGTTATATAACTAYAGAGGCAGTTCTAAATACCCATATGTTATTAAAGACAACTATTACTTAGCTTTTGTGAGCTGCTGATAACAGTATTATTTTTAAATCACAATTAACATTAGATACTTAAGATGTCAGCTCACAAATACTATTTTTGCTTTTATACCATAGTTTTCAGGCAAACAATCATTATTGACTGATGGCAGTGCTCCRACACTATGAAAAGAACTGCTAAATAATCTATTTACTACCCAATGAATTTAACAGTTTTAGATTGCTCATTTAGATTGATAATAGCTGTTGCTACTAAAAATAGCAGATTTAAGTTCACTGCTCACACAAACTAGAAGACTCAGAATATTTACCTTTACAGATTATCTTTGTTCCTATATCCTGAAATTACTTCACAATATAAGGTCTTGGTGTTATGAAGAGCTGGGAGGTGTTTTTAGTTTCTAATCTCTTGCAGTAACAGGACATGTTATCTCATTTTCACATGGAGATCTTATCTTCATAGGATTCATATTTGTATGTAAAATGGTACATTATGCCTTTGTTAAAGTCCAAAGATCCACTTGTGGGATGCCTGATTGTTGGAATCAAAGACATAGGGCAAAGTTCAGCAAAGTTTCTAAGAATGTGCATAACCAATGTGCAAGAATAATAATGTATTATGCATTAAAATCTCAAATTTGCTGAAAATCCTTGCCATTTTTGCTGTAATGTGCCTGCTTTGTACTTATCTTCAATCTTAAAATTTTCAGAAGGCCCAGCCTCTCACATCTGGCATTGACTTCTCAGATTCATTCAAGTCCTAGTTAGATACAAAACTAGACTAGACTGTAGGAGAAGCACTGTAGCTCAATGCACACTAAGGTTTTGCAAAATGTCTGCCCACTGCTTTCATTCCATAACCCATCATTACTTCTCTAGTCTCTACCATTTTTAAATGAAGCCTAAGTACAGGGTCAAACATTCGTAGAGCAACTAAGACTTTTACTTAARCATTATTTAAATAATGCTGAAGGAAAAATTATGAACTGCACAATGAGAGGAATAGCATCATAGAAATGTTACTTATTAAAACAGTTATCAAAAACACAGTAACATGGTGGTAAAGTAGACCAAAATGGATTATATTTGTTTTTCTTTAGAAAATGGAGACGTATGAGAAAGAATTCTATTTATAAACAGTGGAATAGCATTATTTTTCTTATTATTGTTGGTTATTCCTCACAGAAAAATKAAATTACAGAAAGCACAGTCAGTTTACAGGGCTATTGTCGTGGTTTAAGCCCAGCCGGCAACTAAGCACCACACAGCCRCTCGCTCACTCTCCCCCAGGTGGGAYGGGGGAGAGAATCGGAAGGGTAAAAGTGAGAAAACGCGTGGGTTGAGATAAAGACAGTTTAATAGGGAAAGCAAAAGCCRTGCACGCAAGCAAAGCAAAACAAGGAATTCCTTCACTACTTCCCATGGGCAGGCAGGTGTTSAGCCATCTCCAGGAAAGCAGGGCTCCAYCATGCGTAACGGTTACTTGGGAAGACAAGCRCCATCACTCCAARTGTCCCCCTCTTCCTTCTTCTTCCCCCAGCCTTATATGSTGAGCATGAYRTCAYATGGTATGGAATACCCCATTGGCCAGCTGGCCTAGCTGTCCTGGCTATGCTYCCTCCCAGCTTCTTGTGCACCTCACAGAGCATGTGAGCTGAAAAGTCCTTGGGASKTAGACTACCTAGCAACAACTAAAAACATTAGTGTGTTATCAACATTCTTCTTATACTAAATCCAAAACATAGCACTATACCAACTACTAGAAAGAAAATTAATTCTATCCCAGCCAAAACCAGGACAGCTATATACAAAGAGACTGTTTCTTTTAACAGGGTTGTAAGCAGTAAAATGTAAGACAATATCTATAGTGATGGTGCCTTTTGCTTGATTGTAGTGGACAGAACAGGAGAAAGTAAGTGTAGCAAAACAATACTTTGCCCTTTTTACATAAATTATAGTACCTTGGAGAGGGGGAGGGAATAAAAAATAAAAAYAATAAYAATAAAAAAAACCCCACAACCCAAACCTAAGCACATAATTCATAGGGGAAGACTCACTCAGTAAAGACATACTCAGTTTGTTTGTTTTTTTCCCACACATTCCATAGTTCACAACAGGATTTTTGTTTGAAAAGCCTTCTCAAATCCCAACTGCAACAAGTCCTATTCTATAATTATTTGCAAGTAACTTACTCTAAAGTCTGAGTTGAATAGGAATTAGAGACGGACTGTTAGTTATACATAGATCTCATAATGCTCGCTCATTACCTTTCTRTTACTTTCCCTCTCCCTTTAGTTGGGACAATCTTAGTTTCTTTGGTCTTTTGTATGGCTTTCATCACCCTCTTATGATCTGTCTTAAAATCCATCATAATATCACTGTACAGCTCTACTGTGTGGCCTTTATGAACCCTTTGACTACATCTCTATGGAGGGGGGGGGAATACCACAAAAAAAACAAGAGAAAAACAAGCTGACAATAGCTTGGTGTTCTCACAGTTCTTATCTATAGACCTAAAACTCCCATGTCTTCCTTTCATGTAGGAAGTCACGTTTTCATTTAAGGAAAAGCCTTTGTCCTCATGAGATTGTGCTCTAAAATCTTGATTTATTTGGATAAAAGTCACAAAGAAACACATGTTGCCCAGTTTACCAAATTACGCAGGAAAGTCAAGGCAAGTTAGAGACTGAGAATGTTGGCTTATTATGCTGTAGACTGACGTCCCACACTGGGTTTCAGTTCAAACTACTAACATATATTACCACATTCACTGCCTTTTCAGTCCTGGACTATCAAAACTAACATATCACAATTAAAAATCCAGTCACAATGGAAAATACAGTCTGAGGGAGGAAGACCTATCTTTGTGATATATACAGGAAATATGTCTCAGTAAAATTACTTCTTTAATGAGCTAAGAACTTCTCCTTAAACTCAGTGCACAATTTTTACCTGATTTCTTACTCCTATKACTTCCAGAATAATCTAAAAAACTTTTACCTAAATCGGTTATTAGCATTGACTATAACAACGTAAGAAAGCAATGCCTTTTTTCTTTTTAACCATTTTCCCAAAATTCTGGGTTTAGCTACTTACTCTATTTAAAGATGTATTAAATCCATATGGATATTATTTTCTTTTATGTGAAAATTCATATCCTATAGACATTTACCTTTCCTATGGATTACTTTCTATGAATTCTTCCTATAGTTTAGAAGAAATGTCCACTATCATTTTTTCAACTCTGTATGTAATTGGAATAGTCAATTGATCAAGTGCAACCAAGATAAATCTTGTCAGAATGAGAAAGGACCAAAAATATTACTTAGGATCAGCAGCAGAGACCATCTTTGGCAGTTATTATCTTGTATTCCTGCTTCCATGAATGTCAGAAGAGTAATCCTAGTAGCCTGGGAAAAAAAAAAGAAGTATCAGATGTGATCAAATAGGAAAGTTTGTAGGATCCAGAATAGCAGCATCCCTTGATGTAACTCAGGAGCAAGCTTGCACAGCAAGGCAGAGGATAAATGCTCAGCACTGACTGCCACTTTATACTGTAAATGGGGAGTAAACTCTTCAGCCTCTGTCATTGTCAAATTATACTCTTCTACTTACCTGAAAGCTGTTTATATTTCTGGAAAGTTAAGTTAGCAGCAACTAAACTAGGTTTTCCTTTTCACAAATAAACCCAAAACATATTGATATAGGGCAGTGAATGAGTTGAGTATAATTATCTGTAAAAGTTTTCAGAAATAAGGCTCAGTGTGAAAATACTTTCTGATGGACATGATTTTTTTGTGTATTGATACATGACTGCTGCTAAAAATCAGTTTAATATTATATTAATGTTGGATTTAATGATTTCAAGCATTACAGCTATGTATTATTATTTAGACTATCCAGAGTCAGCTGGTGATATAATTAGTATTATTGTGAGATTTACTTTATATTCTCATGTCCAGGAAAGAGTAAATACCTCAAAGAAATAGAGACAGGCTATTTTGTGACCTCTGTTTAAGGGGGCATCATAAAATTCCAAGAACAGTTGACAGATTTTATTCATACGCCTCTGATAACAAAGTCTCTTGCCAAAAGCTAAAAGCTTTGGCTATTTAACTAGAAGTCCACCCATTCCAGCTGGAGAAATGGCTCTCTCTGTTTGGACAGTTGTTCAATATCCATAGGAGTATCCATTATGCATGGACAGATCAGCCCTATTGAACATGCTGTAGATATCCATAATAAGTCTGACACGCTTACAGTGTACTGTAATTTGTTCATATTCATTTGCCATCTGTGTTGCTCATGTAGTTATTCTGTGTGCCCAAACTGAATTGGACTCAATGAATATGTCTACATTAGCAAGTAATGCAGATAAATAGGACTGGGCTTGCACAGTGAAACAGCTGGTACTAAGAATGTGATGGTCATACAACAAGCATTTCAAAGCAACTTTACTTTGAACTGAACATCCATTAGCTGTTCAGGCATGAGGCAAACACCTGGAGTGTGTCTTCTCGGTAAGTTTCATCCAAAGTGGGTGCTGAGGACAACATACAGATCTGCTCCAAAACTCACTTCTAAACCAAACTGAAATGACTGTGTAGATGCGCCTACTCCCCTTGGCCTGAAAAAGACCATTGGAATGYAGCAAGTAATACCTGAAGATTAAGGAGAAAAGAATTCATGTTTGTTTTGTTGTTTCCTTCTGATTTTGACTTTTATGRAAATGTATCAGTTAACTAAATCTTCCATTGGCAGTAAACCTGGATTATAGATTAACYCTGTAATAGAGGCAGGCACTGGAGCTGAGTTTCTATAGTACAACCTTCTAAGGGGAAGGAACAACTGCATAAATGTATCTGTACTGCTTCACCAACCAGATCAGGCATCAGCTTTTAAAAAAGCTGATTATTTGAAAAAAAGATTATTTGAAACAGCATGTTTCACATCCAAATAATGATGAATAGTACATTCTGTGAATAGTCTTTTTTTGTAAGCAAACTGTAAAACACCAACAAAAACTTTCTCTCATTACAAGCACAAACTTGATAATACAGAAAAATGTGGTTTAGTGGTCTATTCCAGCCTCTGCACAGACAAAATAAACAGCTTAATTACTGAAATGAAGCTGAATATGAAGTATACTATAAAAATTGTATTTGCTTTTCAAAAGGAGCTCTCACTTTTAGCATCTATGAAAGATAGGTTAACCCTTTGAATTCCACCTACTGCTGGTTGCCCAGGACCATGTCCAGACAGCTTTTGCCTATGTCCAAGGAGGGAGACTCCACAACCTCTCTGAGCATACCATGCCAGTGCTCAGTCAGCCTCACAGTAAAAAAGTATTTCCAGATTTATATAATTTTCTGATTTTTTTCCTGAAAAATAAAAATAATAATCCTGAATTGTAACATTCAATTCAAAGGTTCCCCTATGTTTTACTAACATTACCATTGAAGTATCTCAGGATAAAACATGACAGGTAGAGTAAAACTTGTAACCTGATTAAGCCAACTGGAGTTTCTCTTTTGATTTAAACAAAGGTAAGAAATTGTACTGATGGTCTCTGATTTCTCAGAAAAGCTTGCAGTAAAAGTCTGTTTCCTGATGTTCGGATGGAACCTCCTGTGTTTCACTTTGTGCCCATTGACTCTGGTCCTGTCATCGGGCACCACTGAAAAGAACCTGGCTCCCTCTTCTTTACACCCTCTCTTCAGGTATTTATATAAATGGATAAGATCTCCCCTGAGCCTTCTCTAGGCTAAACAGTCCCAGCTCTCTCAGTCTTTCCTCACAGGGGATATGCTGCAGACCCTCASTCACCTTAGTGACCTCTTTTGGACTGTCTCTAGCTTGTCCATATCTCCCTTGTACTGGGGGCCCCAGAATTGGACACAGGACTCCAGGTGTGGCCTTGGCAGTGCTAAGTAGAGCAGAAGGATCACCTCCCTTGACCTGCTGGCAGCGCTCCTCCTTATGCAGCTCTGGATACCATCAGCCTTCTTTGCTGCAAGGTCACGTTGTTGGCTTTTGTTCAACTCGGTGTCCACCAAGACTCCCAGGTCCTTTTCTGCCAAGTTGCTTTCCAGCCAGTAGACCCCCAGGATATACTGGTGGATGGGGTTGTTTCTCCCCAGGTGTAGGACTGCAGTTCCCCTTGTTGAACTTCATGAGGTTCCCATCAGCCCATTTCTCCAGCCTGTTGAGGTCCCTCTCAATGGCAGCACCACTCTCTGGCATATCAGCCACTCCTCCCAGTTTCATGTGGTCAGCTTACTGGCTGAGGGTACATTCTGCCCCATCATGGGGCATGAGACTGACATAAACAACTAGAAAGGTGAAAGGAGCTGGTAGGAAGAAAACAAGAAATGCTTTACCAAAAATGGTCATTGTGGAGAGAAAGAGGTGGAGTTATACTGAGTGTGTTTTGTGTCTCTGAAATCAGAAGGAACTGCAGCAGTTCCTTACCCTTGGAAGTATCACATCAGATACTTCTRATTCACTGACAAAAGGTGTATGGGGTAGTAATCTTTCTTCCACCAACATCTGTTATATCTGCGTGAGACAATGGCTACCACAAAGTTTATATTCATTCTAACTTGCCACAGATCAAAGCATCCCATCCTCACAGCACTTGCAGAGATGTRGTAGGTTTTAGTAGATCCAAAGCCTAGTACAAAAATTAAAATACTGCTTTAATTGACAGAATACATATGCAAGTAAGGAGTACAGGCCTTTATTTTTTTCCTGGGGTAAGAGGAAAGCTGTCATTTGGCTAATCAGAGTGGAATCCAGACATGAAAAGTAAGTCTTTCTCATAATTCTGCTGCTATTGCTTCCAGTCCATTGCATTGTTCTACTTAGCTGTTCTGACTTGCTAGAAGCCATGCCCAGAATAAGGATGGCAGCATCTGCTGGGCATAAAGATGGGACTTAAGCAATATTTATGCAAACATGTTAATCTGCAGGCTTGCTGAAGGCATCTCTGCAAAACTATTGTTCTCATTCTTAGGTTGATACAATTAACTTCAACCATGTCAGCAAGTAGCTCACACAGACACCATCCTCCCCAAACAGCCAAAGAATTCCAGGACTGAGCATACCTCTCAGTTGCTTGCTGTAATGGTCGTGCTGCCTGTGTGCCTGGCTTTGCTCTCTGCTTGCCCATCTCTTTCAGYTTCCTGCTAATGCCCAGAACATATTCCCAGACCTGTCAATACAATATAGAACTTACAGTGGGAAGAAAGGTAAGTAAAAAAAGTCATGCTCAACTTCTAGTCTATATCCCTCTGCTCTGTCTTCTGTCCATTCCTGGCTGCTGGACAGTCTGCTAAATTTATGGTCCTCTGCACACCAGAGAGTAGCTGCTGAGGCAAGCACAAAACCAGAAGAGATGTGCAAGCAGTAAGGAATGGAGTCACCTGTTGGAGTCAGATAGCACATTGAGTCCCTGAGGAAAATGCCTATGACAGTTGAGCAATCTGCTGCCACCTCTAATCTAGCACATGTCACTGCTCCAAAACCTGGAAACTGTCTCATTGTTTCTCCCACTTTGCCATGCATATGCTATTCCCATTTACCATCATCCTTACATGTTATGAAACTGCCTCTATAGCCTACACCTAGCCTTGCCATGGTGTCATTTGCAAGCTAACTTGGCAGAAATGAATAGAAAATGGATTTTGTCCCTTAAAAGAAGATTTTTATATTCTGAAACATCTCTGTCCCAAAATGGAATAAAAAATAACAGAAAATAGTGACTAATAATATTAATATTTCAATAACTTAAAAACATTCATTTTGAAATTATTTTTATGTCACCGAAATGTGTTGAGTATATATGGCAAGTTTTTTAACAAATCAAGAATTAATGTTTAAAAAGTTAAAACCAACAGCTGGGTTCTTTGAACATTTCTACATTCCTAAGTAAATAGCTCCACAGGGAGTTCTTATTTTCCATATATCCACTGGGAATATTTTTACCACTTTGGCTATTATATTTTAAACACCAAAATTACTTAATTTCAAACTATGAGAAAAGATATTTATAATATATGTATGAGACAAGATCCAGGGATTAAAATTTCTTAAATACTTCAGCTATCCTGAAAGATTTTTTTAAAAATATACATATTTAAGAAGGAGGAGAAGGCTAATGTAAATATTTTAAATGCCATGAGGATTTATAATGCTTTTGAGAACATGATGTCACAGTCTCCCTCATCAGTAATAACAGAGATCACTCAGCAGTTTCTCAAGCTAACCAGTAATGAGGATCACTCTGCCATAATAGGATAACATTAGACTGCAGCAGCCTAAAGCATTTCACCAAACACATGAAAAAGTATCTTTAAAACTAGTTAGTTTGAGGATAGGTAGTGTAGCAATTAAGCGAAGCAGCATATGATATTGGAAAGAAGAAAATAATGTTGCCAATGATTCAGATAAATTCATATTAAAAAAAAAAAAAAMCAAAGGAAAAAAGAGAGACCTTGCCATGTCTGGATGTGTGCGCAGACGTAAGCATTGTCTTGTAAAGTAATAAAATAAGATCAAATACTTGATCAAATATGCTGTTCAGGTTTCCCATCTCCAAGTGCTGTGTTCAACTTGTCAGGGTTTAACAATTTCCCTGGAGATCATAGCATTCTAGTTTTACTGGAGAGTAGATTGAAAGTTGTACATGGAAGTATAGCAATCTCAGTAGGTCCTTGTAACTTCTACCATTAATACACTGATCTATCTGAATTTCAAGAACTGTAATACCATTAAAGAGTTATAGAGACCGGGCATTTCATATCTATAAATGGATGACACTGACAGAAAATAAAATTAGAAGGTAAAAGAAGAAAAATCACATAAAATAAAAGCTCTGAGTTTTATTATTCCTATTTAAAAAGTCTTTAAATAATCAAAAGAAATAAGGAAAATAAGGGGAACTCATTTAATCAYAGAAACTGTTAACCAAGTAACTGTTAACTCATGAACTTGGAGATGGAAAATCTGAACAGCATATTTAATCAAGAATTTGATCATATTTTATTATTTTACAAAACAATGCTTACATTCTGTGTAAGGGAATCTGGAAAGTGTTGGCATGTGCTTTTTAAAGTTACTTGGTTGAGGACTATTCAGTATAAGAAAATAAGTAACAAAGAAAGTGATAATTAAACACACAGATACACAAACCTAACAAGAAGTCATAACAGTGACAGTAATGAAGATCAGAACTCTTCAGCTACTGATGGATGGGCCATAAAGGAACAACTCAGGCATAGCCTTGAAGATAGTCACCTTGAACATTGTAACTGGAATGGGGAAACAAGAATAGCAAGAGTATTAGGGGTTACTTGAGTGGACTCTGTGGGAATGTAAGAAACTTACTATGGGATGTTTAGGGCAAGGGCCAAAGATGGGGAAAAGGGGGCATCAGGTGAGATCAGGGAGGAACAAGTGTGGGAAGACAGGGAAGTGGATAAAAGGGGCCAGCTGCATATAAGCAGGGCCAGTCAGTACACTTGTCTGACTCAGCCCAGCACCTGACCACTGCTGCCTATACTGTATTATAGAAATCCTTTTTTCTTAACTATTTGCTTTTCTGTGTACTTTCACTCCCTGTCCCCCTGCAAACAGGAAAGTAGCAGCCGCATCTCTCAGCCTGGGCAGAGACCCCAGGTCCCTGGCTACCAATCTGGGCTCCAGCAGCCAAGSAGGAGGAAGTCGGGCTAGAGCTGTTTGAGGAGGCAGCCACTCTTAACATGCCTTAACAGTTTGAATCACAAAATTCTCTGATATAGAAGTTGTTTTTTTTTTTTTTTATTTTGAAGCCTGAATACTGTTCTGGCAGAGTTGCATATTGAATACAATATGTAATTTTTAGAGATTTCAAGTAGTAATATTTCGGTTTTTCTTCTCAACACTTTATAAATATAGGGGGAATATCACTCTCTAACCATGATTTATAAAGAAGAAAACAAAAAGCCAGGAAAGTGTAAGTGACTATTTCTATGTCTATTTTATTTATGTAGGATGAGAAAAACATGGAAGTTTACCTCAAAACTCGAAGTTAATGAAAGTTAACTACACTGGCTTGGGATGAGGTGCATTACACTGCGTGTTTTTATTTCRGAGCAGAAGAAAAAAATCATACCATCACCTATTAAACCCAGTGAAAATGTTAATATGTTTATATTTAAATAAAAGATGCAAATTCAAGTATCATAGCATCATGTACACACACAAAAACACTAAGACGATAACAAAATAGAACAGGTGTGTTCCATACAGAACAGCAAACATGCTTTCATCCCATAAAACTCTAGCTCTTAGAATTAATTCCATGTTCTTCTAGTTTTGGATATTCCTCATTAATTTTTTCCAGCCCCCCCCACTCCCCTAAAAGGCCTTGTTTTCCCTGGAAAAACATGATTTCATGAGTTTTGCCAGCAGCAAGGATTATTTTCCCACAACTCTCATGGTAAATTAGAAATGGGTGAATCTCTACAGGCTTGGAAGTACAGCTGAGATAAGCAATTTATCTGAAACTTTTCTCAGTGGCCTAGGGCCTTCAGTGGGAGTTTATCATTCAGCATTCCCCCATATGTTTGGAGACTTAACACCATATTTTCCCACTTAGGAAGAATCAAAGAAAATCTAATTCCAGAAGTCATATTGTCTCAGGGAAGACTGGAAGCATTAACAGTTTGAATTGTGTCACACAGGTGGGAAAATAATGTGGTTTTGTTCAAATAAATCTGCTCTCCACTTAGGAATGATCCAGCTTTATTACCTACCAAATGGGGACAGGGTTGCATCTACCCATGTCTTTCTCTACTTCAAATGCTTTAACAAAGCACTTGAAGACACCAGGAGCAGGTTCTAATCCCTGTTGTGTTGACAATGCAGCTTTATTCTACCCATTATTTCCTTTTGCATCTGTGTAGGATAAAAACTTATTACCACTCAAATTTTATTCCAGTTGTGTAACACTTAAATTATTTTAGAAAAGGGAAAGTTGTCTATCTCATGTTCTAGCTTGGGCAGTTAGTGAGTAATCTCAGCTCTAACACTCCTTGATCCTAGATCCTTAAATCTTGTATTTCTCCTCCCTCCATTCTGTTGCCATTCTTTYTCTGCTGACTACACATAAAGCCTCATTCAATAGTTATGTGGCCACAGTTCAACACTAGACAAATTGTAGTAAAAGCTATTATCTTTACTACAGTCCTTGTCCCAGTTAGCTTTTTTATACCACCATGGCTACTGCAAAATACCACTCATTCAATATCCAACATTCTTAATCCCAGACTTCCAGAGCCCTTTCTTTTGTCTCTGTTCCTTTTTATTTAATTTCTCTCAGTCTTTTAACAGTATTCCCTGAAATAATAATGTATCTTAATTTGCATTTCAGATGTAGTTATTATTCTCCTGATGTATTTCAGAATCCTTTTTTTTTTTAACCAGAAAACAGAATTGACTCAAGAAGAAAATATTTTTGTGGGAACTGGGGCAATGGAAACAGTCTTCGGGTATCACATTAATAATAACAGTGCAACAGATCACAAAGAGTACTCCAGGATTTTTTGGTAGAGTTGTTGAAAATAAGCATAGATCATACTTACCAAATCTCTATTAGTGGTTGTCCCAGTTTAGATATTAGCTTAGTAATSCTGAGATAGATATTGAATATCAATCAAAACTATCTATTAAAGAAATAGATTCAGAGACTATAGGTTTACTAATTTACATTGTTTCCTCAGTGCTACTTTGCAATTACGGAATGCATCAGGCTGTGATTTTTTTTCTCTCTACCTATACCGACAATTCATCTCATTATGGTAGTGACCTGCCAAATTGCCAGTACCTATATAAATTTCCAGGGCTTTCACAGTCCAGAATGCAAAATGAGATCTTGCATTTTAACTGATTAAATTGTACTCCATATTCCAACAAGTGAATATAAACAGAATGTGTATTTCTATTATTCTGTCCACTGAGGTAGCTCTACCAAAGCTATCAATTACTAACAGCTGAATCAGACTAATGATTCTCAGAAATATAGATTCATCACTAGTGCCTGGCATCTTGGGATCAATTTCAATCTTTTATATGGATTTGCTTCTCAGGGAACAACCGACCATGACTGTTGAAAGCAGTCCCTCTTTCCTGAAGGGAAACATATAAATACTAGAAGTGAAGGGGAGCTATAACATCATTAGTAACAACCGAAAATCTCACTCAATATGTTTAAGAAAGAACTTCTTTAAGACTTGATCATCAGTCGTAGAATAAACATATTCATGGGTTACAAGAATATTCAATAGACAAAAAATACAAAGAAACATTGAACTATCAAGGGAAATCACTGTTGTGTGCACAATTCTGCACAAGACTTGAGCCTGCAAATCATGTAATTTTAGTTGCTATCTTCTTTTCTCCTTTTTTTCTGCTGCATGAAAACTACATAGGGCAGACAGTGTGTTCTTGTTTGGCCAGTTCTCAGCACAAGAGGGCTTAATAAAGGTACTGCTGGAATAATAGAATATTCCAGGAGTAACTTTTAAAATTAACTCTTAAGATTAAATTGAAAAGAGGAAACAGTACTGTGTTCAGCTGATTACATGAAAAGGTTTTCTTTGTAATTTAGATAAATGTTTTCCTGGCAATGAAACTGAATATAAAAGTATTAATTATTCACAATGTAATCATTAAGAAATTGGGTAAATGTAATCACATTGCACAGCCAAATGAAATTAACAGATGTCACCAAGAGGAATAGGGTAATAATAGCATATTATTAAATGGGGGGGGGGGGGGGGGGGGGGGAGGGAGGGAGAAAAAATATGCATAGAGATCTAGTAATACCACTATTTTTAAGATGAATGCTATCTTAAAGAGGACTGAAGGGAATAAAATGTTATTATTCTGTGTACTTGTGCATGTATTACATGAATTTTCTGAACAGGAAGTAGAAGAGATTTTAAAAGTATGTCTGGTCTCTATACCCTACTATGTTTTTCCTCTCACAAATAAGGGGATGTATGTGAAGAAAATTATCTGAATAATTTGGGGATAGTTAGACTCCACAAAAGAGAACTGCCACCAACTACCTTCAGGGATCTTTGGAAAATGATATTTCATCTACAAACAGGGATTTCTGTTTTAGAACTTGCCTTCCTTGAAAGACATATGAATTTAGAGGTTTTGTTTCCCCTGAGCACCAAGTCACAATTTTCTAGACCCACAACAGAAATATGAAGTGCTAAATGTGCTTATTAATGGGTATGGAGTGTGGATTATTAGGGAAGTATGACTAGTTCGATAGTGCATCCTGAATAATTCAGTTATGCTTTTAATATGAATCATCCTTTGGAAAAGTCCATATCTATCTTCACTAATTACAGAGGAAGACTAAGATCCTAATCTGTGCACTTAAGCTAGTTGCCTAAAATTAAGCACTATAAATATCCACCCAGATGAAAACAGCTGCTTAGGACCTGAGCTATATGAGGTACAATTACAAACTTTTTTTTTTCCTTTTAAAAGTTCATATTTGTGCAAATAGGCATATTATAGGTAGAGGTAAAACAAAAATGCTTTTCAAAATCAGTCAGGTAAACACAAATATATCAAAATTTTAAACTGTACAGATATTCTTTTGCAGAATTGCATGCATGCTTTGACTTGAAAAGCATAGGACTGTTCTGAAGTTCTTCAAATATTAATGCTAACTTAGTGTTCGATTTTACAATACTTTATACTGGCTTTGCTTACTGAAGAAAAATAGAAATGTAAAGAAGAGTTCAAGGAGCTCTCTGCAGCCTCCTCTTCAGCCTTCCTGTCTGCAAAACAAATAAAGAATAATCATGTCTTATGCCAGGTCCAGAGATAAAAAAACAGCCCCACTGTTTCACTAAATTCCATTTAAATAGATATAAAACCAAGGAAGAATATACGATATACTAAGTAAATATTAGGAAATAACTGATTTTAAAATTAATTTTTAATTGTAAGGCTAAATATAAAAGTGCTAATTGAAACAAAAGTCAGTATCATTTTCAGTGAACTGAAAAATCAAACAAATGCTTTCTCAGCAGAATGAATTGTTTTATTCTGACAAAATTGTTTTATTTTGAACATGTAAATTTTTTCAACTTTTAAGAAATGGGAAATTTCAAAATGAAAAATGAATTTAAACAAAAAATGAGACAAATATCAGAACTTGCAATCATTGAAATGAAAAAAAAAAAACAACCACGATTTCATCATAGAAAGTCACTTACAGAAAAAAGTTACCTGTTAAATGTTTTGGTGGTTTTAAAAATTTAGTTATTTAATGGAAAAAAATATTGCGTACATGGTATCGGTACCATTCTTTTTTAACAGGAAGGTAAACACTCCCTTAATGTGAAAAGAAAAAACTKCATGCTCTCTAATTTGTTTAGTTACCTAGCCAAAGACATCAGACAGAAGGATATTTTACATAACAATCGTTATTCAATATTCTGGTTATTCCCTTCCTTCATGTATTTATGAAGTCCTATTGCTAACCAACATGAAATTAGATTAAATTGTTGCCCTGCTCCTGTAGCTGCAAAAGTAAAAACTGCTGAAATGTTCTGCTGGAAAAATATATTTATTGAAATATATATGTATGTGTGTGTATACTACATATAGATATATATATACTATACATAGCATACATATTACTGAATATATCTTCTATAATAATAATGAATATAAGATAATCTTGGATCAACTTGTCTAGGAATGTAAGTTCTTATTCTCTGGTTCTTTTGGATTCTCCACACAAGGAGGCTTTGGTGTTTTAACACTAAATTTGCTTATTTGAAGATAATTGACATTACATGGGATTTTGATTTAGAAAAGTGATACAGCAGTATACTGAACTCACAACACAAATACAACRTAGCAATTGCAATACACAGTTGGATCACAATACAAACATGATTCCCATTACCAGTCTCTACATGCTCACTGTCCCAACACTGGGCATCCCCAGTCACTGGGAAGGAAGCCAGTTCAAGGTCTTTGCTCTCTTCAAATTTCGTTCTGTTGGTTGCTTAATTTTTATAATTTATGTTGGGCTGAGCCACATAAACACTTCCCCCATTTTGATCTGGCTGGCTCAGGAAGATACTACTTTCTACTGATTATTTTAGGAGAACCATTGACATAACTAATTGACCCATTCAACTGATACAGCCGTTTATCTACAACAAAGTCCACCTTCTGGTCCTCTTGATGTTGAGAGAAGTTCAGCTTCCTTTATGATCACTGTGATCACTTTCTACATTCTTTTCTGAGCTTCATAAGCACATCATCCTTGCCTGTCTTCTCTGAGTCTTCTTCCATTGTTGGGGTTTGTTGATCACTCACAAAAGGGTAGAGATTGCATCTCATGGCATTTGTGTTAGTATTCTTTCTACTTAATTGTTGCAAGCTCTGAAAATCCATGACTTCAAATAAAATATACCAGAATGATCTTTCTCTTGGATCCAATACTTTTTTTGATAAGAAAAAGAAAATAAGCCTGAATTAACCCTGTTAAATATCATGTGTAAATAAATGAGTAGATTATATCAGTTTTACAATAAAATGAATTGTAATCAATTCCTTCTTTTGTGTCACATCATTGTTTACAAACACAAGATATCCTTGTTGGACTGATCCATATGGTCTTCTCTTCTTTCAAATCCAGTCAGGACATAGTCCTTCCATAATATTGCATACRAGATTAGACTGAGATGGCGTGAGTATATTTTCTGTGTACTTTTTAATTCTTATTTCATCTGAACCCTACCCTACATATATTGACTGTTGTGGGAACAGAGTAAAGACAGATTAATTAACGTATGTTCCTAGCACTGTTCTGACAATTTGGAGTCTTAGTTCCCCTGCCACATACCTTTCTTATCCTCTTCAGTTTTTGATAGGTGAGTCACTAGTCCAAACAAGAAAAAGAGGAATACGTTTTCAAAAGCATTCTGGGCACAAAACCATAGARACATATTATGGAAAACAGTATGCCTTCTTAGTAGGATGATTACTACAGTTTTAACAGTCCCCTCTTGTGCAGCTGGTATGCATATATGCAACTATTTAAYTTCACCAGTTTCTTAAATAGTTTCCAAATTATGTATGTATTCAGAGTATGTATTGATTCATTTGACTAGGTTGATTCCAAAGAAGCCATTACTATCAATCAAATGAATTATATACATTTTCAAAATATTTATGTTTAGCCAATTACATAGTTAATGGAGAAAAAAAAMCATATTTAAAATTACACATCTTTTTGAAAGACTACCTATCATTTCCTTACCATGCATGGCCACATAGATACATTTTGACATTATCAGTATTTGTTTGTTTTAATTAAATCTAACATTATGGTATATGTAGAATAATCTGGAGAATTTGTTGGACTTATACAGGAATTGTGCTGCTGTAATTGAGGACAAAAATTCACATTCTGACTCTTGCTGGATAAATGTTTAAGGAATAGACAGTGTATAAACTGTAGAAAGCCTTCAAATTTCTTTTGCCTGGACATGGCATTACTGACCATGTAAAGGGAGCTACATAATCTTTGTAAGGTCCAGGAGGCACACAACTGCTCAGAAAGGGAGTTTATTTATCACCTTCAGCTGGAGGGCACTCAAATGCTTGAATTGCCAAGAAATAATCATCAACTATTCTGGACTTCAGCTGCTTTCCACTCTCCACTGCCAGTGCACAGAAAAAGATTCAATAATAATTACAGGGAGGCAATGAGGAAGTGTCTCTGTAGCCTACTATGTAGGATACTCACATGAGTGGTGAAATAAGATTCTGATCTTTGTTGCTAGGGCTGCTTCTTTAATTTGCTTAATTAATTATGTAAAATACATGAGCACTACTGGGGGCAGGGAGCATAACCGATGCAAGCATACTAATCAGTAATTTGTGCAAGTATATACTCTTGAGCGTGCTGCTGGGCTACAGAAACATTCTTCATTTTCACTTCTTCTCTAACCAGGTAAGCCTTGAGGTCTTCTCTGCTCCACGGAGAAGATTTATCACAGGGGAGGAGAAAACTGCCTGATAAACAAGACAACTTTAAGGATCTCTTGCTTCAGGGCTTAGCTGTAAGGTCATCTGGTACAGCTCAGCAAGCCCAGGCAGCTGGAGCCCTTTCTCTCCCCACAACCTCCCATGCTCAGGTGACTGTTGCCAACTGGTGGGAGCTGCCACTGGCATTTTTATACAGGGTCAGCTACTATAGCCAAACAAACAAACACTTTTCATTGGAAACACATGATCCAAGAAGATTGAATAAATTTTCAATTATCTGAGTTTGTGTTTATAGTAAAGAGGATTTCAAAATATTTTTCACTGATTTGACTATTCCTCTAAAATATTTTGAGGTGAAGGTATCACCAACTTTTTACTGCTTGATATCTCATTCAATATGGGTATAGCTTTTTATTGTTTAAAAATCTATGTAATTAAATTTGACCATTTTAAAAAAGAAATTAAACGAGCTGTTTTTTTTTTCCTAGATTTGTTTTGTCATGGGTTTTTTTTCAGAACTCATAATTTTCTAGAATGCAATTGCCAACCCCACACATACTATTCAAAAAAATAACTGCTAACAGTATCTTTGACATAATTGCTAGAAATATAACATGCAATGTATACACATGCAAAACTGCATCTATCTACCTGGTGATCAGGATGCCAACAAATCGCAAGCTATAACTTTAAGAGGGATAAAATAAACAACAGAGTTACGGTTCTATTAACCCACAATTGCAGTAAAAGAATACATAGTGCTAKGATTTAATGCTCTTTAGAAGTTATTATTTTAGTGAAAATACCAGTTGTAGTTATGCTTTTTTACTGCCTTTACTATTTTCTTCTGTTGTGCTAACATGCAGATATTCAGCCTCTGAGAGCCACTATAACCTTGGAGTAGCTGTAACTCTTTCCCTTATCTCTCTTTCTCTTACAGAATAAATGAGAAATTACAAGAGAGTTTTGAATGTATGCATACATATGTAAACTGTAAATAAATTTTATTTTATCCCTTCTAAATTATGCTTGGACCATAATTTGATTTTCCTTGATCAAATCTCTCCTCATTCTACAAAAAAACTGTAGTTATAAAAATAAATGCTAGACGAACCTTGGGTTTACAAGTTGTAATACCTTGTGCTGTGATTGAGATTTAGAGTGATATGTTGTCACTTTAAATTACTTTGCATTGGCAGCTGTGGTTTTATCAGAATTAAAAGTTAATTTGGCCAACATCCAGAATATGTTTGCATTTATTGTGCTTCAATGCATTTATTGTGCTTCAATGATTGGAAGTTTTTTTAGCTTTAATGCTCCAGAATAATTTTATGTAACAGCAGGAGGTATGTGGACTTCAAACTAAACTGCTCCATTGATGTAGCTTTTAAGAAACCTACATAAAAGAGATAGTTTGTTTTAATTCCTGAGGAGAATGAATGAGTTCATGGGATCAGTGCAAACCCTATAAACTTAAAGCTRGAGGTTAGACAATTATTAATAGAATATCTATTTAAGGTTTTGGGTTGGTTTTGTTTTTCAGTTTTCCAAGAACTGTAAGATTCAAATCACACCTGGAGCCTCAGATGTTCTTTCTCCTACCCCTTCCATTCCAATAAGTGTATCTTACATTAAAGATTGAATTGGATAATTTGTCTTTCTGTTTTGAAAAAAAAAAAAAAAATTAAAAAAAATCAGGAATTCTTCCATAGAGACTTTAAATCTTCTCATCTTTGGATTCCCTATAATTTGTGCAATGCCATTCTTTAGATTCTTAGATAGAGAATACTGAAAAAACCATATATTTCTTTCAGCACCAGTTTGGTTCATAAACAGTCAAATACCTGTCAGTACTACATACTAATTGAAAGAACAACCACTTTTATTTGGAAAATGTATACTTCTTTTCAGAACTTTATGAAGGAAACAGAACAGAAAGAAATTTAGCATCTATATTTTCTATTTCTCTCTGTTTTGAGAACATTTACTCTGTGAAGTAATAATTGTAAAAGTGATCCAGAAAGTASAGTGGATTAACTGAAAAAAAAATTACCTCATCATAGCATCACTTAATTTACCTGTGCCTGGGCTTCTGAATGGACTGAATGAACCCAGAAGTATGTTCATATGTTCATTTTTCAGTGCCTAACAAGCTTTAAGCACTTCAGAAATGGTTTTACAAAATCCAGTATACTAACTAATAAACGGTTCTGAAAAGCAGGAGCAAAAATGTGTTCTAAACTACACATTATCTGATTGAATTGCACACGGTTGGATGATGAATATTGATATCCCACTGCACAACTGCTGTGCCTTAGAAAAGTGGTCTGCTTATGTAGCAAACAGAGTGTAGGACTTTTCAAGAAGAACCCTGTGGTTGATTTAATCTGCCATGTGAATGACATCCGTTTAAGAATAGATGGATATGGTTGGAGATTATATGGGATGTCTGTATGGATTTGGAAATTTCTTCAACTCTGGTCCATTTTGCAAGCCCATGCTGAAGAAAAGCACAGTTCTTGCCGTCTCCCAAGTACTGTGTATTTCTTCATCTAAGCTAAGGTTTGCATTCATTTTTCTCCCTTTCTATTATTSTTGACAATATTGGTAATAACAATCAAGAAAAACAAATATATTTCTTTTAATAAGCTTGCTTTTCGAGATATCAGAGTGCCTGTTGGCATATAGGYGTGGCATAACTGCTGGAGGTAACTTAGAGATTTGATTTATATTATTGTTTTAAAGAAAGGTACAGCACTGAYSAAGCTTTCAGGGTCTAGTGCAGCTGGCATACGAGGAATCCATTCYTTATCYTCGACCTTGTCTCCACGAGAGTCCCCTAGGCCTGTAATCTTAGATGTTAGTACATCAGGGGAGCTTGGTGTACTGATCCTGAGAGGAACAGTAYGGAGGATGGAGTGGAGTGGAGACACCGYGGCCAGGCTCTGTGAGATAACAGGGACATGACGGAGACTGAGAGACACCACRATACCGATGAGCTGCACATTCACTACCCTGAGTCAGCGGTCTGTCACTTTTTTGACGAAATGCTGTCCTTTTGGTGCAAAAACRAAGCAAGAAAGCTTTACACCAATCATAATAAGGTTATGCATGACTAGAGTCCCTCAAGCTCCACCTGAAAGATAACAAATAATATAAAAATAGCRCGCGAAAGAGAAAATGTTAGGAAAGACACCATCRCCGTGTACCACTAACTTCTGGGACCAGTCGATGGGCTGAGCCTTTCTTCCCCCCCACCRGGACGCCTTTGGGTAAGATTCGGATACTTGATTATACCAAGTGCCTCCGCGGGAAACTTAGAAATCTCTATATAGAGTCTCTTTACATCTTTTAACGTGTTTTTAGTTAAGTAGTTTGTACTTATACTTAGGCATTTGCACGTGCTTTGTATGTAGTGATTTTATCACCGGCAATCCAAAAGAACCTGTGTATCTGTTGCTTTAATAAACTGCACTGTTCATTAATCTAGTCATGATAGTTCTCATTGAACGYGACTAAACCCTTCTGGTGTGGCCTTGGTAGTTCATGGAACGCAACTAGACTGAACAAGTGTATTACGTTATTTGTGCATCCATGATCGTGAAAGTTCAGTGTGCTGAATGCGACCGGACTTATAACAAATCTCGGGCTACTTTAGCCTTTAACGCAACAATAGGTCTCTACCCTGATGTTATTTGACAACTGTTTTCTCTCTTACATCATCCTTACCTTCAATACAGCAAGATAACTACAGTATTCCATGCAAGTTTGGGAACTGAGGAGCAAGTAAGAAAGTAGATGACGGGGAATGTTTGTAAGGAATTTGTAAATGGTTCAGTCAGAAGAACTACCAGTGAAATTTCAAGTTTTTTACTGCATGTTACATATGTGATACTTGACTTTTTCAAAGTGCTTTGCAAATGTTAACTAATRACCCAATACCAAAGTTGAAAGTTTGTTAATTTATGTCATCTTTCATCTTGATCACAAAATAAGTATTATTAAGCTTGAAGAATTTGTGGTTAACCAGAAATAGTACTGAGGAAACCTCTGTGTTTAAACTTTTGATATAATAAATGGATTTTGTCAGTAGCTTAAATCAAATATCAATTTGCAATGGTTTATCTTTAAATGTTGGATGYATATTGACACGTGCAAAAATTAGTAATAAGAAAATCTCTATGGCACTTTTCATCAAAGTGTCCAGAAGGGTCTGAGGAAAAACTTATCTTTACAGATAGCAAGATTTCTTCTTTGAAAATGGCAAGAATCAGAAATCTTTTCTGTTTATTATGAATACCTGTATAAGCTAACTACCACAAATGGCAATTTCACTATTATACTTCAGCACACTTTCCTGAAACTTGGTTAGACAATGCTCTAATTAAATCATTTTACATACAGAAATGGAGGTATATCTTCTTACTAGTATTTGCACTTGAAAACCCTACTGGACCTAATGGGAATAAAACTATTTTGGTCTAACAATAGAAGACAGACAAGGCTGTGGATAAAGACAGTATCTTTTACTGGACCAACAGTTACAACTGGGAAGAATTTGCCAAGCTTTGGGTATGCAATTCTTTATTTTAGTCTAAATGCAAATTGAGAATAATTTATCAGTTTAGTGTAATATGCATAAAGTGGGCCTTCTTTGAAAGAAGTGGTAGTTGGCATCTGTGAGAAAGAAGGTATTTTAATTGGAAGTCAGGARGGAGAGACAGAAAATGGGGGTCAGKGGGAGAGAGAGAGGAGAGAGGGAGAGGAGATATATGCTCTAAGAAAAAGAGAAAGATTTGTGTCTTGAAGCTTTTGGAATACAGAAGGAAATAACTGGGAGGAAGAAGACAAATAATAAAATACCATATATAGCAGGGGTTCTGTGAGTTTGGGGTCTCAGTATTCAACAATGCTTTGAATTTTAGTTTCCAGTCTCATCTTTGGGAGATGTGCTGTCAGTGAAATGAACCTATTTCTAATGAAGTGCTGTTTTCACTAGGTTTTTAGAGTATGTTAGTTATCACACATTAACCCAGTTGATCAGAAAACACCTCTTTTTCATCAGGAAGATATGCTAGGTTGTGGTCACCATTTATTTTATAACCACAGAAGTATACATCACACAATGGAGTGATATGTGTTCCTCATGGCAGTAAAGCTTCATTTCAACCTAATGTGAATGGGTTTGCCCTGGATAGTGACTACAATTACTCTAGTAACTATCAATGAAAACTTTGTATATGAAATCATAACATTTTCATGCCTGGAAGGCAACTGTTTTAATATTTATTAGTGTCTTGGTTTYGGYTGGGATAGAGTTAAATTTCTTCCTAGTGCTATGGTTTGGATTTAGTATAAGAAGAATGTTGATAACACACTGATGTTTTGAGTTGTTGCTAGGTAATCTACTACTCAAGGTCTTTTCAGCTTCCCATGCTCTGCCAGGCGCACAAGAGGCTGGGAGGGAACATAGCTGGGACAGCYAGCCCAGCTGGCCAACGGGGTATTCCATATCATGTGAAATCATGCCCAGTATATGAATGGGGGGAACCCAGGAAGTGGCTATCGTTTTTTTGGCCATTTTCTTGGCGGGTGGTGAGCAATTGCATTGTGCATCACTCATTTTGTATATTGTATCATTATTATATTATCAGCATTGTTATTATTATTATTMTTTCCTTTTCTGTTCTATTAAACTGTCTTTATCTCAATMCGYAATTTTTTTTTTTCGATTCTCTCCCCGCCCCACCGGSGGGGGAGYGAGCGAGCGGCTGTGTGGCRTCTGGCTACCTGCCRGGTTAAACCACTACAATTCGTTTCACCAAGCATAAAATAATAAAAAGTAGTTGAAAATATTCATTATGTAAGTTCATAGGTATGTCTCTGGATATTCATTGGGAAGAACTATGTAAAAAGAAAAAAAACATTACTGACCCATTATTTAGAGGAGGTTTTAATTTAAAAGCATGTGTACCAGTACACAGGTAACTTGAAATCTATATTGATGAACTCTGGGCTGCTATTTTTGCTATTTCAGCATTCTATTAGCTCTGAGTTTTAGAGAGAGTGTGTGTGTGTGCGTRTTCATATAAAGTATATATTATTTGACTTCTGTGTCCTATCATTCCTTAGAAAATAATGAAGCTGGAGATAGATTCCAGATTTTTATCTAAATGCTGTCATTTCTGTCATAGATTTTGTGTGATTTACCTGTCCCAAGGGAGTTAGTTTTCTTCTCATGTTTTCTGCCTCCAGGTGGGGATAGTCAGAGAGAAACAGTAGAGATCAGTATTTGAAACCTATCAATCAACCATACAAACGACTGGAACAAAAAAACAGAAATATTTTCTGAAGGCTAGTTATCCATGGGGAAATGAAGACTCTGTTAAACWCCTCAGTCTCTTAATATCCTGATGTTCCCTGTCAGGCCTAAACTACAGGTCAAATTCATCTCATTCATCACACAGTGTAAATCTGATGGCTTAGTAAACTCATTTCAAGRTTGTGTTTGGTCGATTGTTAGCCTAAAACAACAACTTTCCCTTTCTCAAACCGAATTCTACATTTAGATTGCAATTTCCTTTTTTTCTAACCTTTCAGCTTTTAATGTGTAACATTGGTTTACAAAAGCATATGATAGAAAACCAGCTGTGTAGACTTTATTTCCTCTTTTTGTAAGAACTTAGATTCTTTCTCCACTGGAAAGACTGTATTGTCATTCCTTCCACTAACAAAYAGTTCAGATAAAACAGATTCAAATCCACAAGGTGTGCCTACAGACTTTTTAAGGAAAGAAGACAGAAAATATGCAAATTAATATTCAGAGAATGCTTTCCTCAAGGCAAACACATTAATCTTCTCAKTCATTGGATAAGTTTTTAGCTTACAATTTAATGAAAGAACTATCTTTAATTTGGCATGACTTTCCTTGATTGAAACTATATTTGTGCCATGACACTCAGGTCAGTGTCCTTCAGACTAGTAATGTAAGTGTTCATACACCTCGGAGAATGACACTTGGCCAGTTTTCATGCATTTTACCAACCCAACTGAAGTAAAATGTGAACTATTTTTCTATAAAAATGCAAACAGAGAAAGAACTTTACATACCTAAATACATATCCGAGTYCTTCCATTTTGTTCCAAATGTTGACTTTGCAGTATTGCTCTGAAAAAAACCATGAGGTGGAAGTTAATTCTGAGTCCTGACAYGGAAAGCAGAATAGCAAATAGCATTTGCTATTAGAATACTTCCAGAAGCAGTATTTCTTTTGGAAGCARTTATGCCAAGCAGTAAACAATGTTATCTCTATGGTAATTTAATAGAGAAACTAATACCAAAAGAAAGGAAAAACAAAAAGCAAAAAACACAAAAAAAAACCCCCAACCAACCAGCCAACCAGCCAACCAATCAAAAAACCTCTGGATGTTAATTTTGCAATTTTCTTAGTTTTTCACCTACCATGGTAACTGGAGCAGTGTGGTGTGATCTACAAACCATTAAAAATAAGCAGGCACCTTTTTGTTGAATGTAGATAACATTTTGTCAGAACTCAAAGAAACAGAATAATCATGGTGCCGATACCAAGSAAAAGAAAGTGGTTTACTTCTCCTTAAGCTGCTTGTTACTATAACCTTCCCTGTGGTTCATAAAATATTTTAGGGTGATATGGGTGATAATGAGGATTAGATGATGTGCAACTCCTTCAGGCAACCTGTATGTTTAAGATATTTTGAAAACATTTCTCTTTGAATTGCTATTCATCCTGCATAGTCATTATTCATTGTCAGTAGCCTGAAACATCATAGTCTTATACCAGCTTTTAACTCTTTCTGAAATATTCTACATCTTCAACCAACCTACTTTCCTGTAAACAGAAAGCTAGTAAGTTCTGATACATCTGATACTTCAGGGGTTGTGATGTCTAAGACCTTTGATGTTAGACATCAAAGGTAAAAAGAAAGGGAAGACAATATTAAAGAGAGGTTTGCCAAAAAGGGGAGATGCAGGAAAAGGCTGAGATTGTTCTTAAGTCTYAATAAAAGCCAAAAGGAGCTTAGTATTCAAGTACCATAACCTTTAAAATTTATATATATTAGATTTTGACCACATAGCTGAAGGACACCCAGCTCATCTCAGTCCTTCCTAATCTAGATTTTGTCACCTAAAACCCTCCTAAATCCAATTAATTTCTACACTGACTAGCCTTCTGGGAACTCAACTTCCATATATAACTTTGTATTTAGYAGAAATATTCTGTATGTGACAAACTTTACTTGTAAACACGTATCCATGAGCCCTTAGCAGATGGATATTTATCACTTATCTAGAGTTTATTTACAAGCACAAGGTACTGGTGTGCACTTTTTATATAATGGTTCACTGGTTAAACAATCAGTTAACTAGTATTTCCTATATGTTCAATGGAAGATGACAAARTCTAATTTAAGTAGGCAGGGCGACTTTATACAGGTACCTAAAATTCATYGGAAAGTCAAAGGTCTGAGGAAAAGTGGGACCCAAATTTGACCTCATCAATTCCATTCTTCCMAATACCTTTCTTTCCCACCCAGAACCAATTTTCTGATTTCAGTGAGGCAATATTCAGTACCTGTCTGACTACCTGTCTGATCATACGAAGTAGAATCTATGTATGTCATCATTGTCCAAGCACTTTACCATAAATGTTGCTAATTTTCTTCAGAATAAGCTTAAATATCATCACGACACAATTTTAAGTTGTTATATCTATAAATAAATATGTTTATAGTTATGGAGACCAGATTTATTGCTGTGTACTTCTGTAATCCATAAAATATTACCTGTGTAGAAAAGGATGCTTTTTAAATTTTTTCTTCAGTGCCAGATTGAGATGTTCTGAATGGTATTTGTTCTGCGTAGAAGGTCATTCCTTTTATTTTAATACATTTAGTTGATTCCCACTCAACTATTCAGGGTGCTGTGACTCATTTATTGCATAGAGTCACATGCAAGGAAATAATTCTGACGGATATTCTGTTTGTGTTTGTTTGTTTGTTTGTTTGTTTGTTTGTTTCCTCATCTGTTACATGCTTTGCACCAGCAAAAGGACCTATTTAGCCTTAGGAATGTGACTGCTTAATAAGAATTTAATTTGTGTTTKAATTTGTGTATTAGCTGTATCCAACACTTCCATTAATASCCACACTTATTGYRGCTAATTTTCTGTTTTAAGGAATCAYGGAGAACAGATAGAAATAATTCTGCAGGTGAGAACTACAATTCTATTTCATTCTCGTGCAAAAGGAAGGTTGCTTCAGGAGCCAAATATAGATCCTTATCCCCACAACTTAACTGTGAAGACATTAGCTCTAGTAATATTGAGAGTGATTGCTAAGCTGCTTAAGATATATGGGTACTTTTTATCATTCAGGTATAAAGCCCATCTTCTTTTCACTCCATCCCTTCTTACTGTAGTGCTAATGATCACAGACTTTAAAAAAGAAATCCAGCAGCTATTGCTTGTCTGTCCCTGCCATAGTAACCAGATGCTTGGGAACTTCTTTRTGCTCCTTCATACTTTAGGGATCCTTATTCTCCTCTCACCCATTGCAAATTTCTTGATATCAGAAAGGCCTAGGAATCTCATTGTATATTATAATGCAGAAGCAATTCACAGTAAATACAAAACTATGTGAACAATTTAAAAGCAAGTACATAGATTTCCAGGCTTTACAGAAGAAATGTGTGAAGAACGGTGCTGGGCATTTACTGCATGCTTTTTAAGTGCATTCTCCATTTCATAGCAGTGATCATGTCTTTACAAAACTCAGCACTTGTAATTCAGTAAACATATAAGACCATTCCTCTCCATGAAACGGTGACATAATTAGCAATTACATAGAAAGGTAAGAATAATGGTTGCAAGTCTGAAAACTCACAACTTTTGACCAGCTATCTACAAACAGCAATAGTTCATGTAACTATTGTAACACTAATGTAAGGTACTTTTCATAGGGGAAAGTCAGACAAGTTTGGACTTATATGTTTCATAACTCTAGAATATACAGTCTTCATAATTCCTCCTTAGTATTCAATCTTGTAAAATTTCTAGAATCCTTGCCAAATTAAACTWTTAACAGGTATTCTATTTATATTTTCTGCAAAACATAAAAATTAATTTATATATGTGTTTTAACTGCTTACATTTTTGAACAGTTAAACTAATGAGTTTGCCAGTTTACAGTGAAAAAAATACAGTGACAAATTCGAAAGAAAAAGGTTTCAATTTCTACTTCAATTCTCAAAATAAAACTGAAGAAAATGTAAATTTTTTTGGAAAACATTTTGTTTTGTTTGAAATTTTAAATTGAGAAAGGATATGGGAAATAGAGAATAGAAAAAATAGAGGCTAGAAAAAAAACCCTCCTTTTGTCTTTTCACCATAAAGATGACATTTCATAGATGAAGCTAAGTGGTTCTTTTTTTTTCTGCAACTTTTTATAATTTCTGTTTCGGTAARTTGCCTGCACTTCTTAATTTTACACATAGCAAGATTTCTGAAGGAAATGTTAGAGAAATTAGAAATGAAGTCATAGGAGATTCATATCTCAAATACGGCAACTGATCTGAGTGACTTTACTCATATAGATTTTGTGTAACACTGATTTACTCTCCGAGTGTTTCTGTCTACATCTTCAGTGTTTCATGTGCTTTTATAAGCAGTCTCTATATACACCATCACACATGACATCATAGTATTTTTATAATTATGCATTTGTCRTTCTGTTGATATCTGTAATAGTTCATATTGACATAAAACTGTAAGAAAGACAACTTGTGTGTTCCCTTAAGATGCAAAGGGTCATCACAATAGAAAAGATAGTGACATGTTCTAGCAAACCGTGATAATCACAGAAAATCTGCGTAGATTCATGGGGTGCAAATAACATGTAGCTGTCAGGTTCCAAATGCTCATTTCCTGCAAATCTTTCTTATATGTGAAGCATAAAGCAAGTATCTCCTTTCCTTTCACATATATTTAATTTAGAAAAATTTAGAAATGCCAGAGTATCTGCTGCATGGAGTTTTGCACATCAGCTGTGTTTCATTAATGTGATAGCATATCCTGAGATCATAAAGAAAAGTACTGTGGAAAGACATTGAAAAGTAGGATCTTGCCAACTGTTCTGCCTGAATTGTAAGATCCTGTGGTTTCTACCTGGAAGATTTTATACCTTTTTGCATAATTTTTTYCCCTGTTTATTTGTCTTTCTGTTCAGTACTTCTAGAAAGATCTCTCCTCCTGATTAAATGGAGCTATCTTGTCTGAAAGCAGTAGAGACAGCAAACAATTTGAGTTTTGACTTTTAGAGATTAATGGAAGAGAAAATAACATAGGTATAAAATTTAGATAATGATGAAATAGTATGACTGGAGCCAATTATTCAGAAGAGAACCTTTGTACTAGTGATGGAAAGAGCTTTACTTTAAGCCACAGAAAATAAATATGCTTTATAGATACTAACAACATCTCATGTAGACAAAATACTTTCAATTTTAGAATGTTGTAGCTATAAGGCAACACTTATTTTTTTCTTAAACTACATGAACAAGTCTTTTATTAAAAGGAACTGAGATGACAGCGAGTGGGAGAGGAAGCAGGAGGGAATCACTTTGCTGTTAAAAATAGTGTTTTGGGAAGAAGTACTCTGTTTTAGAGCAGGTAATATTTCTAATGTAACATTTTTAATTTTCATAAAGCACCATTATAATGCTGAGTTTAGTTCTGGCTCTTGCAAAGAACAATGTTCTTCTGTTGAAAGCTTTTATTGGTTGTCTGAATTTCTCCCCTGAGTGACCTATTTGGGATTAGCCCCATTAACTTGAATTAGGTGCTTACTAAGGCAGAGTTTGATAATTGGCTTCTTCTTTTTAAGGCAACAAATGGTTTGTCATTTAAAAAAAACCAAAAGCCAAAAAACAGCTATTAGAAAGAMAAACAAGACATGGCACTTTTTTGTTAGTGAATGTCATTCAGGTACTAGATAAGCAATACCTCCATTTTGATGAGAGATTGAGTTGAAAACAAGGAATATTTGTCTGAAGCTTCAGCTTGGAAAATCAACATTGACAAGAGAATAGTGTGGTGGGAGAGGAAATCCTTCAGTGATAGTAGAYGAATGCTGGAAAAGATTGTCAATGGCAGGTATACAATTAGCTTCAGTGAAAGACTCAAAGTCAGTTTGCGCCACTGTGTGAACCCTGGGTTAGACATAAAATATTTCCTCCTCTAATGCATAGACATTGGCTACATGACCCAGCAGAAACCTATCACATCCAAAATACTGTTTTAAGAACTGTAACACACTCTTTTCTRCTACCCAAGGAAAACACAAATCTGGATTTCCAGTGGGCATTTTGGACATGAGCCAGCAATGTGCCCTTGCAGCCCAGAAAATCAGTCATATCCTGGGCTGCGTAAAAAGAAGCATAGCCAGCAGGTCAAGGAAGGTGATTCTTYCCCTCTGCTCTGCTCTCATGATACCTCACCTGGAGTACTGCATCCAGCTCTGGGGCCCCCAGCAAAAGAAAGACCTGGACCTGTTAGAGGAGGTCCAGAGGAAGGAAACAAAAATGATCAGAGAGCTGGAATACTTCTCCTATGAAGGAAGGCTGTGAAAATTGGGGTTGTTTAGCCTGGAGAGGAGAAGGGTCCAGGGAGACCTTATTATTGCCTTTCAATACTTAAAGAAAGATGRAAGGGACTTTTTACAAAGGCCTGTAGTGTCAAGACAAGGGGTAACAGTTTTAAACTGAAAAAGGGTAGATTTAGATTGGACATAAGGAAGAAATTTTTGATGATGAGGGTGGTGAGACACTGGAACAGGTTGCCYAGAGAAGTTGTGGATGCCTCATCACTGCATGTGTGCAAGGTCAGATTGGATGGAGCTTTGAGCAACCTGATCTAGTGAAAGAAGTCTTTACCCATGGCAGCGTGGTTGGACTAGATGAACTTTAAACATCCCTTCCAACCCAAACCATTCTATGATTCTATGAGCTAACAACCTGACCTGTACAAAAGCAGAAGTCCATTTTGGAATTTGTTATGATTATTAGCTGCTTAAAGGAAGATGATTAAGAGCACAAAAACACCTTACCAATATTGTGTGAAAGAATGCATTTCTACGATGCATTTCCAAAAGCATAAAGACCTGATGACAAAAAATCATCATTTAATCCAACTTCCTTGTTGTGGTTTAAGCCGGCATGCAGCTAAACACGACACAGCTGTTCGCTCACTCCCCTCCCTCAGCAGGATGGGGGAGAGAATCAGAAAAAAAAAGTAAAATTTGTGGGTTGAGATAAAGACAGTTTAATAGGACAGAAAAGGAAGGTAAAATAATAATAATAATAATAATAATAATAATAATAATAATAATAATAATAATAATAATAATAAAGAATATACAAAATGAGTGATGCACAATGCAATTGCTCACCACCCACTGACCGATACTCAGCCAGTCCCCAAGCAGCAGTCATCGCCCCCCAGCCAAATCCCACCAATTTATATACTGAGCATGATATCATATGATATGGAATATCCCTTTAGCCAGTTTGGGTCAGCTGTCMTGGCTTCTTGCTTCTTGCTTCTTCAGCTTCTTGCTGGCAGGGCAGTATGAGAAGCTGAGAAGTCCTTGACTAGTGTAAGCACTACTTAGAAACAATTAAAACATCAGTGTGTTATCAACATTATTCTCATACTAAATTAAAACCACAGCACTATACCAGCTACTAGGAAGAAAATTAACTCTATTCCARCCAGATCCAGGACACTCCTGTATAATATAACCTGTAGAATTTCATTCAATTACTTCATACTAACATAGGTGATTTAATTTAGTTAATCTTTGTCTTCAGGCCAGAAGTCACATGATGGAGATTCTCAGGGTCATACGATTTGAACACAAATATGGAGAGGTGAATTACAGAAGGTCTGGAGCATTGCATGCCATAATTTACATGTTCTAGGAGGTGCAGTTTTGATGTAGTTGAGCAGCTGTGTTAGCCCTTTCCCAACTGTTCCCAAGCAGCGTCACTGGTTGAAGTCTTTCTTTGCACCAGCTGTTAATCACCCTGCTTTAGTTGCGCCTTATTTTCTATTTGCATTTGTCTGTCTTGGCTCTTGTTATGCCTTTTTTGCTCTATTGAAAACATCATCATAAACAGATATGTATACAACACATAATTAGGTCACTTCTTTATCTCCTTTAATAATCTTCTTAAACCCCTGCAGGCCTTTTGTTGTGTGGGTTTTGTGTTTTTTCCCCAACYTCTATCCTTTCAACATGGGCCCATAAAATCTCTAGAATATTTGTCAATCAATGTCACATGCAGAAGTAAAATCACCCTGACTGTWCCACTTACTTGAACTCCATGCTTCCAGCACACTTTTTAATTTGTGATACAGGCATGGAGTATGTCTTTTTTAGGATACCAACATTCTTTTTAATGTCACCATTTGGCCAGAGGTACTTAGATCAAAAGTGTGCTTCCACCACACTTTTTAATTTGCGATACAGGCATTGAGTATGTCTTTTTTAGGATACCAACATTCTTTTTAATGTCACCATTTGGCCAGAGGTACTTAGATCAAAAAGGAGTCCTGTGATGAACTACCTTGATGAAATCTCAGCCACTGGAAGTGTCATGGTTTAACCCCAGCCAGCAACTAAGCAYTACACAGCTGCTCACTTGCTCCCGCCCAGTCAGRTGGGGGAGAGAATCAGAAAGGTAAAAGTGCGAAAACTCGTGGGTTGAGATAAAGACAGTTTAATAGGTAAAGAAAAAGCCACACACACAAGCAAAGCAAAACAAGGAATTCATTCACTMCTTCCCATKGGCAGGCAGGTGTTCAGCCATCTCCAGGAAAGCAGGGCTCCATCACGTGTAACGGTTACTCGGGAAGACAAACTCCATAACTCCGAAAGTCCCCCCTTCCTTCTTCTTCCCCCTACTTTATATACTGAGCATGGCGTCATATTATATGGAATACCCCGTTGGCCAGTTTGGGTCAGCTGTCCTGGCTATGCTCCCTCCCAGCTTCTWGTGCACCTGGCAGAGCATGGGAAGCTGAAAAGTTGATTCAACTGATACAGTCATGTATTTAACACACAAAGGCCACCCTCTGGTCCCCTTTTTTTTCAGGTAAGTTCAGCTTTCTTTGCACCACCTGTGGTCACTCCCTGTATCCTTCCCTGAGTTTCATGAGTACATCACCTGTGCCCATCTCCTCTGTGCGATCAGTCACACAGATGCATCGCATTTTCAACAAAGAGTTTTCTCTGGTCCATAGAGAAACTGCAGTATCACATTAAGCATGCCGTGCTAATGCCGTACCAAAGGGAGCGGGAAGCAAGTATAAATTAGAGATTAAAAACTTGCTGACTGAAGCCATTTACCGTTAGCTCACCTTTGTTGTATGACTTGACACAGAACAGATTCATTGGCCCACACATTCACCTCGAATGACCAATGCATATGACATAGTACAGCAAACCTACCCTTTTGAATTATAAAAGGGCTTTAAAACGCACGCCTTTTTTTTACAATTCTTTCGAGCTGTGTGGCCTCCAGCATAAATTTGAGCAGCCTGTGGAGCTGCTCTAGCTTATGTCTACTTAACACAGAAGGTCTCTGAGACCCAGAGTTGAAGACTTTGTTACTCCTTCAACCCTCAGCCACAGCTAAGAGCTATGGAATGATGAAGTGTACCATAGTTGTGTGCACACCAGATGCTGCTTTGCTTACCACAACCCAACCACAAACATCAGTAGCTTATACAGTATATTGGGAGGGTGCTTTATGCTTGTTTACTTGCTTATGTAGGTCAAATCACAATCTTGTCCTTTACCACTTATTGGTTTTTGGTTTGGTTTGGTTTTTAATAATTGCTGTCAAAATGGCACTGTGTTCAAAATAGTTTAAGCTGAGTCCAAAAACTGAGTCCTGTTCACTGGGGCAGTGAGGGTTAGTAATATTTATAAAGAAATTGAATATGACTTGAACAAGGTAATGTCCTGGATATAAGATCTGGATTATTTGGGGAAAATTACTTCCTTCYCAAAATAGTGCCTCAAAAGAGTACTGAGAACCCCTGGGAAAACTTGAAAAGTATTAAGTCATCCACTCTTTCAGCAAAAGAAAATCTGCATTGGATAAGACTGTCCAAATTTTTGCCTGTCTGTGGGGAATAACTCAAGGTACACTTTAACTTACCTTAAATATGTCTATATTTACACTTTACCTTACCTTAAATATGTCTATATTAAGAAACCATGTAAAGCAAGACTGACTAAAGAGAATGTGCCAGAGGTCATTAACAAATACTTGTAAAGTTACTGATATTTCTGAACAAAGCAAAGAATATGTTGTACCCATTTCTTATCCATTCATCTCTAACAAAACTGAGAGAGGAAAGAATGAAAAGCTGAAACACAGTAAACCCAACAAGAATAGGAGAAGCGTACTTCTTTACTTGATTCTAATATTTTACATTTTTCTTCTGTATTTTCAGGAAGACTGTGGTTTTTTCACATTCAAATAAAGAAAGCTGAAATTATTTTTCTTTGGATTTGGAAATAACTTTCCCTACTGCTACAGAAATACCAGTAGCAAAAAGGAAAGCAAAGCGCCCCTTACCACTGGTATTCTGATACGTGTCTTTGGGCAGATACCAGAGATATTTATCTTCACAGAGAGTTTGGGTTTTTTTTTTAAGAAAGGAATTTATTATTGAAGCTTCTTTCAAAGCRCAGAAAGCCTCAATTTCATGTATTCTGTTTCTTAGGAAAGTGTCCTAGCCAGCATGCTGTGATATCAGATAGTTTACCAATTCTTCAATCATATTCTTAAGTGAGAGTGGCTCAAACTCTGTGGGTTGAGGGCTTTTGGTTGTTTTTTTTTTTATCACAATAGCTATACTCAGAAGATACCTTCTTGATGTAGCTGACCTTGAAAAGACTGTTAGAGAAATTTGCAGTCAGAGGATTCCTACCAGATTAAGATATGCAGATAAATGATTCTTTAAAAGTTAGAAGGAACCTATAAGAAATCTTTGACTGAGAAACTTTAAGGGTAAAAATATTGTTAGCTCAGAGTCTGACAGAGGATTATGTAGGGGTTCTGAGTGGACACACATTTGGTGTGTTCTAATTCCACCTACCTCTCTGTCCTAAAGTATGTTTTTATGTATCTATGATTCCATAATTTCAAAGATTAAATCCATATAAAAAAGACATGTGAGCACTTCAGAAGCCTATGAGGACTACCCAGAGAAAGACTAAGGCTAAAATTTACCCAAAATTCCTATCATACAAAAAAGATGCTGGAGTTAATAAGAGTGATAAAAAGAAATTCCACAAAGCCTGGCTGAGCATCTTGGACACAATAAATAGGTGAGATTTTGGAMAACTATAGCCACTGTGACAATATAATTGACAGTTCAAGATAAAAGCATTACCTACTTTTAGCAGGTAATAATAGTATAGAATAACAATATAGAATGATAGTATATTGGTATCTAGTTTCGGCTTCTCCCAAGACGATTGAACTACATATTGCAGAAGTTTTATAGCTGCCAAGTTAAGGAGTTTTCTAACAGAGTCATGCTAATATTCTTGTGACCTATATGCCTGAATATGGTTTCTAATTCTCTTTAGTTGTAACCAAATTTTACCCCGAGATAAAACATCAAACACAGGTGAAAGGAGGAATTCTGCATATACCCATGCCTTCATTATTTTGTTTTGCTCAGTGTAGGTGTCCTAATACGTTAGATGTTGAGAAATTCCGTATGTATACTTATCCCTTCTTCAATCAATGACCATTTATCTGCCTAACTGCGCATCGTGACATTCATTMATAAAGTGGGGTGTGTAACTCATAGGTGGTGGTGTTCTAACTGTTGTAATGCTTATATCTCTTATTCAGATTTGGGTGGTAGACACCTTGCTGACCCAGGGACTGAAAAATTTCAATTCAAATTTTGAAATTGTTTATTTGTCTGCTTCATGAAGTGTATAGAAGCTTCACTAGTCGAGTAAATGCTTATATTGACATGAAAGGTTGGAGATACTCTTTTTTCTTTTATTTATTTGTTAAAAGCTCTTCATCTTTGCATTAATTAAACCTTAACTGGGCAAAAGGGAATGCCAGAAGAATTTTGGGTGAGGTTGGTGGCATTTACCCAGCAAGAGACTCATCTTCCACTTCTTGTTCTGTTGAATATTTCACGGCTTAAAACATGACAGAAGAGTTTCAGTGATTGTGAACAGGATGGGGTCTTCAAACCTGGCCTCACTCTCTTTCAACTGATTTAATATTTATGATGTGGGGAAGCATTCTGGAAATGTCTGAAGAGTGATTTTACTAGAATTCTAAATGCTTTAAAAAGCTTTTATTTTTTTTTAATACAATTGCATAGTTCTCCAGTTGTTAAAGTGCAGCCTTCAGGTTGCCTGTGCCTTCAAAACTCTTTTATTCATGCACAAAGGAATTTTTAAATTGTAGCCGACCATTAGCAGAACTATAATAATTTACTTAGTGATTTTCAAAAGCACATGTCTTTACATCGAAGTCTTTGCAGTCATGAGCATCAATAAATCTGGTCTAAAGTGACAGTGGATAAATGACCATGTACTCAGACTTTACATCATTGAAATTAAAAGTTTTGAACTCTGATTACTTCAAATAATTAGCAAAAAAGTTAGCTGAATAAGCCCTTYCCTGCAATTATTAAATAATAGTGATACTGAATCCTTCCCTTTATAACTTTGTCTGTATAAAACACATCATGTCACATCTCTTGAATATAACAGCACAGCATTTGGATTAACACTTCATGTATCCCTTTACTTGATATCTATTAAGTAGCTGTCAAGAGCAAAACTCTTGACATAGTATATATCAGTTATATTGAGAAAGCTTAAAGAAGATAGATACTATTAAAATTCAGAAGTGCCTTTGAGTTAAGAAATAATTTTCTTTTAGAAGAAGTACTTTTTGTATAAGAAACCATAACTTCAAATAAAACTTGTACAAAGATATAGATACTACTTCTTAATAAATAGCAGGATACTGGATAACAAGGCAGAGACTAAAGAGGGTTYAAGTTTTTGCAGAAAACTGATCAGAAAGAAGGCATTCTAACTGTTCCCTGGTATATAAGCGTGACTTTTATTCTGTTTCACAGAAACAAATTCTTCAGATTCTATTCCCTGCTATAATAACGTAAGATACATAAACTGGGGAAGACTTCTGCTCTGTAGTTGTGCCAGACAGTTTCTTGGGAAGTACTTTGGAGGTAGTCAGATACTTAAGAAGTAGATGAAAAGGATGTAAGGATTTTGTCCCATTCTGTCACATTTCAAAAGAAAAAAGTATGAAAGAAAGGGAGAAAAGAAAAAAGATGAGTTTCAGTTCAATACAGTGGTGAGGTTGAACTAAAGCAAATGGTAAAGAAAAATAGAATATAAATACATTTAGTACTGGGGCTATGAAACAAGAATTTTTTCAAAGAATCATAAAATCACAGAAACATRTAGGTTGGAAAATGACTCTAGAGGCCACCTAGTACAACCTTCAGTTCAAAGCAAATCCAATTCGAGTACGTTGCCTTGACCACTTAAGTTTCGAATGTCTCTAAGGGTGGAGATTCTACAAACTCTCCCAGCAACCTCTTTGTATTTGATCCCCCTCGTAACGAAAAAGCTTTTCTTATGTTGAGACATTGCAACTTCCGTCTGTTTCTTTTCTCCTTTCATAGTGCAACTCAGAAAATTCTGGCTCCATCTTCTTTATACTCATCCATTAGGTATTTGTAGACAGCAAGACAGTTTCCCCCGAAACTTCTGATCAAACCCAACTCTCTCAGCTTCTTATAGAATCATAGAATCATAGAATCATTAAGGTTGGAAAAGACCTTTGAGATCATCAAGTCCAACCGTCGACCCAACACCACCATGCCCACTAAACCATGTCCCAAAGYGCCACATCTACACGGTTTTTGAACGCGTCCAGGGATGGTGACTCCACCACTTCCCTGGGCAGCCTGCTCCAATGCTTGACAACCCTTTCCATGAAGAAATTCTTCCTAATGTCCAATCTAAACCTACCCTGRTGCAACTTGAGGCCATTTCCTCTCGCCCTATCRCTAATTGAGTTGGAAATGTGTGCCCATGAGTTGGCGGGGCTCATTGAGAGGGCTTTAAACTAGGTACGAAGGGGGAAGGGGATAGAGCCACGCTCGAGAGAGACGAGTCTACGGGTGGTGTRCCAATCTCGGGGGTGAGGTCGATAGCCCGGCTCAAGTGCATCTACACTAATGCACGCAAAATGGGTGGCAAACAGGAGGAACTGGAAGCCATTGTGCAGCAAGACAGCTATGACTTGGTCGCCATCAAGGAAACGTGGTGGGACGAGTCTCATGACTGGAGTGCTGCGATGGATGGCTACAAGCTCTTCAGAAGGGACAGGCGAGGAAGGAGAGGCGGTGGCGTGGCTCTGTATGTGAGGGAGTGTTTTGACTGTACGGAGCTCGACGTTTGTGAAGATCGGGTTGAGTGCTTATGGGTTAGGATGAGGGGGAAGGCCGGCGAGGCRGATATCCTGCTGGGMGTCTGTTATAGACCACCCARCCAGGATGAAGAGGTCGATGAAACGTTCTACAAGCGGCTGGCAGAAGTCTCGCGATCGCTAGCCCTTGTCCTCGTGGGGGACTTCAACTTGCCCGACATCTGCTGGAAATACAACACGGCAGAGAGGAAACAGTCGAGGAGGTTCCTGGAGTGTGTGGAAGATAACTTCCTGACGCAGCTGGTAAGCGAGCTTACCAGGGGAGGTGCGTCGCTTGACCTGCTGTTTACCAACAGAGAAGTACTGGTGGGAGATGTSGTGGTCGGAGGTCGTCTGGGGCTCAGCGACYGTGACATGATAGAATTTTYGATTCTCGGGGAAGTAAGGAGAGGGGTCAGTAAGACTGCTACCATGGATYTYCRGAGGGCAGACTTTGSCCTGTTCAGGACGCTGGTTGWGAGAGTCCCTTGGGAAGCGGTCCTGAAGGGCAAAGAGGCCCAGGAAGGCTGGACATTCTTCAAGGAGGAAGTCTTAAAGGCGCAGGAGTGGGCTGTCCCCGTGTGCCGTAAGAGGAGCTGGCGGGGAAGATGACYGGCCTGGCTGAACAAGGAGCTTTTGCTGGGACTCAGGGAAAAAAGGAGAGTCTATTGCTGTTGGAAGGAAGGGCGGGCGACTCAGGAAGARTACAGGGATCTCGTCAGGTCGTGCAGAGAGGGAATTAGGAAGRCAAAAGCMCAGCTGGAACTCAATCTGGCCACTTGTCAGGGACATCAAAAAATGTTTTTACAGATATGTTAACGACAAGAAGAGGGCCAAGGAGAATCTCCCTCCCTTATTGGATGCCGGGGGGAACATTGCCACCAAGGATGAGGAAAAAGCTGAGGTGCTTAATGCCTTCTTTGCCTCAGTCTTYAAYAKTCRGACCGGTTATCTTCTGGGTATTCACCCCCCTGAGCTGGAAGATGGGGATGGGGAGCAGAGTAAACCCCCCATAATCGAAGAGGAAGCGGTTAATGACCTGCTACGCCAGCTGGACACTCACAAGTCTATGGGGCCAGATGGGATCCACCCGAGAGTACTGAGGGACCTGGCGGAGGAGCTTGCCAAGCCGCTCTCCATCATTTATCAGCGGTCCTGGTTAACGGGGGAGGTCCCGGATGACTGGAGG
>JASVER010000002.1:14126953-14152455 GCA_030449065.1 Oceanodroma leucorhoa | reverse complement strand
CAGGTAGTTGTAGAGAGCGATAAGGTCTCCCCTCAGCCTCCTCTTCTCCAGGCTAAACAACCCCAGCTCCCTCAGTCACTCCTCATAAGACTTGTGCTCCAGACCCTTCACCAGCTTCATTGCCCTTCTCTGGACACGATTCAGTACCTCAATGTCCTTCTTGTAGYGAGGGACCCACAACTGAACACAGTTTTCGAGGTGCAGCCTCACCAGTGCTGAGTACAGGGACACGATCACTCCTGCTGGCCACACTGTTTTTGATACAGGCCAGGATGCTGTTGGCCCTCTTGGCCACCTGGGCACACTGCCTGCCCATATTCAGCCGGATGTTCTTATATGACGTGTGCTCTGGCTGCCTAACCATCTCATTGACTCTCTGCTGGACCCAGTCTACTAYATCCATTTCACACTTGTCCAGGACTAGACACAGCACTCCAACTAGTCTCACCGGTACAGAATAGAGGGGAAAGGTCACCCTCCCTTGACTTGCTGGAACAGTMTTCCTAATGCAGCCCAGGATGCTATGCTGCTACCCTTTGCCACAAGGACACATAGCTGGCTGATGTTCAGCTTGCCCACCAGTACTCCCAGATATTTTTCTGCAAAGCTACTTTCTAGCCAGTTGGCCCYTAGCCTGCACTGTTGCAGGAGATTGTTCTGCCTCGGGTGCTAGACTTGACATTTGCATTTGCTGAACTTCTTGAGGTTCCCACTGGCCAGTTTCTCCAGCCTGTTCAGGTTCCTCTGAATTGCAACTTTACTCTGAAGCATACTGACTGCTTCACTCAATTTTATATTGTATGCAGACTTACTGTGCATACAGTCTATTACATCACCCAGATAGGTAATGAAGGTTTTAAACAATACTGACACCAGAACTGATCCCTAAATGATACCACTAGTAATTTGTTGCCAGTTGGACTTGATAGTGCTTACCATTACTTTGAGTCTGTGAGTCCAGTCAATTTTCTATGCACCTTATAGTCAGCAATTGCCTGTATCGTTGTTTGCACCCAGYCTCATTTCCCTACTGGCAGATGTGGGGATGGTGAAGTCCACCAAGAGAACCAGGGCCTTTGATTTTAAGGCTTCTTCCAGCTGTCGAAAGAAGACTTCAAGTACTGGCTAGCTGTAGCAGATGCCTACTTCAACATCACCCTTATTGGTCTCTTATCTTATCCTTACCTACAAGCTCTCAAGCAGCTCATTGCCAGTTCCAAGGCAAAGCTGCATGCACTCCAGTCATTCCTTTGCATTGAGTGCAACCCCTCTTCCTCACTTTCATCATCTGTCTTTCCTGAAAAGCCTGCACCCAGCCACTAAGGCTCCAGTCATGCAACCTATTCCACCATCTCTCTGTAATCACAGTGAGGTCATAGCTCTGCAGCTGACAGACCTTTGGGTTCTCCAGGTTGTTTCCCATGCTGCATGTGTTTGTATCCAGGTATTTGAGATGGACCCCAGCCATGCTGCATTCACAGGGAAAGTGCAAGAACCTCCCCCATCATGCAGTGCTCCAGCCTTGAGTCTGTGTAAGCACTGTTCAGCAATAACTAAAACATCAGTGTGTTATCAACACTATTTTCATCACAAATCCAAAGCATAGCCCCATACAAGATACTATGAAGAAATTTAACCCTATCTCAGCCAAAACCAGTACACTCAGACAGTTCCTCACTGTCTCTCCATATCTTTGCATCTTTTCAGATGATGACAACCCTTCCCTGATATACCTACTTTAGCTTTTCGTCCCATTTGTCAGATGGATCTTGTTCCTTGTAGGCAGTCCTCAAAGAGGATCCCATGGTCATAGTGGCCAAAGTCCTGGTCACCACCCACCGGACCTGGTATTCATATGCTGGTGCGTTCACTTCTGCCTCAGCCTAGCCCCTTATTGGAGGGACTGACACCTTCATCTGGGCCTCCAGCTGGAGTAACTGTCCCTACTACTCACTATCCTTTGCTTCCCTCCTTCTCCCAGAGCTCTGTAATGACTCTTGACATATGCAGGGTTGCCCCTGGCAGTATCATTGATGCCTACATGGATGAGCAGCAAGGGGAACAGTTGGAGGGTTGGACAAGCCTTGCCAGTCTCTCTCTGAGATCCAAGAGGCAACYAAGTAGCAAGTAACAAGGCTTCAAAAACACCAATTTATGTCAACAGGTGGCTGCCTCTATCCTCCATCAGAGGGCATCTCCAGTGACTGTCACCCTCCTTTTCTTCTTTGTTCAGGCTGAGGTGTCTCTGATGCCARCCTAACTGGAGGTCATCTTCCTCACCCRTTCCCAGGGCACTATGCCTGTTCAGTAACTGCAGARCTGCAGAAAGAGTAGGAGCTTTTGCTGTGTTGCCAGAAGACACAAGTTTCTAGCCTCCTCCACTGTGGGTGCCTCCATCCACTGCTCCCTGTTAGGGTAGTCTCCAGTTGWCTCTCCTTTCTTGGAGCAAGGGCTGGGGCTGTTGGCTCTGTTTGGTCTTTGAAGACCCTGTGACTCTCCTGTTCATCCTCCCTAATGGTGCACAGCTTGCTCACCTCCTCCCACAGCCCTTTCAGCTTGTGACTCAGCACTTCAACCAGAGCACATCTCCCACAGGGGAGGCCACTGCTTAGGCCCTGAAGAGAGGCACCAGCCACTGCTAGGGCACTGCYAGAGACTAGGATGGCAGCACCYTACCACAGGAGTTGTGTCTGGATGGAGGTCTCTGCTGTGGTGAGAATAGCTACTCCCATTAGTGTTGGAGATGGTGATATCTTCATCAGTGCACAGYTCTGAGTGGAGATTCCGGGTCCCTTTGTGCCCTTACTGCACTAACTACAATGACAACTGTTGCAGCTCTGTTAACTGCCTTTGTTTACTCCATTTAATGACATATTTCAGGAGCTTATGTTACTCTGCCTTTATGTTGATTCAGATTTAGTTGGTTAATAGTTGTGTTTTACAAGAGTCTTCTGTTAAATAACACTAATAAAAATTCTGGAATTTGATTAAAATACTGCAAAGTACTTCAATGAAAATGAATATTGTTGTGGTCTTTTTCATTTTGGTAAGCTATAATGGAGTACTTGGTATAACTGAGCTATGMAAGTGTACTGGATATATCCTACAAGAGTATATGCTATCATGGTATCACTTCTTGTACTCTAGTTCTGCATTCTCTGCGTAAGAATATTCACATTAACATAGAAGAAGAACTAGCATTATAACAGCTGCTGGATTTATTTTTCCATAAATTATGCAGCTTTCAGAAAAGTRTGGAGCTTATATGTTTTCTTAGTCTAACTTGTGGCTAAAATAATTGATAACAATATCTATCAACARCAATAACAATCAATAGCAAATAAACCTATTTGCTTTATTTACTGTATTATTACAGTGAGATCCCTCACAAAGGTAAACAATATATAGACCTCTCAGAAGTTCCTCATGATTAATATATGCAGGACTGAACACTGCCTTTTAATGTAGTTTCTTCTGCTACTCTTTATACTAATTAATGTATTAGAATATTAAATAAATACATATATATATTCTGATATGCAACAGTCAGGTGTAATCTGAAAATGCTTAAAATACTGTCAATATTTATATTTTAATGACTGTAGAATTTTCTATGATATTACTTATGTCATCTCTTTGCCAAGGTGAAAAACACTAGCTTAATTTCTCTCTTAAGTAAGAAACGTTCCTCCTGCCTTTCTAACTTATTCAGTGACATTACAGTGTTTGTTTTGTTCTCCATTCTTTTCCTAATAATTCTTTGTATTCTGAGTGTGTTTTGATCTCAGCAGAGTATTATGCTTACAAGTCTAGATGATCATCCAAAGAGTCTTATGTTATCTYTCTTGAAAAGAACAGTTAATTTTAAAGCCTATTGTTGTAAATATATAATTAAGACATTAGAGATGGTTTTCCATTCAGTTTTACCATGCATACTTATGTATTTATCAATACCAGAATCTTAGCAGTTGTGAATCTGACTTCAAAGGTGGCCCTGCTTTGAGCAGAGGGTTGGACTAGATGACCTCCAGAGGTCCATTGCAACCCAAAATGTTCTATGATTTTATTGCCTAATGAATCATGTCAGAATTCAACTTGTCTAAGCTCAGGTATACATRAGATGAGCATCTGTGTCTGATATCTGTATCTAGCTTTCTAGTCAATGGGAAGATTCAAGATGGTTCTGTTTTCTCAGCATAAGTATCTAGTGCCATCTGAGACACCCTAGGTTATCTGAAGCACRCACACGGTGCTGGCAGATATGACACARGACCTGAGACAGATCTGCTGGAGTTGGAAACCAGATGCAATACCTGTGGACATCTCACAGCCAGGCAGCATACATCTATTTTGAGGGAAGTTAATATCAGGTATATGCACCAACTTATTTTAAATATTTGCATTAAGGTGAAATGAGTCAATCTGAGAGGTGTACTTTGTTTCCAGGAAGTATAAAAGGAGTGTTGATGACCAGCTTAGATCATAGTTGACTATGCTGCAGAACTGCTTCAGTTTTGGTAAGACCAATCCACTAAGATTTTCATRAGAATATTCTATAGCTCTTCACAGTCAGCTCAGATTTGACTCTTCTAAATAATTTTGCATCTCCATCCAACTTTCAGTACACTGAAAAACACAACTACCAAGACAGATTATCTCAGAGCTTTTCTTTCACTAGGAAAACTAACCAGTTGTTTCTTTTTTTTTATATTTTAACATATCATTGCTCTATGAAAAGTAGCTCTTAGCTGACAGTGATTACTTTCTTTAAACAGTCCTGATGAACAATTTTTTCGGAGGACATAAAAAAATACAAGTATTTAACAAGATTAGTTCATTCTGGCACATCTGCTCCTTGACTTCTCCAAAAAGCTTTAATAGCTTTTGTAGAGGGAAGTTGTTCCCTAAGAATCTATATCAATCTTCTCCAATATAATAACTTTGTCTATGTCTCTGTCTCTATTTACTTTATTACATATTATAGTTTCTACAGATTCACACAATTCAAGGTTCAGACTTACTGGGCTGCAGTGTCCCAGGTTATCTTTATAATACTTTTAAAAAATGCATCACTTTACTATCTTTGGTTCCTCTGATATTGAAGTTGTTTTAACAAATGCATAGTTTCATTAATAGTAACTCTTACATACTYTCCCACCAAATGTTACCATTTTATCTGTTCAGCTGATCCTATTTTAGTATCYTCTTAATTTCTTTTCCCTTTTAAAGCTAGATAACATTTAGCTTTAAATGCTTTTATTTTTTGATTTTTTTTTCACCTTTTTACCTTCCACAAATATGTTTAATCTGGTAACACAATGACATTGTGTAAAAAATGGCATTATATTATTCACATCCTGAACCTTGTTTTGTACATTCAAGAGCTGCTTCTGGTCTGACTCTGTTCCAGAAATCAATCATTCTGTAGAGAATAAATGTGAAGAGACTTTGCGTAATATCCCTCCTGACATTTGCTCAGACTAGTGGAGGGTACTAGAAAAATTCCTTTAGTATGAAGGCTCTATAGCCTAAGTGTAGACTGATGGGAAGGTGTGTTTAGTCTTTGTCACTCAATCACCAAGAGTAGGGACCTGGCTCATAAACACCGTAGTCYCTTGCAGTGTGTGCATGTCACCCTTCCTATGGGAATTAAGGCACAAACAGAGAATGCTTTCAGAATATGCCTTGTACTGAAATGGACCTGGATCTCACCCTAAAATAAAGTCAGGTCAGAAATGAAACATGCATCCAGACTGTAAGGTTATATGGAAGGAGAAAACATCTGTTCCCTCAATCTGGTTGAGGACCAGAAAGGGAAGATAAGAAAAGGAGGATGCCATAAGCAAGAACACACAGCACTACAAACCTGACCTACAAACAATAAGGGAAGAAGTAACAGGAGAACCAAACCTGGTCAGTCACACTAATTGGTAAGGGTAGGTGGAATGTGGGATTGTATATTTCAGTAAGATTACCTGATGGAGGACCTTGTCAAGTGGTATACTAAGGAAGAGGGGGAAGCTGTAAACAAAACACAGAGACACAAATGTGACAGGCAAACATGATGGAGRCAGAGACGAGAGACAAAACTCAACAATCACGTTGATGTGCTATCAAGAAACTGCAGGCAAACCCGGACTTTGCAACTGATAAGGATCCAAACCTGAGGGTCCAGGATGTTGGAGAGGGTTGGTGGGACTGTGCCAACTGATGAGGCAATGTGCAGAGGAAGGAACGCAGGGAGGAAGAGAGAAGGGCGTAGACAGAAAGGGGTATAAGAGGGCTGGTCTTGTGTAAAAAGGACAGGTCAGTACATCTGTCTGGCTGAGCCCTGTGCCTTCTTTGCTCCATGGCTGGCTTATGTTCAACTTGCTGTCCAGCAAGACCCATAGGTCCTCCTCTATCAGGCTACTTTCCAGCTGGTAGGCCCTCAACCTGTCATGGTGCACAGGGCTATTTCTCCCCAGGGGCAGGACTTCGCATTTGCACTTGTTGAATTTCATGAGATTCCTATCAGTTGAATTCTCCAACCTGTCAATGTTCCTTTAAATAGCAGCACACCTACCTGCTGTATCAACCACTCCTCCCAGTTTTGTGTTGTCTGCTAACTTGCTGAGGGTACACTCTGTCCCATCATCCAGCTCATTAATGAAGATGTTGAACAGCATTGGCTGCAGTATCAATGTTGGGGTACACCACTTAGTGACTAGCCTCAGCTGGATTTGGTGCTGCTGCTGACCACCTGTTGAGCAGTTGCAGTTCAGCCATTTTTCAGTCTGCCTTATTGTTCATTTATTTGTCCTGTGGATGTTATGGATGTTCGGCCTTACTGAAGCTGAAATAAAGAACTTCCATTCCATTCCYCTCAGAGACTGAGCCAGTCACCTCATCATAGGAGCCATCAGGTTGGTTAAGCATGACTTGCCCTTCATAAATCCGTACTGACAGGGCTCCATCACCTTCTTGTCCTTCATGTGTCTGGAAATGGTTTTCAGGTCTATTAAACTCCTTTACCTTCCAAAGGATCAAAGTGAGGCTGACTTTCCTGTCATTCCCTGGATCTTCCTTCTTGCCTTTCTTCCTTTCTTGAAGAAAGGAATGATATTTGCTTTCTTCCACCCTTTAGGAACCTCCCCCAATTGCCATGACCTTTCAAAGGTAATCAAGAGTGCTCTCGTAGTGACATCGAGCAGCTTGCTCAGCACTTGTGGGTGTATCCTATCAGGTCCCATGGACTTGTGTGGAACCAATTTGTTTAAATGTTCCCTAACCTAATCATCCTCTATTGAGTGTTTGTCTTTCTTGCTTCGGATTTTCCCTCAAGTCTCAGGAGCATGGGACTCCTGAAGGCTTGTCTTACCAGTAAGGATGAAGTTCAACTTTTCTTCATGAAAGCATTGTATGCTTTAGTATTTTCCATGTCCTTTGTCACTAGATTCCTTGCTCTAGTCAGCAGAGGGACCATATTTTTGCTAGGCTCTATTTTGCTTATCTTGCATGTACAACTTAATAATATGCTGACTTTTTTGGTGCAATTAATGGAAACTGTTCCCTGTTAAAGTACCAAGAAATGTTTTCAGAGCTGGGAGACAAATTAAATGCTATTGGTTTTTTTTCTGCTTCATTAGATTTCATTCRGAGTCTTCATATCACATTAGATCTTTTTGGTTTTATGAAATGTAATTTTGCTCACAAATATTTGATGTACATTTAAAATGCGAAAAGTATACATAGCCAGTGATAAAGACAATTAGAGAGATTTCTTTAGGCAGGGAGAAGACACTAACAGGATATGCTCAGGGCATCTGTGTCTATGTATTTACATTCAGATCAACAACAGACATTGTCACATCATCCAGGCAGTTGCAGAATATGTCAGTGTAATGCACTCCCTATTAGGAAATAAAATAAATTGAACAGAAGGGAAGAAAAAAAAGAGGATTGAAGAAGAATAGATAATTGAWTTTTTTTTATGTTTTTTGCCTATTTCTAGCCTACTCTGTTTTTTAGACAATTTCCTGAAAACATGTTTATGAAATTCATTGTACTACTTACAGCCTAAATTTAGAATATTACCTTTATCTCATTTATTGTGAACTATAAACAAAATGAGCTTTTTCATGTAAATGATTATACTTTATGAAGGAACCTTATAAAATAACTTTTAAGTAAAATGAATGGGTGATTTGAATTGAGTTTCCTTTTTATAAGAAAAAAAAGTATTGTGGTAACATAGCTTAATTTCAAATCTTGTTCCCAAAGAAAACCTACAAAGTCCTTGACTTTAAGAGAGGAGATTAGGACTTCAGATACATTTAATTTCTTTCTTTGTTTTGTTTTCCTTTTAGAAGATTTTTTAGCAATGCTGAAGGACTAAGKTGACTAAGGATACAGTTCAACCAACATAACTTCAGACATGTCTAATGGAGCTGTCTGGAATTCTAAAATACTATCACAGTAAATGGGGAGGTACAGGCCATTTTAAGGAACAATTTGGATGACCATATGCACAGATCTAATTTAGAATGAGATGAGTCATGCCCTAGAAGAGCTCATCTCCTTTTATTTACTCCAAAAGTGTTCTGGGATACCTTATTTAGAATCGGAGAATTATAGAATATCCTAAGTTGGAAGGCACTCATGAGGATCACTGAGTCCAACTCCTGACTCCACACAGGGCAACCTGAAAGATAAATCATGTAGCTAAGAGTATTGCCCAAATGCTTCTCCAATAGTGTCAGGCTTGGAGCCATGACCACTTTTCTGGGGAGCTTGTTCCAGTGATTGACCACCCTTTCAATGAATAACTTTTTCCTAATATCTAATCTGAACTTCCAGTGATGCAGCTGTAAGCCATTCCCTTGTGTCCTATCACCAGACCCCAGAGAGAAGAGATCAGCACTTCCTTCTCTGCTCCCCCTGTTGTGGATGGAGTGAGAGAGAGTGATGCACTTCACTCATAAGAGAGAAGTATCAATATGTTTATTGATGTAAGACAGCGATTTAAGAAAGTTTGGTAGTAAATGCGACAGTGAGTTAACAAGATTCGATGGCAAGGTACACTTGATTATTTACTGCATAGAGGACAGGGTCAGACAAAACTGTCAGGGAGACCCCTCCATTGAGTCATGAGGTTCAGAAAGGACCTCCTTGCTTTCTAAACTCTTTCTCAGAGAGGAGTCTAGGTGTGGCTGGATCCAGTCCTAGTCCCAGACTTGATCAACGGTTTACGTCTAAAGGATTATATATGCACAATCAATCCTTTATATCACTTAGCTAAGATTTCCAAGTTTAGCATGTCATTAGGCACTTGCTGAGGATCTGTTGCAGTAAGGAATCTCTCAACCTCAAGGACTAACCTTGAGAGGTGTCCCTACTCAAGGGGAGATCCTGACGTGCAGGAGAGCTCAAACGGCTCTTGAGCTGTCCAGTATTTATGGGGGTAAGATGATTGACTCATAGTCATATTTACATACCAACTGCAGTTAGTTTCTTCCAAATTTGGCTGGAGTCGGACATTGATGAGCGTTGCCTATTGTGTTGATCCTTGAGATGCATTCTTCACGGTTGCCACAGGYGATTATCGCTTGAGCAGGGTTAGGGAAAAACTCTGGTTGGGCCAGGGAGAGGACACCGTCACACCCCTTCATAAGGAAGTTGTAGACAGCTAYGAGGTCACCCCTCAGTCTCCTCTTCTCTAAGCTGAACAAACCTAGTATCCTCAGCTGCTCCTCATAAGTCATGCTCTCTAGTCCTTTCACCATCTTTGTTGTCCTCCTTTGGACACATTCTAATATTTTGGTATCATTCTTACATTCAGGAGCCCAAAACTGCACACAGTACTAGAGATGAGGCTGCACCAATGTTGAGTACAGTTGGACAATCCTTTTGACCAGTTAGCTATACTGTGCCTAATGCTCCCCAAGATACAGTTGGCCCTTTTGGCCTCCAGGGCATATTGTTGACTCATACTGAGCTTACCATCAACCAAAACCCCCACATCCCTCTCTGCAGGTCTGCCCCCCAGCCTCTTGTCCCCTAGTCTATACATCGATGCAGGATTGCACTGTTTTAGGTGCAGAATCCAGCATTTGTTCTTSCTAAATTTCATACGATTGGTGACTGCACAGCACTCTAATCTACCAAGATCTCTCTGTAAGGCCTCTCTACCCTTGAAGGAATCAACAGCTCTGTTAGGACCTGGCCTGATCAGACCAGGGGGTCGTAAAGGTTTCAAAATTCCCTCGGGCTAAATTAAGGTGAAACGACACCAAACTACCAGTTAAGTGTTTTATCTAAGGCAGAAGCAAGCTGAACTGGGAAAACGTAACAATAAACAACCCAAACTTAGAAAGCGTAGTGGTAGGCAACGTGGGTTCTATTCAAACGTTTAGAAGAAGAAGAGGAAAGAGAGGGAAAGAGAGAAAGAGAGAGATATCACCACCCTTGGATCCTGCGATGGCGATGATGATGAATGCAGCAATCCTCCAGTGGCGGGCGCGCGCCGGTTCCTTGGGTTGGTATCTTTTTATAGTCTTGTTCCCTACCTCTTGGTTGCGTCAGCCACGTAGTTTCTAGAACATTTCGTGCAGGCGCTGTTGTGGAGAGGGGTGGTCGTGAGGGGTCTTTCGGTGGTCTTCAGGTAGTCACAAGCCCCTTCCTCAGATAAACTCTGTATGACCTTTAGCCATATATGGTGAAATGTCCGGCTTGGACAGAACRCGGAACTGCGCACCCTCCGGCAGGCCCTGCCTGTCCTGTTATCYGGCTCCTCATTTGCAGCTTATCACTTATATGCAGAACCCATTTKCAGCAATGTTTGAGGCATCAACTTCACATTAACTCTTTCAGTCTCTCACAAGCTCCGCCTAGTTTAGTATTGTCAGCAAACTTACCTTGTGTGCACTCAACTCCTATGTCCAGGTTATTGATAAAAACATTGAAGAGAACTGGCCSTAAAATTGAGCCCTGGGGAACATCACTAGTGACTGGCTGCCAACCAGGTGTTACCCTTTTCCTTGTCAGCTCTCTTAGTACCTGTATCAAAAGTTATCATCTTCAAYGTGCTTCAGGAATTTCCTGGACCTGTTCCTGTCTGCTGTATGATAATCCCAGTTAACATCCAGGAAGTTGAAGGACAAGGGCAACTGATCTCAAGATTTCGCTTAATTCCTTTTGTAATAATACATCCATTTCATCATCCTGGATGGGTGACATACAGTAGACTCCTACAACACCACCTGCTTTATTAGCTTTTCCCCTAATCCTTACCCAGCCGTTCTCAACCATGTTGTCCCTAACTACAAGTGCTGTACAGTCYGACCCCTCCTTTACATGCAGCGCTACCTCTCTGCCTTGCCTGTCCTRGCTATTTCTCACAAAGAGCCTATAACCACCCATTCCCTGGAAAAACTCTCGGTAGACTAAGTAAAGATGTACACTTATTTCACATAAATCTTATCTTGGATAACTTGAGTACATATTAATTTTCAGTGGAGCTTGCAATGCTAAAAGCTGTAGGTGTTTTTCAGAAATTCAGTCTTACAACTAACCTATCCTAGGTCAATATCAACCTATAGCAAAATTTGATCTCCATAATAGAAATTATTATTTCTTTACCTGCAAATAAAAGATAAATAGAAGTTCCCTAAACGTCAGTGAAAGGGCCCTTCTGAAATCAGATGAGATTTACTTGTGCTTTTTCTATCCTCACAAGTTACAATAGGACAGCTACACATTAAACAGATAATGTAATTCAGATGTATTTGCATAAGCATAATATACAAACCATGTGCAAATTTACAGATTATATGATCCTCAAAAACTTATAGTACTTCATGATCCTTGTATTTAGAAAATATTTTGCTTCATTTCCCCCCGCCCCATAATGTCTTAATAACCCAAATTACTAAAGAGAACAATTGTGTCACCAGTCTCCCTGTAACATTTTCTGCATTGTTTGAGTCTTTCTAGATTTTCTCTTAATCTTATAGGTATGTCTGTTTTCTTCAGCCTCTACTCAATTAATTTTGTTTCTTTCCTCCAGACTTCTAATATCTTCCTTAAGAGTTGGTGCCTGAAAGTCAACATAATAGGGTATTTTCCTTCCTGAACAAATTCATGATTAGGGAAATTGGKGAGGAAAAGAGACGAAAGGACTGTTTTATTAATTTAAGAACCTATTTTTACTTTCTTATAAAACACACTTTAATACAGGATTCTTGGCCAACATCAGATAGTAGAAAACTATTTTTCTTTTACTATTACTCTTCACTATTACTATTTTTGTCTGACATGCAACAATCTTATTAGTCTGTCTCAGAATGAAATTTACCYTTTCTGTTCAAAACTAGTTTTCAGTCCTTTATAACCTCCATATTTTTCTCTGCAACATTGACGCTTAGCCATTTTTTCCTCATTTTGTAGCTATGTATTGGATTTCTCCTCTCAAGTACTTTATTGAATGAAATCCTATTGATTTGGGGCTAGTCGTCCAAAACTTCCATAAAATTCTGATGTCATCTTTTTAAGTGTTTTTAACCTCTTCTGTTTCAGGGTCATACACAGTTTTCTGAAGTGCAATTTCTATCAATCAAAAAGTTGAATAGTACTAATCTCACAACAGATATCTTCAGGACCTCAATTGAAATGCATTACCAATTAGATAGCAAACCATATTTAATCTCCTGCATTGATAATAATTTTGTGTAATAATTATACAGAGGTAGGGTGTTTTCTGTGAAGATAATATCTTCATCAGTAAGGAAGCTGGGTAGAAAAAGAGGATAAAGGGAAGTTTTGTTATGAGTTTTGTAACCTAATTTTCTATCCACACAAAATCATGGCCTACTGGATCCCAAATTTAGAGAAAGCTATCAMGTGACTGGGGGGCAGAGAAGGAAGTGGGTATTTCCTATTTTATTTAAATTTAATATGGGCTATAAAAGACTGAAATAAGTTAGAAAGTCGTATTCAGAGTTGCCTTCATAGTTAGGCACAAACAAAAGCAACCTTTTGCACTTGAATRTAACATGCATAAATCCTATTTAGACGTCTTGCACATAGAATTCTTGTCTTGCCTAGAAGACACTATTATAATAGCTATATTTTGCTGAATTCTCCAATATTGTTATCTCTGCCTGAAATAAGTGTTTTAAATCTCACCTGTGAAAGCCTAGTATAGTCAYGCGCATAGTAGTTACTACAATAGATATGATAAATTATATCTTTCCTATCTATCAAGTTAATTAATCATCTGTATCAGTGATCTGATTATTGACGATCTACTATGTGTAGAAGGAAACACTGAATTTTATATTTAGGAAAGATTTTCCTTTCTGCAAAAAGGGGAGAAAACTTTGGACTTGTATTGATTTCTTTTTGCTGTTCAAGAGTTGGTATCCACAAATTTCATTAAATACAATTATCTACCATTATGCACATATATTTCCAAACATGTATATACTCTTAAYAGTCATACGTTCAGACATGACAAAATATAAAGCCTTGTATGACAAGGATAAAAGTTAGGGCTCAGATGCAAAGCACTAAATGGGCTAAATAAGTGGACAGCTCATTTTCTGAGAGGAAAGAAAGTTGTCCTTAACATTAGACAAAATATGAAGTTTCAATAYCTACCCTTTCCAAATAAAAGGGGAGAAGTTTTATAATAGTGGATGATTAGATCAATGAAAAACTGAAAAGTAACTAAAATAACTTTAGACTACATGATACTGCSAAATCACAATCTAATTCACTGCCATCAAGGAGAAGCTTTCTATACATATMTATTTATACACATACATAACTTTGTTTTCTGATACAACTGTAACATCTTACAAGSACAATGGGACAGATTTTTAAGGCATTTAGAAGCTATTGCCCTCCTTTCATTGAATGCAATGACTAAAAATCTTTAACAAAACTGTTATGCAGTATGCTAAAAAACCTGTAAGATACAAAGTATATTTTTTTGTGAAGGTTTTTTAAGATTCATTAAATAATGCTTACCTTAATAACCTATCAAGGAAAGGTGGCAACTTGTATAAATCCTGAAAATGTGAGAGGATTTGAAAAGGAAGAAAATGAGCCCTAGCTCATCTCTGGGCTCATCAGTCAGCTCATTTATGCATGTCGTGGATCGTGCTGAAATTTGTTAATGCACGTTTAGTTTAAACAGCGTCTACTCATCAGAATAATATATTAGGAAGCATGAAATCACCCTTTTCTGTTCTTTCCTCTTCAGTGCCAGCTGCAAGCTCAGTTCATAACAGAAGCAGGATAGATACAGAAATCAAGAGAGTACTGCTAAAGCCAAAGCCTTATATGGTCAGAGCCTTTTCTTTCTAATGTTTAAAGTTCACTGAGAATAGCTTTGGATTTTTGTGCATGTGCTTAACAAATTAATCTCTTTAATAACATTCCACTCTTAACAGCATGTGTGGAGGATCTTAGCTGAGAGTGGTTCCTGCCTGTCTTTAGCAAGGGTTAAAATACCTATTAGAAATTTCATTGACAAAAGAGCTATACATCAACAAAAGGCAGAATATCTTGCATAACAATGGACTTTTGCCTTCACACCAGTACACTCCTGCAGGATTCTTCCCCTCCACTCTACCGTCACTTAAGGACAAGGTCTAGCAGCAGAGAGAAAATTTCACCCTGCAGGAAGAACAGTAAAGACGGTTTCCTCCTGCTCTGCTTGTACTTTAGGTTAAATTTTTGTTGTTGTTGTCACATCAAGACAGGACAAAATGTTATCAAGTAAAATATTTTTTATTCAGAATGCCTAATATTTCAAAGAAGCCATTTTTCCTTGAAAAAAAAATATCTCTAGAAGTGAAGTATTAAGACACTCTTCTGGTTTTCTAAAATACCAAGTACTATCATTAAACTTGACTGATGTCAATTTCACTCGGAGTACAGTCATGTAAATGTTTAAATACAAACATAGGAATTAAACTTCATAAATTTATCATACTATACTCCCATGCTTTCAAATCAGTTTGGCTGGGTGTTAAAATATTGAATTGAAATGTGCTTATCTATGTATTTAAATTATAAATATAAAATTGCATATAAATATATATAAAACAATAGTCTAATATATGTAAATGTATAAAATATGTAAATGTATGTGAATATATATTTAATTATATTTCTTATATAAAATGTGTTATAAATATAAAATTTACATGATCTATAAATGTCACAGGCTACATAAATAAATAATAAAAAATATTACAGGGTTCAGTCTTGTAATGTGTTAATGATCTATTAATTTGTTCTGGGTAATGTAATGAGAATGTACATGGACTGACAATTTATGAGTGGCTTTGCTTATAAAGCAGCATACTAAATTTTAAAATATTTTTAGTGACTTATATTACAGCAAAGTTTAAAATAATGTTGTTCTTTTCGTGAAAGAGTTTTGTTAGAAAGTTTAATGAAATACTCTTCCCTGTTCAGTACCAAGTTAAGTAACCAAGTGTTTAAGTATGTGTTTGAGTTCTACGTTGRAGGTTTCTTACCTGTTTGTTAATAYTAGTTTACTAAAAGACATGTATTAAAACAATTACCTCAAACAAAGAAATAAAGGGTATATTTATTCTGTATATTTCTGTACTAGTATCTCTGAATAAACATTTAARATATTTCTATATTTAATTTAAGCTAATAATGTGAAGATCGCCATAGGTTGTAGACTGAGGTGGACATTAGTGTCATGGTATGTGATTTCCACACAAAAGTTACAACATATTTTCTGTGTGTTGCTGTCACAGGAAAAAAAAAAGCCTAGAATACGGGAATTTTACATAACAACTTTTATTGCCATCCAACACAAATTGTTGATCACTGATTAAGGTATTCAGAAAAAAAAAACCAAAAACAACACTGATATACACTTCACACATACACTTTCACACACAGATATACATAAACATCTGTTCTCCCCTCTGCCCTGTCTCAGTTTTACTCATTTTCACCATAGTTTATACTCAGTCTGTCCAATTCATCCAGCCAGGTGATGCGTGGCATAGGAGGTTGAGGTGGTGTCTCTACCTTTAATGTTTCCTGCCGCTCCGTTCCTAAGTGCCCCTGCCTGGCCTGCAGTCCTGCAGGGTTGTCCCTGCCCTGGTGTGGGTCACCCATGAGCTGCAGTCCCTCAGGGGTGTCCCTGGCCCAGCATGGGTTGTCCACGGGCTGCAGTCCTTCTGGGGTGTCCCTGCCCTGGTGTGGGTCGCCCACAGATCCTGGTACCTTCAGGGACTTCATGGAGTGCCTCCCCAGAGAGTTTCWCTCCAGCCCCTAAGAGCTGCCAGTGTCTTTGTTAGATATGTTTGAGCCGGGGCCCTGTTTGTTTTTCTGATTGGATCAAGTTGGGTATAGTGTAGTTAAGTTTTGGTGCACAATTACTATCTTCCACCATTGTTTTCCTTTGTCTCAAGGCAGGCTGGACTCCATTTCAACGGGCACACTGCAGCTTATGATCTTTCCCCCACAGGTCGCCATTGCAGCCTACTCCTACTTACACACATGCCTGCTACAGACTCCACCCTTTGCACCTGTGAAACTCATATTTAAGACTAAATTATGAAGTTTAACAAAGTAACTGAACATCTATGCATTTCAACTGTGAAAAAACAAGGGCTGAGAATCATTTGAAAGTGTTATTCTTAACATGATTCTTAATATGAATTCTCTTATCTCTTGAAAAATTATTTCATCGTTGTATTTCCACCTATGCCATTACTTCAGTAATTTTTTACCCATTTTTAGGAATGATTGTATGTTAAACTGTTTACCAAAGAGGGGGACTTTATCTTTCTTTTTTCTCCTGTCTATACTTTTTTCTCAATGTTTTGTACTAAACAAATGAAACATACAAATGAACAAAAATCAAACAAGAAATGTGATAGAAAATACATCAGTCATTTTAATTTTTTAATTTACTTTTGTAGTTTTGGAAACTTTCTATTTATGGGATATTCGTTTATAACCACAGAGTCTCTAAGAACTTTTTAACCAAGCTCCATAATTTAGATTCTTGACACTGAATTCTGAAGTGCACTTTGTGTTATTTCTGGATTCATTCCTGAGGTTAAGGTTTGCAGGGGTTTTATTTGTTTTGTTTGCTTTCACTTCAACATTTTAGCTAATTACTTTCCTTTGAAGTTAGTTTAACCTTGAATGTTCAGAACTCAATCATTTCACTAGTTTTGTTTTCTTGATTACCTGCTTTTAATTCTATGGAAAGGTACAGATTTGTGGGTAAAATAGCAACCAAGAAGATGAAGAGAGAAAATACCTTTTATTTCAACTATCCCTAGAGAAATAAAAATTAGGGTTAAAACAAATGTAAAGAAAAAAGCAAGGGCTTCAGACCTGTCATATATATTTATGTTAATAGTCTCACAAGCAATCACTCATTTTAGCTAGAGAAAAAAGAGATTTAGATAGATCAAAAAGTGTCYAAACTGCTATCTTTTACCCATGCTATGTAGTCCCTTCAAGATCATTTTATATATTTGGCTCCAGTCAGATAAGCAAATTGTAACATCAGTTTGGGATTGACTAGTCTAGATTGAATGTTGATAGTCGCCCAGGTAGTTACCATAGCATTATTGTAGTCATGTCCATTACTATATGTAAGAAAGCTCTAATGAGTTTCAAATGTCTGCTCTTTCTTTTCTTAGAACAGTGTGCCTTATACATTCAATATCTTTCAAAATTAATCTTGACTTCTGGACATCTAAGTAAACTATAGAACATTATCAGAGTCTTCTCAGCTCTGCAAAAAAAATGAACTCAGGTAGCCATTTCCATAAACTGAATCCCTAAAATGCTGAGTAAACCATCCTATACTTCAAAGGCATCTAGGTTGGGGGTCACAAAGTCAGTGTAAACTCAGTGCAACAGAATACTGTATTTTGCATGACTTTGAGTCCTCATCTCGCAGCTAAAGCTAAACAACATTTTGAAACTGAGATTCAGAGTGTAAATTCTCTCACTTCAGTTACGCAATTTTTGGTATTTAAACACAGAAGAGGCAACTTACTTGCATGATAATTACAATAGTTGCCCAAAAACAGATGGTGAGACCTGGGCTTTATGTCCATCTCACTGAGGAGACTTGCCTCTCTATTTCTTACCCACCAGGAAAATGTCCCAACTGTAAGCTTGTGGGTATCCTGGATGGGTTTGTCATTTTCCTACAGCARCTTGACCAGTGTATATTCAGGACTGCAAAAGGTGTAGGTCAGAAAGAGAGCACTGTTATACTTGAAATGCTATTATGAGCCAAAGGGAGAGTAATATAAATATGCAACTAAAAATGTATTGTTAGTCTAATTTTTTAACAGTCCTGAGTTCCAAATTATGTGGGGTTTTTTTTCAGAATAACCTAATGAATAAGTTTAAATTGTTGCTTTTCTAATACCTACCCATCTTCTTTGGTGTTGTGTTTCCCTTCCAAAGTCCCTCTGGGTTCTAAGAGACCATTTCAGGCTTCCTCAGAGGAAGCAGGGAAGGAGCGTTTCCAGTGAGTCACCACTGCTGCGAAGAGTGTGACATTCAAGGTTAGACGATCGCTTTCTCCTCCATCCTGAGACATTGCGCTGGTGCCAGGGCTGGGCACCACTGGCAGCCCCATGGTACAGCAGCAGCGAGCAGGGGCAGGGGTACAGCACACATGGTAAAGCTGAGCCTRTTTGATTAGGACTTTTGTAAGCACCAGGGGATCTGCTATTCATTTTTTTTCTTCCAGTACTTTTTTTTGTATTTTATATCAAGCTGGATAAAAACAGAAACAGAAACTAGAAATTGGGCAAACTGGGATTATACTTGTGGATCACAACTCTTAAGGGAATTCCTCTCCAACTAGGTTACAATCAGKCTTTTTCTTGCCTGGGAATATGTTTTATATTAACCCAAATTAAAATAAAGAAGTAACAGATGTTTCCTGGCATTTAAGATACTTTATGGGGAAAGGCAGTTTCATATTTTCATAGACATAAGTGAACCTGAAAAACACTTTTTCAGAACAAGCTTTTAAATTATTGGCCCACCCTTTGTGTTTCCAGCTGATGTAACCTCTATTAAATAACCTAGACAAGCTTAGTGTCTGGATCCCAGGTAGCCTTAAGCAGGATGTATATTCTGATATTTAGTTCTTTAAAGACAGTAATGCTCAGAATTCATATTGCAGAACACGAGACACAATAGCTTTTTGGACAGATGTCTGAGTTTCCTGGACCCTTAATTGGATTTTATTTGGCTTTGGTGGATTATGCTTCTGAATGTAGGTTCTAAATCATACTTTAGGTATCTAAATGGTTTTTGTTTTGGTTTGGTTTGGTTTTTTGAATTGTCATTTGTGATTATTATTGTTTAACCATTCATATGCGTGCATGATTGTTTGAAAGTCATCTTTAAAGAAATTGCTGTCGGTTTTACTATAAGTTTAGAACCATCTTTTCACAGCTGATGRTTTTCATGTAATTCATTATTCTACTGTTTTAATTAGAGTTCATATGATTAATAAATATTTTAAAGGAAAAGTGAGGCTATTGAAATATCCCCTCTAGCAAAGTAAATTTACTGCAAGCTAACACGCTTAATTTCATGGTTGATCTTGAAATTGCATGAGCTCACGAATTATAAAACAAAATCTAACTAATCTTACTAGTCTTTATTTTCCTCATGATTTGGAGAAGTGATAAATCTGTTCAATTACCTCATTCCACATAAATACATAATCATGAAAATATAATACAGATCATTTACGCCTTGGTGGGTCACAGTCAGAAGTCCTGTGCACTGATTTTTCACAGAGGACTTCTAAGTGTCATATGCTGTAAAACTGATAAAATGTATCTTCTCCAAAACTTTAACTTGAGAAATGCTTTCCTCCCTATTCTAATTATTCATGCTGTTTTCAGAGAATATAAATTCTAACACTGTTTTATTGTCTTATGCTACCTCAAATTGAAAAATGAGTCCAACCTTGTATTTTTTCCTTTAGTCCAAAAGATAGAACACGTGCATACGTATTTGGATATCTACCTCCTACTCTCAGTTTATCCTGGTTTTATATGTAGGCATTTAGAAGTCTGACTGTTCTAGATCTGAGCCACAATGGCCAACTATTATCACCACAGTTTTTATAGCAAGGTTTCCTACATTTCGCATGTGTAATACCAGTTGTACTAGGACAACCTCAGAATGATCTGTAGCAGAGTCAAGAGTTGACTCTGTTGTCAGCTGAGGGAAGGCAGCGCAAGAATAGAGCTCCTGTGATTCAAAATGTGCAGTCAGAATCAAATACTGRCTTCAGGCTTTCATCAGTTCCTGCCCACAGGCAAAGATGGGGGCTGGCTTTTGGATCCTTCAGCGCTTTGCTTGCCTGCAAGGAGATCCAGTAACTGACTCCAACTCTTGCATCTGCCAAGCCYGTGCATAGGCACCGTATAACACTGCTTTCCATCTATTCCTAAATAGGAAGAGAAAGGTTTCTTCAAAGCTACCACTGCAGATATTTCTTTGAAGCCTGGACTGTGGAATCAGTGTGGCAGAAGTATGCAGAAGAGTGGAATAGGTCACCCAAGTGTTAGGGAGGTGTGACTGGTTAAGAACAGAGATCCTACTTAATAAAGACAGAAGRATGGTGGATGGAGTAAAGTGAAGGTGTAACTTGAATTGTTTTGAAGGAATTAAATATTATGTTACAAGAGCAAAGAAAAAGGATACAGAACCTGTCTCTTGTWGGCACATGTACTGCCTGACGTAGAGCTGTGTGCTCTTGCCATTGCTTCACGGTTGGTACTCATTTGTGCAGCCACAACTGGAATCTATCACTAACAATGCCCAAATAAACTATGCTTGGGAGCTTTATTTCATGGTAACTTGCATCACCAATAAAGTTTGTTCTGGCTCTTTAAAATGGACTCCAGTTTCAAAAGACAAAAATGGAGCAATGTATAGATGCCAGGGAATTGTGGATATGTTCCAAACTGGGAATTTTTAAGAAAAATATTTTCTTTTACTCAGAAGAAGAGACCTGGAAAGAAGATCTATGCTCTCTCTTTCARTGGTCTTTAAGGGTTCTTTTGGAAAGTAATCCTAAGAAAAAGGTATTTCTATGGGAAATGACTGGAAAGAKAAGATGGTAGAAAGTGTGGTTGGTGAGAGTAAGAAGCCAGAAAAAAGCCAAGTAAAAAAAAGGAACAAATAGTTTGGAATAAGAAGTTTAGTATTTAAATGTTTTCTTAAGGAATCTTGGAAAGAGTATGAGTGTTATGCTCAAAATATCATTTATAGGAAGCAAACCTTACACACACATACATAGAGAGAGAAGAATTCATTGTTAGTATAATACAAATCTTGATAGTCTAATTCAAGAATCACTTTAAATCTAGATATGATTTTTACAGAAAAAGAAGCATAATAATATACTTAAAACTGTTATATACGCACTTTTTTCCTACCCTTTACTTTGTGTTATGCTCACACTTCCACTGCTCCCCAGAGTCCCTGGGGGCTGGTGGTTTTCTTTTGGTGATGTGGTAGGTATTACATCAAGTCATTGGCATCTGGAGTCCTCTGGAATGTGCTGTTCATGTTTCGTCCCTCTAGGATCCACTAGGGTCTTTTTCACATGTTTGCTAACACAGTTTTACACCTTTTTCTTCCTTCATTGGTCTGAGCTCCACATTATATTCAAGTTTACTGTACACAGTGCCTTATGCATATGTCAGATAGTATTTATTTGTTCTCTTTTTTACCCCTAAAACCAGTCTGGTCCAGGTCCCAGTCTGCTTATCTTTAACTAACCGTGGATTAGTTGTTCACAGCTGTGGTATCTCCAGGGTCAAGCYGGTGCCTAATCTCTTATCATCTTGTGCCTGTGCCCCTCTATACTACATCCTGTGTCACCACTACTCAAGGCCTCCGTTATCGTATCTGGTCTTTCTCTATGCTACACCACTGTGCCAGAGTTGTAAATATCTCAATCTGCATAGGACAACTGCTTGTTACTGCTATCTATACAAAACTACAGCTGCATCACACACAGAGAGACAAYAGTAAAACAAATTAGCCTTAGGCAACTGGTCAGTTAGGGAAATTGCTGTCACAGCTAAACCAAGTAAAACAAGCTGCAAGCATGTCAAGAAAAGCTAAGACTGAGCAAGCCTGACAAGCCTCAGTCCTGAGGCCTTGCAAATTCACTAAAAAACTTATGGCCTGTTACTAGCAACAACAATACTTTATTACAGGTCTGTGTGATTATAGATCAATCATACCAGGATTTAGGCATAAAGATATTAAGCAAACTTTGTTTTATGCTTTTCTTGCCCAAGGAAATAATTTTTATTAAAAAGTGTGGAGGGCAGAAGCAGAATTACTTTTATAGACCATCAGTGCCTGGAACCCAGGCCAAGAGAGAAACCATATTAAGATTTTAGAGGGGTGGAGTTAAAAGAGCTCTTGCTATTGAAAGGAGGAGTGTTGTTTTTGTGGTAAAGACTGTTAAAAAAACAAAGCCAAAGCAAAACAAAGCCAAACAAAACAAAAGAAAAGCCGTCAATTTCTGAAAAGAAAAGAGGAGAGAAGATGCTACAAGCTGTCACTCATGACTATGTAGGATTTTTGTTTCTCATAATGAAAACAGTGAGAATACCCTGAAATACACTTCATATTTGTGAAAGCATAGCTTGTCGTCTGTTTCAGAGACATGTTTAAGTCTGGTTTGCCTTTGTCTAATTTGCATTACAAATTTGAAAGTCTTTCATAGTACAGTGCCTCTCCTCAGTTCAGTGGAATAATACATTAATTTGWTGAAGCTTTGTTCATTCAAGATTAGAGCATGATAATGTTCCCGGATAGTGCATTTCTGATAGCTTTACTGCTGAGTACTGAAGTCTTGAAAATTACATAACTACACTTTATAGTATCTGTTCTGAGTTTAAGAACACTTTCGAGTCAGATCGCTTTAGAWTAAATTCACTTTTATGCAGARGACTAGCACTCCTACAGCCTTCTTSTTGCAGTGTACAAAGTAATAATTAATCAAAAACATGATGCTGCTACACTTTACAGTCYCSTGTAAAGTCCCAGGCCAGGGCTGGGTTAAAAACCAGTCATAGTCCAATGATCATACAGAATTATTAACTGATAGAAGTGAATGTTTCTAGAATTAAAATAATTATAGTTGATTGTTAGGGTTTTGATTATGGCTGTTGGGCAGTAGTGGATGTTAGATACTTATAAAACAAAGACTGGTCCCCGATGTTCCTGATGAAACTAAGAACTTGCAGGACTGATGCTCTGTTAATTATTAGACAATGATTGATGAAGTTATTGTGGAAAATAAYTGATGCCTCAAGAAACCAGGTGAAACTGACTCTTCRATTCGGATAAGAGCCAGAGTACAACTGAGTCTGCGCAGAACAGAGGGGTCAGCCAGCGGTGACGAAGAGGAACCACTAGCCTTCATCCCCAYGACCCCCGACGACCACTACCAAGCAGCAATGCGCAGGCGCAAGTGGGAGGAGAGCTCATTTTAATTTGAAGCGGGGATAAGCTATGCATATGTACAAGTGTATGATGTAATGTCATGTAKATGCAAGATTTTACTGTATAAGTTTGTGATGAAAGTTGCAGCAAACTGAACACGCTGTGGTGGAGCGATCCCCCRTGTTCCCAGCGCTGCCAATAAAGAATGCCTGCCTTTTAACACTACATTGGTGTTACGAGGTTTATTCCCGATTTCGGTGACATTCTCTTAGGTTGCTGTCACGTCCCGCCTGTGCRGAGGGACAGGTGACTCAGATCCGTAAATTCCCTCTGTGTGGATTAAGGTGAAACGACACCAAGGTCTGTACAAAACAAAAMCTTTTATTCCAAAACTAGGCTCATTAGTAAATAACTGGGTGGCAGAAAGCTTATTACTCTCCACTGCTATGGGGGTTTCTGTCTTGTGTTACTTATTAGGGAAAGGTAAAAGAATAAAAGAAAGAGAAAAAGAGAGAGAGAGAAAGAGATCACCGGTCCTGGTTCCAGCATTGGTCCAGCCAACGGGGCGTCACTGGCTTGTAGGAGGGCTCGTCCAGAAGTTCCCACCCCATGGTATTTGCTTTCCCCTTCTATGTCCGCCGTTCACTTCAAACTGTCCCTCTGCTACGGTGGCAGTTTCATAGTTTGCCTCTATTGGTCCTTATATGCCCCATYTTCACTTAAAGTTACAGTGTCCTTTCTTTTTACTGCGCATATTCAGTGGGGAAGGGGCTTTGTTGAGTAGGGGGCTTCTCCTGCTGGTGGGTGGTTTTCTTACTATGCTAATTGGGATAGTTCGCCCGTAGTTCAAGTAGTTGTTTTTTTTAGTGCTTATCTTGGTAMTCCCTTCTTTGGCCTATTTATGGTGTCATCCCCCAAGGCCATGTCCAGTTAACTCCCTACAGAGGTTGAATAATGTCTTTTGTTGCATTCCTTTATCTCACCAGAGCCTTCCTGGAACTCATCATCCTCCAGTCTTGAGAGTGGTTGAGACATATCTTGGAGAGGCTCAGGGGATCTCCATCCCCCACTCTCATATTGAGTTTTGTCTCCTCTTGTTGCCTGCAYCAAGCAGTCCTTTGTTCCAAGGGATTGCAAGTTAGCCTTGGTGTTAGATTGTTTGTTCTTCCATTTGGTCTCCTACAACTGCCATTATTCAAGTGAGGGGAGGAACTGTGTAACTTCATGCATTGCACAATTTTAATAATGCAACAATAAAGTATAGGAATTGAAATACTCACTTAAGAGGTATACCAGTCAATCTCAGCTTCCTCTTCATGAGTTAAACACAATAGCTCCTAATTTTCCTGAGAATTTCCTAATTCATCAGGGTATAGCCTTGTCCAGATAAAAGATGGGAAATCTTTTCCAGATGCTTTGTTGCTGCTCAGTGATACAGATTCAAAAATGCCAGAGTCACAGGATGAGATGAAAGATGCACATGCGCACACATAAGGTGATATTTGGTAGAGCCACTCATCTGGGAACAAGGAGTCCTGGCTTCTTCCTACTGGCATTCTTGTGCAACATCTAAACTGCTCAATGCAATTACAAAACTAAAAGTTCATCAGTCTTGCTTCTTGGCATCTAGTACAAACTGCATGACATTGTAATAATTGCTATGGCATATGAGAAGTAGGATGTACAATAGATAAAGGCATTGTTTCTGCGTGAGAGGCAGAACTCTATGCTATAATCATTTTCAAAGGGGAGAGCAGTATCTTTCAACAGCTCCAGCTTTCTCTGGGGGAGGAATCAAGGGTCAGAGGAGAAGCAAGGGAGGATAAAATAAGGAAATAAAACCAAGGGGAAAAATTTGGAAACATAAGGAATACCATGAAAAGTAGTGGAACAGAATAGATAAAAGATACCAAGGTGTCCTGGTTTTGGCTGGGGTGGAATTAATTTTCTTTCTAGTAGTTGGTATAGTGCTATGTTTTGGATTTAGT
>JASVER010000002.1:14097011-14126633 GCA_030449065.1 Oceanodroma leucorhoa | reverse complement strand
TTTGCTTTGCTTGCGTGCGTGGCTTTTGCTTTCCCTATTAAACTGTCTTTATCTCAACCCACGAGTTTTCTCACTTTTACCCTTCCGATTCTCTCCCCTATCCCACCTGGGGGAGAGTGAGCGAGCGGCTGTGTGGTGCTTAGTTGCCGGCTGGGCTTAAACCACGACACAAGGGAGGTCATTCTTTTAGTAGGATCAAATTTTAGTAACACAGAATTCATACTGGAAAGTACCAAGAAGGGATGTCACAAACAGATTTACAGCAACTGTAAAATACAATCCTTTCACCAAGTTTAGAGGTAAAAAGTTRTATTGGGTCTGGCTGGGAGTGGATTAATTTTCTTAACAGCAGCCCATATTGCGCTGTTTTACATTTGTGACTAAAACAGTGTTGATAACACATCAATGTTTCAACTATTGCTGAGTAGTGCTTGCACAGCATTAAGGCCTTCTCTGTTTCTCACTCTGCCCCACCAGTGAGAAGGCTGGGGGTGGGCAAGAGTTTGGGAGCAGACACAGCCAGGACAGCTGACCCCAGCTGACCAGCTATACTATGTAACATCGTGCTCAGCAATAAAGCTGGGAACTAGTCTTTCCAAAATACCCAGTGCTGAGAGACTGGCTGGGCATTGGTCCRCTGGTGAGAGGTGGTAAGTGATTGCCTCTGCATCACTTGGGGTTTTTTACCTCTCTTTCCTTCATTTGTTAAACTGTCTTTATCTCAACCTGCGAGTTTTTCTTGCTTTTACTCTTATAATTCTTTCCCCCATCCCTCTGGGGACAGGGACTGAACGAGCAGCTTGGGTGCTTAGTTGCTGGCTGAGGTCAACCCACCACAAAAGTGAAAGTGAGATGGGGTAAAAAGATGCCATTCAAGACGGATTCTGTTAGAAAGGATGTTAGTCTTGTGTGCTTCTACTGAGATGAGAAAGAATTTGAATAAAATATTACTAATTTAAAGGAAGGTAATGAAGCAATGAAAAATGTATYATAGAGAACTGTAAAATGATAAAAAATAGTTACTTGAAACAAACAGTGATGAAAGAAGGAAAAAAGTCGGAGGTAGTAGGAACAGCACGTGTAGAAATGAAAGAATGAAGGGGCAGATGAATTCACACAGAATCTTGTTTTATTGCAATCTTTCATTATAAAGAGATCTTCTAATTTCATGCTGATGTAAAAATCATGTAACTTCACTGAATCCCATTGAATTAGAATAAATTCACTGAAGTAATGCAAAATCAGTTCAATGCTTTTAAAGAGCAGACAATTTAACATGTTAAGGACAAAAACATGTTTATTATTCCTATACTACAGTATATATGCATATTGTGTATCATACATAAAATACATATACATACTGCATGTACACATTATGTATTAGATATGCTATATACACATTATATATACATATGTAGTGTGTATATGTGTATATAAATGTAGTGTGTGTGTACATAYACATTATATAAATAATGTACATAGAGAGAGAGCATAGGTAGACAATAGCCAAATCCACCTTTGTTTTGTTCTGTTCCAAGACTCTATTCATCTTGAGTAAATACATGGAGAATATTGTTCATCCACAGATTATGGAATAGTTAAGAGAGTACATCTGTCTAGAGAAGGAGGATAAACTCTCCTTAARACAAAGGGGAAAGGAAGGGGRAAAGGAAGGGGAAAGGAAGGGGGAAAGGAAGGGGAAAGGAAGGGGGAAAGGAAGGGGAGGGAAGGGAAGGGAAAGGAAAAATGGAAAATAATTTTGGTAATTACTCATTTACRTTGTTGTGGCTTAACCCGGCAGGCAGCTAAACACCACACAGCCATTTGCTCGCTCCCCCTCGCTCTAGTGGGATGGGAGACAGAATCGGAAAAAAAGGTAAAACTTGTGGGTTGAGATAAAGACAATTTAATAGGACAGAAAAGGAAGGTAAAAYAATAATAATGATAAAAAAATATACAAAACAAGTGATGCACAATGCAATTGSTCATCACCTGCTGACCGATGCCCAGCCAGTTCCCAAGCAGCGGCCACGTCCCCCCCCTCAAGTCAACTCCCCCCATTTTTTTTGTTTAGCATGATGGCATATGRTACGGAATATCCCTTKGGTCAGTTTGGGTCAGCTGTCCTGGCTGTATCCCCTCCCAGCTCCTTGTGCACCTCCAGCCTCCTCACTGGCAGGGCAGTATGAGAAGCTGAAAAGTCCTTGACTTAGTGTAAGCACTGCTCAGCAACAACTGAAACATCAGTGTGTTATCAACATTATTCTCATCCTAAGTCCAAAACACAGCACTATGCCAGCTACTAGGAAGAAAATTAACTCTATTCCAGCTGAAACCAGGACATACATATAGAGAAACATCTTTCTTATCAAATTATTTGTATGTGCTCCACTTTAAAAGAAAAAGATGTATACCATTTTCTTGGTTCCCTGTGGTGCCAGATACTTCATACAATTAAATGATATTACTCTTTCATTAGGAGTCAATGATGATTTCACCAATAATTATTAGTGTTATGCACAGTGTATTAGCAATAGAAATAAAATAAATCAAAACAATAACAACAAAACCAAAACAGGTAATTAAGCAGAAATAAAAAGTAAGATATGTAAACCATTAGTACTGTTTTTAGAACATTTTCCATTTTGTTTGTGGATCCCGTCTTCTGTATATCGCTGCTACTTGCAAATGCATCTACACAGAATTAAGTGGGTTGGAGAGCGACCTCCAGGCTAAGACACTTGTAGTTAGTTGTTGCTGGAATGCTAGCTCTAGGGAGCTCTTCCAGTGCCTTTTCACTGAGCTCCAGTGCCCTTGCTGCACCAGATCTTTCATGACTTATAGAAAGAGCAGATAGCCAAAATAATTCTCTGAGATGACTTCCAGGGATCTCTGCAAAGGCACTTAGAAGTGTCTGATTCCTCATCTCAGGAGAGCCTTGCAACCCACAGCACTCAAGCAATATTAATGTCACCAATCTTTCTAAGAGCAAGACTCTGCTCTAGAAATTCCAGGCAGTTTTTAGCCTCTGTCATTTTCAAATCAAGTAAATAAGTAGTTCAATAGTTTTTCACCATAACTACCACAGTTAATATTAAACTTCTAATTATTAGATCTATCTATTACATCTTATTACATCTAATCACTACAGCTATTTTTGTCAGAGTAACTTTTCTGGTGCAGAGAATACAGTAGAGAAGCAAAGAACACTTTCCTATTTTTGTTGTTTTAAAATGCCTTTCATATAAACAAATTTGCTCTCCTCCCATTTCTCCCTCCCAATGTGAAAGCAATTTTCTTAAAATTGACATCAAAATATCTGAATGCATGTTTATGTTTTTTAAAAATGTTCTTCACATTTTGTTTTAGATACAAGTATTTTTTCATCCAATTTGGCAGCTGCAGCCCTGAGAGGCTGCAGCTGATCTCTGCGTATATATTATAAGACTGTAAAGTCTTATAATATATAAATATATATTCAAATATATAAAGTTGAATAACCACAGTTCAGACTGACTTGTTGAAAAATAAGTATATTAAACAGGGGCTTTTACCTTGTGCAGAATATTAGAGTGAGTTTTTTTCTAGTATGATTTATTCAATTATTAATCAAATCAACTCACATAACTAGTTTGGAAATATCTTTCTCTTAGTACTTATCAAGTTCTCAGACTAAAGAAGGTAAGCACTACAGTGTTTCTCTCACATAAACTCCTGCTGAGATTTTGTTAGGATTTTTTTTGTCTGTTTTTGTTTTCTTTGTTTTGTTTGTGTGTTGTTTTTTTTCCCTTACTTTTTATTGGAAGACTGTTTTAAAATATCTGCTCTCTATTTTCCGATCTTAAGCATCTAACTGACCAACCAACACAAAATTTTTTTGCCACTCATAATAATCCACTCCTTCAAAACTAGGAACTTTGCCAAAAATGTCTGCAGTATATTTTAAGGATTATAAGGATCACTGGGATTTTGTCACTTTGAGAATTAGAGAGCTATAACATCCCCTGCATCAAAGTAGCTGCTGGCATTTTCCCAGTGTATGTTGTTCTTTAACTACAGAAAATCAATTTGCTTTGGMTTTGTTTTCTTTCCACCCTTGTCTCCATTTCAGAATAATTCCTTTTGCAAAATAGTAATAATCTGTTTTTCAATAGAAGTTAACACAATTTTTTATTTATTTATAGTTTATTGTGGTTTTAGTAACTGTGTTTCATCAACATAGTATTTGGAAGTTCTAGATAAAGTGTCTGTGTATATTTCAAAGCATTTCAAAGACTTTCTTTTCTCTTCTACCTACTTTTGATGCTTTATTATCATTTATTCCCACTTRTTATTCCCACTTACATTTGGGAAATGGAAGATTATGCTGTCAAACACAAACACCGAGATTTCTGGCATTATGCAACCAAATTCTGACTTAAATATTTCATTGTCCATTCTTATTGCTTCTAGTTTTGCACTAGTATGTTGAAACTATGATTYAGTACTACATTTTTAGAAATCAGCAATTTGCACACAGAAACAAATAGAGAATTGCTTAATTTAATGGGTAGTGTTATCTCAAAAACAGGCAAATAAAATTCTGCATGAGAGAACAAAAAACAAAAGTCACTTCAGCTATTATTCCACAAATGGGTAAATTACTTCCTGTTTTTTTCCAGGTTAAATTTGAAGGGGTAGAGATTCAGCTCTGACATGCTTTCATGGAGAGTATACAGCTGTTATCTAGAGCTGTCATCCTGTTCCATGGGGTTGGTGGATGTATGATGAGGCACAGTGTGTAACATTGATGAAGTACRTGGTTGACTTCTGCATGGCCTATAGGTCACTGCTGCCTCCACCAATGAAAAAGTTTGAGATTGTAATTGCAAAAATATGTGTCACTCGGCTCTGAAGAAATACCTAACCCACACTGAAGAGCAGCTGGAACAGCAAGTACCAGCTCTTCAATTTTGATCCCCTTTTCCACCTCTCTTCTGTAGAAAACAAGCAGCCCAACCACAGCCCCCTAACCCTTGAGGGCAGCAAATTTCATATGTCTGCAGTGCTGAAAAGACTTGAGCTGCCACTAACAATCTGCACTGCATAATATCTGCCAGAAAGTACATTTCCAATTGCATTTGGATGTTCAGGTCCCATATAACTTTTGCCCTTAGAGTATCTCCTCTCAGTTTCTTATATGTTTAAATCATGAGGATAGTCTCTCTCTCTTTCTTTCACATGTATACATTGTACTAAAAACACTGGAACAATCTCATACTGACATATCTAGGCATTATTTCAATATTACTATTATCAGTTCAAGCTGGAAGGAATCGTCCTATTTACTAAAATTATATAATTAAGTCAGTCATTTATACTTCCAATAATAATTGGCTGGAGTACAGATTATGACTCATTCTCTTAAGCAGATGATTGACAACCACTGAAATTTCTCCTCAATATAAAACTAGAAAACTGAAGGAATATTTTCTTCCTCAAATTTGGTAATATTGCAGATAAAATTTTGCCCGGTTTCTATAGTGGCAGAGACTGTGCCTAGCTTCAGAAGTTCTTTGGATCTGTTTTTCACAGCTGCTACTGTCTTGCATATTGCAAAATGAACAATATTGAAATCAACAGTAAGGTCTAATTATGTTRACTCAAACATGAATGCCATTCAATTTTTAATATAGATCTGACAGTGACTCTATTGCAGCTCTCAGCTGCCCTGCTTTACTTCCACCATATGAGAAAAATAGAGGCATATTGATGTTTTCTTTCACTGTCTCATTGTGTGTTTTCTAACAACTCATTAAGTAATTAACCTTTTCAAAACCTTCAGTCTTAACCTATGTCTGTTCACACTGACTTTTGTGAATTAGGCCATCAAAGAGTTTTTAAAAATCCCAAACTGGAATTTGCCTTCAAGTAATTAATTCTAAAAAAAAAAAMCAAAATAAAAAAAATTAAAAAAAAGGAGGGTGGGGGTAGCTTTGTAATCATTGCTGAATTCCCATTTTAAGGTACAAGCTTTGTCCAAGCACAGCTGCAGTTATTCATTAAAACTCCAAGTGCTTTTTAAGCAGTTTTAGTACTTATTTTTCTTTTTCAATTAACATAAACGTTAGAAAAAGTGCACTGCCTTTTTATACCTCATCTTAAATCTCTTTGAAGACTAGAAGTGTTACTGATGTGCAAATTCTTTTTATCCACAATGTGCTTTTTTCAGTTTTCACATTAATGTTTACTTTTTAGAAAATGTCATTCCATGTGTAAACTGTCCTATAAATCTACCTGTCATCTTAATCACTGTCATCACATTATTGCATTAATTTTAATACATTGTCAGTTTAAAACTCTATTATCATTTTCATTTCATTATAATGAACTGTAAACAAAATTTGTTTCACTATGTGTCTAAATCACCTTTGGAGACACTTTTTCAGACTAAATTAGAAATATATTGCACTGCTAGATGAAGTAGTTTCCTTCTGGTCATGTAGATCTATAAACCCACTTAAAACTGTGTCAGGMAGGAGTAATATACAGCTGCCATTAGAAAAATCACTAAGATTTTATAGGCATCTTCTGACATTAGCACGAACTTGTGAACTTTCTTAATAAGCTCCCAAATGATGTTTCTTTGTATTTTATACCATCATAGAGCATTCACAATTGAGGCTGAGAAAACAATTCATTCTAGATAACATTTTGTAACTTTTTCACCAGTGACATTATGTTTAACGAAAATTAAGTTTTAGTTAAAGATTTTGTTTTGTCCTAATACTATGTTTTACTTGGTCGTCTTTTGAGGTTACAATATCTGTTAGTTTACCTGATGTTCACTTTCTTTCCATTAATTTTCACTAACACTACTTTTTAATCATTCAGGTTTTCACGTATTTATATATATGTGTGTGTATATATATCTTATAAGGAGCGGCTGAGGGAACTGGGGTTGTTTAACCTGGAGAAAAGGAGGCTGAAGGGAGACCTCATTTTCTACAACTACCTGAAAGGAAGTTGTAGCAAGGTRGGGGTCGGTCTCTTTTCCCAAGTAGCAAGTGACAGGAGGAGACGAAATGGCCTCAAGTTGCGCCAGGGGAGGTTTAGATTGGATATAAGGAAAAATTTCTTCACTGAAAGGGTTGTCAAGCATTGGAACAGGCTGCCCAGGGAAGCGGTTGAGTCACCATCCCTGGAGGTATTTAAAAGACTTGTAGATGTGGTGYTTAGAGACATGGCTTAGTGGTGGACTTGGCAGTGTTGGGTTTGCAGTTGAACTTGATGATCTTAAAGGTCTTTTCCAACCTAAATGATTCTATGATTCTATATACACAATCTTCTGTGTACTTATGTCTTAAATATGAGTAAATATGATTTTTTTTTTTAAATAGATAAAATGAAAAGCCAAGCAATGACTGAAACAGAACATTTGGAAAACTTGAGTTTATAGGTGCATTGGCTTGTAAACTTCACTAGTCACAGTCTAAACATCTTCAAAAGTTGTATTTTTAAAACTTTATGTTCAAAAACATATTATAAGAAAGATAAAATTGTGAATATTGTTCTACACAGTAATAATTTTATGTTCAAAAACATATTATAAGAAAGATAAAATTGTGAATATTGTTCTACACAGTAATAATTTTATAAGTATATATGTGTGAATACATTCAAAGACAGGAGAGGGCAGAGTTTAGACTACCAGAATTACTTAGCCATTTTAATTTCATTCTTTGCTGTGCAACTGTGTAATTTTCTCACAGAATTACAGAACACCTGAGGTGGGAAGGCATCTCTGGAGATAATCTCAGCCAAATCCCCTGCTTAGAGCAGGGTCAACTAGACCAAGTTACTTTAGGTTGTGTCCATTCAGGTTTTGAACATCTCTAAATTTGGAGACTCCACAACCTCTCTGGGCAACCTGTGCCAGTGCTTGGTTACTCTCACAGTGAAAAAGTGTTTCCTGATGTTCAGAGGGAACCTCCTGTGTTTCAGGTTGTGCCCATTGCCTCTAGACCTGTCACTGGGCACCACTGAAAAGAGCCTGGCTCCGTCTTCTCTGCACCCTCCTTTCAGGTATTTAAATTGATGAGATCTTGCCCAGAGCCTTGTCTTCTCCAGGCTGTAGAGTCACAGCTCCCTCATAGGACAAATGCATCTTTGTGAACCTTCAGTGGACTCACTGGATGTGCATGTCTCTCCAGGGAGCCCAGAACTGGAAACAATACTCCAGATGTGGCCTCACCAGAGCTAARTAGAGCTGGTTTACTTTTTTAAAGGAGTTTTGACTTGAATTTGAAACTTACATCTWTGTTGGATACTTACTTTACCTTCAGCAATACAATCTTCACAGAGCAGTGGACTGTGTAAATCCTATGAAYCAGAGACAATGGATCGTGGGTATATGGGAGCCTGTGTGAAAAATGAAACCATAAGAAAACATCTCAATGAAAAAACAATTTTATCTGGAGTGATAAGACTGCATGACAGATGACTTGTAAAATATCTTTTTTTTCTGAATTTTATGATGCTCTGAAAAAGAACATAAAAGAAACCATAGAAGTTACCACAGGAGTTATATGTTTTTCAAAATAAAGTACTACCAAAGAATGACAGAAACATAAATGATCTTAATATCTTTTCTGCTTTATAAAACATAATGATTTTTAAAACAGCTGGTTTACACCTATGTTATATCTTCTGTCATTTTAATATATTTACACACATTAGTATAAATTTAGTGAAATATTTAGGCAGCTGAAAATCTAACTTTTAAGTGCCAGCCTTCTGGGACTTTATTCATTCAGGACATCCCACTCACAAGTGGGACATTGGATCARTAAGAAAGCCATGTTCTTCTGCAAAATAGCCAGAGGCCAGATGGCATACCTTGGGGCGTCTCAGCAAGTACTAGATGCTCATGTTTAGTCAACTGAATTCTGTTCTGGGACGTGATGTATTTCATTCTGTATAATGTTGGTTGTTGACTTTTGTGCAGTTCTAGGACCTGGGAAATATGAACTTTACATACACATACAAAGGTCATGCAAGTCTGGGGTAAACAACAGATAAACAGGAGTTGCATCACTTCATGTCTTTAGATTCAGACACCTTGTTTCAACCAAAAGCTCACTTTGCACTCTAAAGATTATTTGTYTGTTTGTTTGTTTGTTTCCTTATGGGTTCCAGTCACTATTCTTCCACTAGTTTAGGTACTGAAGGTTTAGAGGCAGCTGAGCTTTGTCAATCAAAAAAAAAACCCAACAACCAAACCCGCACATCATATTGTTTTCATAGACTTTGAATATGTTTGCGTATCTTCATGAGTGGTCAGGTTTTGCCCAGGAAGTAGTTATGGTCTGTGACTTAACATGGTTACTTAATAACATTTCTGTGGTTGTTAATATCAGTGGTATTCATGAGAAACCATAAGCCATTAGACTGTATATGTATTTTTTCTTTGTAAGACTACATAGCAAATGCTTGTATTGTTTTTACGTGGCAAGGTTTTGGTACTGGGGAGGGAGGCTGCAAAGGTGGCTTCTGTGAGGAGCTATCCCCATGTCAGATAGAGCCAGTTCCATCTGTCTCCTAGATGGACATGCCTCTGGTCAAAGCTGAGCCAACCAGTGATGCTGTCGGTGTCTCTGTGATAACATATTTAAGAAAGGGTAAAAATTGCTGAGCAGCAGCTGAGAGAGAGGAGTGAGAAAATGTCTGAGAAACAGCCCGACCACCAAGGYCAGTGAAGAAGAAGGGGGAGGAGGTGCTCCAGGTGCTGGAGCAGAGATTCCCTTGCAGCCTGTGGTGAAGATGCAGGTTGCCCCCATGCAGCCCATGGAGGACCACAATGGAGCAGATACCCACACTGCAGGACCCCACACTGCAGCAGGTGGATGTGCCCTGAAGGAAGCTGCAGCCCATGGAGAGCCCATACTGGAGCAGGCTCCTGGCARGAGCTGCAGCCTGTAGAGAGGAGCCCATGCTAGAGCAGGTTTTCTGGCAGGAAATGTGGTTTGTAGGGGACTCATGCTGGAGCATTCTGTTCCTGAAGGACTGCAGGTTGCCCCAATAATGTTTAAATTTGCTTAATTAACAAGTAAAATAATCATATATAGGAAAACTAGTAAAATATTTTAAAGTTTCATACTTCCACCCATATTGCATAATATCTCTTTACTCAGTGTGTCACAAGTTGAAGCCTACCCAAAAGCACTGCTTAGATAAGCGAAACCTTGACTGTATATCTGCACAACTTTAACTCAGTAGATGATTCCAGTAGGTGCTGGGGAAATGAAGGGTGACAAATAATTGTTATGGGGAAAGCTTACCAAAAACTCTGAACTACATCTGGCCTCTTTTAACAATTTAGGTATGTGTGGGAAATAAAAAAGAAGCACAGATGAACAGTTGAAARCTTTACATCCATATAATACATTTGGATTGGGAAAATAAAAATTGATAATAGCCCAGATAGTAACAGCTAAGTGGCTTTAGATATGAAGAAAGTCAAACAGGTTGGCCTGGAGGGTCATGACTAACCAGGCCAGCTAAGGCAGAAAACAATAAGTAGTGAAGACAATAGTTCCTTGATGGGAAGACAGGTATGGACATCCCAACACTGTGAAGAAGAACGCTGAGCCCAAGGAGGAACTGCTATGCATGGAAGTTAGGCTTTTAGCCAGGACTCGGACAGATSTCCTGGGTCTACAGGCTGGTTTAAATTGAACCAGAGGTCTTCTGGCCCAAACTGTAGTCAGTGTGAAGTGTGTGTGTGTCATAGAAAGGGAGCCTTAGAATAGAAATCTTTGTCCACCCACTATACTAGTCCCACTTAAGAAACAAATTCTAGATTTTATCTCACCAAGTGGTGTGTTTCTGTTCAGGGTGCTCTCGCATCCTGAATTCATCCATAACACAGTACTCTTTGGTTTTCTTTGTATTTAGTCTGCACACACCTTCAAAATCACAAAGTGTTTCTCAGTGGTTCTTCCTTCCTTTTATGCAATATCTGTCTTTGTCAGAACCTTTCAGTAAGGCTGACCTGACTGCAGGTGGACACCTATGGTGCAATGGAGTTAGTCCCCTGTGCTCCTGTTGTAATCAGTGGAATCACTAGGTCATAGTTTGTCTCATTCTGAAGTATACATAGGCAAGAAAAAAAACAGTATTTTTTTGATATGACAGTTACAGCCATATTGGGGGAGTGGGGCTGGTTGGTTTTTTGTTTGTTTTTAACTGCATTATGTAGAAACTTTGAATGAAGCAAAATGTAAAAAAAATGCAAATAAAAATTGTGATTTTGGGGCTTTCTGTGTGACTCCATTCTATTTTTAAATTTTAATTTAAAAAATGGGCATGTGATTTATTTTTCTATTGCACTCCCTAAACATCGTAAAAATACATTTTTACCACTGAAACAAAGAAATAAACTCAATAGCAAATGATACTATTAAGCAGGTATTCTTTATTAGCAGCCCTGGGGTTGCACTGGGGATTTTCCACTATAAGTGCCCCCGCYGGGCGATCAAGTTAACAGTGATTTATAGAAACTACATCTTACATATTCATCACATTTCTGGGAAAAGGCAGTCTTATGATTATGAGTTCCAGGAATTCATTTKCATAGTCCAAGCATGTGCAGTAAAATTAGGGTTAGGGTCTTTTCACTCTMTGGTGGTCGTCCGTAGTCTTCCTCACTTGTCCAATGAATGACCTTTTTCCTGCGTTGGCACGGTTCAACTTATTTGTCATCCTCTTTTCGCATGCTCCGGACCTGGTGTTCTAGTTCTATTTTTCTTGTTTTGTGCATGAATACTCCAGATTAAAGAAGTTACGTGCACTACTTGCTTCCTTCATTTATCATGTCTAGATGACCATTCTGTTGATACAATTCTCAATGCACCGCAGTTTTGCCATTATTACAATTTCACTATACAGTAATTTTTCTTCTGTACACAGCAATTATTCTTCTATTAATAATTATTAAAATGTCAATATGCAATGATTTAGCAGCATTTCCTCACCACTTAACATTATTTCTGTATTTCTATAGCTATAAATCAGATCACAAAACAGCAACATCAAAATCTTAAATCCTGTGCTGCACTTTAGCAGAAAACCTTTTTTCCAAGCAACCTTTAGACTGTTCACACATTTATAACCATTATCAAGAAGAATGAAACAGACATGACTTCTAACCTATTTTAGGAATCACAAATTGCAACATTTAACAGTAAAACATTCCCTTCATGTGTTTTTGTTTTTGTTGTTTTTGTTTTTGGTTTTTTTTTTTCCAGGTTAATAACCTGAATCCAACATTACTTGAGTTCTTCATTATCAAAGTCCAATATAGAGTCACTTAATGTATATTGCAACTCCAAGAAGTACATTGAAACACCTCATCTCAATACCATATAATACATTGAATTTAGAAAATTATAAATTTTAGATGTGGATTTCTTTGGACAGTGAAATTTTTCACTGAAGACATGATGCAAAACACACTGAAGGAAATGGGAAATCTGGTCATTTGTTAAAGTAGGTTTTGGATCATTCCCTCAGTCTGAAGAATCAAAAAATCAAACCCAAAAGAAAGCAATATTTCTGAAACAGGATGATATTTTTTTATTTTGTAATACCAACTGGCTRCTGCCATCTACTCAGAGATTATAAACTGTTTTGTTTATCCAGYGAAACTAACTCTTCAACTTCTCCTTCTCTTTTAAGACCTTCATAGAAAGGAGGAAATTTGTTCAGATAGATCTTTCTCAGCTGTTATTCAAAAATTCATTTGATGATATTCCTTCGATGATATTCCTTCTTTTACCCCTTTGCAAAGCTATTCTTGGAGTTTTATGGTAAGTTAGGGACAAATAATTATGCCGAGTTTTATAGTAATAGAGACATCTATAGTGTATCTATAGTGTAGTAACACTGGATCATTAGTAGCAAGTTCCTTGAAAGAATCCAAAAATTTCTGCACAGATTTTCTGACTGCTGAATAGATGTCATAGTTCAAGGCAATGAACGAACTATGATTGTGAGCAGGAGGATCATTAGCCAGAGTTCAAGTTTCTGTTTTTCCTGCCATTGACTTGCTCCTTTAAGGATGCTTCCTAAAGCTACCTTAAATTCTGGGAGGCCTGAAGCACTGAGCGTGAACTTGCATAGATTATAGACTGTATAAAACCACAGTAGAATCAGGTTTTAATTAATTATCTGTACAGTTGCTGTGTGTATAAACTACTGCAAAATAACTAYGCAGGCAATCCACAGTATTAATCCTCTTAGGTCCTCCTTAACCAACATGGAATGTTCTGTTAAAAAGATCTCTGTCTTGCTGCCACCAAAAATAAAAAGAAAGAAATATGGCCCTGTGCTTTCTTGTATGCCRATGGCTCATTAAATGGGCATGAACATTTGAACTGAATGGCCTATTTAAAGACATTAATTCTTGTATGTTTTGCAAAACAAACTCAAAAGGCTCCACAAGTAGGTAAAACCATCCCAGTGAAAGTCTGTGGACTGGCCTGTTACAGCAGCATCCGTGAAGCAAACTGCAGTGAGATCTACTGTCCTAAATTGCTTACAATTTTTCAAAGGCTTTACTGAGCGTCTRTGTTGTAAAGAGGAAGTTTAGATCTGGTTCACATTTAGAAGCTGTGCATCATCTCATACGTCACGTTTTAGAGTACCATTAAGATTTCTGTTTCACCAAACTTTAGGCTGTCAATGGCATGTCAATAAGATATGTTATTTAGACAAATTCAGTGAAGTAGTGTCAGTTCTGTTTATACAGTGTGATAGCAGGAAAGGACAAGAGGGGGTTTACTGTTCTTCCACTCATCAGTTATATCTCTCTTGTTCACATTCCTGAATTCTGTTTTTTGTACTTTTTAGAAATAGTGGTATCAACTAATAAACTAGATCTTATGGTACCTTGAAGAACAGTGAATAATCACAGATATATACGACTGTTGTATATAGATATATGTCCATGAAGAAAGGTAAAAAAGAAAAAAATATATTTACAGTATCAATATTCAAAGGAGAGGAAATGCTGGTCTTAAAATTCCTGAGAAACTTTTGAGCTGATAGTGTTTTGATGCAAAATTTAAATATATATGCAGATTATTTTCACAAAAAGTATTTCCCTGTCTGCTGAYCCTTTTGTCCTCTTCAACCACTATCTCCACAAATCTTTGCTCCATCCATGCACTTAATCATAAACCTCTTAAAACTTCCAGTCCATTGTTCTGTCAGACTTTGCTAGTTTCACTTGTTCTTCTGATTTTTTGTCTGTCTTCCCTCAGTTTCCTGGTTTACACAGTTGATACACCTATATTAATGTATTTTCTTTCAGAATAGACTATCAAAACTCTTCTTTTTTTTTTTCTTTTTAAGATTTCCTTTAATTTCTCACTGAATTTTACCAGTCTCTACACAGATAAACATATATTTTAAATTCCATTTCATCTCAGTGTGCAGTTTCTCCAGTTTTGCATTCCCATGTCTGATTCTGCATGGTTAGGATTACTCTTTTATTCCAACTCATGATCTATAYACAAATCTGTATCTGTCCATCCAAATAATGTCATGTTTTTCACTTTGCAAACCTGTAGAACAAACATACTTGCTTTCATATATGACTGATACTAAATCCTTGTAACAACTCTTATAGCCATGATTATATATTTCTTTCTCTGCTGACTAAGTATCTGTTGTGAAGGTATCCCATCCATTCTCCACCAATTTTTCACAACTGTAGCCCCTTCCCTTCTCTCACCTTATATGACAAATCCTGGACATAAGGAGAGATCCTTGGAGACTGAAAAAAAGACATATAAAGCACATCTTTCAGAAAGGCAAGAAGGAGGATCCAGGATGCTATAAGATATGCAAGCTCTCCTTAGTCCCTGGAAACAACATTAAGAATGTCCCCTTGGAACATGCTTTCAAATATGGAAAGAAGGAGGTCATCAGGAGCAATCAGCAGGAATTTACCAAAGCAAAATCACGCTTGACCAAGCTCAATGCCTTTGATGATGAACTGACTGCCTCTGTGGATGAGCTGAGAGCAGTAGGTGCAATAGTTAAATCCAGTTGCTGGTCACAAGTGGTGTTCCCCAGGGCTCAGTATTGGGGCCAGTTCTGTTTAATATCTTTATCAATGACTGGAYGAGGGGATMRAGTGCACTCTCAGTAAGTTTGCAGACAATACCAAGTTAGGCGGGAATGTTGATCTGCTTGAGGGTAGAAAAACTCTACAGAGGGATCTGGACAGGYTGGATCGATGGGCTGAGGCCGACTGTATGAGGTTCAACAAGGCCAAGTGCCAGGTCCTGCACAACCCCATACAACGCTACAGGCTCGGGGAAGAGTGGCTGGAAAGCTGCTCAGAGGAAAAGGACCTGGGGGTGCTGGTTGACAGCCRGCTGAACATGAGCYGGCAGTGTGCCCAGGTGGCCAAGAAGGCCAACRGCATCCTGGCCTGTATCAGAAACAGYGTGGCCAGCAGGAGTAGGGAGGTAATCATGGCCCTGTACTCGGCACTGGTGAGGCCGCACCTCGAATCCTGTGTTCACTTTTGGGCCCCTCACTACAAGAAGGACATTGAGGTGCTGGAGCATGTCCAGAGAAGGGCGACGAGGCTGGTGAAGGGTCTGGAGAACAGGTSTTATGAGGAACGGCTGAGGGAGYTGGGGTTGTTTAGCCTGGAGAAGAGGAGGCTGAGGGGAGACCTTATCGCTCTACAACTACCTGAAAGRAGGTTGTAGCGAGGTGGGTGTTGGTGTCTTTTCCCAAGTAACAAGTGATAGGACGAGAGGAAATGGCCTCAAGTTGCTCCAGGGGAAGTTTAGACTGGATATTGGGAAAAATTTCTTCACTGAAAGGGTTGTCAAGCATTGGAACAGRCTKCCCAGGGAAGTGGTGGAGTCATCATCCCTGGAGGTATTTAAAAGATGCGTAGATGTGGTGCTTAGGGACATGGTTTAGTGGTRGACTTGGCAGTATTGGGTTTGTGGTTGGACTCGATGATCTTAAAGGTCTTTTCCAACCTAAATGACTCCATGATTCTATGATTCTAATATATACCTTGACTTTACCGAAGCTTTTAAGATGAACTCACAGTGTATTGTCATGAAGCTGAGGAAGTATGGCCTGGAAAAGCAAACTGTGAAGGCAGCTGAATTGGTTGAATTAAAGGGCARCAATTACTGGAAATCTCCTGGGCTGAAGGTCGCTTTGTCAAAAAAAAGTTTTGGTTAATTCATTTTGCATGTTTTAGTGAACTAACACAACTAAAACAGCAGATAAACCGCTTCAGACAGCAAATGCTATGTCTCTACTGAGGGGTTCATATTTATAATGACAGAGGTTCTTTAGTGTACAAAAGACCTAGATAATGTCAGCAACGAGTCCTGTTATACTCCGCTTATATTTCAGGAGCAGAAAGTAACCTTTCTGAACAGATGCAAGATTTAAATATTTTGTTTTAGCTTTACAAAGAACTGCTCCATAAATCCATTGGGGTGCTAAAGCTAATGATAATTTGCCACTTGAGAGTTTTGAAGTTAGAACTTTAGTGGAGAATTATTGAAGGATAACACTTGAAATGGCCATGTGTAGTTGGATTGTATGTGCTAAAGATTTCCTCAGGCCTTTTCAGTCTCTGGATAAAAGACAATCAGGCAAGATGATTCATCTCTTCAACAGCCATACCTAATGCATACCACCATCTGTGACAGAAATTCCATTAACTGAGTTCACTCCTTTGGAAATCAAAATTCTTTTAAATAACCAGGAGTTGTTTCCAAAATTTCCCAGTATGGCAGGGTACAGAAAGCCATCAAAAGGGAACTTTTTTCTTTTTTTTCTTTCTTCATGCCGTACTAATGCCTAAATCAGGGCATTACATTTRTATGGGAAATGGAAGGATAAAATTTACCTCTGTCATTTGCACTATCTAGTTTCCTATTTAGTTTCTTAATGGTGATGGGGAAGAAGAATTCCATGCTAGAAAAAGAATACTTTTGCCAATGATTATAGAAGCTGCTGACCCAGCTTTAATCTTAACAGAATCTGACTGTAAATAATTCTATCAGAATTCATTCCAGGTCACAGAGAAATTAAAACTAGTAGATGAAAATTTGGGTTTGCATTTTTTTTCTTTTTTTTTTTTTTCCTCCCAATGCAAGCTATTTGTAATACATAAGATTTTATATAGTAAAAATAGAGTAAATCCTGACAGTCAACCTTCAGAGCTTTTTCATGATTGAAGACATAATCCAGCAAGAAACTGTCAAGCTATTTTGTGAATAAGTTATTTGACAAAATAAGCCATTTTTATGATAAAAGATTATTTGTGAACCAGTGCAGGTTTCTACAAATGCATTATTTAGCTGTGAATGGTTCCCATGGAAAAATGAAATAAAATGCAGTCTGTGAGTGTTTTTAGACTTCTGTGGTTATTCCCTATTGCCATTTTTCATTTCAGTGCAGGACTGCTCACCTAGGTGACACATAATCTTTTTTTTTGTGATTGCATAACTGAAACTCTTAAAAATAATCAAATGAGTGATGAATAACAAATGAACAAAGAATGCAGCTGTCCACATCAAAAATGAATATTTTAATGAGAATATTAATTCCCTAAATATTTGTGAGAACAACATGCTTATAAAGAATTATTCTGAAAATGAACAGTAAAGTGTATAAAAATGTCTAAGTGGAATTTGAATGCATCTTTCTAAAGGTGACTTCTCTATTATTCAGACACTTCTAATCCTTAAAGTTTAGAATATATCAAACGTTATTTTTTGCACTTGATTTTGAACAGTAGGTAAGAGAGGAGAGTTCCCCTTTTTATGAACTAGAATACAGTGAGAATACTCATTGCACAGTGACAAATAAGGCAGTTGTAACATAAATAGCTGCTAGCTATTTTTTGGAAAGCACTGTTTTGTTAGATAGCTATAAAGGAACCACTACAAACTGTTATGTTTTTACAAAGTTGCGAGCTACACTTTTTATGAGCCTGGTTTTCTCTTTACGAGTATAATAAAAGCAGGCTAGCATTCATGCGCGTCTTTGATCATGTCCAGTACAGGCAGTGTAATACTGCAAACAATGAGGTCTGCAGGAGTTTCCTTTTTACAGTTGAGAGACTGTGTTCTTTTTACTCTTTAATTTTTCTCATTGTAACTTTAAATAAACAAAAATACATCAAAATAGTAAGTATATGAATGTTTGGTATTTTATTAATTTTAAGCATKGTAACACCAATAGCCTCACAAATTACTGAGTAACTGAGGGATTTTGTTGTTGATGTTCTAAATTCACCACTTTAAATGTATTGCATATTGCTATCATACAAAATATTTCTCAGGAAAAGTTGTCAGTGAATCCATTTCATTTTATGAGGACTTTTTTTCTCCCCCATTATCTCAGTCAAGGAAAGGAAAACCAAGCTTGTACACCTTGAATTGTTTTAACTATAAATGTTTGTACTTCATATTTGGTCCTGGAGCAAGCTGCTTCAGAGCTTTAAATTAAAGCACTAGTATGTGAGGCCTCACAAGCTTATTGCCAAGCAAGCTCAGTTGGGTTCACTTTTTGTGTCTTCTAACCCCAAATTCTCCCTTAGGCATCCAAGAGGGAAGACAAACTGCGATATTAATACCAGGCTAAATAAATTCATATTTCTTCTAATTACAGGAGTTATTTACAATATAAAATAATATTCACAAGTTCATAATTGTGAATGCCTGATTTCCATTTATACTATTTTTCCAATCATGTATGAGGTAAATCTAATTACTGACTGTAAAAGCCGCTTTAAGGAAAATGGGTCCACCTGAGACGCTTGCCAAGTTATCCCACACCTGTATTCTGGATGTCCATTGACTGTAGAAGGACTATAAGGCAGTAAGGCTCCTAGCTTTAGTGACTGTTTTAGGTGATCTGAGTTAAATGAGATGAATGCCCTACTAGTGGTTTGGAAACTACCAAGTCTTCATGATTCTGAATTATTTTGTATTATAAATAAAAAAGAAGAAAAAAAGTAATTTCCAGCAGATTTATAGTACTGATACAGATTTAAAATTATRTCTGTGTGATTTTATTTTTACTTATTTCCTATAAAATGCTCTTACCTCCCACCACGTCTGATAGATGCTCAGTTATACGAAGCACTTCGGAGATGTTGCAAAGCTTGACCTCTCTTTAAAACTCTCTGTAGAATATCCACACTTCTTAATACTTAGTGGTATGCAGTAAAAATTACAGCTTTTATTCTATTAAGTACATGTTGCAGAAGAGTATGTTATGAGCAACTTACTTATTGAAAAGGAGATGTGGATGTGGGATWGCAAATGTTACAATATATCACTTAGATTATTGTAATAGTCAAGGCAAACATAGAAGACACACAACTACATGGCCACTTTGGCCCAAGCAAAAGCCACGGAAAAGGTGTTAATTAAATTTCATGAGATTAATATAGCTGAATCAATAGACTCTGACAGTGCTGTCTCTGGACTTGGAGAGTAACTAAAATTTTCACTTTTATGTATACCACCTCATTAATTTTTCTTACCTATGAATTAAAAAAGGCAAACGGATAATTCTTCATACATCATATTTTGTAAAATGTTTATTGCTCTCTCCTAGATTGTCCTTAATCTGCTTTGTGCTTAAACCTAGACATAGTATCTCCAGAAAGGCGCATACTGGCTAACTGTGTGAGAAGCTCATGTGTTCTTATATGTGCATAATAATCTCTATGACCRTGAAGAAGAATATACTGATACAATTTATGAAAAATTGATGCTAAAAATAATAATTGTAATTCAAAATGTAATGTGTTGTGATTATTTGAATAATCAGTAACGTGTTATTGGAAGAGTTTTATAGAACATTACCTATACTTTGGAAGTGAAAATTTTGAGTAAGAAAATTTGAGTATATTCAACTATTTTCAAAAGGTATTTAAACTGTTTCATGCCATGCAAACCATTAATTACTAGGAATTGTTGATAGTTTAATAGCACTAGTGAGTAAATATTTTGGTAGTTAAAATGCTACATAGGCCAAAGTTGTGAAATGTATTTGTTTTGGAGATAATAGCATAGATCTTAGCTTGAAACTCCTATAAAATAAAGAGCATTTCAATACATACATGAAATAAGTGTATTTTCTTTTATATAAAATTGATACTGATTTGTTTGAATATACAGTGATCTGTTACATTTCTGGAAAATTAAGTCCTYATAAAAACACTGTATTTGAAATTATTATTTTTCTTCCCAACTTGCTAATATATTAGAATAATACTCTTCTGCCAATTMACTTTATTTCTGAAATGATTGTGCACTTAATATTGGTGTTTGAATGTCTATATTTTTATTAAGAGATAAAAGGAAAATATAACCTGCTTAAGGCCAAAGGATGCTCTCATTAAGCGAGATACAAGTGTCTGGACCATGTTCAAAAAAGCCAAACCAAACCAACTAACCAAAACAAACCCCCAAAACACTGATCAAAAAATTTAACAGTTCTTTTATTATACATAGAAAATAATTTCTAAATTGGTTGTTAAAATGTATCTCAGTTACAAAATGTGTATTTGTTAAGGCTGCTGTTTCATTATTCACTTCTCAGAGACACAGTTTGCTACCTTAACTCTCCATGAATTTAAGTCACTGTGTAGCCCTCTCCCATTCTCACACTCACCCATAGCCACAGTCACACCCACACCCACTTCACTACTGAGAGAAATCTTCAATAAAAAACCTTGTTTTCGCACACACTACTTCTSCATATTTTTCTTCAGTTTCCACTTTAGAAGCATATACCCCAGACTGCTTCAACAGTAGTTTTTAACATACTGTATTTATACTAATTCATTTTATGTGATATCTCTGTTGCTTATTGAATGCATATTCTTTCTAAGATACAACTGTAAGATAAAATATTTTACCAATGTGTTTTCCATTGTTTCTAGTTATGCATGTTCATAAGTATGCTTGAAATATTTCCACTAATTTTTAAAGTCATAATTTTAGTTGGTTTAATAATGCCCTTCACTGTAACGGGCTGCTTCATTTATCATTGCCCTGACAGTCTCTACATCCAAATCAGTAAACAAGGCTTGTCAGCCTGCTGGTGGCAAAGATACCTGATGACTTGAAAAGCATTTATTAGAGCCTTTCATATTGTGTCTGCACTAATACTAAAATGGTTCAGAGTGATTTATAGCAGAAGTGGCCTGTTGCTTTGCCAGCAGAGAGGAATATTCATAAAYCACAGTCTTGTTTTTTGGCTATTTTATATGTATTGAAGTAACATATTAATACTATAAAATCAACTACTTTAATTTGGATTTGCTTCCCATTTTTCTTTTAAAATATTTATATTAGCGAAATTTGCACCTTATAAGGTTATTTATCCTATATTCTACATATTTGACAATTTTCCAGCCATGCCATGAACTAAAACACCTAAACTAGTTTAGTAATCTCTCCATTGAAAAAGAAACTTGCCCATTTGCAAATTTTCCTCCAGAGAGATATCATCCTTGTGCCTTTGAAGCAATATCAGGGCAGCTGCTTCCCTCCCACTTTGTTATAGTTGGTGCAGTTCTGTCATTTTTCAAAATTTAAGATGATAAGTAGCTTTAAGGTCAATAGGAAAACAGACAGGTAACTGTTGGCTTTTCCATGTATACTGACAATGGCCATTAGGAAATCTAGTTTTCCTAGGGCATTCACTGAGACAGTTAAAATCAGAAGAAATACCAATGTTAGTAATGGGACTGATTTTTAACTGCTTCATATAGAACAGCAAAACAGCTCAGATTCAAAGACAGAAAGAGCCCTTAAGATTACGTTCATTTGAAGGGGCTTAGAGAGTGACTCAACACACTAAAGTAGAGAGTTAGGGCTCAGTTCAGTTGCTTAAACATGGCCATCTGGCACCATTTGAGATTCTACAAAATATTCAAGAAACTGCAGGGCACAGGCAAGTAAGAAAGATGATGTATGGGAAACCTGCCCTTCTGGAGAGGCAACTGGAGGCCAGGCAGGATGACCTAAGGAGTCCCAAATGATACTAAAAMCCACCTACATCTTGCCAAATATACTGTGTCCCCTATTGGCTACAATGGAAGCTTGACTATCTTGCTCATTTGTAGACTCCTACAATAGAAGCCTGATTTGAGCTGTCTTAATCTTCAGGTGAATCCCTCCTGAAGCTCAGTTTCGTAGTACTATTTAACTCCTCAGCTTTATCATTGCAGAACTGCCTGCTATCTCTTCTCTCCTGCAATGATAGCTATGTGTCATCTTGTTAGCCATGTTCTTAAATCTTGGAAGAAGATCAAAATATGCTGCAATTCTCCTGAGGAATAAAAAAGGATTATTCTAGACAGTATCTAGTGGAGCTGTCATGTCTAACCGTAAGAAATGACTTAAAACCGGCTGTCCTGCAGAACACTTACATCTTACATTAAAACAGTTACAATGGGTATTCTTGTGTTGTCCTTTTCAGGACACCTGAGTGCAAAATAATTAATCTGCAGGTCAGGGAACAGGGTTAGAGGGAAACCTAGCCAATTAAAAGGTACATCSAGCCTGCACACAGAATTCTTGTTCCAGGGTCAGATTCCGTTCACTGAATGCAAATATATATATCAGATTCAAACACTGTTTTAGTCAATGGAGGAATCAGGCAGGCTTAGAGAGAGAACAATCACACTCCAGTATATATATATAAAATACAATACAATACAATATAATTAATAATATAATATAATATAATATAATATAATATAATATAATATAATAAATATGTGAACAACCTCTCTAAAGTGTTATTTTCTCTCTGCTGTCAATTAAGGAGCCTCAGGTAATTATCTCAAGATGTGGAAATCGAAGGATAGAAAGATAAAACAGATAAATACTATCTTAAATGTTGTGGCTACCTAGATATTTCTGTATCAAGATAGAAGCGGAAATATCGTCATATTTATTTATGTATGTATGTTTGTACATCTGCACACACATACACACTCACATTTACATGTGTATAGAAGCAAAATTCTCATAGATGAGAAACAGTAGTCTGAGACAAAAACTGGGGCTGGGGATAGACTTGACAAATCATGCCAAATYATGTAAATCAACATGGCTAGCTGAAGCTAAGACCTATGTGTCTCATTCTTCCAAACGGTGTGGAAATGCATCAATATAAGGGGGGAGGAAAGGCCGAGGAAGGGTGGTAACAGAAAATTCAGATATTTAGAAGTACCTTTGGGCACACTGGATGAGTACAATATTAATAGATCTCATTAACTTGTGATTTAATTATCTCTGGGCAGGCATGGGGTGAAACCAGTAGGTAGACCAAGTAATGGACTCATTTTATGAGAATCTCAGCTTTATTGGAAATAGAAACTAATAGTTCTGGAGTTCAGTGAGAAAAGATTGAAAATTTGTCCCTCCTAAATCTTAATGTAAATAATTCCAACCATCCAAACCAAAATGGGTAATTTCCAAATGAAATTAATAAATACATAAATAAAGCCTTATCAGTTGGAGGGACAGAAGGATACTGTTGRTGACTTTTTAAAGAATTTGGCAAGTGTTTATTGCTTCTCTGAGGCAATGTTTCCTGGTTTCAGCATCGGGACATTAGGATGTTAGTCCTTCAACTCTGACTGCACTGTACATAGGAAGAACAACTGGATACACAATGGCCCTGTACAACTAATCATGTTTCCTGCTTAAATAAAGACATTTGGCCATCYCCCTGATGTCTCATAATCGGTCACATAATCAATTTCATAATCCAGTATGTAGACACTGTAATTGCACATTGCTCTGTATTATATCTTTCCTTACTATTGTTATCATATTAATTTGGAAACAATATTTAATAAAATCATTAGGACTAATTTGTTCTTGTCACATTGTCTTAAGTGATTACATATTTTGCTTTTGATCTTGCATTGATTTAATTTTCAATGCCTGAAGCTCCTCATTGATCATTCGATACTTATTTTGGACTCTATTGTTTTTCTTAACTAGTAGTGGTTACGATTTAAATACAAAGGTAATGATGCAAAAAGCGAAAATGTAATGGTGGGAAACATCTATATTTTAAAGAAGAATAGGGATAGGAAAAAGAATGGATAGGAGAGATAAAACAAAATAAAAATATGTTAAATCATATGAAAAAGAAATTACAGACAGAAAGCATGCCCATCAGTAAAGGAATTGCAATGAGCAAACTCAGATTATAAAGAAAAAAACAGCCAACTTTCAYTAAAAAAAAATCATAAAAAGTGAATCTAAATAACTCTTAAAATCAGGTATAAACACTTTATATACTCCTTAATTTAACCCTGAAATATATACCCTAAAGCACTTACATTTTATATTGGTTATATTGAAGTCTGTTTTCAAGAATTRTTAGAAAGTTTCTTCAGCAATGCTTCCACTGAATTCTACATGAAACAAAAAATTATAGAACTAGGTATTTCATCTATCCTACTCTACAGTATCAGATTTTTTTTTTTTGTTCCATTATTATAATATGCTTACTTAAATGAATTTAAATACAGCACATTTTAAAGAAATTATCTTCCTGTCATATTGTGGTGGGCTGATCCTGGCCAGAACCTAAGCCTCCACCCAGTTGTTCACTCACTCCCCCATCAGTGGGATGGGGTAGAGAATGGGAAGAGCAAATGCTGAAAACAACAAGGCTCGWGATAAAAACAGTTTAATAAGTGAAACAAAGTTACACACACAAGCAAATCAAAGAAGGAATTCATTCACTACTTCCCATCAGCAGGCAGATGTCCAGCCACTTTCTGGAAAGCAGGGCTTCAGCATGCGTAGCAGTTAACGTGGGAACACAAATGCCGTAATGACAAACATGGCCCCTTCCTCCTGAGCTTTTACTACTGAGCACGACATCATATGGGATATCCTTTTGGTCATTTGGGGCTGTCTGTCCTGGCTGTGTTCCCACCCAGTCTCTAGTGCACCCCCAGGCTACTCGCTGGTGGGGCAGAGTGAGAAACAGAAAGTCCTTGATGCTGTGTAAGCACTCTTCAGCAATAGCTAAAGCATTGGTGTACTGTCAACAYTATTTTTGTTACAAATCCAAAACACAACAGCACACTGGCTGCTAYGAAGAAAGTTGACCCCATTCCAGATTAACCCAGTACACCTACTATGAGWTTAAGGAGAAAGTTTTAATCAAGAAATAATTAATGTTTTGTTTTGTGCTCATTAATATCTTCCTGGCTAGTGTCCAGAATATATGTCAAATACTAGATATTATTTCTATTATTTGAGCATGTAAGACTTAAGAGCAGATGAATCTATTTCTCCAAAGAGTTTATTGTAGTTTTCACTATGTACTGAAGTTTAAATTTCCAAAGAACCCTCTGTTCCTCGCTTCTGTCTTTCACATAAATTGGCCTATTTTTCAGCAGTTTCTAAAAAGATATTTCAAAGTGCTGTGAAGAAAATGAATCTTAAATTCCAAGGAGACATTAYTTAGTAGAATGTATGAGAAAAGTTAACACCTACTGCTCTACGACTACTCTCACCTCTTGTAGCTTCATGGCTTTTAATGGATAGATTAGCAGGGAACTATAAGAGGATTTTCATTTTACAGGCATGCCCAGGGAAAATAAACAGCATTTATTGCATTGTTTTTTGTTGTCATGGATACAAGAAGCAGTAGCTACTCTTTCCATAGCCTACAATTRGTCAAAAATCAAAAAGGCCGATGAAACAGCATAAACATGTGGCAATGATGAAAGATAATGATAATAAGGAACATGAAATCAGACTGAATCTTAAAATCAGTGATCTTGTCTGCAGACATGCATGATCCAGAGCCTTATCTTCTGATTACCTCACAGACTGCTGGTCAACAAGAGTTTGTAGGTCATACTTCCTTTCAGTTCTGCAGTCCTTCCTCAGTACTTCTGATAGGTCTTCTTCAGTCTGTTTTGATGTCTATGTAAACATCCTTCCKGGTGACTGTATAAAGGAAGAGCAGGTATTGGCTGTAGGCTAGAGACATTTATTGCCCATTGTGCTAAAAATAYCAATAAATTTATTTTGCACCAGGAATTTATGATTTTTCTATACAGTGAGCTTGGCCCTGAATCCACCCTAACGTTAGGAATTTTAGGTGAAGACCTTGAGTTTGGAGCATCAAATACTAATAATCAATGGCTTAGCTGCCCATAGGCAGGCAGGRGATAGCAGACTACCTATCTTCATCAACATGAAGAGACAGAATGCACCCTCAGCAAATGTGAGAACAAGAAATGTGAGGAAAGCAAAAGGCCTGGTATTCCATATAGTAGACCCTCATCCCAGACAGGCTGTCATAAATTTGAACGTTGGGCCAATAGAAACCTCATGAAGTTCAACGAGCAGAAATGCAAAGATTTGCACCTGAGAGGGAGTAGGGCCACATACCAACAGGGAARTCTGGGAAGCACCTGGCTGAACAGCAGTCCTGCTGGAAAGGACAAGAGAGACACAGTGGACACTAGGCTGAATATGAGCTAACAGTGTGCTCTTACCTCAAATAAAGCAAATCTTGCCCTGCTATGCTACCTTAGGGAAGTATGATCAGCAGAATGAACAAAGTTATTATTCCTCTCTTCTCAGCCCTGGTGAGGCTGCACCTGGAATAATGTGTCCAGTTTCGGCCCCCCCGATCAAAAGGAATGTAGAGAAACTGGAGAAGGCTACCAAGTTGGCCTGGAGCCTTGAGGACAGAAATACAAACAGAGATTGAGAGAGCTGATCTTCTTCAATGTTGCATASAGGAGGCTAAGGCATGATCTAACAACAGCCCACAACTACCTAGAGGGCAGTTACCAAGACAGAGATTTGGTTTTAATTATAYAAGAATATAAATTACTTAATGATAATTAATATGTTAACTGGCATAGTAACATTATTTTAATGCATGATAATTGTAGTATACATTAATAGTCTTTCAATGTTTCAATCTGTTTTCATTACAGCTGAGAACAGTTACATTATTTATAAAAATCTTGAGAATTGTGAAGAGCAATTATTTTTTCAGAAAGCAGATTCATGCCTTACTCCCACTTATTCACATTTTTCAAACCTTGAAAACAGAATTATATGACAAAAAATGGTAAAAATAAGTACTCTGGAAGAAGCCCTAAAAATTCCTCTGTTTCCTTCCATCTGATATAAATTAGTTTGTTTTATTTGTAAGTAAGATGATTTATATGCAAGGTTAACAGTTTCCTTGAGTATTGTCTCTCATTTTTATCCTTTTTTGGGATATTAAGAACCATTATTTTGAGGGTTTATGATAAAAATCACAACTTGTATTATGATAAAAATAATTCATATTTATTTTACAGTGATTGTGAATGATAGAGCTTTCAGGTATTTATGGCTTTAGTAACCATTTAGTAGAAATTCTTTCATTTAATATTACATTTTTATATATAATTTGAATTTAACTAGGTATTGAGGCTTTCACCTGGTGATTGCTTCTCCTACACGTAATTGTCTTGGCCAGGTAATTATTCTTTATATTCAGCTTARATGTTACTTTTATAAATGTCAGGATCTTATTTTGCATTATGTTCTCTTCTTCCATCCTGGATAATATATTGTTGCATGCAGTACTTTTTTTTCCAGATAGCTACCTCATGTAGCTATAGAGTATGGGTAGCATTAAAAAGATCTGAATTCTATATTCAGAACAGATTGAGCTTCCAAAGAAATATGTCTATTGAAYTGCCTGTCTTTTATTATAGTCTCACCTATCGTTAGGTTCTTAAAAGTTTAGGACAGTATTCTAGGTTGCATTTCAAGATGGAAAGATAATTACCTTGGGAACTCTGCAGGTTTGTTCTCTCCCTCTTTCTTTCCCTCCCTTTGTAACTACAGAGAGAACTTAGGTTAACTCAGCTTTGGGATCATACTGACAAAAGTATTTCATTGATTGCAGATAAGACAAACACCAACTGGGATTTACTAAAACTGTTCAGTAAATGAAAACTACATTTTGCACAAGTTAGCAATATTTCTCAATCTGATTCTGTTCCAAATGATAATGTAAATTAAAATACAAAATATAAATGACCTCTCTCTACAGTTGGATAACCTTCCAATTTTCTGAATTAACCCAAGGTAGAGAAGCTGTCTTTGGCTCTCTTATACATTATATGCATTCTCAATAAATTAACATAGATTAATCTTTAATTAGATGGAAGGAAGGAAGAAAGGGAAGAAGRGTGGGAGGAAAGGATTGAGTAAAAGAGAAAGAGAGGGAGGCAGGCAGGCACGCAGGCCAGCATGTTTGCTCACTTTATGGTAATGGAAATATAGTCAGAAATTATTAACTCAAAAAACCAATCTGCAACAAGTATTCCTAATTTGTTAATGTGTTGTTTTCAAGTGTATTTTCCTCTGAACACATGAAAGGGATATGCCACCTTAAAACACCAACAGGAAACTTTCCAAACTACATTCTAGTTAATGGCAGACTCATGATGCAGTTAAAACCTGTGAAAAACATAAAAGAGTGGGTAATAAAAAAATACTAAATATCTGKAAAACTATTTATGCAATCTACTTAAACAACGAGGTTGATAGCAATAGACTAAATGTTTTGTAGATGCTGACTATAGAAAATGAATACCTCCTTTGCCTTTACTCCCTGACGTCCATCCCCTAGGGGGAAAAAAAATGCTTCAGTGGAACACGGAAACTTTCTTTACTGAGCCTAGTGGTCACAGTGAAGTTTATTACTCAAAACTAATATGCTGGTAAGAATATGCAACCATTCTTAATCTATGATCATGTATAGCTTCACCTCTTAAAATAGCATGGAACATTATAGAYATCTATGGTGGAAAAGTTTGGAGAAATATAATTTTTTTCAAATTCCCTTATTTTTAAACATGGCAGATTTTATGAGCATTCCAATTCCCACATGATGCTCTCAATCACTGATTAACTGTCTTTTTAACACCATGGTCTATGGATGTGGTGGGATAGACTTGGCTAACAGTCAAACTCCCACACTCACTGCCCCTCCTCAACAGRAGAGTGAGAGAAAATAGGGTGAGAAATCTTGTGGGTTGAGAGAACAACAGGGAGATTGCTTACCAAWTACTGTCACAGGCAAAAAAGACTCAATGTGAGGAAAACTAGTTTATTACCAATTAAAATAGATTCATGTAGTGAGAAACAGAAAGACAAACATTAAAAYAACACCTTTCCTCCACTCTTTCCCAGGCTCAACTTTGYTCCTTCACTCCAGACTCCTTTACCTCCCCCCTGAATAATGYAGGGAGGCTGGGGCAGGGGAGTGGGTATGGTAAGGACATAGAATTTTCTCCCTGCTGCTCCTTTCTTTTAAGATCTTTCCTCTGCTCCAGTGTGTGCTCTCCACAGGCTGCATTTCCTTCAGGAATACCCAGATGCTCCAGCACGTGGTCCTCAATGGACTGCAATCTGGATATCTGCTCCAACTTGGTCTTTTCCTGGAATTTCTGCTCTGGCATCATGGAGCACCCCTTCCTCCTCCTCTGAACTTGGTGTT
>JASVER010000002.1:14002806-14094170 GCA_030449065.1 Oceanodroma leucorhoa | reverse complement strand
TTTATGATAGTGATAATTAATTCTTTATGTTATTACTACTGTTCCTAAGCCTTTACCRTCAACTTACCCTCTGTATTGGGTTTACRTGGCAAGGTTTTGGTAGCAGTGGGTCCTGCAGGGATGGCTTCTGTGAGAAGACACCAGGAGCTGCCCCCACRTTGGACATAGCCAATTCCAGCGGCTCCATGATGGACCCGCTGCTGGCCAAACCTGAGCCCATCAGTGATGTTGGTGGTGCCTCTGTGATAACATTTCAGAAAGGGTAAAAAAACACTGCACAGCAGCTGTGAGAGAGGAGTGAGAAAATGTGAGCGAACATGTATGCAGACACCAAGGTCAGTGAAGAAGRAGGGGGARGAGGTGCTCCAGGCCCCRGAGCAGAGATTCCCCTGCAGCTCGTGGCAAAGACAATGGTGAAACAGGTTTTCCCTCTGCAGCCCATGGAGGACCATGCTGGTAAAGCTATCCACACTGCAGCCTGTGGAGGACCCCGCACTGGAGCTGTTGGATGTGTCCTGAAGGAAGATGCAGCCTGGGAAAAGCCCACGCAGGAGCAGGCTCCTGGCAGGACCCATGGCTTGTGGAGAGGACCCCACGCAGGAGCAGGTTTTCTGGCAAGAACTGTGACCCGTGGGGGACCCACACTGGAGCAGTCCATTCCTAAAGGACTGTACCCWTGGAGAGGACCCATGCTGGAGCAGTTCTTCAAAACTGCAGCCTGTGGGAAGGACCCACATTGGAGCAGTTTGTGAAGGACTGTATCCAATGGGAGTGACTTCATGTTGGAGCAGGGGAACCGCACGAGGAGGAAGGAGCAGCAGAGACAATGCATTACAGACTGACCTCAATCCCCATTTCCCGTCTCCCTGCACTGCTCAGGGGGAAGGAGGTAGAGGAGTCAGGATTTGAACCTGGGAAGAAGGAAGGGAGGACTGGGGGAAAGGTGGCTTTAGTTTTGGTTTTATTTCTCCCTAGCCTACTCTGTTATTAATCGGCAATAAATTAAATTAATTTCCCCAAGTCAAGTCTGTTTTGCCTGTGACAGTAACTGGTGAGTGATCTCCCTGTCCTTATCTTGACCCATAAKCTTTTTAATTGTATTTTCTCCCCCTGTCCTGTTGAGGAGGGGGAGTGATAGAGCAGCTTGGTAGGCACCTGGTGGCCAGCCGAGGTCAACCCATCATACCCTTTTATTTCATTTCCTTTGCCTACTACTATCCAGCAAGACTTATYATCACTGTCCAGAGGACTACTCTCTTTATGTCTTATTTAAATGAATTGATAACCCAGAGATAACTACAACTGTGCAGTAAAACATGTAATTTCCTTGATTCTATGAGGTGGAATTACTTTTCAATTTAATATCTTATCAGGAGTACAATGGAAGATCCCTTTGGCTTACAGCACTAAATTGGATAGCTTTTATGGAGGTAAATATAGAAAACTGCAGAAAATTTTGACTACAAGAAACACAAAAAAGACAGGTGTTTTTTCTTATGTTAAGAAGCTAATGACAGCATGTTTCAAATGACATAAAACTTAGTAAGGTATTTGTGGTGCATAACACAAGGTACCTAACTCAGGAACTCATGTTAAGAATCTAAYTGAATTTTAGGCATCTTTTTTGTCACTTCATGTAGTCTAGGGAGAGGGAAGGAAAGGCTCATGCAAAGGGTGATGAAGAGCAGAATACCTTACAATCCTATTAATTTATACAGTTCATAGAGTTTAACATCTGGCATAATTAAAGTAGTATAGTTCCTATTTTAGATTCATCAGTCTGCCAGGTAAATGAATGAGAAACTTCCTATAGCCAGTTAAAAGAAATTCAATATTTTTTTCCTCATCTGAATAGCAGTAATGCCCAATTCATTATGTAGTCTCATAGTATTCACACTCTTCAATAGCACCAATTAATTCTATAAGTCTCTGATATTAATATTATCAAAATCCTGTCAAAATTATGTTTACTTTATGTGTACRTGTAAAAATTTTATGAATGGGAAACTCTGAAGTATGAATACTGAGATAAAAGTTCTTCATATGCACACCAAACCTAAGTATCATGACTGCAAAACAGCAGTATCAACATCATTCCCAAGAAAGTAATAAAGCTATTCACACACACAGATATATCCATGTGTGACTGATCGAAAAACCCCTATAGTGGAAGAAGGCTCAGAGGASATGAGCATAGGCGAAGTGCTTATGAAGCTCATAGTAGAATATGGGGAGTGATCACAGCTGCTACAAAGAAAGATGAACTTATCTCAATACAAAGGGGAAGAAAGGGTGGCCATAGGTCCATTGCTTTAGACAAATGGATCAGCTGTCTCTTTATCAGTTGGGTGGATCAGCTGTTTGTGTAAATGCCCTTCCCTGAGTTAGTCCCTTCCCCTCCACTGAGGAAAGCTCTGGAGTGCTCTTCCTGACATAGTCTCAGAGCACACACTTTTCTGCATTCTGAAGCTCCCACTCCTAGGAGCACCACTAGTATGAGGCTTTCTCATCCTGAAGGGGTCACAAGTATGAATTAAATCCTGAATGTTTTGCATGAGAACCTAATGAAGAACAGAAATTCAATTAATGGCTCCCTGTGACTGGGTCTGTATTCTTAAATAAAATAGGCTGATCCTTTGGCACCACAGACAACTGATATGTCACAGGTCTTGTCTGTAAAACTAAATTCTCCTACCCTGTCCTTGCCTAATATGGTGACACTTGGCTGTGTTGTCTACTAGGCATGGTTCCTGGTCTGTGGTATTCTTTGAATCATGCTCTGCTGTTGTCTGTGTGACTGTTAGTTGGCACTGGTCAAAGATACTTTACTGATCTTTTTAAGAGCATTCCAGTCCTACTGTTTGGTTGTTGTSCTGTTTAATTTGCTAGTGTAAAAGTAATCTTCTGTTTATAAAGTCTGTATGATTTTCACTCTATCAGTAAGCAGAAAGTTCTTTCCTAGAAGTTTCTACTTTGTTTTCAGAAAAATTCCTTCCTTCATATAGGTTTCATTGCTCTAAAACTTTGTACTTTCCTAGGTTTTCTCACACAATGATAGCTAGATTTTATGTGGGTTTTTTTGTTGGTTGGTTGGTTGGTTGGTTGGTTTTGATATGTTTGCCATTCAAGAAGGTTGTTTACATATTCATTTTACTTGGTATGGTGTGCCTACTGAGTTAATCATCAATTTTAATGTCCAAAATAAATGTTGAATATTTTTTCCCTCATTGAGAAAAGTACAGTTGGGTGAAGAGTGAGATATACTTCACTTCAGGAAAGTGAGTATCACAGTTGCCGTCAACTATGAAATCTTAAAATGAGTAAAATTAACAGAAAACGTGTTTCCTGCTAAGGGAATGAATTAAATAAGTTATAGATGTCAAACACATCCTGAAAAATTCAAGCTGCCTGTAAATTCTCTTATATACTTATGGTATGATGTACAAGAGAATGAAGACAATATTTGATATGGAACATAACTTTTTATCACATAAAACATGTATGTCATTTTATCATATTTGGATCTTCAGATTCCAGTGGTGCTCGTAGAGTCATGATGCACTTCTCAGCACACCCCCTTCTTGTGCTCAGTCTTCTTCAAACTGTCCTGGCAGTATTCATGCTAATTTTACCTCCTGAACTAGAATTTAATCTCAGCTAAGAAATTCATCTTTAAAAAAAAAAGGATGTCTGCCTCAAGCTTCACATACCACACCCTACTGCCTCCCCGATAACCAGTGGAAATAAATAAGTACTTTTAATAATAATTCATTTTGCTGAGAACAACTAATCCAGGTGGTGAAAACTGGATGGATGAACTCTGAACTCTGAGTTTCATTCAGCAAATCTTGTTTTTTTATAATTTTTGACACAGGCTTAAATGAAGACAGGTTCTCTCTTTTCTCTCCCTTTCTCTCCTTTTCTCTCCTTCATCTGTTTTTCTTTTTTTCCCCCCTCTTTTCTTTCCTCACTCTCCCCTCCCCCCCTCCCCTCCTTATCACCATTTTCCTTATTATTCTTGTTATACTTTAGTTATCTAATTCAGGGAACTTCCTTGTAAAGAAATTCTCTAAATCTTGGAAGTCTTTATTATTAGACACTTCCATTTTAATCAATGATAACACGTTGCATTTATTCAATAGAATCAGACATCTACCATTATTTTTTCYTTTCATTTTTTTGTGTTTTACAGGTATCTTATTTTGTGCATTGCTGTATATAGTGATATAACCCTGAGAAYTGATTACTAGAGAGTGAATTTCACAGCTGTCATCTATACTATTAACTCACGGTCATGGACCCTATACAGTCTGAAATACAAGCTATTAATCTAGTGATTTCTGAGTACAAATCATGATCTATGATTATTGAAGTCTATAAAAGTTACAAGAAAACAATTAGTAGTAACAGCCTGCAAGGAAGAGACCTGCAAATTAAGGAATAAAGTGGTCATGTAAATTGAAAAACATTAACAAGGACAAAGAGGAAGCACCTCATTCTCTTGCCTCAGCATGAATGTCCTTCTTGCCCAATTCTGGAGAGCAAGAAAGCATGCACTTGTGAAGAATCAATAAACAGAAATAGATCAAACCAGACAAGTCAAGAAACAAACTCGTTGCAAACCTAGGGAGAAACAAAGAAAAACTTTAAAACTAAAGAAAAGCTTTACTCGGGAGAAGCTGCCCTGGGTGTACCCACTTGTTCTATTAGAAAATAAAAACAGGAGGGTTACAAGTTCAGGGACTAGCCCAGTGGTGAGATCAATATCAATTACAGGTGGTGATGGCTTGGCTAAGAGGCTCACATCCTGTGCTAAGACACGAAGGCAGCAAAGAAAGGATTTTTTAAATACAAATCAATATCTGCATTTTCATTTCTTACTTTTCTTAGTTGCTCTTTACAGCTGAAAATGCCCATGGGCCCAGGACCCTGTTTCAGTCCAGCCAAGGGCTGTCAGTTCCCACACCAGTGACACTGCAGCAGTGCTGATCTCCAGCTCCACCACAGCCCTGCCCTGCCCTGCCCAGCCATGGAGGGTTCTGACCAGAGCAGGGTCTGCTGCTATGGTTATTTTCCTCTTCAGCAGATTACTAAAACATACAAGAGAGGATATTAATATATTCTACTAGTGAAATAAATGCTTGCATAATTCAAATTAAGTGATTTAATAATCACAGTCTAAATTTATATAAAAATGTGTTATGGTTGCAAAATCAAAAGGTAGAAAATGCCCAGACTTGATCTTCTCAATAGTATTATTTCAGCTCCTTTGTACAAATGCTGTTACGATACAGCCTTTAGTTATATTATTTTTACCATAGCAAATTATCCCATACCAGTAATTCAATGAGTAAATGTGTGTAATCAGGTTTCTAGAAAAGGTCAACTATGTTTTAAATCAGTTATTGTCAGTAGAATAGTTGTAGATATCAGAAGTTAAATAAAGGAGCAAAACAATTCTGTCTTGTGACTGTGGAAGCTGATTGTTGCTGTAGAGGACAGAAGACTGCTCTCTCCTCTGCCACTGATCTCTTATAAAGAAATATGGAGCAATTCAGTCTTTTGTGTGTGTGTGTGTGTGTGTGTGTGTGTGTGTATGTGTGTTGGCTTTCTGTGTTTGTGGTTTTTTTTTTTCCTTCTTTTGCTTCTTTCTTATGTCTAGGAATAATATAAAAAAAATAACTACTGCATATCTAGATCATTAACTTTTCAGCTTTGTTGAAAGTATTCTGCTTCTGCATTAAAGATCTTTGGGGTTTCTTTGGTTGAAATAGTAGATAATTATCATKGCTGCCCTTCATTTAAGGTAGCTGGGAAAAAAATCAATTTGAAACACAGACAAATCTGCTGAGAAGATAAAATGATAAACACTTCATTTCATATTTATCCCACCTAATCCCAGGCACTAAACTACGTTGCCTAAGTTTTGAATTTTGTTGACCWAAGTTCCCTCTATGGTCAGTCAAAACAGATGGGCACCCTCAGCAAGGAATCCTTATATTAACCAAACCACCATCTACAGGTACTTTGCTGTCACCATTGGATGAACTCATTAATACACATGCTTTGATGAAGCACTTAAAAAGAATTTAGGTTTTTGGTGAGTATTGTTTTCACCTACAGTGCATGTGGGATGGAGTCATTTTAGGTGGAGAATCCTGAAGAATCCCGAGATCATGAGAGAACAATTTAGCCTGAATCAGCAGTGAAACCTGGTAGAAAAAAGTTTAATATTCTATTTGTCATATCCTGCCTCTGCCCAGGTAGGATTTTCTAAATGCAACAGCCTACTACTCTCCAACTTGGATTAGAATGTGAGTGAGAATGGGAACCATATGTTAGAAGAAAATTGTTGAGCTTCCTGAGGATTTTGATTGTCAGGAATGTCTCCTTTGGAGCTTTGATGTTATGCTAATTAATTTTGTCACAGTGAATCCAAAGGAATATAAAATTAATGACTACTTTATTAAATATCTTAGTATAAACAAGTAAGCAAACAGTCTGAAGAAAAAATATGATGAACAGGGGTAAATGTGGACTTATTAGCATAAAGGAAAACAAAATAAACTCAAATGACTTCCATAGTCTTATTAACTATGTGATAATGTGCATGTTCAATTGACAAGAAGTGTTGACATAGGTATTATCATAGTGTTAATATGACAAAGAGCCAAGCAACTACAGAGATTTGTTTTAATGGACTTAAAAGCCATTGRTGATACTGATTATCTGGAGCACAAGTCTYATGAGGAGCRGCTGAGGGAACTGGGGTTGTTTAGCCTGGAGAAGAGGAGGCTGAGGGGAGACCTTCTCGCTCTCTACAACTACCTGAAAGGAGATTGTAGCAAGGTGGGTGTTGGTCTCTTCTCCCAAGTAACTAGCGATAGGACGAGAGGAAGGGGCCTCAAGTTGCGCCAGGATAGGTTTAGATTGGACATTAGGAAGAATTTCTTCATGGAAAGGGTTGTCAAGCATTGGAACAGGCTGCCCAGGGAAGTGGTGGAGTCACCATCTGTGGAGGTATTTAAAAGGCATGTAGCTGTGGCACTTCGGGACATGGTTTAGTGCGCATGGTGGTGTTGGGTTGACGGTTGGACTTGATGATCTTAGAGGTCTTTTCCAACCTTAACGATTCTATGATTGTATGATTATCTCTAAGGAGCATCTCATTACCAATATCAGCATTTTACAGTTTGACCCTGAGATAGTGTTTCTTTTTGTTTTCTTTAYGATTTTGAATCACCAAAACATAAAAGGAAGAAAATGACAATTTCTCTTCCCTGTTCTACAAAGCGAGCTATGTGTTAAAAAGGTAGTCACCAACTTATGTAGTGTAAATGACCTAGTGTAATTGCAACATTAGTATTACATACTGATAATAGATTGATTTTAGAATTAGTAGTAGAAATTTAGTTTTTAAACTGTTAATCTCCAGGGTATGTAACATTTTGAACTTATTATTTTTTTTTAAGAAAGGGTAAATGGATTCTATGTACCATTTATACTCATTCTGACTTGATACACTGTTTTGACTCTGTCCTATTATGTCCATAGATATTTGTTTGTATTTGCAAGAGTTTGAGYTGGCTTTAAGGCTCTAACAGCCTTTTAAAAGTATATCCAAAAAAACCCCCAAACAAATAACCCTCCCTGTCGTCTTCTTTTCCAGCTTTGTGTTAAATGTTTGGCTGCCATTTGCTTACAAATCTCTTTTGAATATGATGATGAACAACTTGATTAAGCTGTTAATTGTATTCTCAGCTTTTTCAATCATGACCTCAAAGATGAGAAAGATTTCTCCCAGATAAAAACAATCACACAGACAAAACCAACCAGACTTAGGGCATGGCATTTCTAATATAAAGAAAAATAGATSTAACTTCCTTATCTTCCTAGAACCAATAACTACATATATTTCACAGAAATATATTCTTCATGTTCACTATTGCAAGAATAATGAATTAGTGACTTTGTGTTTCCAGGTGGAGGAATTCCAGGACTGATAGTGAAAGGCCACAGCCAAGAAGAGGAGGAAAGGAGAGAAGGAGGGGAGGAAGGCTGGGTGCATTTAGTTGAAATCAGAAAAAATGCTGCTTTCTCTGAGTCTTTGCAAAAAACACCAATAAGCAAGTAGAGAATATTCTTCTCCCTTTTGGGAGTGAAACATATGATAGAAAACATGAAGACAGCTGCTCTTAGATATTAAGGAATAAATGCTTTACTTGCTATGCTAATTTATTTGACTATTTTGAAACAAAATTAAACCAATTAAGAACAGCATTAAAACCAGAACTCCACAGTGTTCTTTTTTATTCCAAAATTTTAATAATTCCTCACTTATAATGCCTCACTTATTCCTACAATATAGAAAAAGAGTTAGTTCCATTGGACAAATTACATTCATAATGATTGTCTTTTAAGGTTAGATAATATCATGAGCACAGACTATTTTGTTTCATCTTCTGTGAAAACAAGCTGTGTAGTGGCAGAAAACACAACAGTAAGATACTGTGGTTATAGTAAGTAAATAATTCCATTACTGAATATTTTCATAGTCTGGTTAAATTTTATTCAGTGCTTGGCCTCAGCCAGCCATAGAACTCTTGGTACAGCAATATTTATAATTAACAGCAACAATATCTTGAAAGAAGAAAAAGCAATGCCAGGATTTTCCTCCCTGTAAAAATTCTATATATTTATATCTGTATTATACACAACATAGGACAACTCTAGTGTAGCTATGTGCAATTAAGTTTTCCCAGACTTTTCCAAAACTTCTTCAAAAATGAGAACAATCTCTTTTGATTTGCAAAGTCTTTGAAGATTTACATTKAGTCATCTGCCTCATACTGATTCTTTTCTAGTAGGTTTCATTTGACAGTATTCAGCTCAAACAGTTTCAAGAACTGTTTTCCTTTTCCTATGGGAAAACATATTTGCAACCATTTTGTGGAGCAATACTTAGATTATAGACTTGAAATACTGATAAAAGGGACATCTTTCCAGGTAAGTGCAGGAACTGAAAGTAAGAGGGTGAGGTTAGCTTATCTCAGTGGTCTCATCACTCACATGCAAGAAACAGGAAGGGGAAAGCAGATTATTTGCCTATAGTTAAGRGCACTAAGGAACACGGAAAAGTATGGCATAGACATGAAGACCTGGAAAGGTGTTTTTCAACAGTCAAGGTTTACTAAGTTGTAGAAACATCAAAACAGGAAAAATTAAGGCAAAACCTGGGGATGTAGAGGGAAGAAAAGTTAGAATAGGATGAAACAGAATAGAATAGAATAGAATAGAATAGAATAGAATAGAATAGAATAGAATAGAATAGAATAGAAGAATAGAAAGAAGAATAGTTGGAAGGGACCTACAATGATCATCAGTCCAACTGCAAGCTGGAGGCTAGAAGCTGATGAATAATGTTGGAGATGCTTGGAATGGCTACACTGGAAGCAAACTGTGTACAATTATGCAATAACATTGTCTTCCAGAACCTGGAGCTAGATTTAGCAATTTGTACAGTATGTTACTTACCTCTCTTTGCATCTGTTCCACACAAAAGCTGCAGCCTACAKCTTTTATCACTTAGACGATTAGCTTAAGCAGTAGTACAAATCTGTATTGTAACTTCAAATGTCTAAAATTCTCAGATGATATAACTTGGAAGGCAGGACAATAAAATCTTTTTCTGCTTTTCATTTTGCACTTAACATAAGAAAATAGTGGTGAAAAGACCACAGTAAAAAGTCTACAGTTTCCGATCATGACCTCAAAGACCATAAAATCTCAGAATTAAGTTTTGTCTGTCAAAAGTAATTRCTTCTGTATTGCCTTATGATTAGATGTCTTCTGAAAGCAGTATTAATTACAGAATCAGAATGGTTGAGGTTGGAAGGGACTTCTGGAGGTCACCTGGTCCAATTCCTCCTGCTTAAGGGCAGTTGCCTCACTCCCTTAGGACCCCATAGAGCAGGCTKCTCAGGACTATATTCAGATGGCTTTTGAATATCTCCAAGGAGGGAGACTCTACAACCTCTCTGGGCAACCTGTGCCAGTGCTTGGTCACTCTCGAAGTAAAAAAGTGTTTCCTTACACTCAGATGGAACCTCCTGTGTTCAATTTGTGCCCACTGCCTCTGGTCCCATCACTGGAGGAGCCTGGCTCCATCTTCTTTGCATCCTCCTTTCGGGTATATATATACATTGATGAGATCTCCTTGAGTCTTCACTTCTCTAGGCCAAACAGTCCCTGATCTCTCAGTCTTTCCTCACAGGAGAGATGATCCAGACCCTTAGTCACCTTAGTGACCCTCTTTGGACTCTSTCTGGTATGTCCATGTATCCCCTGTACTGGGGAGCCCAGAACTGGACACAGTACTCCAGGTGTGGCCTCACCAGTTCTGAGTAGAGGGGAAGGATCTCCTCTCTCAACGTGTGGCAAGAGTCCTCCTAACGCAGCCCAGGATACTATTAGCCTTCTTTGCGGCAAGGGCACATTGTTGGCTCATGTTCGACTTGGTGTCCACCAGGACCTCCAGGTCATTTTCTGACAATCTTCTTTCCAGATGGTTTGGAAAAAATATGGCCCCCAGAATGTATTGGTGCATGAAGTTGTTCCTGCCCAGCTGTAGGACTTGGCCCTTCCCTTTGTTCAACTTCATGAGGTTCCTGTAAGCCCATTTCTCCAGCAATTACATCATCACATATTGTTTTCCACATAAACTCCAGATTTTTTCAGAGTGGAAGGGTCCAAGGATTAATATGTTTTAGATCTATGTAAGAAATCAGGCTTCAAATTGCAGAATACTTATTCTAGGAACTGGAAAGCTTGTACTTAATGTGTCGTGAAGGAAGAGACAGGATTCTCCTACAGTGGATACAGATAGAAGTTTTCTGTTGCAATACTGCTGAACAATTGAAAAAGCATCTGAAGATTATTTTAGAAGTTTTTCAAATACAAAATATGATCAAAGAATACCAAAGGCCTGTGGTGGGTTGACCTTKGCCAGCTGCCAGACCCCCACCCGGCTGCTCTCTCATTCCYTCTCCTCAACAGGACAGGGGAGAAAATAAGTTGAACAAAAGTTTGTGGCTTGAGATAAAGACGGGAAGATCACTTACCAGTTGCCATCATGAGCAAAATAAACTTGACTTGGGGAAAATTAATTTAATTTATTGCTAATTAAAAATAGAGTAGGATGGGGATAAATAAAGAGAAAAAATTGAAACATCTTTTCCCCACCTCGTTTTTCCCATGTTCAACTTGCCTCCTTCATTCCCATCTCCAATATCCTCCTTGCCCACCCACCCCAAGTGGCATGGGGGAGTAGGAAGTGGGGATTACCGATATTACCTTTACGTACTGCCAAGCATAACTGATTAGGTACTTGGTAAAGTGATATGTTCTCTATAGTGTACTTGGATTTCCAAAAGGCTTTTAACAATGTCACTTACCAAAGACTTTAGAGGAAACTAAGCAGCTTTGRTATGAGAAAGGAAGTTCTTGCACAGGGAATGAAAAGATAGAAAGAGAATYATAGAAATAAACAAAAATTTCTTATTGTGTGGGGAAGTGGCCCGTGGAGTTCCATGAGGATCTGTGATAAGACCTGTGGTTTTCAACATATTCATAAACAACTTGGAAAAGTGAGAGATAAGTTTTTCAGGACAGTAAAAATAAGCCACTGTGGGGAACTGAAGAAAGATCTTGTGAGACTGATCAAGTAACAACAAAGAAAATGAAATTCTCTATAGGGAAATGTAAAATTATGTAAATAGGGGGGAAACCCACCTTTTGCACATAAAATTATGGGATCTAAACTGATCATTTTCACTGTGAAAAAGTTCACGATAGTTATGACAGACCTAAGGAAATATCAGCTCAGTGTTCAGTAGAGGTTTAAAGCAGAAAAATGATTAGGTATTTTTACGAAAGGAAATATGACGTGTCTGCCTTGTGAGGTATGACTAAGTAAGCTGTAACACTGAAATCTAGAAAATATAAATAAGATTGAGATCAGAAAAAAAATTAGTGGTTTGAGATTTGAAAGGATGAATAAGGATTGATGAATACTATTCCTTCTAATACCAGAACTGGGGTAGTGTCAAATAAATCTGACTAAATTAGTTTTTCATAGTGAAGAAAAGGAGGTGCTCTTCATTAAATAAACAATGCATTTATGAAAAAGGCTGAATACATCTGATGTGAAAAACCTAAATCTACCTACCACTAAATAAAAAGGGTCCAATTTGCTCTGTGTCTGAAGACGCACCCTACTGAAATCTGGTTTTGTCAGAAATTGTACCCCCAGTGCCCAGGTTCCACTCCATGAAGCTTTCTCCTCCTGGTGATGTAGATAGCCAACTTGCTCGGGGTCCAGAGAGCTGACAAGTTTGTGTGGTTTTGGATGCAGGAAGTGTGAATACAAAGATGGCAGAGGGTTGGGTCTTGCAAAGCAGCAATGGATTGGAGGAAGGGGGAGATCAGACTCCCCGGTATCACTGGAATGTGAAAGAATGAGACAAAGGCTAACAGTAGGAGGTCACCTGGTTGTGGCCCCACCACTCATGTCAGTGTCAGCATGTAGGTTGTGGAGGTTGGTGAAGGGGTGGTGAGGAGGCACTGATTGCCATGCATCCTAGTCTGTAGGTAGTCTCCTTTGTGGGGCAGGTGATGAGGTGTAATGGAGAGCCTGGACCCTGCAGGAGCTGCCTCTTTTGCAATCTAGAGTGACATTAGATGTAGTCTTTGGCTTCTATGGTATGAGAAAGTGAAGAGTTACTGTCCAGAGAGCTCAGGTGGTAGCTTTGGTGAAAATGTCAGCAGTGATGATGCAGGTTTTAGCAGACAGGGGAAGCTGACACAGTCCAGCATTGCTGGCCCTGCCCCTTTCACAGGCACTCACCAGGACAAAATAAAGGTAGAGCTGCAAGGAACGAGAGACCCTGCTTGTGTGACAGTGAGTGGTTTCTGCTGGCAAAGCYGAAGGAAGTGGGTGGGAGTGATCACCCTCTCACTGCTGCCCATATTGGAGTCAGGTACAGCAGAGACAGATCCTTGATATGAACCTGTATGGCCAGTCTTTATTATTTTTACATTACTTTACAATGAAATTAAGAGCCATTCAAAGTATATATGCTCTCACATAATATCTGGTAGAATGAGTACTGTACATAATGACTTTATGAATTCATTAGACAAGTGTCTAGAATATTTTGAGCTACAAAACCAACATGATTATATATTTTAGGCATACACAATAGCAGTAATGGCTTATAGAAGTCATTTTTTGAGACATTTAGGAGTTTCCCAGAGAAAATGGGAAATAAAATACAAGCAATATTCTTGTAAAAATAAAATCATAAATGGCTTCAAAACGGTTGAGGAACAAAAATCTGAACCATTAAACAATGAATTGCCCTTGGCTAAAGACAATAAGGAGCTTTTATATTTTTGTATTTTGAGACAATGAAGAAAGTTGCATATTAAAGCCTAAGGTCTCAAAATTTTTTCTTCAATACAATACTGACTTATTTCTGAAAGAAAGGGAAAAAAAACCCGCCAACCAAACAACACAAAAGCAAAATGTCAACATTTTGCAAGTCCTGGCTAAAACTCATTTTGCCTTTTATAGATGTTGAATATGCCTAATTAAGATTCAGAGGAGTTGAGAAACAGATTTTAAACATATAGAACTATTTTATTCATTAAGGAAAAAAGTGCTTAAATATCACAAGTGCACATCCCAAGTGAAATGTGTTTTGCATTTGAAAAAAGATGTTTGCAAAAGATGTTACAAATTCCAGACAACCATGATTTTTCTCCTTCTTTGCTAGATTTCTTCACTCCAAACTTTAAATACTTATTTCAATACCAGTCAGACTATTAATTGAATGATTTTTGAAATGGAGATTATATCCCCTTGGAAAACTGTCAGGAGAGTGTTTTGAAATACTATATTTAAAAAAAAAAAGCTTGTTGAATATCTGTAGGGACTAACCAGTTCACCTTCATTTTCTATCATCTGTGTAGAGAAGATAATAGTTAAGTGGGCACAAAATCCTGACCATAGAGATTCCCATGAAAATGACACAGCTCAAGTGTGTGATCATGAACCCAGGAGTGAAAAGGAGGTCTTCAGTTTCAGTCTGAAAATGGAGCCAAACTACTATTGCACTGCTGCTCATTTCTTTATTTGTTTTCTAATAAGGTAATCATATAACCTATATACCACCTTGTCAAAGCATTGTGGAAGCTGCGTGTGAGGGCATGGCATGCATTCAGGTAAGCAGAGTTTACATTAATGCTAATCACAGCATCACAGAATAATCCCGGTTGGAAGGGACCTCTTAGGTCCTTAGGCCAACCTCCTGCTCAAAGCAGTGTCGGCCACTGAGATTGCTCAGGGCTCTGAACAGTTGAGTTTTTAATATCTACAGGGATGGATCATCCACAGCCTCTCTGGGAAACSTGCACCAGCGTTTGACTACCCATATGCAGAAAATCAGTTTCCTTAGAGAGTTAAAGTCTCCCATCTTTCAACTTGGGTCATGTGCCTTTTGTCCTTTCACTGCGCATCTCTAGAAGAGTCTGGATCTCTTTTTCTCTATACGTCCCCTAAACACTGATTAATTGTAGACAGCAAAAAGGTCTCCCTGGASCCTTCTTTTCTGCAGGCTGAACAAACTCAGTTCTCTCAGCCTGTCCTTGTATTTCATGTGCTCCAGCTCTTGGATCATCTCAGTGGCCCTCCACTGAACTCACTCCAATATGTCCTTGTCTTCTTGTATTGAGAAGACCAAAACTGGACACAGCACTTTAGATGCATTCACTCTAGATGCTGGGAATGATCACCTCCCTTGACCTGCTACCCTCTTTCTCTTACAACCCAGAATGCCATTGGCGTTCTTTGCTATAAGGGCACATTGCTGACTCATGTTCAACTTTCTGTCAACCAAGACCCCCAGTCCTGTTCTTCAAAGCTGATTTCTAGCCATTTAGCTCCCAGCCAGCACTGTTGCAGGGGGTTACTCTGACCTTGGTTTAGGTGTTTGCCTTTGTCCTTGCAGAACTTCACAAGGTTCCTGTCAGACCATTTCTACAACCTGTCCAGCTCTCTCCGAATAGCAGTCCTACCCCTCCAGCATACTGAGTGCTCTCCCCAGCTCGGTATCATCTGAGGGTCCATTCTGTCCCACCATCCAGGTCTCTAATAAAGCCATTAAACAGTCCCAGCCCCAGTATTGACCCCTGAGGGATGTTACTAGTAATCAGCCCATGACTCAGCAGTTTAAGGGAAGCTGTGCAAATGAATGACTGTGAATATATCCCTACCAGCTGACGAAGTTTTGCATATGATGAAGTCTGGGTGGAAGTATGGAACATATTATAATTCTCTGACTCAGAACCAAGTTGGATTTAGTTTCTATATTTATCTATGTAATGCGTGGTCTTGGTTGCTCCGGTCTTTAACATTTGAAACCACTTTATGGATGGCATTCATAAAGGTAATTAATAAAAACACCCAACCAAAGAAAAAAAAMCCCCAAACTCAAAAACCAAAACAGGGTCGGAGTAACTAAATGACAGCAGTACATAAATGTCTTATCATTCTGGATCAGAAGCAATATAAAAATATGAACCAGACCAGGATATTAAATTATTCAAAGGTTTGAGGAGGGTCGTTATCATTTTACATGTGGCACAAATTAGGTACTGTGGAAATGAACAAACTGATATATCTTTAATGGTGTAAAAGTCATTCCTAATCCTCTGATGTGCATTTTCCACGTAGCCTGCATGTGGGGAAATAGTAGATATTTGTCATTATTATTGCTAGTGTCATGAATGACACTTAGAAAAATAGCAAGAACATGAGAGTCCACTTGGTTTAGAAATCTTCCCGCTAATTGCCTGACTGTATCTTTCAAAGATAATGACATAAAAGTGTAATGTGACTTATTTCATTATTATCCTACCACTTCAGTGACACAGATTGCCAAGTCTCAGGATTTAAAGCTACATACAACCATGCTAAGTGGCTAAGAAGAATGTAGGTTATTGTAAATGCTAGGAAGAACAACAATGTGCATTTGAAAACAAATCCTAATGACAACTTTTTTTGACAGTCTATTGTTTAAATATGTAAATAATTTGTAATGAGAGCATTAAATAAGCATTAAATAAAAGTACTTAAGGTAGAATTAAAACATGGAAGCAAAAAATTAGTTGAATTATCCATTTGTCCAGTGTATAGATTACACATTAATAAATTTATATTAGTCAAATCTTTAGTCTAGATTCCATCTCACTTTAGCTACTTAAGAGAGGCAACCAAGGCAGGAGTTTATTAGCTAAAGCTCCATTTCAATCAAAATAAAATGAYTGGCACCTCCAGAGGACAGTTCAAGAAATGGGTGAGGCAACCTACCTCATAAAGATGAAAGGTTTGRCAAACATCAAACTGGCTCAGTGGGAGATAGTACATGTTTTTTCCACTGTTTCTAAAGATATTTGGTATTAATTCCATCTACAAACAATGGTGGTATGGGGTGTTCATTTCTGGGTCAGAAAAAGAAATAAGAATGGATTCTGAGAGGCATATCTGGGGCCTCAATGCAGCGATATTTTTGTCTCTTGATATGAGACCTTGCTATTTTTTCCCCATGTAATTGGAAGTGTTATATAGCAGGTGAATACAGTGGAAATATTGCATTAGGATAGTAAGTGTGATATGCCTAAAAGTCACTGCATCAGATACAAACATAGATAACATAATTTAAGTACCAATTTGCATTACACAAAGACCATGTCATGCTGTAAATCACTTATTGTACTGTCATTTATCCAATTACACTGTAAAAAGAACCCCGCATACTAGAATATGGGCAACCACAATATAAAGATTGTGTGTGGGGAAAAGTGTATTTAACAGCCCCAGAATTTCAGGAGCCACATACTGTTGTCCTAAATCTTGTTCTTCTGAATGTTGTCTCCACTTTGATTGCCTTTTTGGAATACTTTCCTTTCCAGCAAACAATGATTTTTCTGGTGTCAGTCAAAAGTGTTGCAGATCTCGCAGAGCTCAAGGTGGAAATTAACTTTTGAGCCTGCAACTGTATTTGAGGTGCATATAATTTGCTATAATGCACCTATTGCTCTATACAAAGTATGTCCAAAAGGAATATATCTCATCCATCTACAGCAATTCGCTTGGGAGAGGACAGGGAAAACAAGGAAACAGGTGAAAGGTAGACATGTACCTTCTACTGTAGTTCCATATTCTGGGATGAAGGGTGGAAAGTGAGGAAGCTAAAACCAAAGCAGATTATTTTTTAAACAGTTTTAAACTGGGTAGAGATTATTTCTGAGAACTCATAATTTCTAGATCCTCACCAAGCTCCAAAAATTGCAATGAAACCTGATAAAAATTAAATGACTCTAAGTGCTTTGGTAAATTCTGAGTTAAGGATTTAAAGATAATAAGGCTGTAAAGCTTCATTCAGAGGCTTTAAAAGCAAAGCATGCTATCACACATTTTATTGATGCAGCTTGCAAGTGGTACCAGCAAGTTGCTCTTTTTTTCAGAGAGCATTTAAAAATGCATGTCCTTTTGAGACTGTGGATAATTATTTTTACTATCCTGTCACAAAGAAAAGCTGATCAAGTCATGCGGTTTAAATGAAATCAGGATTGAAGCAGTTTATTGATTTATTAATGACAYGTAACTAACTGGCAGTCCATGAACTATATATTCAGAATCAACATCCTGAATTAAACAGATAAATCCCAAATATAGATAAATTAGGAGATGCTAATAAACACCTACAAATTTATAACCACCGTTGTAGAGCTAATCCTATGAAGGTCTAGCTCCGGCACACAAACACATACACACATACACCCCCAGGGTTGTAGGATTGCCATCACCCCTTTCCCACTTTTGCATTCTTCTGCCACTCCTGATGCACCTGATGGTGAGGAAGCATCTTGGAAGCTGTCCTCGTGCCCTGAGGGGGGTCCCTGCATGCTGCTCCCACTCTGCCAGCCCACTTCTGGGTGCAGGCTGCTCCCAGCACCCCTTGGGGGGGCTGTGCTGCCCAGTCTGGGCAGGGGTCAGGGTGTCCTGCGGACACTACTGGCAGGGACAGACCCCCTGTGACAGCTGCTGCTTCCTCTCCACTGTCTATCCCTATGTCACAAATGTCCATGTTTCCTTCATACTTCTTTTAAGACTGACCTCTTCAGAAGTGTCTGTCATTTCCTGGTTGCTGTCTAATCCTGCTGATGGTCATCTTCCTCTCTAACATGATCATTTCAGGCACAAACCCTCTCAGACAGTTTTGTGTGTCCCATGCGTGCACACCCCCCTGGTTACACTCACACACTTGACAGCTGCTGCTACGTGGACCATTCAACAACGATGCAGTACGTGTGTGCCTCCACAACAGCCCTTTTCCTCCTCACAGTCAAGGGAGGTTTGATGGGGGCCAGCAGGACTTAGGTAACTGTTACACTTAGCTTGAAAATGCTTGCGCACAAAGAAAAAGTAAAACAATGTTTTACAAGAAAATGAACCAATAAGAATTATCCATCTCCTAAACAGGTAGCAAGTAGGTTTTCTTTCATGTTTATTCATGTATGTTTTTTCCCTCATTCCCTCCCTATTCCCTTGTTTGCTCATTTGCGGAGGTGAAAATTGCCTTGAGGGGCCTGTTCTCTAGTTTCCTTTGGTTGTTGCCATGACATCTGTGCAATATATTTTTTCTTTGTAATTTTATCTTTGCTTTCTGGTATGTTCAGTCACTGGATAGTAAAAGGAGAGATACAAAAGCTACTACTGCAGTGTTGTATTCTTCTCAATGGGCTTTATTCATTACAAGAGAGTAATGAAATGACTGACAACAGATTTTAACCTTGTTTATACTGTCAATCTGGTCACTCTGTGTTTTACCCTAGAGCTCTGGTCCCTAGGCCCATTGCACTGGGCTTGTGCTAGTTTGTTCCTGTACATTCATTTTTAGTAAAACAGAAAGCTTCCTTCAGGAGAAAATCAAAAAGCAACTATGAAAATTGTTTGCTCCCTACAAACAACATGGACAGTGAAAGAGCCGGTTTCACACTTCCCACCCAACAGTATTTCACTTCCAACAGTATAAGGCATCACAGGACACTTCCCTTCTTTCATACAACACCCCCATGAACACGCCTCACACATTGTATCTGTGAATGTGTCTGTATGCATTCTGTAAAAACGCTATTCCTACATGCTGCAGAGCATCCTACTTATTATTCAGATAGATGGTTGGTTTGTTGGCCTGTTGTTAACATCTATAAAAATGTGATAATGACTGAAAGGCCCAGAGACATGGCAAGGACTCTGAGAAAAGAAAGTGGTTCACTTTTATGTTCTTGGATCACAGCCAGAAGCCAGTGGCAAAAGAAAAATTTATTTAACTTTAAAAAATCCCTAAGTGGGGCATATGAAGGCTCACAATGAAATGTGTTGTTCTGATGTAACACAGTGACATACTTATCTGAGCTGTGCTGGCTTCTAGAAGTTTGGGCACCTGACTCAACATATGGACCTTTATTTTGACAGATATCCTAAACTTGCCTAAATTTAGCTGTTAGAATCTATGGATAAATCCCGCTCACTTTGTCTCAGTGTGTTTTTATGCCTTAGACTAAGTCTTTTAGGGAGAAGGAAGTAATACTGGCCTGTATTTGTGTGTGTTTTGTATAAATAAATATTTATATTTATATTTTAAGTAGTATACTTCCTTTTCTCTGTAGGTATTCATGGGACCTTTGCACACTTTTCCATCCCCTGGGGAGAAGAATGGGTCATCTTCTCAGGATAGATGGTTGAAAACTGAAAGCTCCCTGAAGGGCTCAAATCTGAAGAAGCAGAAGTCTGAAGAACATGCAGGAAGACATCAGATGCAAGAAAATTATAATTTATTTCAAGGAAAGTTGGTTCTTAGGCTTAAGAGTAGTCTTCCACTGTACATATCTGACCCTGTGGTAAACTAACTAGAGTAATAAAATTACTGAGGTTGGAAGGGACTGGAGATCATCTAGTMCAACTGCCCTGGTTAGAGAAAGGTTAGCTAGGGCAGGCTGCTCAGGTTGCTGGACACCCTCCGTGTCCAGACAGGTTTTGACTGACTCCAGGGATGGAGATTCCATCACCTCTYTGAGCAACCTGTTCCAGAGTTTGACTAACCCTGCTGTGATTTTTTTTTTTCTTTTACATTTAAACAGAATTTCCTGTAGACCAATTAGTGCCTRTTGCCTCTTTTCCTGTCACTGGATACCTCTGAGAAGAGTCTGACTTTGTCTTCTTTATTCCACCCCTTCAGGCATTTATACACGCTGATTAGGTCTTCGCTGATTCTTCTCTTCTCCAGGCTGAACAGTCCCAGCTCTCTCAGCTCTCCACTTATGACAGATGTTCCAATCTTTTTATCATCTTTGTTGTCCTTTGCTGAACTTGTCCAGCATGTCCATGTCTGTCATGTACTAGGGAGCCCAGAACTGGACACAGTACTCCAAATGTGTGTCATCAGGGCTCAGTAGAGAGGAAGAATCACCTTCCTCGACCTGCTGGCACTCCTTCTAGTGCAGCCAAGGAAGACGGGCTGCTGTTTTTCTCTCCTTTTTGCTGCAAAGACCCATTGCTGGCTCATGTTCAACTTGCTGTCCACTATAACCCCAGGTCCTTTTCTCAAAGCTGTTTTCCAGCCAGTCAGCCCTCAACTTGTACTGGTGTATGGGTTTATTTTTTCCCAGAGGCAGGACTTCACACTTGCAGTTGTTGAATTTCCTGAGGTTCCTCTTGGCCCATTTTTCAAGCCTGTTGAGGTCCTTTTGAAGGGCAGCACAATCATTCAGTCTATCAGACACTCCTCCCAGCTTTTTATCATCTGCAGACCTGCTGAAGGTGCACTCTGTCCTTTCATCCAGATCATTAATGAAGATGTTGAACAGATGCTCGCTTTCCTGCTCATTGGGATGGACTGTTCTTGAGCCTGGAGAAGGTGATCCTTGAAAATCAACCAGCTGTCCTGGACCCCTCTTCTCTCCAAGACCTGCTCCCCTGGGATTCTTCCAAGCAAGTCCCTAAGCAGACTAAAGTCTACTCTCCTGAAGTCCAGGGTTGTGATTCTGCCTTGTTTCCTCCTCTCAGGATCCTGAACTCCACCATTCCATGGTCACTTTAGCCAAAGCTGCCTCCAGTCTTCACTTTCCTGACCAATTCTTTGTTTGTAAGAATCAGTTCCAGCAGAGTGTCTCCCTCTGTCAGCTCCTCAATCCCTTGTGTCAAGAAGTTGTCAACAATGTGCTCCACAAACACCCTGCTTTGCTTACAGCCTGATGTGTTGGCCTTCCAGCAGATACTGGACCCATGAGGACCAGGACCTGCAAACATGAGGCTTCTGCCAGTTATACGAAGAAGGCCACATCTACCTTTTCTTTGTGCTGTGTCTGGCTGGGATGGAGTTAATTTTCTTCATAGCTGCTTGTTACGGTGCARTGTTTTGGATATGTGATCAAAACAGTGTTGATAACACACCCATGTTTTAGCTATTGCTAAAATACTGTGCTTACATGGAGTCAAGGCCGCCTCTGCTTCTCACACTGGCCGGCCAGCGAGTAGGCTGGGGGTGCACAAGAAGTGGGGAGGGGACATAACCAGGACAACTGACCCAAAATGACCAAAGGGATATTMTATGCCATATAGAGTAATCTTCAGCTATAAAAAAAACGAAGGGAGGGGGCTTTTGGGTAGGTAGCCATTGCTCAGGGACTGGCTGGGCATCAGTCTACTGTGGGAAGTGGTGAGTGATTGCCTTTGCATCACTTATCTTGTTTGGTTTTCTTCTTTCTTTCCTCTTCCTCTTTCCTTCACTTATTAAACTATTTTTATCTTGACTCATTATTTTTTGGATCTTTTGCTCTTACTATTCTGTCACCTCACCCTGCTGGGAGCAAGTGGAGTTAGTAGGGCTTAGCTGCCAGCCAGGGTCAAACCACGACATTCTTGAATTAATTGGTGAAGGAAAAATACACTCACAAAGGTTAATGGAACTGCAGAAACAAAGCCAAATATCTAATTTATATGTATGTGAAGAAGGGATTGAGTGTACTTGCTTTATTGTGTGTGAGTATGGAAGGGATACATTTCTGTTAGCAGAACTTAGAAAGGGCTTGGTTAGTATTTCTGCTTCGTTTATCTGGGGGGAAGTGTAAAAAGGGGGTTTATCAACATCTAGATAWGGTTCTTGTCATTTAGAGACCTCATTCTCTGACCATGAGGACCCAGATGTTGTGTGTCATGCTCTGTTATTGCTCGCCTGGAACTAAATGACTGCTAACACATATGCACTTAGCTCTCTCTTGTCGTGAATCCTGCTTTAGGATCCTGCCGACTACGTCAATTTGTCCCGAATGAGTGGAATGCACCTCACTCAAAAGAGAGAAGCAGCAATATGTTTTATTGAGGTAAAATAATAATTTGTCAGAGTTCAATGAATTTGATGGAATTTAACAAAGTTTAAGAGGGGTTTGTCAAGGTTCAATAAGTTTGATGGCAAGGTTCACCATATTAATTACTGCATGGAAGAAACATACAGATGAAAATTGAGTTAGAATTGAGTTAGAATGATTCACACAGAAACTGGAGACACAAAGGGTAAGGAAGACCCTCCTSTTGAGTCACGAGGTTCAGACTGGACCCCCTTGCTTTCTAAACTCCTTATGAAGCCTAGGTGCAGGTAGRTCCAATCTTAGTGTCAGACTTAGACAACGATTTATATATAATGGAATTATCTATACAAATTGGACTCATCCAAAGATCTGCCATTGGTAAAAGATCTCTCTGCCTCGAGGAGCAACCTTGAGAGGTGTCCCAGCTCAAGGGGAGATCACTGTCATGCAGCCATGCTGTCTAGCACGGAGAGTTCAAAGGCGGCTCACTTAGGCTGTCATATTTATGGAATAAAGCGGTTGGTTCGTAGCCAAATCACATGCGATGGAAAGGCAGGCCTGAGACTCCTTGTATCGACAWCTTTCTTTGTTCCTTGATAAATGAGTCTTAGAAAAGCCACCAGCCATGCATGTGTTAATCGCGTGATCAGTGTTCCAAGCTCATATGCATCGATGMTCACTGTGTCACTCTGCTCCTTTGTGGGTTTTCAGAGAACAGATTGAAACTAGAGGAGTTCTTGGCCCAGCTACRGCTCAGGCCTTTGTCTCCTTTGGAACCTGTACCAAACTACYGCTAGTTCCGTTAAGGAGTCAAGTGCACCTGTCACACCTCCCTGGAACTGTTAATCACAATGGTGGCAGGTTAGGACCTGATGTTTAGGACCTGAATAATCCTGCCTTGCTGAAATTGATTTGGATAGAATAGCAAGTTAGCCTCATCAAACAACTGTTCCTGTTAACAGTGAAACATAACAACTGTTGCCATCGTCTTAATTTTGGAGTTCATCCTGTTCAACAGGCTGGCTGAAATTAGCAGTCAACTTTAAACTTGCAAAAGTTTAGGGTCTATTTGAAAAAAATGTGTGATACTCATCCACTTAAGTGTGTATGTAAGAGAAACATAGGATAGTTCGGAGTACATACAGACACTCTCATCCTGGAGATCCTGGATGCTGATGTCCTGAAGATTCTGACAGAAGGAGAATCTCCCATTTTGTTCCCAGTGTCAGTCTACTCCCATGGGAGAGAGCAAACTGAAATTTAGGTCATAATAACCTCAGTTGCTTCTGTCCTAATAATTTTGCAGAGTTTTATATTATAAAAGATTGAATCTCTTCCAAGCAACGAAACCATAAACCAATGGAAGATGCTACGTTCAGTGCCAACCAAATAAATGTCCTCCCAGAACTGAGGAATTACCCTCCAGATCCAGTATGCCTCTAGTGGACTTCCCCACACCAAACAATTTCCTACTGCCTAGTAGGAGTCCAAAATTGCCACAAGACTGCCACACATACTCTTGCTAAAACAATGGATTCCTAAGACACGGTAAGCTTACTGAGCTTCCAATAGAGGGCTTCAAATATGGGCCATGCTAAAATTTCTGGAGGAACACATGGGAGAAAAGAGTTTTAGGAATTAAGTTTCCTTGGCTYGGAATCTCTTTTCTGTGAAAGGCATGCAACCCAGGGCCCTGAACYAGGTGGCTGCAACACTAAGTATACATTTAAAAAACCTTCTATAAAGARGAATTTACATTCCATGAGTAGCTACCACTAGTTGCAAGAGCCAGACTCACTGTGACCGCCTAACATTGGATTGGTCAAATCCTAGAGCAAACGTCTGACACCAGGGACACAAATCAGTTGCTTAAACACAGGTGCCTAGGACCACTTAAAACACTCTAAGGTATCCTAGACATCSACATGTCACTGCCAGATGTGACACATGATTTATGAGACACCTCTACTTTTTTGGAGTAGCAGACAGAGGCCAGGTATGCATCTAAATTTATACATTTTCAAATGACACTAGATAGCTGTATTTTGGCARCTACATTGAGCTTCATCATTTAACTCTCAGCCAAGGACTTTCATCCACCTGTGATTCATAGATTCATCTGATGCAGCACAGCTGTGTGACCATGGCTAATTTTAATAAGAAAATGAGTTGTTAATATGTGGGAGCATAAATGAACTAAAGCATTTCAGAATAAAGAAAAACACAGACAGAAGTACAACTGTTCAGGTAGTAATAGCAGCTCCAGTATTCAAGATAAAAATCACTGCCATGGAAAGGTGTAAAACACTAAGGAGAAAAAATTACATTAGAACAGAAAATCAGAAGGTAGCAACTAAGAAACGATGAAGATAAGACCAATTCAAGCAGTCAAGGAGGCTGACACTCACCCCACTGATTGAAAACTTTGGTCAGTAAAGATGTATTAGAAGTGTCATCTGCATGGTAAGTGTAGTAATGCTTTTCATAGCAACTGGTTAGTCCTAGGTAGTCTGATTCCTAGTCCTCTGTGCTCTTCAATTGTGCATATCCTGCTTGCAGGGTACTTTAACATTGTTCAAGTTTTGTAAAGGGAAGGACCCAAAGGGAGGGTTACGGTGAGTGATGTGATCCTCCCCCTCTTGTCACTTACGTTCAGAGATCTTTTACCACGCAGAGAGACAATAGGTCATGAATCACAGCAGGTAGGTCAACCCCTGGACCAAGAGTTACATGTGAGATTCATCTCCACATTCAGACACCTACATTTACAAAGGACCATAGGACCATGTAGCAACACACAGGTTTTCACAGGAGATATAAATAGCAACGGGTGTTCATAAACATGTTTCTGTAGTATGAAGTACGCTAATGAAGTTACATATTGTGCATGGTATGTGTAAACAGGGGAAAAAGAGTTTACAGCGTACTACCTAGCAAGGAMAGAAATTTTAACTGTGTAAGGTATATGTTATGGCTTTTAATAGCTTTCTTTGATCAATAGCTGGTGTAACTTAAGCACAGCTGTAGCAGATAAAACTACTGTTTAGCAATATTTAACTATGAGATAACTATAAACCATAGTAGTAGACTACTACAATAATGAGATAGCTGTGACATAAGCTGTGACAGTGGATAGTTCTAACAAATATAACATCATGTTGTCACAGAAATACTAGCAGTCTAGTGCTATGGCTATGATAAGCAATCCCCAAATCCCTGAGCTCTCCCAACCCTCTAAGGCCTGCAAGACTCCTCTATTGGTCCTGACAGTCCACACTCATGGCAGAGAATCCGGGGCATCCCGCCTGGTGCATCAAGGTGCCCTGGAGAGGATGCTTGCAGCACTTGATTCTTACCGCCTGGGGTCTTCAGTGCTTGATTCTTACTGCCTGGGGTCTTCAGTGCTCCACCATGACTGAAGTGTCAGATTAAAATTTAACAGTCCAGACACAGGTGCAGCAGGCACGGCTCTCTTTGTAAAAGAACAAGATATAGCAAATTAGTAGTACTTCAGCGTAGCCTACCTGTAGTAGCTTCAACTCTGATTTGCTCAGTTTCTAAATAAATGTGGTAAATATGCCTGTGAGAACATGATCCATAAGTCTTAGGCCTTTTTYATTTTCCTGCAGTTTTGTAAAAATTTTCCAGATAATATTTTCAAAGGGGGACTTGTTTCCCCAGATGTCACACATCATGCAAACAGTCTAGTTTTGTCTTTTCACTTTAGTGTAGTTGTATTCCAGAGACTTTTGGTAATGCATCCTGAATTTACCCAAGGAGTAACAGTCTCAGCTAGTCCGGTACACCCAAATTAAGTTTTACATTCCCTTTTCAGGGAATGTAAATCTTCAGTGGGATGGCATGGCAACGGTTAACATGTGATTTGTCAGTGAACAAATCCATTCATGCAATGAAATCTTTTATTTTGTTTGGTTTCAGTGAGTACTTCTGAGCTGTTACACAAGYTTAACTCTGTAAGTACATAACCACCTGTAATACATTATGTGAGAAGCACATATTATACAAAAAGAAAAGCAATATATTAATACTGCTGTCAGAGTTCAGTTATAACAGAAGCCATTGTAGATAACTAAGAATGCTCAAGTGTGCTGGTTAGGTACCACCTTAATTCCACTTGCTGTATTTCAGAACTTTATCCACAATGTCCAAAGCACATGTCTGTCTTTTTCATCTTCTCAGAACAGTTTCAATTATACATTTCAGTTTTGTTTTGCTTTGCAGGGGGTGTTTTTTGTTTGTTTTATTGGCTGTTTTGGTTTTAATTCTTACAATGTYTTAAAATAACTGATTTTGCTAATTGAGTAGAAAAAATTATGGTTTAATTCAGGCATTTGCTGTGAAGAAGATTTTCACATTTCAGTGCCCAAAGCTAGCTTAAGTGTCCAGTAATTGTAATGGTAAAGAAAATGTCTCAACGTTTGTTTCATGCTAATCATGTAATTCAGCAAGAGACAACAGGTGTTCACTATGGTATCAGATCCTGATTTTAAATATTTAAAAATAAGAATTAAAGTTGGGAATTTTTTGTCAATAAATTGAAGTTTGAGATATTCCACCAAGTAAGATATTTTTCTATGTCTGTTTCCAAAATGAAATTTYCATGTATTTGATTAACTGCTCAGGTATGTTGTTATTCTCTGAAGTGAATTTTAAGACATTACGTAGCATTTTTTCCTATACTGCAAATAATTTTATTTATTAATACCTGTCAAAGTATTGAAATTTTCATATACGTCTTTCAAATAACTAATTATGATTTTGCAGGCAGATAGGGGATTTCAGGTGTTCCTTGGTGTCCTGGTTTTGGCTGGGATAGAATTAATTTTCTTTCTAGTAGTTGGTATAGTGCTATGTTTTGGATTTAGTATAAGAAGAATGTTGATAACACACTRATGTTTTTAGTTGTTGCTAGGTAGTCTACTTCTCAAGGACTTTTCAGCTCACATGCTCTGTGAGGTGCACAAGAAGCTGGGAGGGAGCATAGCCAGGACAGCTAGGCCAGCTGGCCAATGGGGTATTCCATACCATATGATGTCATGCTCAGCATATAAGGCTGGGGGAAGAAGAAGGAAGGGGGGGACGTTCGGAGTGATGGCACTTGTCTTCCCAAGTAACCGTTACACGTGATGGAGCCCTGCTTTCCTGGAGATGGCTCAACACCTGCCTGCCTGTGGGAAGTAGTGAAGGAATTCCTTGTTTTGCTTTGCTTGCGTGCATGGCTTTTGCTTTCCCGATTAAACTGTCTTTATCTCAACCCACGAGTTTTCTCACTTTTACCCTTCCGATTCTCTCCCCCGTCCAACCTGGGGGAGAGTGAGCGAGCGGCTGTGTGGTGCTTAGTTGCCAGCTGGGCTTAAACCACAACACTTGGTGTTAATAAAGTACAAGATTTTTTTATTTTAGCATTGGATTAATTTTCTCTTTTCCATTAAAAATTTATCCATAGCCTCCAAATGCCATGTTATCTAGTTTATTTTAAGTAAAAGTCAAGTATGTTGGAAAGCACATACGAACCTTYACAAGGCCATACATTTTTATAAACTACTCTAAAAATGACATCTTCCAAAGCACAGTCAATATGAAATGSAACTTGTTGATCTCATGCTGAACACCACCGAGCTTGCTCCAACAAACCAAATGGAATTTTGATTTTGTACGTTGTATTATCTCTGATTAACCATGTGCTTCCACAATTGGAAACAATTGTTCTGTTCTTTTCCTAAGAACAATTCCCATTATCAAAAAAGTCACAATACTGCAAGTTCTAAAGRTCACTGCCTCTTAAAAATGTTTTGAAGGTACACAAGAACTGTGGGCAGAGTTTCAGTACTTTGTACTATCCATCTACTTGGTGAGTAAGAAAAGGTATTGCCACACGCAAGCTACGCACTGTTGGAAAAACACATATTTTCTAGAGCAGCAGGAGAAAATCTTCTATACCATCTGCCTTCTAAGAAGTCTGAAGGGAATTTCACGTGACAGAACACAAGTGACTTCCTCTGCAAAGGGAAGAAACAGATTGCCATCATTTTTTTCACTCAATAAATTATTGTTTAGTCACAGGCCCCACAACCCTCATGGTAAATTCTCAGACATATAATATTTACTAATTTATTTTTTTTTTTTTTTTTTGGCAAAGGGAATGTTCTGTCCTTATTGTCTAGAATCTTTTTTAAAAAAATCAAACCTGAAGCAAAATAAGAAAGAGACTTAAAAAACACTGAAAAATACTTTAAACTTGAGGGCAATTGTCCTGGTTTCRGCTGGGAGAGAGTTAAATTTCTTCCTAATGCTGTGTTTTGGATTTAGTATGAGAAGAATGTTGATAACACACTGATGTTTTTAGTTATTGCTAAGCAGTCCACTAGTCAAGGATTTTTCAGCTTTTCACTCRTTTGTATTTCTGGAGTGACAGGGAGATCCCAAGAGCTAACTGTATTGGAAGCTGAAGTGACTAGGAATGAGTGGCAAAAGCACCCCATCGTGACTGGTCCAGAGGCTCTGTGCATCCTTGGCATAGACTACCTCAGGAGAGGGTATTTCAAGGACCCAAAGAGATACCGGTGGATTTTGGTATAGCTGCCTTGGAGACGGAGGAAAWTAAACAGCTGTCCACCTTGCCTGGTCTCTCAGAGGACCCTTCTGCTGTGGGGTTGCTGAGGGTCRAAGAACAACGGGTGCYGATCGCTACCAYGACAGTGCACCGGCGGCAATATCGCACCAACCAAGACTCCCTGCTTCCCATCCATAAGCTGATTTGTCAACTGGAGAGCCAAGGAGTGATCAGCAAGACTCACTCACCCTTTAACAGTCCCATATGGCCAGTGTGAAAGTCTAATGGAGAGTGGAGACTAACAGTGGACTATCGTGGCCTGAACGAAGTCACACCACCGTTGAGTGCTGCTGTGCCGGACATGTTAGAACTTCAATACGAACTGGAGTCAAAGGCAGCCAAGKGGTACGCCACAACTGATATCGCCAATGCGTTCTTCTCMATCCCTTTGGCRGCAGAGTGCAGGCCACAGTTTGCTTTCACTTGGAGGGGCGTCCAGTACACCTGGAATCGACTGCCCCAGGRGTGGAAACACAGCCCCACCATTTGCCATGGACTGATCCACACCGCACTGGAACAGGGTGAGGCCCCAGAACACCTGCAATACATTGATGACATCATCGTATGAGGCAACACAGCAGAAGTTTTTGAGAAAGGGGAGAGAATAGTCCAAATCCTTCTGAAGGCCAGTTTTGCCATAAAACAAAGTAAAGTCAAGGGACCTGCGCAGGAGATCCAGTTTTTAGGAATAAAATGGCAAGATGGACATCATCAGATCCCAATGCATGTGATCAACAAAAGCACAGACATGTCTCCACCGACTAGMGAAAAGGAAACACAAGCTTTCTTAGGCATTGTGCGTTTTGGAGAATGCATATTCCAGATTATAGCCTGTAAGATTGTAAGACCTCTCTATCATCAGGTGACCAGGAAGAAGAACGATTTCAAATGGGATCCTGAGAAATGACAAGCTTCTGAACAAACTAAACGTGAGATAGTTCAGGCAGTAGCCCTTGGGCCAGTTCGGGCAGGACAAGATGTAAAGAATGTGCTCTACACCGCAGCCGGGGAGAATGACCCTACCTGGAGCCTCTGGCAGAARGCACCAGGGGAGACTCGAGGTCGACCCCTGGGGTTTTGGAGTCGGGGATACAGAGGATCCGAGGCCCGCTATACTCCAACTGAGAAAGAGATATTGGCAGCTTATGAAGGGGTTCGAGCTGCTTCAGAAGTGGTTAGTACTGAAGCACAGCTCCTCCTGACACCYCGACTGCCGGTGCTGGGCTGGATGTTCAAAGGGAGGGTCCCCTCTACGCATCATGCAACCGATGCTATGTGGAGTAAGTGGGTYGCACTGATCACACAGTGGGCCCGAATAGGAAACTCGAGTCTCCCAGGAATCTTGGAAATGATCACGAACTGGCCAGAAGGCAAAGAYTTTGGAATGTCCCCAGAGGAGGAGATGACGCGTGCTGAAGAGGCCCCACTGTATAATAAACTACCAGAAAATGAGAAGCAATATGCCCTGTTCACTGATGGGTCTTGTCATCTTCTGGGAAAGCATCAGAAGTGGAAGGCTGCTGTATGGAGTCCTATATGACAAATCACAGAACCTGCTGAAGGAGAAGGTGAGTCAAGCCAGTTTGCAGAAGTGAAGGCCATCCAGTTGGCTTTGGATATTGCTGGTACAATTGGTAATGGCCAGTACTTTATACTAACTCATGGCTGGTGRAAAATGCYCTGTGGGGGTGGTTGCATCAATGGAAGCAGAACAACTGGCAGCGCAGAGGTAAACCCATCTGGGCCGCTGAAGTGTGGCAAGATATCTCTGCCCAGGTAGAGCACCTGGTTGTAAAAGTACATCACGTAGATGCTCACGTACCCAAGAGTCGGGCCACTGAAGAACACCAGAACAACCAGCAGGTGGACCARGCTGCTAAGTTTAAAGTGGCTCAGGTGGATCTGGACTAGCAACACAAAGGTRAATTATTTCTAGCTTGGTGGGCCCATGACACCTCAGGCCATCAAGGAAGAGATGCAACATATAGATGTGCTCGTGATTGAGGGGTGGACTTGACCACGGACACTATTGCACAGGTTATCCATGAAWGTGAAACGTGCTGCCATCAAGCAAGCCAAGCGAGTAAAGCCTCTTTGGTATGGAGGAGGATGGTTGAAATATAAATATGGGGAGGCCTGGCAGATTGATTATATCACACTCCCACAAACCCGCCAAGGCAAGCGCTATGTGCCCTCCATGGTGGAAGCAACCACCGGGTGGCTGGAAACATAYCCTGTGCCCCATGCCACCRCCCAAAACATGATCCTGGGCCTTGAAAAGCAAGTCCTGTGGTGACATGGCACCCCAGAAAGAACTGACTCAGACAACRGGACTCATTTCCGAAACACCCTCATAGACACCTGGGCCAAAGAGCATGTCATTGAGTAGGTATATCACATCCCCTATCATGCACCAGCCTCCAGGAAAAGTGAATGATTCAATGGACTGCTAAAGACYACACTGAGAGCACTGGGTGGTGGGACATTGAAACATTGGGACACACATTTAGCAAAGGCCACCTGGTTAGTCAACACCAGGGGATCTGTCACTCGAGCTGGCCCTGCCCAATCAAAACCCTTATATACTCTAGATGGGGATAAAGTCCCTGTAGTGCACATAAGGAATATGCTGAGGAAAACAGTCTGGGTTACTCCTGCCTCAGGCAAGGGAAAATTCATTCGTGGGATTGCTTTTGCTCAAGGACCTGGGTGCACTTGGTGGGTAATGCGAAAGGATGGAGAAGTCCGATGTGTACCTCAAGGGGATTTGATTTTGGGTGAAAATAGCCAATGAACTGAATTGTATGATGTTAATTACTATATAATGCTGTATGTCATCACTTCTATCGTTACTATATGTCATATCAACGGTATTGCAGTAAAAATCACCCAGATTAATGAAGAATGAACTCTGATGAAACTGAGCAAAGTTCAATGATAATAGAACCGGACAAGTGCAGCGATAATGGAACCAGAACTGGCTTCACTATGCAACAATCTAACACCACACAACATCTCCCCTGCCCTGAAAGACTRTTATGACAGATGGAGCCCAAAGTCATGGACTAAATGAACTCAGTGGACGTTTTCAAGGGATGGCCCATACACTAAGGGAGTGATACCTGTCTGTATATATCAAAAGACAGGAAAAGTGGTGGTGATTAATTGGAATGTATTGGAAAATGTGAGACCTGGGCATGACATAGATGGTATAGATTAAGGGGTGGATATTGTCCTGGTTTCGGCTGGTATGGAGTTAATTTTCTTCTTAATGCTGTGTTTTGGATTTAGGATGAGAAGAATGTTGATAACACACTGATGATTTTAGTTGTTGCTAAGCAGTCCATTAGTCAAGGACTATTCAGCTTTCATGCTCTGCAGGTGCACAAGAAGCTGGGAGGGAGCATAGACAGGACAGCTGACCCAACTGGCCAATGGAGTATTCCATACCAAATGACGTCATGCTCAGTATATAAACTCCGAGGCGTGGTCCAGGAAGTAGCAATCGTGGCTCCATTATCAGTCAGCGGGTGGTGAGCAATTGCATTGTGCATCACTCATTTTATACATTCTACCATTATTATTATTTATTATTATTTCACCTTCCTTTTCTGTTCTGTTAAACTGTCTTTATCTCAATCCACGAATTTTACTTTTTTTTTTTTTTTATTCTGTCCCTCATCCTACTGTGGGGCATGAGTGAGAGAGTGGCTGTGTGGTGTTTGGCTGCCTGCCAGGTTAAACCACAACAGCAATAAAAAAACTTGCTTAACTGAGCTGTGATACTTAATTACCATATTGACTTTCTGCTGACTTTCTGAAGAACTGCAAATGAATATAGGAAATAATATGAATCTGGCACTTGCAATTGTCAGAATGAATAAATTCAATACAAAAGAATTTTTTGTGTAACTCATTAAATACTACCAAAAATAATGAATGTTATTTTACAAATTTTCCGATCAACTTGGAAAATGTACAGTTAAGATTTCTCTGCATATTTTCATTAAAATCTTGGAATGTCAAAAAGCTAGAGAGAAAAGGAGAGAAAAAAGAGACAATTTTTTTTTTTTCATTCGTTTTGGCAGTTACTTTGAGCATAAGTATTCTAATTAGGGAATGATGGCAAAAAATAGCTTTATCATTTGATCTTTTCTTTTTTGGGGTGTTTTGCTGTTGTAATTGTTGTTAATAATACAAGTTTTGAACATTCTTCATAAAAGCAAAAGAGCTTAATTTCAACTTGTGTAATAATTCACATAAGAGCTCCATTTACGGACACTTTAACACTGTGAATCATTAATCACTTTGACAAATTACAACACAACTCTATTAGATTTCCTGTTATGGACTTTAGCAGATGTCTAATTAGAAACTGAAAGTGAATTCAGATTAGACCAGTATTTGGCATATGTATAGTGTCAAATCATTATTTATTGAGATAAACACTTTCTCGGGGCAATACAAAATATTACCATTTTTCTCCATTTACAATTTTCAAGTAAAGAAAGAACATTTAAATATTGCATCCCCACAGCCTTAGTTCCTATGGAATATTTTAGAGATGTAAATGAAATAATCTATACCATTCCTGTCAAAAATCCACTGCAGGGACAATTAAAATTCTTCTATTTCATAATCTTCAAAGTTTTAGGTTTATTTATTAATATTAAAAAATAAGAAAACTCTGATGAAACAAAACCTCATATCTTTCATTACATAGGTATGTGACAATTTTATTTTAATGTATGATGTCCTACACCATTGTAGGTCACTGAGCATACAAACATAATTYGTCCAGCATTTGATTTAATATCTTCTTTTTGTCAACAATCAGTATATTTTTTTGTAAATTAAGCTATTCTTGCAGTTGTATACTACTATAACACAGCAAACTTTCTAAACACTGTAATTGACTTAATTAATCATTTCTGGACCTAGAAAACTTAAAACAGCAGTGGTTACTACCYGGATACTCTTTTTTCATTAACAAACATAGCAAATTTTTGAGCTTGATCTTGTCACATGAAAGCCAAGAGGAGGTTTATCAGTGGATGCAGAAATCATGACTTGAACTTGGCACCTTTGCTTCTTGAATCTTTAATTGCTTAAATAGATTAATAAAATAAATTTTAAAAAAAGCCAATTCTTAGAGACAGGCTCACAAAAGTAATCGTGAATTCAAGACCCATAGCATCATTAGTTCATAACCGCTTTAAACTCTGCTCTGGTGAGACCCCACCTGGAGTACTGAGCCCAGCTGTGGGGTCCCAGTACAAGAAACACACAGACCTGTTGGAGTGAGTCCARAGAACGGTCACAAAAATGATCAGAGGGCTGGAACACCTCTCCTATGAGGAAAGGCTGAGACAGTTGGAGTTGTTCMGCCTGTAGAAGAGAAGGCTCTGGGAAGACCTTATTGCCGCCTTTCAGTACTTAAAGGGGTTTTATAAGAAAGATGGAGAAAGACTTTTTAACAGGGCTTGTAATGACAGGAYACAGGGTAATGGTTTTAAACTAAGAGAGGGTTTTGTATTTTATCTAATGATTATTTAATACAAGTCCATAGGAGCTAGATCTATATACCCATTGGCATCTTTTCTGCCAACCTCACCCTTAGGGTGAGGATTACACTAGAAACTGAGACTGCTGAAATGCACTTTTAGAAGTTTATTGGGTAATGATGCAATAAAACCTCCAGTGACTCTATATATTAAGTCTCTAGTCATGTGAAAAAATTACTACCAAGCAGTTCAAGAGTTTAGCATTTACCTAATCCCTAATGGGCCTTAATTACCTTAAAGTTCATATACATGTAAAATATCCATTGCTTTGGTTAGGTCAAACCTCTTCTCCTGAGAATAATGATGTCACTGTGTATAAATTCAGAGGATCCTGATTACCTGGCAGTCTTGCAGAAAAAAAAACCACCTCACTTTCATTTAAAAACAGGGTCAGAAGTGTAAATTTAGTTCCCAGTAAGTTATTAATAGTAATATTTATCTTATTTATACTAATGCATCAACAAATATGGATGTTATTTATGATATTTTTATTTAATGTCAGTTTAATGATCCTGATTTAAACAGAATTACCTTTTTTTTTGTCCATTTTGTTTCTTCTTGTTCTTCATGAGAGGTTATTAACATTTACAAGACTCTGACACAATCTGTGGTTATATCAGAAATGTCATACAGACCAACCTCTTCAAAGCCCAAAGATGTGCTGTTATCGTACCAAGATTTTGGTACACCTCTTGTAGCATAATTTGTCTATTTATATACATAAATGACTATTTTTTATGTTATGCCTCTCAATTAATTTGAAAGTACTCGCTCTCTGTCATTGAYTTCTCTCCTTTCTCTGCTGCTTTCATATTGTTCAGAACAGGAATTCTTCTGTCATGCTGCCTTAGCTGTAAGTGACAATTGTTTAAAGCAGACATTGAAATTACATTGTAAATTAACATTTTACTTTCTGTATTTGTTAAAGACCACAATATTGATAAGGTGGGGAAACAGATTACCACATTATCTGTAGTTATATCTCCATTCCCATAAGCTATTCCCTTTTATTATAACATGATCTAGATTCCAACACCCAAGCGTGAATATTAACCATGTCATGCCAGTGGCCTGTATTTTCCTTTAGGCATATAATTACACTGACTACTAGGAAGACATCATAGTTCCTGAGGGAGCTGGAGGTAACATTTTCAGAAGTGTTCAAGCTCAGCCTAATGTTCCTTACATGGGGACAGGCTCACACGGACTAACTGCTTTTGAAAAGCTTTCCTTGAATGCTTASTTTTGATCAATTTTCATCTTTTCTTTTTATTAAGGAATCTTCCAGAAGCCAAAACAGACTTAAAAGTGAAGAGAAAGTGATTGCAACTAAGACTGTCAAATGGTACACTGATTCAACATGCTCCCTAAGCAGCTTATTAGTGTCAGAGCTCTTGGGAAGTCACGTATAATGTTAAATGTTATTATAAGTTAGAAACCTTCCTAAGGTACTAGTTCATGGAGAAACTTCTACCTCCTTTTTCTAGGGGTAAATCTTTCCTGGACACAGGTGGCCACAGCAGGGAAGAAAGATGTAGTTTATATTTGTTTGTATTATCCTGGGCTAATCTAGGTAATAGAGTGCTCATGTTTTTCCTCAGTCACATATATTTATTTTTTTTATAGATTTGCACAGTAGTAAGATTATTGTAACAACCATAACCCCTTTCCTWTTGCTGTCAACTGTTCTACTGTTTGCCATTATTAATGATACAATGTTGATTGCCTGCCTAAAAACATGCAACAATGCTGACAGCTTTATCTGGGAATCGGTAGAATGTCAGAATTATTCACGAGTGATTCCAATCAAAAGCCTTTTCCAAATCCTCTGGACTTTGCAGCAGTATAAAACTGAAATTCCTGAATTGTTGAGCCTTCACTGATTAAGGCTTCAATCAAAGGATATAGAAAAGGAAAGGATTGGAAAAAGGAGTGAAGAAGTAAAGCATTTTTTACTGCACAGAAATCAGATCTCAGAGAAAAGCTGATGTGGCCAAAACTTCTCATTTTACTTGACCCATCTTCCATATCTACAGTGGTACCTATTTAAGTACCAAAATAAGACACTTAGAACAAGGAGGAGGGTTGCCCTAAGCTCTCTATAAAGTTAGCAGAGACAAAATACACTAAATATCTTACTTTTCTTGTGGAGATTCTCTCTTCAGTGACAATATATGTCCCCATAAAGTTCCCAGAGATATGTTCCTTACTTGCTTAAATTAAGGTTGGATATATGCTAATGTTCATATGCGTTCACATATGAGTGATTAGATAGAGACATATACATATATATATGTGTACCTATTTAAATTATGCAGACACAAACATACAATATTCAGCAAGTAAACACATATGTATATGCCAATATTAACATCATTTGTTTATTTATCTCTATAATATTAAACCTAGCTATCTGAAAGTACAACACAGGAAGTATCTTGAAGGAAGTATTACATAACAGACTATTTCCTGCCACCTTATTCATCCTGTTCTACTCTTTCAAAAGCAATTCTATCGAAACTAATGCTGTAATATTAAAATATATACAAAATCAGTGCTTCATTTTTTTTGAGGTAATGAAATAAGTGAGTAATCGCCACATGRCTGGTTTCTTCTGGAAACCTTAAAGAGGTAGAACATATCACTCTACAAGGCTCAGAGATATCTGAAATGTTTTAATAATTTTTATATTAATCAATAGGAAAACATGGAAATACCTAAATAAACACTATTGAAAGTGCCTCTCTAAAAGTTATATTATATATTGCAGCAATTGCCTTTCACCCAAGGTCAAAGCATAAGGTGGGGTGAAGCAGAAAGCTTTTAGTTGGAATTGTCTGTATCCATAGATAGGCAGAGTGCCATCTTGTTAAGGTGGACGGTCCCAGAAGGAAAAAGAAACAGAATATAATAAGTAGTGAATATTCTCAGTAGCTTCTTGTGAAGCTTTATAAGAAGATTTCCCTATGAATATGAAAATGTGTCCKATGAAAACAGAGCTGTCAGAGAACAAAGTGGTAACCAGATCAGACACAGTTGCGTAGGCTCAGCACACAATCTTAGGCAGACCAAAAGTGCTTCTTGTGAAATTGGAGCACAATACTTATACTTTTTTGGATACAAACAATAGGTTTAATTTTTACTATAAACAAATAATCAATCAGCTGTATTTTAGCTATTGATTAATGGCTAATTAATTATTTGTTCACAGTAAATTCAATAGCCAAGATACAGCTGATTTTTGCAGTTTTTGTACTACTGTTTCCTGCATAATTGTGAAGTAATTGGAAAGGACAAAGCTGCTACTCCAAAACTATGAAGACACCRAGCACTACACAGCACAAGTGATACATATGTCATAAATCCTGAGAATTTATCTTTGAAAAAAAACACAGAAGAGAATGTATATATCAACTTTTGTTAAAGCATATGTAAGTACATATGTTTGTGCTTTTTATATAATTACATGGTACAGCATGAGAAGGGCAAAATCTGTATAAGAAACATTATTAGATCTGTAGCCTAATGATCTATCTTTGAAAGATACTCATAGTATTTCAAGCATCTTTTACAGTGTTTTATGCGTGCAATATTTACATTGTTGATAAACTACATAACCAAATACTTTTATCTAAAAAGYTTATCGTGCTTATCAGAGTTTCATGTACTGTAAACCTGAATTTTAGCAGTGGAACACCATTTAGTCTATGCATTTAGGGGTTTCTATATTGGCTATCACTATTGCTTTAAGAAGTCTTTAAAAAACTTAAAGCATTTTTTCTTTCATGAGGCATTTAATACGTCACTCCTTTAAACATTATGCCTCTGAATTCTGATAGTAAYTTTCCAAGTAACATTCACCTGGCACACTAGTCTCCCATGTTGTCTTTGTTCTCTTACATTAACAAAAAATATAGCAATCTTGCAAGTAGGGGATTAAAAGAATATTTGGGTTTTTTCACTGTGGTGGTGTTTTTTTGTTTTTTTTTTTTTTTAACTATGTGACTACACTAAAAAAGAAAGTCTGACATAGTTTATCAGATTTTCCCTGTCCTAAATGTCCAAGTACACAATAAATACTTTCCAATGGGATACTGTTTATTCAACTTGCCTTCAGGCAGTCACTTTTGCAACATATATTAGCAACATTCAGAAGCACTCTCATGGTAAAGGAAAACTGGACTTTCCATTGGCTGTGGCTATAGGATCACTACTCCATGCCCATTTGAAATCACCTTATAGATTATCTCCCTTTTTTTTTTTTTTGAAAGAAAAAAGCCTTGCTTCATACCATAATAATTAAATTTTATTTGCTGGTATTTTGCAGTTTTTTAAAAAATAAAGAATAAACTCAACAAACTTTTCTCCTGCAGGACCTGTAAAGGACAACCAGTCACATTTTGAATAAATGTGATGGTACCCAAAAATGATCAGGTGTTCAAAGGACAAAAATAAATAGTGTGTCGTGGATAAGATTCTCCCATCAGACCCTCACAGGCTGATACATTACCCTGCTAGTAGTCCCACTGATWTACTGATTTTATTTGTCATGATAGTACTCCAGAAAGAATTCTAATTTATTATGGCTAGTAAGACTGCTTGGTGCAATCATCTTTGCTAGAATGCCATCAGAGCCAAGGCAGTTACAAAAAGCCATTTGAAGGAATCAGAGCTGCCATAATCAGCCTTTAATCAGTAGGTCCTGTATCCTAACTGTGTTCTCAATTTGATTCTGATTTTAATCTTAAAAAATCATAGAAACTGATTTTTGTACTAAAGGGCACTCAAGTGTATGTCAGCAAAAGTAATTAATTATCTTAAAATACAGTATGATTTACTTACTGTGTTTGAATATGAACAGACACAAAGGATATGAAATAGAAAGGTTATTTTTTTACTCTGATATAAATTGGGAATAACTTCCTTACCATTAGTCAAACCAAGCTAACTGATAGAAGCAAGAGAAGAACTGAGTCTGGATCACTTTATAGTAATTCAGTTATAACTATTGAAAATTGATTTGAAAGTTTGGCATATTTTCCAAGCAAATATTTTCTAGAACAGTAATTTTTCTGACACTTCTCAAAGATACTCAGCATTTTTATTTATAAAACTGTTCTGCCACTCACTAAGAAATGCCAAATATTATAAAAACAGTTGTAAGAATTATATTRCTAGTGACTGTATGAAATGTTATTTACAGCTGCTTTGAAAGAAGAGTCTTATTTCCTCTCAGTCTTCAGGGAAACAGCTGCTGTCCTTTAGTATAAGGATAAAAGTTGGGTTACCAACAGGAGGAAAGGGGGAGGTTTGACTGAATAAATTTAGTGTTGAATCAGGCACTTGAGCTTGAGACAGCAGGTTTCAGAGATCTTTGTCATTAAGGGATTTTGCTGCATATGAGMAGAAACTGTTTCTGACAGTTATGTTAGAAGCTAAGAGGATCATCCTTTCCTTGTGGATAAGTACATCCATCCCATATATAACTCCCTAGAGTAATGTTCTCCTATAGGTACCTAAGTGCAAAAGTGTCTGTTACACGTTTAAAAACCTCCTCATTTATGAACAAGAATAGGAAAATTTTTGTGAGCTGCATGATCATTAATAACAGAAGGTGTTAGCAATGCTCTTCTAGGTTGGTACTATCAGATGCTTTTAAAAGCATAAATCATGCACTTTCAGTAGTTATTCTCTTACATTCAGTTTTCTTTAGCTTTAATAATAAATGCTCCAGTGGCACCTCTGTGATATTTTCTTAATAGTGGCATATGCTGCTGTTTTTTTATGTTTGCATTAGATTTTGTTTCTTGCATACCCTGCGTTGTCTTCTAAGATCACTTAACTGATCAGCTAAAAGGCAAACCATTTTTTGTTGTTTGTTTTTTTTTTTTTTTTTTTAAATAGAGACTGTGGTGTACGTGGCCATGAATCCATAGTCCTGGCTTTCTAAGGAGCTGTCTGCTTCTCCTGGAGCCTCAGAAGGCTAAGAAACTGCATCAGAAAGGTTAAGAAAATTTACCTCTTGTGTGTGGTAAACAGCTGTTCTTCAGAGAAGTCCATCAGTTCAGCAGTTTGTTTCTGCTACTAGCAGAAAATGGTTGAGTATTAGTCTTTATCTTGTTACATTAACTGCTGAAGTCATTGGCCAGCTTTTCTTGAACTTCAGTGTACTTTAGCATTGCTGAAAGATGGCAGACTCCCATAAATATCTCTCTATGTATATATGTATACACATATATATGTATATTCATATATGTAAATGTATATATATGCATAGMTATAAATGTGGTTAATTAATGCTTTGGGATTGGATGGAAGTTTGAAAAGACTGAAACGCTGCTTTTGTAATATATCACTTTTAATTTTAGAATAGTGTTTCATGTAATAYATTATTTTGGTCTCAGGTAAGTATCGGTGCAATTCATAAATTAAATATCTATAAATTATGTTACATTTGTGTTTTTATATAGCATTATAAGGGTATCAGAATTAAAATCAATTATATTTTTAAATTTCTTTTAGCAAATGTCCTGGTTTCGGCTGGGATAGAGTTAATTTTCTTCCTAGTAGCTGGTATAGTGCTGTGGTTTGGATTTAGGATGAGGAGAATGTTGATAACACACTGATGTTTTAGCTGTTGTTAAGTAGTGTTTAGACTAGTCAAGGACTTTTCGGCTTGCCATGCTTTGCCAGGTGCACAAGAAGCTGGGAGGGAGCACAACCAGACAGCTAACCCAAACGACCAATGGGTATTCCATACCATACGGTGTCATGCTCAGTATATAAACTAGGCAGGTGGTCCAGGAAGCAGCGATCGCTGCTCRGGGACTGGCTGGGCATTGGTCGGTGCGTGGTRAGCAATTTCATTGTGCACCACTTATTTTGTATATTCTATTATCATAATTTTTTTTTCCCCTTCCTTTTCTGCTCTATTAAACTGTCTTTATTTCAAGCCATGAATTTTACTTTTTTTTTCAGTTCTCTCCCCCATCCCACGGGGTGGGGGGGAGWGAGCGAGCGGCTGTGTGGTGTTTGGCTGCCTGCTGGATTAAACCACAACAGCAATATAGTTTTAGGTATTTGAAAACTTGGAATAATCAGAAGTGKCAGAACGAAAGGAGAGTGATACAAAGATAAATGACACAATGGGTACATAATTTCAAACAAAATGGAGTATAAAACTACTTCATAAAGGAACAATCTGTTCAATAATAATCAAAGGAAAAGTGAAATATGATTATCAAGTATGTTGAATTAATAAACATATTAAAGGAATAAATTTGTTGCTCCTTGTTGATACTGAGGCCCTATTTAGAATGAAATTTTCATAATTTCATGTATGAAAGGGAAATAAACCTGACAGAGGAATAGATTTAATCTGTACTCYAACTATGTATTAAAGACATTCCAGATATACATGAAAGAAAATGAAAGTAGATGTTATTTGACCTTTCTTTCTTTTTACCAAGTATTTTTTCCTCTTGATTTCTTGCATGTCTTCTCCTTCTTTTCCACTAGGAAATTAAAATATAATGATCATTGGTTATTATTTAGATGATTAATGTATTCATGATTTTTGAGTATAGACATTCCTGTGGATAGACCTTTACTATTCCACAGAGTCTCTTCCTGTCATTGCAAAGGCTGGTCTATTCGCTGTTCASTCATAGGTTCATCATCAGGTAACACAGCAACAGTATATGACCCATATATTGAATGGTGATCCTGGATTGGTTTTTGGTTTTTTGCTGCTTGGGGGTTTTTTTTGAAGATAAAACCTCATTCCCTTCACAAAAGAATGGTGAGGGAAATACTGCATCATATGTGCTTTAAAATTTCTCCCTGCAGTCAATGCCACCTACCCAATAGGTTTCACGCACCCAAGTCATCATTTTGAAAGATGCCCAGAGGCTTGTGTTGAGCATATTGTACWCTTACTGCAACTGTCTATTCCACTGCCCTGTGACTGTAAAACACATTSAGAAATCTCATGCACAAATTAGAACATTTTGCACATGTGTGTACATAATACACAGGACTTTTCAAATGACTGATATACTTTAGTACATTTAGATGACAATTTAGTGGACAAACATTCAGTTTTTAAATTTGAAATGCAAAGTGTGTGAAATTATGCAATATATTTGGTAAGTGGGAGCTTCAAAGCATGGTCAGTCATTCAATTATTTACTCTGTGCATGTATATTCAAGTATTCCTACATTTTTGACCTTTTTTTTGTCAGAAATTTAAATAATAATTACAATATATAAAATGAAAAGCATTTTTTTAAAATGAAGTTTTCATTGAAAGAAGTTATAACAAAACTACTTTTGAAGACTGGTTGTTCATCATCTCGATACATGAAGAAGTACTCCTGAGCAGTTATAGAAYCTTCCTAGTTATACTGAATCACTATTAAGTAGAACAAGTAAGTTATTCCCTCATAACTGTACCACTTCAATTATTACATGTGTTGTTCCGCACAAATTTTTTTGTAGCTGATTGTACCATAAAAGGAATACCTTATAACCCTATAAACACTCTATAATCTTCACCCTCAAACAYGAACCATACATTTTAAATTAGACAGTTCTTTGTTGAACAAAACTAATTTTAAATATGTGCATAAATACTTTTTTAAATTTAGTGTAAACATTTTTAATATAATTTCCAGCATGACATATATTTAAGTTGGATTCATAACTGTAAAATGGCCTGCATGACTTATAGCTTCATTTTGTGCTGATGATAAATGAGAAACACAATTTCAGTATATGCACTTATGTAAATAAAAAACACCCAGCTTTTTTATTATTATTGAGAATAGTCAGATTGTCTTGTGCCATACATAAACCAGGAGATTTTATGCATTACTAAATTTATACAAAAAAATGCTTGCTTCGTAGTGCTCACAATCARAAGTGAAGTGTTCCTAACAGGAAATGATGACAGAAACCATTTTCCATAAAGCTGAAGATATGCCAATGACCATTTTGATGTCTTTTTATATTACTTTTTAATATTACACTGAGGARCAATTTACTCTACAAATAATTTTCAGGAAATGAGACATGAAGGTATTACAAACCATCAGTGAAGATCTCAAGCATGTCCTAGTATACATCAACTACCTTTTTGTTTTTCATTGCAACAGATACAAGTATGAAAAAGTATTGTCTTTAAAAAAAMCCCTAACTCTGGGGAGTTGTCATTAGACCTGCAAATAAAATGCTGGCTTAATTGTGATTTTCCTATTTATTCTTGTGTTTCCAATAAAATATAATTAACATAAAACTAACATAAGTGGCTAATACCTATTTAATTATATTTCTGCATGAATTTAAATAAAATGCAGCACAAGTGTAGCACAAAGACAATACTACTTATAACTTCCTGCATTACATTTTATTCAGACTGTAATTTCAATTTAATTCCAACTTAATTGAATAATGTAGTTGCACTGAATAATAAATATAATAATTGAATTGATGCATCCAGTGTTTATTTGTCTAGTTCAATTGGTATGAAATTCTGGAGCGAAAAAATAAAAAAGATTTTTTTTTTTAACATTTCACACTCAACATTATAGGCAAATTTATGAAATGTTTTCCTTAATTTTTGTATGAGAAATATCAGCTCCATAATTATATGCATTTGCAGTAACTATATTATAGCTGTACATCTGGTTTTATATCCATCATCTGATTTGAGTTCCCCAAAAATTCAGTTTTGCAGATAAGGCACATATAGCTCCAACAGATACTTGATTGTGTAGAAATATGTGTGTGTGTACGAAGTCAATGTCTATTCCTAAACTTAAAAAAAAAAAAAAAAAAGATAACCAGTGATTAGTCCCTGAGGCCTAGTGGCACCGTCAGACTTGTTTCCATACTGCTAAGGGACAGTCCTTTCTATGTCAAACTACACAAGGAACAAGTTATCTGGGAGCAATCTAAAACTGAGCCAGGAAGCAGTCTAACAAGTAATCAAGGTTAATTATGAGGGATGCAGTACAAAAGTTCGTTCACTCAACATCCTTCATTTAGCAATATAGACATATGCAATGAGATCACTGTAAATTAGGCACCTATATTCATTTCAGTTTAAAGTATTAAGAAAGTTCACATGCCATTTGCAGACATAATTAACTGAATTCAGCATTTGTAATTATTTGTAAACAACAAAGTAATTCATAGTTCAATGGTGATGATTTATGGAAAGGAGTTTTAATTTGTTACCCTCCAAAATAAATTAAAAGAAAGGAAGAAGAGGAAATATTGAAAAAATCAATCATATTTGATCATTATATGTAATATGAAATATTGTATTGCATATTTCTGTATTTACATGTATATGTAGATAATATCATCTGTAGTATTCCTTACTTTAAATTATTTTGGTTAATGAGAAAAATTCAAAATTAAATGCGTATTTAAACCTATAAAATCTAATAATAAAAAAGTATAAGAGATGATACTTCACAATCATAAAAATCAAACAAACTTTTGTGACTGGAAAATCAACAAATATCTTGACTATAAATAACTACAACCTGGCTTGGTTCATCATTTCTATATCAATGTGATGCAAGTGTTTGTGGATCTCGTGAATCAGCACTAGATGCAACACAGCCATGAATCCACCTCTTCCAATTTCACTTGATTGGTATGTACCTCTTTTTACCTCCTAAATTTTTGTCCTGCTTTGTTCTACTTTATTTAGACAAGAGTGAATCAAAAGTTTATTGAATTAACGTTTTGAGTGTAAGATCAAATATAATTGTGAGAAAGTCTGTTATAAAAGGTCAGACCAAACATACCAGCTTATGGTTTAGTACATTTATAGTTACCATAGTAGTCAATGGGAAAATAAGTAATAATCAAGTGGTAGGCAAATCTGATCTAGAAATGACTGCAGCTTCTACCTTTATAAAAGTTGTCTGTAACTCACAGACATGGAAGACACCTTAGAAGTTCTGTCCTGTTTTCTTTTGTTTTTCATTTACTTGCTTCATTGTTCATCTTGTTTGATTTATTTTGAATTTCCATTCTGGTCAAAAGACCAGCAAAGGCAATAGAGTGAAGATAAAGACGCAAGAAAATAGGTCAGGACACAGGCTGAATGAAGAATCCTGGGATGGAGAATATTGAAGGAAGGTGGGATGAAGAAGCTTACACTATTTAGGCCAGACAACTGAGACCTGACTGTGAAAGGGGAATAAATGGGAAGTGGAAAGCAGTCAAAGATTTAGTCAGCTGATATGGGAAAAGAGATTCTGGCTCACTGGCCTGTTTTGTAAGACTGCAGAYTGCTGACTGGGACTAGCAAATATATAGAAGACTAAGGGGTATTTAGAAGACACAAGGTTGGACCACAAGGGAGCTGCCAGAAGGGAGATGGAAGAGAAGTGACAAAAAGTATATGTAAGGGTGTGTGGAAGGAGAGAACCTCTACTCCTTTAAGGGTGTCTGGTCAAGGACGTTTTCAGTGCAAAAAGGGATAATGAGAAAGGAGGAAAGCCATACACAAGAACATACAGAGACACAAACCTGGCTGACAAATTATAAGGGAGGGAGTGATGAGAACCAAATGCAGCCAGTCAAACTAATTGATAAGGGTGTGTTGAATGTGGGAATGTTTATTTCAGTAAGATTGCCTGACAGATGACCTTGTCAAATAGGACACCAAGGAAAAGGGGGAAAMAATAAACCAAACGTTTGGAGGCATAGACTTGACAAACATAGAGACAAAGACAAGAAGCAACCATTTGTCAGTCACACTAATTGAAGAGTGTGAAATGATCTTGTGAATCACGAAACTGCAGGCAAACCATGACTTTGCAACTGGTAAGGATGCAAACCTGAGTGTCCAGGATGTTGGAGGCGGATTGGTGGGACTGTGCCAACTGATGAGGGAAGGGATAGCAGGGAGGAACAAAGGAGGAACAGACAGAAAGGATATAAAAGGGTCTGGTTGTGTGTAAATTGTGGCTGGTCAGTACACTTGTCTGACCAAGCTCTGCCTGTGATCACCGCAGTCTGTCCTATCTTCTTATTACATCCTTTCATTTATTTCATAGCAGGGGAAGAATATACTTCTGTGATTTGGAGAACAGACCATGTAAGAAAAGGAAGGATGCTGGGTAGCCCAAAACACTTGGCAAAGAATGCTTCACCAAGAAACCCAGGTTAATGTATTTATGGTTCCAAACTGATATACTTAAAAACTGAAGAGCAACATTAAGAATTTAAATTTACTSATGTGTAAAATAGTGCTATTATTTTGAAGGACTGACCTAACCGATTTGAACAATATTACATAGACTTCTTTTTCCTATTCCAGACACAAACTCAAAAGTATTAAACTGTAACAGCTCATGTTGCCTTGGCATTTTTATCTGAGTTTCTTGAAAATAAGAGATTTACAGGATGGTTTTCAAGATCAGTGAGATCTATATTCTTTTTTCCAAAAAGCTGTTCTGTGAAAACCCCAGGGGGCAGACATCACATGGAAACATTTGTGAAATTGCTCATTGATTTCTTTCTCAGAGGTAAAAGGTTCCACACTTTCCTGCACTCCTCTTAAAGCATTATGCAGAAGAAACCTTAGGAATAAAAGGTTAATTTTTTCCCTCCTCTCCTATCACCTGGGCATCACAGGGCAAGGTCTTTCAGAGAGCACAGCCAGACCCTTCTTCTTTTGCTTGTTCTGAATGACCAGGCCCTGCTGCCTGTACTGCAAGCTCATCTGTCATACATTTAACATTCTGGTGGAGACTGGCTAGCTGCCAGAGTGGTCAGTTTTCTCCACAATTTACACAGAAGCCTCTGCTTGCTGCYYTCTGGGAAAATGTAAGGRACTATGATTTCTCTGAACTCAGATTTCATCACCAGCCTAATCTGGAGTCTCTTGTGCATTGAAAGAACACAGGATAAGAAGAAATTTGGATGACAATAACTACTGATTCCAACAGGTATCTTGCTATTACCAACCCACTTTAATTCTTCCTTTTTTTGTTACAAAAGGATTAGCGTTGTTCCCCAAGATATTTCCAACAGGCTTTGAATTCCTTTGGGTCTATCATTTATGTTCTCCCATTGCGCCTGCTTTCACTTCTCTTTATACTGGAACATGCTACAAGTCAATTTTTTTCATCATGTGAAAGAAATGTCATCCACTTTGCTACATGCAAACTCCAAATTTGATTAGTTCCTCAGAACCGACTGCGACGACTCCCCTTAAATTAAACTCACTCTGCTTTAATATGTCTTCTAGTCACAACTGAAGTTCCCATTGTCCTGATGCAGTTTGTCATACCCAAAGACAGACAAAGCTTTGCTTTACCCTTGAAACCTGAGCAGCTAGAATATTAACTTCCTTTTTAATAATCCTTTACATTGTTTCATACCTCCTAAGATATTTGGAATAAGCTCCAGAGCAACAGTCCCATGCACAAGCAGTTCAGGATCCCTGAAGTTTAAGATCCTTTAAGTAGCATAATCTAACCTCTCTATAGGGTGAAAATTTCCATAGTCTCACAAATTAATGGATGCTTCTTCCTCATCTTCATTCTGACTTCTTCAAATACATACACACAGAGACACATCTCTCTCATTGTCCTATGTATACCATTTCTCCTGTGATGATCATTAACTATTTTCTTTACAGTTTTAAAATTCTCTTTATGACTTTCCTTTGAAAGATTGCAGCTTTGAGATAATGCTCAGCCTCACTGCAGCTGCCCTGCACAACAACTCACCCTGAAGAGGAAAGGCACACCAGATACATGTCATAAGATATCATGCTGATTTGGGGATTTATGTTGCTACGATGACCTCACAATGCACAGCTGGATATTTTCCTTATTGTTTCTCTGCTTTTCTATGAGTTAAGCAATGCCATTTTTGTGTAGTCTTCTAAAAAACGAAGAGCAMAAGGAATTCATTTGCACAAATTCTAGTTGCCTGGAAAAGAAAAAATAGGAAACAATTTCTGTTTTGAACTCCTGTTGCTTCAGTTGCACTGTATTTCATCATTTCCAAAATGTTTTATGAGTGCCATTTTCTTCAAGACAGGAATTATTAATTCTGYATTTTATGTGATTCTTCTTTGCTTTCTGTATCACATTGTTGAGGAAAGGTATTAACAGGATGTTTCTATTTATGGACTTATAGCATGCCAATTTCTGCTGTATCATGATTAACCTCTTTTTGCCCCTTTAGACTTATAATTAACATTTTAATTAYCTTTTTTCTTATAACCAGTGCTAGTTCAATAGGTGCTGACTGAAGAGCACCACTTGATTGTCTCCTCTGACTTCTTGGATATGACAGACATTTTGACTCAGTCAGATACTGAGCTTAGTTAAGTTAGACTAAAACTCTTCAAGTTTCAGGTGCAGAAGTCAGGAAACCTAAATATACCTATGTAAAAGCTGAATGTCTAGTATCCAGACTACATACACATAAAGAGCCTGTACTAGCATTTGTCCTAGAAACAGTCCGAAGATAATAGATGCATTAATTTAAATTTGACAGTTAAAGTCATGCAATATGAATCCTACTCCCATGRTGGAATCTAAGCTTTTAGATCTCACAAGGAGAGTAGAACATATGAAATCAAGTCCTTAGTGACCAACTAAAGTAAAGAAATAAAATATTTTGCTATGATAACTGTGGAGGTACATCTATAGTTCCTTAGCCCTTTGGAACTGTTTTTAATGATTGTTAAAAATGTTATCCCTATTAGTATTATCAACTTCTCCACCTAAGATATGTATAATATATACTGAATGGTTATTTCAGAAGTGTTCCATTTTAGCAGATACTGCCTCACTTYTGCTTTTGCTGCAGATACCAACTTTGCTGATCTACTTAAAAGACAATATGCAGTAGATACATTATCTCAGCATCAGTTATGTCCCCACATCTTCGGTATATAACAGAACTAGAATGGAAACATTTTTTACTGCACAAATTTCTCCAGATTATCCCTTCTGTCCTTGATACACATGTAACTGTGTCCTTTTCTAAGAATACCTGGTCAAATATTCAGCAAAGGAAAGGGCATTGTAATGCTTCATAGCTGTTTAGTTGAATTGTTCTTCCTTTCTTCCTATAATGATTCTTTGATTACTTTGAATTGTGTTATTTCTGTTTTATCTCCTTCTGCCATTTTTCTTTATATGTTTAAATGTCCATGATACTGCAAATAGTTTTGCTGCTCCTAACATGAATATTGAAGAGTGTCCCATAAAAGCTAGTAGATCACATCTTTTCTGAGGCACAGAACAGACCTGGAATTTTATGCCGACATTTTTTAGCATGACAACACAGGAGTTTATGTTGTTTTCCAAATACTGGAAGACCTGAGGGCTTAGGATGTGTTTTGATCATGTCTCTTCTATCTTCTCTGGTAAGTACTTCCCATAGGTATGAAAGTCGGCTGAAATAAAAGGAAATATGATATACTGGCTGAAGTCAATTTCATCTTCTTTCTATGAATTCATGCAGGAGAATATAGATATACTGAAAAAGTAAAAATGTGCTGTATGAAATTAGGAGCCTTCTTTACCATCTCTGAAATGTAGAGCAGAGTTCAGAGTAACCAGACCTTATCCTCATTAAGACTTATGATAATTAATTAAAGAAGTAATTCAGTTTTCCCTACTGAAGTGTGACAGTATTTTCCTTTTGGATTACTGTGGTGTTGACCTAATTTACTTGGGACTACCAGTCTAAAATTTGTGGTGTGTATCGAGTCCAGCAGCCAGCAATAAATTATCTAGCAATTTCTGGAGGTATTTGGAGGGAAGGGACAATGAAAAGTCCCCAGTAGTGAAATATTCAGTGAATATAWTGGATTAAAAACATCCATAATAAAATACAATAACTTAAAAGCTCTCTTCCATCTGAATGTTCTCTGTTGATTTTTTAAGTTCTGTCCATAACTGTAATCAAGGAAAACTTGTTTCTGATTTACTGAAACCTGATGAACATAGGCTGTTATTCAGGSATAAAATATGTGCTATTCCTGTTTTTCTTAAGCAATTTACTAAAGACTCATATAAATTTATGTTAAAAACTGTGAAGAACCATTTAAAGTTGTGTCAGATTCAGAATATCATTTCAAGGATTCACAGTTAATTCACTATACCTTTTTGATATGAATACATCAGGTAAAACTCTGTTCGAATCAGATGATAACGTGAACRCATTATGATATAATAGATACAATCACCTTGCATGCTCTTGGAATAAAATATACTTTATAGAGAAGAAAATGAATGTGTTGTAATAAGCTGTAGGAAAAGTGACAATTGTTGGAAAGACACTTGAATAATATCATCTTCTTGCTTGTGGCAAAATGCTTCAGCGTTAGTCGTTATAATGCTGATGACATGAATGTGTAGTATATAGGTATTGTTACTGCATATGTAGTGCTAATATAAAATTATATTTGGYCTATGACCTTGGACTCCTCTTTACATTATTTACAGAATAAATAATGTGAAGTAAGTTTAAAGCAYAGAATGCTTATAATCTTCAGTGTTAATGGCAAATAAGCACTTATGCAACTTGCAACATGCAGTGATCTCTACAGTGTGAAATGAGCAAAAATAAATTTTCAGTAATAGCATGCATATTTAAAAAAAAAGGTCTGAGACTATGAAGAGATTACTATGTTGAGATAATATAGTGAAATTCATTAATATATGCATTACTGAAATTAAGTTTCACATTTTACAGGCTCCTTAAAACCGTTTTCTCTCTTTTATAACTTGTTTACAGAGGTTACATTAAAATCACATTCTACTAATATAGTTTTATAACACATAACCCCAAGTATTTCTAAGAGCAAAGCCAGATGAAAATTTGAGAAAAAATATTTAATTTCATCCTTTGAACTTACCTCAGATAATTTTTGAGGGCATTAAAATAAATAAGTAGTAAGATACAACATACATATAGGGAATATGAATGCATTTAAAAATATGTGCATTGAATATAGATATTAATGTATGTCTATATGTGTTCTGGAGTGTAYGTTATGCCAGGACTGTAGGCATGACTGTTTTACTCTTAAACATTTTCTCCTCTCTGAAGCAAACACAGTTTGACATCCCCCAGTAAAGCAAGAGTAATCTTTGAAAAAGAACTACAGTTAAGATAAGAACAAATTATACTGCTAGAAAGTGTTTTACTACTTTTTTCTCAATGTGCTGCTGCCCTTCAGTTGTTGCTATAGAAATGCAGCAGACGAGGAGAATATCAGGGCTTTATAGATAGGAAGTTCACTTAAGCCAATCTGTGTTCTGCCCATTTAGACTTATCACGGTTGCCTCCATGTCATTAAGTAAAAAGAGGCAACAATGGGAGTGCTGCCACGTGAAAGTTTAAGAACCCATTGCTTTCCTTCATGTCCACAAGGCAGCCTGCCCAGTGTCCAGACACAAYAGAATTTCTAATCAAACTCTTGAGTAGATTATATAGCTCACTGAAGCTAACTGAGCTACAGTATCCTTCTCTTCTTTCTCTGATTCTCTAAATCCCTACTGCTTTATTAACAGCCACATGGCATACACTGTAGCTATCTCTAAAACATATCCATTTTATTTGGCTCGAAGACCTGCTTGCTTTCTCTCTTTCTCTCTCTCTCTCATTTGCACACTGTACAATTTTTGTTTTCTCCTTTCTTTTTTTTTTTTTTCAGTCAAAATTTTCCCCATATGAAGAAATTTCTTAAATAAATCAGAAAAATGCAAGTTTCAGCTTAATTTGATCCTTTAGATGTGTGTGKGGGGAAACTATATGGGAAAAAAATAAGAAAGAGTTTATATTAATCTGGGAGAAAAAAGATTGCCTAGAAAGCCATTTGTATTTCAATACATAAAATTACAGGGTACGTATATGTCTGCAGTGATCTTTCCCTGTTAGAAGGTCAATTTCTAGATACAACAATTCTAGCAAAGTTATACATAAAACACTGGGATAAATATATTAGCTGTGAAAAACACATATTCTTTTGACATGATAATACAGCATCCTTATTGACCTCCAGCTGGATTATCCCTCACATTTATTTATATCTATAATATATTTATATTCCTCCATTTTATTTATAACATCATAGTCTCCTATAGAGAAATACTTAAATGTTAGATGTGAAACTATGTCACAGAAGCAAACATATTCCACCTCTGACTTGTGATATACTTAAAACTTTCAGACCTGAAGCTTCATTCAATGTCTGTTGATGTAATTGGAAAGAATCACATTAATTTTRATGGAAACAGTACTTTGCCTATGAAACCAAGGTTTTCTGAGCTTAGGCAAAGGAGAAAACCTGATGTAAAGCCATGGTCCCTACCTCTAATTTATCAATTGCCATTACTTATTTTGTTTTGTCCATTTTGCACATTATAACACAGAGTTATTGCTTTGATGTTTCATATCAGCTTTATACTTATGAACTTTATAATTCACAATATAATATTATGGTTTCTAAATTAAACTACATTGCATTTGCAAAAGATTGGTGTCTGTAGTGTCAAAAATGCATCTTTTTCAGGAACCTTCCTTCTTATTTCTTTAATGAAAAAAATGGTAATAGCTTGTTACTTTCCAAGAGTATTAGAGTGAATGGTCTAGTTATGAAGTRGTATAAGAATTTTTGTTTATTTCCTTTGCAATAAAGTCAAAATCCTTCCCTCTTTGGCCTCTCCTTTATCAACTTCATTTAATAYGTTTTCTTCTTTTTAGTTCTTTGGCTTTAGGCACCAGAATTTTATCTTTTTTTCTTTCTTGAACTGACTTCCTCATGACCATTTTATAAAACAATGTATTTTGCTCAAGGGCCCATCCATTAAAAAAATTTTTTCCCCACAAATCTGATTCATAGTTCACCTTTAACATCTATGCCATTCTGATAGCAGTTTGGTCACACTAGGTGGTGTTGTCCCATACAATCTTTTTCACAGAGTAAAACGTTTTATTCTAAAACAGTAAGGGATTTTTTCTTTTTTGATGGAATTTCTCTTTTGTGGGGGGAGGGGACCTGTGGCAAGCATCAAGGATTTTCATGATTATGCTTCTTTCTTTGAAGGAGTTAGATTTTATTGCACAGTTTGATCCTGGAAATTATAAACTGGCTAGGAACCTGGGTACTAATTGGAACCAGTAGCAAAGCAAGTGTTTTGTAAGTAACATGACGTCAGGAAAAAAAATGGTATGCTTAATGTCAATACATCTGCCAATCACTGTCAAAAATGCACAGTAAATTAATAAATTTGCCTGGGTCACTTGCCTGGGTGACATATAACATCTTCCTTGAAGGGATACCTTTCCTTCACGCCTGACAGGAGTCGCCTCCAGAGGCTGAAGACTTGTGCCCCTTGTCCAATCGCCTTGTYAATGCCCCCTTCCCTAGAAAGGGATCCCAGCTGCTTGGCTTCCCTACTCTCTAATTCCAGGCTGCTGGYCCCGTTATCCCAGCATCGGAGCAGCCAGGTGATAATGTGCTTGCCTGGGCRGTGGCTGAAATCTTTCCGCATATCTCGCAGCTCATTTAGGRATAGGGATCGGATGGTTACAATTTCATTTATGGCTTCTGCCTCTTCCTCCTCCTGTGGTCATGATGGCCCTGGTTCATCTTCAGCCCTTACTAAATGAGCTGATTTTCTTGTGTATTTCTTCTTCTGTATAGGGTCGACTGATACCAGCATGGGTTGGTTCTCTGTCACAAGGGTTGGAGTAGCCACAGTGCCTGCCGTGGGGATTGGGGTGGCCACAGTGCCTGTTGTGGGRGTTGGAGTAGCTGCAGGGCCCGTTGTTTTGTCATCAGATCCAGAGACCTTTTCTTTYCCTTGAGGGATCTGAATAGTGCTGAACAGGGCTTGGTAGCCATGGGCCAGGCCCCAGCACATTGCAGTGATTTGTGTCTCCCTGGAACTGCCAGGGTGACAGCATACATATCGAAATATTCTACTAATTTTTCAGGATTCTGCACTTGTTCAAGGGTGAAGTTCCAAAACACTGGGGGTGCCCACAGTCCTAGGCATTTGCCCATGCCATCCCACTCACCCTGACACTCGTAACTATCCAGCCTCGGGGCAGATCTCTGGATGATGTTCTTCAATTGCTTGTTAACCTTACACAACACTGAAACAATATTCCCCAGCAATACCAATAGATGTATCTTAACTACCCAGGGCTGTTCAAGGTACTGACAAGTTACTGTAACAAAGGAGAAAACATCATAGAAGAAGGTAGTGAAGGTGCCATTCTCTATTTCCTCCATAAAAAAMCTCTCAGAGGAAGCAGTATAATTGCTAATTGTCTTCAWGAGGTGGTACCCAAAGTACAGTAATGGCTTCAGTACAAAACCCAAGTCCCAAATACCCCCCAATGCCAGTGTTTTAATAACAAATCTCCCAGGCAHAACATCACTAATCACTGCAGAGCACAGCAGACTGCAAAAAACAACACCAATCTTTAAAATGTACAGCAAAAACAAGAGCATGGKTCAGATCAGATAAACCAATATCAAGAACAAATGAATCAACATTGTGACTGGCAACTGTTAACAGATACAAATTCCTTAAAACGCTGTGGTTAATCTGTTGTTATCTCAAACCCTTCAGGCCCCATGTTGGGCGCCAAAGAGGATTGTATTGGTTTAACCCTAGCCAGCAACCAAACACCACACAGCCGCTCACTCACTCCCCCCACCTCCAGTGGGATGGGGGAGGGAWTCGGGAGGGCAAAGTGAGAAAACTCGTGGGTYGAGATAAAAACATTTTAAAAATGGAAATAAAATAAAGTAAAATAGTAGTAATAATAATAACAACAACAATAATAATAGAATATACAAAGCAAGTRGTGCACGATGCAATTGCTTACTACCCGCTGACTGAYGCCTAGCCAGTCCCCAAGCTGCGATCCCCCCTACCTGGACCACCCCTCCTAGTTTATATACTGAGCATGACATCATATGGTATGGAATAYCCATTGGCCAGTTGGGTTAGCTGTCTGGTTGTGCTCCCTCCCAGCTTCTTGTGCACCTGGCAGAGCCTGGGAAGCTGAGAAGTCCTTKACTAGTGCAAGCACTACGTAGCTACAACCAAAACAGCAGTGTATTATTAACATTCTTCTTATCCTAAATCCAAACCACAGCACTATACCAGCTACCAGAAAGAAAATTAACTCTATCCCAGCCRAAACCAGGACACTGTCTCTACCAAATTCTCCCTAACCTAGCTTATTTTCATAAGCTGAAGTGCTTAATATAGCTAACATCCCCATGCCTCAACGTAGGAAGTACTTTTGGATATAGGAATCTCTTCTGCTTCTGTTGAAGTCTTTTTTGGATGAAGATATAGGTCAAAAGAACTGCACATAGCATTGGAAGTCCTTGCAAACCATACATTGAACAGGAATAAATAAAATTTCTAATTTTTTTTTTTTTTTTTTTTAGGTTAATGTCTCATTTGTCTTTCTGATGCTGAACACTGACTTAAAATTTTCAGAGAACTGTCAACAGTAGCTTCAGGATCACTTTCATGAGAAGTAAGAACTAACCTTCAGTCATTTTTTCCTCAGGCATATCACCTTGCACTTATCAACACTGAATTTCATCTTCTGTTCCATCAGCTACTCGCGTCGCATTTTCAAATCCTTCTGCAAGTCTGTACCATCAGTTTCAGGTTTGTCCAACTGGAAAAAATACAAGATTTGTTCCCTTCTCCAAGTCATTTAAGAATGATAAAAAAAGAACAACTAACATAGAATCTTGGGTGGGGCTGTCATATATCTTTTTCCCCCTTTTGTTCTTGGATCTCTTTTTTTGTGCTATATCGGTTGTATCCAAGCAGATTTTGGCAAGTGTCTTTTTATGCTAAGTCCCTCCTACAACAGTGCCAAGTCTATGTTCCTGGCCAAGTAGGGAGTAAGGAAGACGAGGAAGAAGAGTAAGTTTCYGTGATCGGTGGGAGAGCACCAGCAGTAGTCACAAGACCCTGGAGACTTTTTAAATTATGCAAAAAGTGGGGGAGTTGACTATATTATTTATAGGACTTGGAGGGCAAGAAAGATGAGGTTCATGAACACAGAATCTTGAAGGCTGGGAATATAGATGGGGTGGCACACTGATATTGTGTAGTCAAGGGCGGGGGAGAAACGTGACAAAATCCAGAGGGTTGAGGAGTTGAGAGGGAGCCTAGTGTGGTGGCAAAAGTAAGAGACTATTGGAGCAGAAAAAAGTGGACCTGCTTGAAAGGTTATGACTGAAGTGCTTGGGAAGTTTGGGATTTTGAGGACAGGGAACGAGGATCAGACATTCAGGACCTTTCCTTTGGGAAGTGCTGTAGGGCATGGGACTGTGAGATCTCAGCTCAGGGGCAGTAGGAAGAAAAAAATGGAGATCTGAGATGAGCCAGAGCAGCTTCAGAATTAATACCTTGTTGTGGGGTGTCAAAGAGATCCATCTGTCTGTACTCAGATTTTTTGTCAGAAATGTCATAGATGACACTGCTGGAAACCACCCTGAAGTATGAAAACTAAATAYAACCTTTCTTTATTTTCTACCTTTCAACTGGTGGTTAATTTATAAGAGGAACTGTGTTTTATTTATAAATCATTCATCATCATACACTGTAAACACTTCCTAAACACTCATACAGATAATTTATGAAAATGACCTTAAAYAGGGAAACTTTGATTTTATTTCTTCATTTTACAAATTCTTAAATGAGGACAATTAAATGACTTGCTTGTGGTCACAAAGAAAGTGTGCCAGTCTGGGACTTACCAAGATGTTTTATTTCTCAGTTTCACACACCAAATAATGTAATTAAAGCAAATGCATAGGACAGCAAAACACAATTAAAAGAGACTGAAAATAATTGAGTGAAAAACTGGTAAAYCAACCCAGGAATGCTAATAGGAAACAAATTCATCCTCACTCTCCAAAAACATACATGAAAATTAGAGRTAGGCTTATGTCACAGAATCTCAACAGAGGGTAAGATTACTTACTGAACTAGAAAGGCTTAYTGTCCTGTGCTTTGTTTTAAGTAACTTTATTCTTCTTTGGAAAATGTAAGTCTTTCATCAAACCAACACCAAAAGCACATCTAGCTTTTTTGCTTTTGATAAATTATTTTTGGCTTGGGAACCTTTAGATTATATTTTGTAAAATATTTTCCACAAATATTTTACAAAAGCAGTCCTAGGGTTTACTTAAACATAAAAGTAATACATACCTACACTTTTTTTTACAGTACTGCAGTGTTAATTTATTGGTTTGTTTCATTAGCAACCTCCTTTAGAAAAAAACCTGAAACCTGTTTTATGAACTAACAAATTTTATCTTATTTTTCTTTCCTTTCCTAATGAGGGTAGACTGTACRTGAATTACTGTTTCACCTTCCTTTTTCTTTCTCAGAAAATTACTAGGAGCTAGGACTTTTGGATCTACATAATAAAATATAGCACCAAGCTCTAAATAGCTGAAATATACGAAAATGGCCATAGAAGTTAAGATTCTGAAAACTTCAGAAGTTTCAGAAGACTGTTCTGTCAGAAAGGAAGACAGATTGGCAGCACTTGGGGATGAGGACGAACAGTTGTATTTAATAAAAGAGAGGGACAGAGAGCCTGAGCAAGAAAGATCACTTTTTGACAAATGATAAGCTTCTGAGTTTTCATGAACTAGCCAGATGGGGTTTTCATATATTTTTACAGTAGTTTGGTCTTGGAGATTAGAGAACTGGAGGGTGACTGACCCTGAGAATAGTGTTGGCTGGCATTATTAATGAAGTGCCACAATCTTGCTGGGGAACAACATGCACTGTATCACTGTCTCTGCTTGTATGTCACTGTGGCTAAAAGTGTCAAGGACCCAAACCAAAGGAAAAAAGATAAGGCTCCCTATTTGTATACAGTCTGGCCAATTTCTCTGATGCTCTTAACTGGCATAATCCTGTCAAACTGGTTTACATCAGCTGAGAATCTGAATATTCAGTTTTAAAAATTGAGATGGAAAGGTTTCCCATTTTAAAGCATTAATGTGAAAAACTTTGTAAATAATATTTAAAGCAATAATAAGCCTTAGTCCCACAAGCAACAACCTTGAGCTACATTTTCCTGGTTGAAAATATTTGTTTTAAAAATATTTGTTTTGGATTTGACTGGCTTCAGATCTTCTGGTGGGCTTTTGAGGGGGGAAAGAAGGAAACTGAGGGTGGACTTAATTTGTTTTCACCAGTGCTACTCAGTGTACCATGGAATATGGAGCACCCACTGAGTGGAAAATTTTGCCAGAAAGTATCTCAGATGGTACAGTCAGAGTAATTTGACATCTGTGGTTTAGCATTTTTGTGAGTCATTTATTAAATGCATTTAAAAATATGTTTTCCTTTTAATCTACCTTACTTGTGTCATTATCTGTTCTCTGTAATGCACTCATTAGAAAGGGATCTACAAAAAAAAAAAAAAACAAAAAAAACCCCCACCACACAAAACACCAGAGTTCACCACCCATGTGTTGATCAAGAAGCAAGAGCAATGCACACTCTGAAACACTGCTGTCTGATTAGGATGATTGCCTCAGTGATTAACTTGCAACTTTTTTTGACAAAGATGCCACAATAAAAATCTCTGAAATCCAAGGGAAGTGAGATCCTAGTGAGGCACTTCTGCTCCAACCTCTTCATCAATATTATGGATGACAACACAATTTTCTTAGAAATTAATTAGGACAAAAGGTAGAATGATTCAAATCGAACAGGGGGATAAACCAAAGATTTTGCAGCATATGAATGATGTAAATAATATTTAAGCATGACAAAATAATATAAGTAAAAACATTAAATAGTTCCTTTGGTTTCTAAAGTAGGGCCATCTATAGTTTTATACTTAGCATGCTAATTATGAGTGTGTGAATTTATCTGCTAAATAAACTATAAAATATATCTGAATTGAACCAAACATTTCTTTTTAAAACCTTTTCATTTTTTTTTTTAGTTTTTCCTTTTTTATTACAGGTAGACAATATGAACACACCACAAAAAGMTTCAGACTACCAAAATAGGAAAAATTAGCATTTTTTCAACACAACTTTCATTCTCAAGCTAATTTACCTGGATCAGAGTGGGTTATACTTCACCAAGTGCCCCTGTCTTCACCGTAGTCTTTTACATGAGCGCTGCCTGCCCTTGGCTCCATTAGGACGCRTGTCACCTCAGCCTGGTGCGGGTGGTCACAGTCGATGACTGAAACTGGTGTGCCCCTGCCCTGGCCCCCGCAGCTTTGCAGCCCCGGCAAGGGCAGGGCATGTGTCTCTCAGGGGGCTGGGGTGGCCTTGGTCACTTGGAGCCAGTTGGAACTGGTTGGAGCTGGTTCCCCACCCCCGTGCTCACGTGACTGTCTCCGCCCATCGGGAGCTGCCGCTGGCYGGACTGGGGTTGTGGCATGACAGACTCAAACCCTGTGGCCTGGTACTTGCCTGATGCCCAGGACTGGGCCTGCCCCAGTGCCCCCTGACTGCCCTGCTCCTTGGCTGGGCTGTGGGACAGGCCCTGGCTGCCATGCCCTGCCCTGCCCTGCCCTGCCTCACCCCTGGGGAGCCCCCACAACTTCTGTCCCCTGGGGAGCAGGCAGCCTACGCTGCAACCTGACAACCTGCCCCACCATGACCATCATATTTGTGCTGATGAGGACCACAGAGTGCTAACAGCTCCARGCAACCCCCTCACCCACACCCATTATGCCTAAGGAAGATGGAAGTGTTCACCTTGGGACCTATGGGAACACTGGAGAGGCAAGCACACCASCAGAGAAAGGGGTCAGATGATACTGGGAAGATATTTATTGTATAATAGTTTGAAATGTATTGTTAATAAGACCTTTTTGTGTTAATTAGGTAATTGGGACCATTAGACTGCTAAAATATTAATTGCACTAACAGTGAATTCTTGGCTTTGTATATATGGTGAAGGTTTTGATGTAATGGTGGTAACATAAAAAGACCTATAAAGATTGTGAGAAATATTTTGGCAAAAGTGCTTTACAAAAATTAGACTTTTTCACTATTCTTCCTTTGAACAAAGCCCTTTTTCCGGTGTTTCATTCAGCTTCTTTGTGGAAATAGAGAATTCTATTTGTTTACCTGGCTAACCAAAGGAAGATGAGGAAAATCTTCAAAGAAGAAGAAACTTTTTCAGAAGCTCATTTTGAGGTGAAAGTTGATAGAAAGATCAATACTTTATTACTGAAGAGAGATCTGATCCTTCAGATGCATGAGCAGTCATACTGAAATCACTCATAGGAGAGCTGAGGTGCAGGGAGGAAATCAGTGAACCCTCTATATACAAAGTAGAGTTACCAAGTTTGAGAAGACTGTGYAGAAATAATGGAGTCTAGGAGAAAGGGTAAGATTGGGCTGCRTTTTGCAGGAATTGTGTTTTAAAAAAGAAGCTGGGTCCAGCACAGTTTGGTAAACTTAAAAGCTATTAGTATACTTCTAAAATGTTTACAATTCTCAGGCTAGGTGTGTGGTGATGTATGGTGGAGAATAAATTTGTGTCAGCCTTCCATTTAGTTGAATAGCAGCATTTTATCCTGAAGTTCCCAGGAAAACAAGAGACTTTCTTCCTAGACTGTTCTGTTTTCTAATGAAAATTGTCTACTGCACTTCTACTGTAGTAAAATGTACAAGAAAATCACATGTATAACAATAATTTATTTTCTTCATAAGCTTGCTTACTTGTTTTTCTCTTTTGCCTYGCAAGACCTTTTCTCACTGAATAGAACATTAGCAGTTCCATTTATTTCAAAGAATGGGATACTACGTACATGGATAAAGGTTTTATAAATGGGTCCAGATTAATGTGTCATTCCCATATCATTACCACAAATGACTCAGAGTCCATGATTCACTGGAGTAGGAAGTACAAAATTCATGAGCTAAAGTTGTTTTACTTTATCTTCTCAAACCTTAGTGTTCTGGATGAATGAGAATAGACAGGGGCATGAACATTTTCAGTTAACATATGCTTGGCATCAAAATGTGTCCAGAAGGATATTGCTGCTACCTTTTCCTTAGCGCCCTCTGAAGTGCTAGACCTCACAGAAAGGTTATATATTCATTGCATTTTACTGCCAAGTATAAGCTTTAACATATTGTCCTGACATTTCATTGTATAAACTGATATAGATACATTGCTGCTCATAAAGTAGCAATTACRTTTCATACATTTTTCTGCTAAAAAAGAAAACAGTATTCAGTCTGCCAAGATTTCTCATTAAAAGATTAAAAAATTAGAAATACTTGTTACTAATTAGATAATTAGGAAGTAGATTAGAAACCTCTAAAGAGAAATGCACTTAAGCCTACAAGTGTGTTACAATGTATCTGTTTGAATTAATTTCTGTGGTATAATTAGCATTATGTATCACCTTCACAGTTTTGATTAAAATGTGTAATCTGAGGTACCATTAAGTCTAACACTTTGCATCTCACTGGATTCTTCATATAACTAATTAGCACAAAGGTCGTAGTTCTCATTTTTCCAATATCAACATATCATTAAAGAAGCACATCGCTGATTATGTTGGTAGATGTGGTAGGACACCATAGAGATGAAATTTTCAATTTCCTAAAGGGTGAATACAATTACAAATTTAGCAAAGCAAAAATCTCTGATTTAGTACATTACCTTTGTACAGTTGTGCCAATAAGAAAGAATTTTGATAGTAACACAAAGAAAAAACCCTGCTCTGATGCAAGAATTCAAATAAAAGTCTCTTTACATGTCATCTATGAAGAATTTARGAAGTTCAGTAATCAGATATGGAGTCTACATAGTTGAAATATTACTTATTAATATTTTCAGTAAGTAACAGTGAAGTACACAGATACTGCTAAGGACAATGTCAAATGAGAAGATAGTTTCATGGTTTTAAACAAGTGAAAACACCCTAATTTGGTGACAGGAAACCTGAAAATGAGTATRAATAAAAAACTTGGATCCAGTCTTATATTTTTTCCTCCTTCCCATCTTCCACAATTCCTATGTATTCYACATTTCTCTTAATCTCAGCTTTTCCTATGATTCCTAGCCTTCTGGATGTTGTGATATCCTATCAATTATCTCCAGTATTCTGCCTTCTTCCGTTTTGTATTTCATTAGATTTTCTGTCTACCCACTTATGTATATATGCAGGGTATTACTTATTCCTCTGGAGCCATCTGTTTTCTCTCCTAAAGTAGTAAATGAAGGTCATTCTTAAGTGAACAAGTTCATATCCACATGGAAATAATAAAAAGGAGTTACCTCCATTATGCATSCATTATGAACACATGATGGTGAGTTAAAAAATAGCATTTTTCCTTCTCTAGCCCCTATTGAAGTGTACTTATATCATGAAGTTGGTTTTCCCAGCAATCATTTACACAGCAACCAGGTTCTTTTCTGGAGGAAATAAATTGTTTCCTCAGAGTAGACCTGAAAAGTCAATGACAGTTTAGGAGTTAAGTACCTAAATGTTTTCTGGATTTTTTTAGCTTGAAATGTGGAAGACACATTTTTCTTAAACTGTTACTGATTTCAGCAGGAGTTAAGTCTCCTAAATACAAAAGTTAGGCACCTAGTAATCGTTGTAGAAATGGCCACAAGGGCCATTTTCTAACAATTGWTTGTGCTTGTTATTTGAATAATGGCAATAATGTTTAAAATGTTATGCTYTTAATTAGGAAAGCTTGAAAAATTAACTAATTCTGCTTTCCCAACAAAAGGAAATGTAATAAAATTATAGAAAGCTAGAAACTAGAAACATCTTGGGATGGGATTTATTTATCTGGGAGGGCCAGTTTGAGAGCAGCATTTGGAACTGATCTCCAGAGGGAAGGAAGATATACTAATGAGCACTGAATATTTGTAAATTTGTGAAGATGGCCACTGGAGTCAATGGCTGTCCATGTATTTTACATATAACTAAGCTCTCATGTAAACAGATGCTAGGGAAATATCCCAGATTTAGAGCTCCTCTGCTATACAGGATGTGAAGAAAAGCTGRACCTTATTAATGAAAACAAGCTGTTCCACCCTGTGTATGTTAGAAATTCCCATTGTGTAAAGCAGGCCCTATTTCTGGGGTGGGGGCATCAAACAACGGAGAGATAGGATGTTTGTTCTCTCTCTGTTTTACATGGGCATTGTTTGCTTCCCTGCTTTTAGGTACCCATYTATCTCAACAGTTACCATTTGCCTAGATTTAGAATTCCCCCTTTAATCTACAAGGAGATAGGGAAGGCTGAGACAAAGTAACATTTTGAAAGGAATTCCTGTTGGTTTACTTCCATTTTTATTTTACTTATGTTGTATTAGGGCAGTCTTATGTCCTGAAAGGCTGAGGTATTTGRGACACTTCTGTTTATTCTTAAAGAGATGCTGAGGATATTCAGTGCCCTTAGTACACATTCTTACTAATGGTCTAATAATATCATACTAAAGATTATGTATATAAATTTAAATTATAAATGCATTCTGAACTCTGTTCTTTTTGACATTGACTGAATTTGTTTCAGTTCTTCTTGGCAACTGCCTGGATGATGTTGTTTAAATGTGGTTTTCTTCACATCCCTGTATCCAAACCTTGTTCATCCTGGCCCTCATTTGTGCTTCTTTGTGCCACAGCACCTCTTTCATCATTTCACTTACAAAAAAAGATTAAACTATTCCAGGAAGTGGGAGAGTAAATGCAATTGAATGGATATTTAGGAGGCCTGGATGTGCATGAATTGGCCCTTAGTACATAGTTTGGCCCTACGCCTTTAGTCTTTAAAGCAAATTAAATCCTGAATGGCATTTCTCCAGGAAGCATGCTTGATGGAATCCGAATTCTAAATATTAAACATAGGCTGAGTCTCTGAAGCAATTTTCCCCTTCATAAACAATTTTAAGAGGTGTAACCATTATTTTCAAYAAACACGTAAGGTTACAGTGCTCTCCTAGCCCAGAGATTTAAAATGCTGGACTGAAGCTAGACTAAAAATTAATGATGCAGAACTGTAAGGAATTAGTTATTATGTTCATCACTGGCTGGTGACTGTGTTAGGTTTCTGTAGTTAAAACACAAACAATCAGAATAGACAAAAAATATGAAATAAAGTATGTTTTTGTAATGGAGTTTACAGCTTTAAACCGCCTTAAGGTACTTAGCATAGGATTTCTAAGCAGTACATATGGGTTTAAAGGTTGTAAACAATTTCTTAGAGAAGCAAGAGTCAAGAGTCAACTTCTAGGAAATTTGCTATACCAAACCTGCCCTAAGATCATTTTATCTTGGAGCTGCAGTTACTTGCTAAAGGGCTGAAAACATTTTATGCCTTTTATGAACTTGAGTGGTGAACAAACCCTGATTTTATTTGAATTTTCTCCGTTGAATGTGTGACCTTTTAAATATGAAGGACTTGGTTGGCCTACACCTTAGCTGGAGCTGTTTTCAGGAAATTCCTGTAATATTTTGACTGTATAATAATTCTGAGTGTTTATATAGGTATAACTCATAGGCAGGAGCTCTGGACCAGAAAAAAATCATGAGTAACTTAGGACATATTAAATATCAGAAAATAATTTGATAGCTAATTTCATTTAGTGAGTACATTTGAAAGCAGTAGACTAAAGGTTAAATTGCCATATGATTTCTTAGGTAAGCAAAGAAATATTCTCTAATATCACTGACTAGTTTATACATGTAGCTTATTTTTATCTGAGACTAAAAGACTCAGATTCAGAGACAGAAGTGGAAAACCAAATATATATTCTAAAGTTTATAAGTGCAGCATCTCAAAAGAAGTAATGAAAATGAGTTTTGTTTTCTTTTTTTGCTCTAAAACTTAATACCTATAAATGTAATTAAACAGAACAAGCAATGCCTTCTGTTACCTCTGAAAATAGTACATCTTCCACCAACTGTACAAGCAAAATGATGATTTGTCTTTTCTGCCATATAAAACTGAGATGACAGCTTTGCTAAGGCTTGGGATACTCATTAGAAATCTGCTCCTTATCCCATTGCTGTTAGTGGGATTGAGCTGTAGCTGAATAATGGAAGTAGTTCACAGTCCCTGAACTGATATAAGAGTAGGGTGTTGCCAACGATGACAGGATCAAAAACTTGGAGATGGGGGAAAGGGAGAATGTGAAACACCCTTTTTGTGGGCAGTCAGCAGTTACAGCAGGTCAATATGAAGGTAACTGTACCCTGAATGAAGGTGCTTAGTGTAAGAGTAAGTGGAAGGAGACTGCCTGCTCCTTTAAGGGTACCTGGTCAARGGGGCCATAAACAAGAACATACAGAGACAAGTCCTGATAAGAACAAACTTGGTCCATGGCATGAATTTGTAAGATTATGTAGGGTGTGAAAATGTTTATTTTTTCAGTCAGAAGGATAAGGAAAGGGAGGGAGACAAACACACAGAGACATAAAACCTGGCCAATTAGCATTAACAAACAATAACCAGAAACAAACCTAGTCAGTCACACTAATTGATGGGCTATCAAGAAACTGCAGGCAAACTGGGACTTTGCAACTGATAAGGATGCAAACCTGAGAGTCCAGGATGTTGGAGGGGGTCGGTGGGACTGTGCCAGCTGATGAGGCAAAGTGCAGGGGAAGGAACAGAGAAGGGAGTAGGCAGAAAGGAGTATAAAAGRGGTCACTTGTGTGTAAATCGGGTCCAGTCAGTACAATTGTCAGGCTGAGCCCTGTGCCTGATCACTGCAGTCTGACGTGTCTTCTTGTATCTTCTTATTATCCTTTCTTAAGTCTCTGAGTAATCTCTCTCTCTATCCTATGTGTGTGTGCTGCAAGGACTCAGTGGCAGCTGCTGGTGAGACCTGAGTGTGTGCGAGTGAAATTTGGTGTCAACTCCTGGAGTCAGACAAGGGGTGTGGACTCTTCTGGCCTGTGGTGTCAGCTACTGGAGCCAGTGGGGTCTCTGCATCAACAACTGGAGTGAATGGGGGTCTTTAACCCCCAGCCTCTGAGGCAGGAATGGTGTGTGTGTCCAAAACCAGCTACTGGAAGGACCAGAGTGAGGTGAGGGAGGGGCTCAGCCCTGGTGGCTGGAACTCTGTATCATAGACCTAAAGTGTGGTCAGAGAAATCCCATCCCAAGAGTTTTCCTTTTTAATTAAGTGTGATATAAATATAAATATATATATGACAAAATMTCTCTCTATGTGTTTGTATACACACATATATATGTATGTAAATATTTATTAAATTTAGCAAGGGTGGACCTGTTAAACAGATTTAAAGATTTTATAGCCAAAAATCTGGCAAGTTAAGTTGTAAGACTAACAGAGTGCAAAATGTTATGACAGGGTATTTAGGAGACCCTCATTGATAATAAGATTGTGTTTCAGTAGCTCAGACCACAATTGTGAAAAAATTTCTTCCCTTGACTAGCATAATGTTGCACGTTATGTCCATACTGCTAAATGAAAGAGTCAGAGAATCAGCTCATATATTCAATTTCTGCTCAGTCACACCACTTGTTAGCTCACTCTCTCGATATGTTTTGGATGCCTCTATTTAGCTGTCTCCAAGGCAAAGCTTGTATGCTTCTGGGGATAAATCTCAGGAGGGAGTACTCCTAGRTAGTTGTTTCCTTCCAGTGTCCTAGAAAATTTTACACACTCAGACATGCCTCATGCTGCCCTATCACACACCCGAGTATGCAACATATATCTCCGATTCCATGTTATAAAAACATCAGTCTCCTGGGGGGACAGCATAGTCTCCACATTGTTTGAGGCACACCAAAACAGAAAAACACAAGATTGTAATTGTGTTCATGGAGCACCACATGAGGCCAATAGGAGATTCAGGCCCAAGTGCAGAGTATGGAGATGGCCAGGGCTGCTCTGGAGAGGACCATTGCTGAGTACTGTGGACAGGCAGTTCCACTTGGCCTCAAGGTCATACACCTTCCTCTGCTCTTTTGACTTAGTGCTAGTGCTATAGATGTAGGACAATTTGTGATGATCAGTTTTAACCAGGATAAGAACAATTTGCCTACCCAATGCAAAAACTTGCATTATTTTTTTACAGTTCTGTGACATAGAGATAACATGCAGATTCTCATTTTTCTGGCCCTCCCAGTTCAAAGGGGTAGGACATCTGGCAAGTCATGTTCATGTTTCTAAGGTGGAATATGTTAAGAAAGAGCTATGACATACTTAAAAAAACTGAAGACAGTAAATGATTGATTTCAAACAGCATTAGTCCACATACAGGTGAGAAATAAAGGGCAAAGAGTATCTATTCTGGCAAAATAAGCATTTTGATGGAACCCACTCTCTTTATTTGAAGTTACAGTACTTTGGTAAATACTAACAAAGGCTTTTGAGGACTAGAGGTAATATATCTCAGTTTCCATAGCACAACTTCTCCCGTCTGACTACTCCACTTACTGAGCAATAATACTGTCTCATCTTGATATTAATGTTTGGCTTTTCTGTCCATATGTTCATGAAACAAATACCTTAAAATGGTTTTAATCTCTGCTGACCTATTTAGGAAATGATGACCTGGGCAATAACYTGGCTGGACTGTTGTGGGCAATAAGCTGGCTGGACTTATAAACAGAGCTTTAAATTAGATTTAGCAGGGAAAGGGGATGGTGTTCTAAGCACTGGAGATGAAGCAACAGGGAAACACCTGTGTATTGCCTCAAGGGAATTAGGGCCAGCTCCTCTAAAAACAGAATGTGGCCAATAGCCAAGCTGAAGTGCCTCTTGCACRCAGCATGGAAACCAAACAGGAGGAGCTGGTAGCCACTGCCCAGATGGAAATCTATGACCTGATTGCTATCACAGAAACTTGGTGGGATGAATTGCACGATTGGAGTGCTGTGATTGACGGCTATAAACTATTCAGAAAGGACAGGCAAAGAAGGAAAGTTGCCCTCTATGTCAAAAATGGGATTGATTTCATGGAGCTACCTTTGAAGAACAGCAATGTGCAGGTCAAGAGCTTATGAGAGAAAATTAAGACACCAAACCAACAAAGGCAACTTTGTGGYTGGTGTCTACTACAGGCCACCTGATCAAGAAGAGGAGGTTAATGAAGAGTTCTTTCTTCAACTGCAGGAAGCATCACGCTCACAGGCCCCGATTCTGATAGGAGACTTCAACCACACGGACCTCTGCTGGAAAAGCAGCATAGCGAACTACAAGCAGTCCAGGAATCTACTGGAGTGCGTTGAGGACAACTTCCTAGTATGGGTAATGGAGAGCCTGACCAGAGGAGAGGCACTGCTGGAGCTATTGCTCACTAATGCGGAAAAACTTACTGGAGAGGTGAAGATTGGTGGTAGCCTGGGCTGCAGCAATCATGCCCTGGTGGAATTCTCAATCTTGAGGGGCACAGGATGAGTAAAAAGCAGAGTCAGGACCCTAAAGCTCAGAAAGGCAAACTTTCATCTGTTTAGGGCGCTAGTGTGTGGGATCCCTTTGGAAACTGCCCTCAGAGGCAAAGGAGTGAACGAGAGCTGGGAGATGTTTAAAGACATTTTTCTTAGGGCGCAAGAGCTCTCAGTCGCGATGGGCAAGAAGTCAGGCAGGGGAGGCAGGAGGCCAGCTTGGCTAAGTCAAGACCTCTTAGCCAAAATAAAACACAAAACCAAAATGCACAGGCAGTGGAGGCAGGTATATACATCCTGGGTAGATTATAGGGATATGGCCCAAGAGTGCAGGGAGGGTATCAGGAAAGCCAAGGCAAAGCTGGAGCTGAACTTGGCTAGGGATGTGAAAAATAAYAAGAAGGGTTTCTTCAGATACATAGGACAACAAAGAAAGATGAAAGAAACTGTACCCACCCTGATGAGCAAAACAGGAGACCTGGCTACAACCGACATGGAGAAGGCTGAGATACTCAACAACTTTTTTGCCTCAGTCTTCACTGGCAAGGGCTCTAGCCACGACACCCAATTCACAGAATCCAAAGGCAGGGACTGGGAGAACGAAGTACTGCCCACCATAGAAGAGCTTCAAGACCACCTAAGAAACCTAAATGTGCACAAGTCTATGGGACCTGATGAGATGCACCCAAGGGTCCTGGGGGAACTGGCAGGTGAGGGTGCTAATCCACTATCCACCGTATTTGAAAAGTTGTGGCAGACTGGTAAAGTTCCCAGTGACTAGAAAAGGGGAAACATAACCCCATTTTTAAAAAAGTGAAAAAGGAAAGACTCAGGGAACTCAGACTGGTCAGTCTCACCTCTGTGCCTGGCAAGATCATGGAGGAGATCCTCCTGGAAACTATGCTAATGCACATGGAAAACAGAAAGGTGATTGGTGACAGCCAGCATGGCTTCACTAAAGGCAAATTGTGCCTGACAAATTTGGTGGCCTTCTATTATGGGGTTACAGCATTGGTGGATAAGGGAAGAGTGACTGACGTCATCTACCTGGACTTGTGCAAAGCATTTGTTACTGTCCTACACAACATCCTTGACTCTAAAACGGAAATGGATTTGATGGGTGGACCACTCGGTGGATAGGGAATTGGCTGGCTTGTTGCACTCAAAGAGTTGCAGTCAATGGCTAATGTCCAGGTGGAGACCAGTGATGAGTGGTGTCCCTCAGGGGTCAGTATTGGGACCAGTATTATTTAACATCTTTGTCAGGGACATGGACAGTGGGATTGAGTGCACCCTCAGCAAATTTACAGATAACACCAACCTGAGTGGTGTGGCTCATACTCTTGAGTGAAGCGATGCCATCTAGAGGGACCTTGACAGGCTAGAGAGGTGGATCCATGCAGACCTCATGAAGTTCAAGACAGCTAAGTGTAAGGTCCTGCACYTGGGTCGGGGCAATCCCAAACATAGATASAGGCTGGGTGATGAGTGACTTGAGAGAAGCCCTGCAGAGAAGGACTTGGGGGCATTGGTAGATGAAAAACTGAATATGAGCTGGAAATGTGCACTCGCAGACCAGAAAGACAATTGTATCCTGGGCTGCATAAAAAGAAGGGTGGCCAGCAGGCCGAGGGGGGTTATTCTCCCCCTCTACTCCACTCTTGTGAGACCCCACCTGGAGTACTACGTTCAGCTCTGGGGACCCCAGCATAAGAAAACCATAGACCTGCTCAAACAGGTCCAGAGGAGGGACACAAAGATGATCAGAGGGGGCTGGAGCACCTCCCATATGAGGACAGGCTGACAGAGTTGGGGTTGTTTAGCCTAGAGATGAGAAAGCTCAGGGGAGACGTTATAGCAGCCGTCCAATACTTACAGGAGGCTTACAGGAAAGATGGGGATGGATTCCTGAACAGGGAGTATAGGATGAGGGGYAATGGTTTTAAACTGAAAGAGGGTAGATTTAGATTAGATTTTAGGAAGAAATTCTTCATTGTCAGGGTGGTGAGGCACTGGAACAGGTTGCCCAAAGAAGTTGTGGATGTCCCTTCCCTGGAAATGTTCAATGTCAGGTTGGATGGGGCTTTGAGCAACGTGATCGAGTGGAAGATGTCCCTGCCCGTGGCAGGGGGGTTGGAACTAGGTGATCTTTAAGGTCCCTTCCAACCCAAACCATTCTATGATTCTGTGACTGAAACAGGCAACATGTTTGCGCTGGGGTTTTTTTGTTGTTTTTTTGCTACCATTGTTACAGAAAAACAGTGCGAATTTATCCATTGTGCAGGTTCTTAGGTTGGCATTCTGCTTTTTACTTCAATTCCTTAAAAGAAACAACTGTTTYGAAAGCTGTGAGCCACAGGTTATCTGGGGAATTACAGACCTAGGTGCTTCATCTCAGTGCTAGTACAAAATTGATTTAGAGTGTAATTAAAATGAGATTAGTAAAATATCTGACTCAGTGTCACGTTATAGGCACAAATTCATGCAAGTGAAAATTATGCTTTTTTAACCTGTTAGAGGTTATTGAAAAATTAATACACAATAGATGAATGTCACCCTAATTGATGTAATTTATCGCTTAATTTTTTTTTTTGATAATGTGGTACATAAAAGCTCATTAGAATTAAGAAATAACTAGAAGATAAAAGGCTAAGTCTTGTCACAGATTTTAAACTGGTTAATCAGTAGGAAAGGATTCACAATGAAGGACTGTTCCTCAAGGCTATAAGGTGCAATATCTGAGCAAGCAAGAAACTCTGCTGATTTATATTTAATGGATTATTTGAAGGTAGTAAGTGTTTTTATTCTTATTTTACAAACAAGAAACTGAAATAGAGGACAATGTCAAATTCAGCTCTTAATATCTATGATAGGTGCGAAAAGTCACACTGTAGTGTTCTCTCTTCCTGACAACAGAGGTCAAGCTGACACAGTGAAATTTTGTGGAAATTATCCCACCATGAAAGTCTTTCGCTAATGAAGAGGGAAATATGCATCTTTCCTCTCAGGGTGCTATGAATCTAAATAAATGCAAGAAATAGATTGGTTTTTTTCTTTTTAATCAGGAGTAGGAAAAAATCTGAAATATTTTTCAGAAAAAATCTGAAAATTCCATTGCATTTCAACAGTTGTCTGATGTTAATATCTGTATAATTTTATTTTAAAATGTGGCCTGCCCTGAAAAAAAATAGAAATATTTTTCATGGATATAAGTCAATAACAAAATGCATGGCTGAATCAGTTTCAAAGCTCAGGAATTTTGGACAACGTTAAAACATTACACAACATGAACCACACAATGTGAGCCACACCTGCCAASTTATGTATTTGCTGTCTCTAATATGCCTTTGGAGTTAAACCTGTGGGATTCATTTTTTGCATATTTTAATTTCTCTATTTCTTGGTAAATCCACATTATATTTCTGCCACCTAATCTTTATTTAGAAAATAATTATAATTTGTATTAGTGCAAAGCAATAGCCTCCAAGCTTACAGCTGTCCATAACAGACCATGCTGGAGCCATTGCTGATTTGAAATGGTCCTGAAAAGCACTTTGCAGATGAAGAGGAAAGGCTCAGCTGCTAGCACTCTAGTTATACAACCTTCATCAGATCTGAGTAACCCTGAGTTTCCATGGGTGAAAAGTTTGCAAAATATTCAGTAAATTATTTTATGTTGGACTTTTCTATTACCCAGAAATGCTGCTAGCATTTTCTGTAGTAGTGTATCTAGTGTCAGCTCATGACCTGCCACAATGTCATTTAACAGACTCTATAGGAGGTAATCGATGGCTTCCAAAAGGTTGGCCACTCCAGAATATTTATCCACCTGTTATTGCCAGGTTTCTTTAACAGTTTATTGCCAAATATTCACTTGTAAATAACAAAGACTTTGACTACTGCATCCAAACCTAAATCCTTCCCTTCTTCATGATTCAGAAAAGAAAAGATGCCATCACGCTTTTCTGAAACCAACGTTCTTCTGTGCTGCAATTCTTCTAATGATGAGTTTTCTTTGCAGCAGGTTGTGTTCTTAAAAAAGGCTAGCATAGGTAACAAATGCCTTCTTATTCCCTTGTTCTGGATTATTTGTATTACATCGATAAAATAGGTCCTACCACTTAAGTATTTGAAAGCAGTCCACAAAAATGTATTCTGTCTGCTAAAAAAAAGGCTATGATTATCTTAAATGTTTACAGCTTGATTTTACAGCCAGGGAATCTGTGGAGGGTACTACTCATTAAGGCACCTGTTACTGAGCATAAAGCAAATAAGAACTATTCACARTAAATAAAAGAGGTTATGCTGGAAAATTCCCATTGTATAAGAATATTGTATCTGTATCTCTACAGTCAGGGATTTGATGCAAGACAGGAAGGTCAGCTATTCAGTTGTTACTGCATTTCATATCTGTTAAGTGACAAAAGTAAATAAATTCCTTATATGTTCAAACCCCTTAAAACTTCAAATAGAACTAATGCATAATAATTTTTACTGTGATAAGGTGCATATGTGACTTTTTTTTTTTAATCTCTTCCATAGATTTAAACTATTTCTATTATAGGTAAGTAATACATAATGAAATTACTAAAATGTTGCATTTTACTGAACTAGAGAAACAGAAAAGGAGTGAATCAGAACAGTTAAGCTACTTTCCTACACTGAATCATACTGTTAAGGAATTTTCATTGAATCTATGGACACATTATCTTCATGGATTTCTGGCTCACCATGGCAACCACATTAAAAAAAAAAATGTTTAATAAAAGCAATTTCACTTGAATTTTCTGTTAAAATATAACATACCTAAGGGCAGAGAAATAAAGATATGACAATACATATGTTTTCATGCACTGTTTACAATCAATATATGATTCATAACTTCATTATGGGTTATTTACAACTTTATGTTAGAACTGATCAACTATGATTTCATTCACTGGGATGGTCTGACTTTTTTGAATTTTCCTGAACTGAAATTGAAAAAAAGATTTTTACATCTAAATAAATCACTGTGTGAATACATTGGAAAATATAAAAACATTTACTTTCCGTATGTTTTAATAGTTATGCAGTTGATATCAGAAAATTTCACTGTAGAGTGTTAAATGGAAATATTAAATATTAYATTGAATTTATGTAAAATATGTAAGACAAGTTAAATCTGAATAAGTATGTTTTGAGTGGGGTTTTTTCCCCAAAAAAATTGGAATTAAAGGTTRCTGTTGTCAGACTCAATATTATTGTAATGCTTATTATCAAATAGTTATACAAATATTTCTCTTTTTTATGAAAAACATTAAGTTTAGCAAAACTGCGTTTTATTCTGGAAAAAATGTTTCATAAAAATATTTACAACTGTTCCATTTATGGCTTATTAGTAACACAAAGCTGAGAAGGATATGTAATAGGACATTGCCTCTTCGAGGAACTTAAAATAATATGAGATTTTGATGGTTTTCTTTTTAAAGTTTTACACATATGCATTGTATTTTTTTTTTTTTTTAATAACGAATGAAGAGGAGTATCTTGCTTTTGAATACTCAAAGAAATTATGGGGACGTACATACAAGTTGAAGAGGTCCATGGAGTGCCTCCTCAAAACCTTGTTTTGGGTGAAAGGAAATATGTCTYACATATAAAATGAAGAATTTAGTTCTAGTTCAGTTGAAATCTTAACAGTCTAATCAATAAATTATTTGTCCAGGTTTAATTATTATAGAGGAAAGAAAAGAATAAAAAAAGGAAAGAGAACAATACATTTTAGAAAAAGTTTAATAAAGTTTAAATTATTATAGACATACTTCCTTGTATCTATCATTTCCTCTGGTGTTATGCTTACCCTCCCACCGCCCCTCAGRGTCCTCTGGTCCTGAATTTGCTACATTGTTCTACATATGGTGTATGTTTGGGGGTTTCTGTTTTGGTTTGGTTTGTTTGGTGAGTTTTTTATAGTGCTGGGGTCTCCAGTATAACCCTGTGGCCTTTGTATTGTTGTCCCATACCGGTACTCCTCWACCCTGCATCCTGGGCCCCCACTTTCAAGGCTCTTTCTATCATACCAGACCTATTTGCATCTAAAYTACATTTTTATGTTAACAGTGAATATTTCTATCCACACAGATTACCAACTTGTTACTACTATCTGTATAAAAATTGTGGTTATGCCACACAATTATATAAARCTAAGCAAAGTGAAACAAATGAGATAATAACTACTTGGTCATTAGAAAATTGCTGTTACAGCTAAACAAGCTAAAACAAAGCTGCAGGCAGGCCAAGAGGAGTTCAGACACAGCCTGACGAACCTCAGCCCAGATGGTGCAAAGCTTTTGGCCTGTAACTAGCAATGGCAATGCTCTATCTACCAGGCTAAATGGTTCCAAGGCAAGGTGACACCATCTGGCTTGCTTCCATTCTGCTCAAGGGCTAGCTTTTGTTAGAAGAAGTTGGCTGGTTCCAAACCACGTAACACTTGATTCTGGGTCTCCTCATGGTGTCAAGTGGTACCGTACTGGTAGAACACACTGCTGTAAGGAACCAGACTGTGAGAAACTGGACTGCAGGACATTTGTCTCAAGGATTCCTTGTCTGGGCAGAGAATGTGATAAGGGCGCCTAGAACGTCACAGAGGGGCTTTCTGTGCCAGGTTTCCTGCCCTCGAGCCATGCGGCAGTCGCGTGCAGAGCAGGCTGGAGCCGCATGAAGCCTGTTCGTGTGTGCAGGAATGTGGAGGCGGGCAAGTACGTGCTGTCGTCATGGAAACTGCAGCCCCTGAATGGGAATAAAAGGGGATGCCAAGACAAGCCCGCACCTGCGTTGTCACCCACCGCTGAAACATCGAGAAGCTTGGACCCTTGCCAACACCCACCGCTGAAGACACTGAGATTTGGACCTGCAGAACGCTGCGGATCCATGGTGGTGACTATTCTTGCAACTCTATCCCGAATGCTCGCTTGATTTCTGTCTTTTTTTCCTTTTTCCTATTCTATCCTATCGCTACCTCATTTTCATTTTTTCCTGTTAATAATAAAAACTGTTTTGCGTATATGGCATTTGACCTCGTTTGTGTCTCAATCTCGCTCTGGGGATCATATCGAAACCTCCCCTGACATTGGATCGGGACAATTGCCATTTTGTTTGAGTGTGATTTTCAGCTCAAATTATGCAAAAGAAAATGTGAGGGTTGTGTGGAAGACCACCAGAGTCATCATTTTTTTGGTTCAATATTCAGTGTGCATGTTGCTCTATGCCATGGGTTGTGATGTGATCATGAGGAAGGAGAGTTTAAAGAGCTATTTAGGCAAAGCCTAAGTAGTGTTGGAGGACAGAGGAGGATGAAGGTGGTTCTTTTCCCTCCCCTTTTGAGGGCAGCCCGTGGACTCCCCACAAATGTATTCAGGCTTGAGTTATTTTGGGAAGGTTTGGTTAGCCAAGAAATCAGGAAGCAAATTAATGTTTAATCAATGTGGATGATTAGGGGATGAATGCTCAAGCTTGTTTAACTGTGTAGACCTATCCATGCATCTAAATATAAATCTGTGTATCTTCACTTTGAAAAGAAGAGCTCTGAAGTTTTGAAAGTGTCTGAGATATATAGTAAACACTTTGTTCCTCTCTCCACCTTTTAACACCTTTCTTAGACAACCAGTGCCAGACGTTTTATGTATTTAGTGTATCAAATGTGACAGTATTATTAAAATTACTCATACATTCCTATCCAGACGTCCATAAATAATTTCAATTATTGATTTTAATGGTGCACCTGCTCCAAGTTATTGCAATGCCATTAATGACTCATTAATGTGCTTAGATTTCCTGCTGATACCAGCTGAATGTTTCCTGTAACATTACAAAATAATCAGGAAGACAGGAAAAAATGCATGTATATTTCTTTCCATTTTAATTAATGTAGTGCTTGTTAAATACATTGTATTAGCAGAACTAGAAAGGTCTCTATCAAATGTGTAGCTGTAGGTGCATCATCTTTTATTATTTTATTAATTGTAATAGTAACAAGACAATCTGCTTAAAAGGAATTACATTGGATAGCACTCTGGAAGAAGGGCCATTTGGTTAGAATTGCTTTATTAGAGACATTTGGAAGAGCACAAAGGCTTAGTGATAAAAAAAAAAATGAGGAAGACTTTCCTGAGATGCATATCTTGAATGACTTGAGAGAAAAATTTCGTAGCAGTTAAAGACACTGCGGGAAATGCTAGAAAAAAACTAACCTAAGGGAACACTAAGAACTGGATTACCTTTTTCAGTGTGCCATGGCAAATCCTTGTATTGTTATTTCCCAGTCATCCACATTGAAGGGACTTCCTGTAATGAATTATGTTTACCATCTCCCCCACATCTTTTGTAGATACATAATTATGCACTTTCAACTGAGAACAAGAAAGCACATCCAGGTCTAGTTGTGCACGATAACTCTCAGGTAAAGAGTGCAATAAGTACTAGGTACTAGGAAAAAAATACTTCTCCTCCCCCCTGCCCCTGCTTCCAAAAAAGTAGGTGAAGTTAAAATTACACAAGGACATGGATGTAAAAACAAGACCATGAGTCTGTCACATGCTTGGAGGACAGTGAGAACCTGAAGATTTGAAAGCCAAGAGAGGGGAACAGAGGAATTTGGAAATTGACTTGACAGAATAATTTTAATTGGGAAGACTTACAAAACAAAATTTTTGAAGTATAGGAGGAATAGCTGTCTTCCATCATAGATAATTCATCATTAAATCAAACTACTCGCAATCCCTAATGACATTTGTCATTTTTGTAGTGTGGCGAGTTAGTTACTATGACAAAGAATATCACTCTACCCAGGAAAAACGATTTCTTTTTTGCAGGAATCAATGATCAAAACATTTTTTATGTTGTATAGGAACTTAGGTTAGAAAATTATTTCAGGAGTTGCTTTTCCTCTCTGTTGAACCAAATAGTATGTACTAACTGGCTGCTTTTCTGTACTTCGCTACAAATGTGGTTGTTTATTTCCTGAAGTAGATTTAAAATACAATTTATATGTTAAATTATAATGCTTTCAGAAAACAATGGCAAATTTTAAATTGGGAATGCATTCTTTCCAATCAGTTCTACGGTTTGTTTTTTGTAGAATTATTTATCATGTACACCATATAGAACACAACAGTCAGCAATCTTTCCCCTAATACTTTAGCACACTTGCCAAAAAATCATACCCAAAATAGTGAGGTTATTTTTAGGATACAGGAAATTCATTTAAATATTTTATCTAAAATGTAACAGTGCAAGAATCACGTTGTAATATACTACCAGTGGAGATCTTACTGATTTTTAATATATTTGTCTAAGATTTAAATTTTGACAGTTCTTTCTCTCATATTTTTCTCATGAAGTAGTGAGCTTGCCAGGAAGACTCTGCAATGGTGAATTGTCTTACAAAGATATTTTTCCACTCAGCTGGTCATTCACACAAGTAAAAATTTTTATGCAGCAATCTCACAAAATTCATTTTCCTGTTATAGTTTGTTCTTCAAAACAATGTAACTTCTAGCAATTTTTATTGCAATGCAGTACAGATAGTCATATCTGAAGGCATTTAAGTTATGAACATCATGAAGACATTTCACCCAAAGAAAGAACATCAGGAAGCTGCCTTTGATCGTCATTAGACTGAATTAAGTTTGCATTTAGTGTCAAGAAAGAAAATGTCCTTAATCCACTAATTCAGCATGAACATTTCTATTAACTAATCCTCTCAAACTGTAGCAAATGCCATGCTATACGGCTTCATAACATAATGCATTCCAAGATCAGGAAAATACTTCTGATTTGGAAAAAGCTTTAACCTCTATATCTACCATTCAGTAGACACTACCATGAAGTGTCTTGCAATGCTTTTTAAATTTAGCATGTTTTACTAAAATGTGCTTGTTTTTTTGGGTTGGTTTGTCTGTTTGTTTGTTTGCGGTTTTGGAGGGGGTTTGGTGGTGGTTTTTTGGGGGTACCCCCCTCCCTCCCCATAACTCGGTACCATTTTGCTTGGTTTATCTGAATCCTATGTCATTATTTTCATGTGACCTGGATCCTGGCAAATTCTAAATCTTAAACAATATGAACTTGTTTATATATACTCAAAATGTTTGGAAGTCAGTGCCCTTTTGATTATTTGCACAACTCTGTAAATGGCATTATTTAATATATTACTTTTCACATTACATATATTGTATTGATTCACAAATTTTTTTCTTAGGGTCAGTAAAGGTAATGTTCTCAAAAAAAGTTTAGATAATATTGATAGGAGTGACAGTATTTATATAAACCGATTCAGTTTTAGATATATATCCAGAACTGAATGTTTTCATAATCTACATTTCACTTGGCAAGATTGACTGAAATCCTGTAAAAGTAACTTCACTTTTTCATGAGATGAATGTAATTCAGAAATGAAACAGATATTTAATGAAAAATATTGTACTATTTTTGGACCTTCCAATATTTGTTTATATTGTCAATGCATTAAATCATAGAAAAACTTATCCTAAAATGATTACTGGAATGGGATTCACCAGTTGGAATATAGCTGACTATAGGAAAATATAAAGTAGACCTCTACATCTGAATTTTCAGCATAGATTCACTTATAGTCAATAGAGAGCAATGGAGAGCAGAAAACATTTATCCTCTCATAAAATAGATGTCTAAAATAGATAGTGTGAATTATTCCCTAAAAGTGATTATTTCTCTCCCTTGAGTATAAAAAGAAGCCTGGAGTGGTTAGCTGATCAATATCTAAAGCTAAATGAGTTGAATCCTACTGTAGACGTTTAAAGACAGATATTTCAATACATCCGTATGAATAAATTTTACACTTATAAATGTGGATGCTTATTTATAAGAATATCATTATTGAAAGCAATTACATTAATCATATAACCAACTCTGCATTGAAAGAGACCTTTAAGACTGGACTTAATTGTCTTAGTAGAACTACCAGATAATCAATGATAATGCGATATGCTTGCTCACATTGAGTTGAATCTTGACACCTCACTGAAGTAAATGGGATTGCTAAATAGAGTAGCACTGGTCTTAAGAAGTTCTGGACTCTTCAGAAATTCTTAAACTTAAATGAGATTTATATGTGCTTTAAGATTTAGGTCCTCTAGAATCTGTAAATTTCTATCCATATACCTACAGTTGAATTACTTCATGCTCAGTTCTTTACTTTGCTGAACCTAAAATGTTAGCATTCATATTTTATTGATCTTTGGCATTATTACATATTTCAATGTTTTGTTTTGTATTTTCTTATGTAGCATGTAGTGATCTATTTTCCTTTCACAGAAACATATCTCTCTGATCCAGGAAGTTGGTCTTTTACAATAGACTGATTATAGGTGAGGTAACTTGTAAGAAAAAAAAAATTCAAAGTAGAATTGATGGCAGCCAGTAAATCTGTTCTTTTCTGAATTAGTGTGAAACACTGAAATGAGATATTTGGAAGTATTCTTTGTAATGCTTTCACAAGACACATGGCGAGTTTGTCTTTGTGGAGGGTCAACCTCAGCTAGGGGCCAAACTCCCACCCAGATGCTCTTTTACTCCCCCTCCTCAGCAGTACAGGGGGAGAAAATAGGATGAAAAACCTTGTGGGTTGAGATAAAGACACGGAGATTGTTTACCAGTTACCGTCATGGGCAAAACAGGGTTAACTTGGGGAAAATGAATGTAATTTATTTCCAGATGTAATTTGGGTTGTGAGAAACAAAGACAAAAAAAATTAAAACATCTTCTCCCTCACCCCAGGCTCAACTTCCCTCCTTCATTCCCAACTCTTCAGCCTCCTCCCCATCCTGCTGAGTGGTGCAGCTGGATGGCGAATGGTGGGTTATGATCAGCCCACAACAGTTCCTCTCTGCTGCTCCTTCCTCCTCACACTTTTCCCATGCTGCAGTGTGGGTCCCCTCCATGGGCTGCAGCCCTTCAGGAAATCTCCATCTGCTCCAGCGCAGGGTCTTCCATGGGCTGCAGTSTGGCTATCTGCTCCGGTGTGGTCCTCTCCAGGGGCTGCAGAGGAATACCTGCTCCACCGTGGGAGCTGCAGTGAGGATATCTGCTCTGGGACCTGGAGCACCTGCTCCCTTTCATTCTTCTCTGACCTTGGTCTGTATAGTTCTTTCTCTCACATTTTTCTTACCACTCTCTCACACAGTTGCTGCACAGCATTTTTTACACTTTCTTAAATATGCTGTCACAGAGGGGAGCCCTCTGCTGCTTCTCACTTTCCCTGCCCCCCCCAACCCCTCCTCCTCTGGCCTATTTTAAATACGTTCTCCCTGAGGCTCCACCATTTTGGCTGCTGGGCTCAGCCGTGCCCTGCGGTGGGTCCGTCAGAACCAGCTGGAACCGGCTGTGTCCAGCATGGGGCAGACCTGGCCTCTCCTCACAGAGGCCACGCCTGCAGCCCCCTCCACTGCCAACACCTTGACACCTACACACAGTACATAGACATGCAGGAACATGAACAATTAATTGTAATTTAATATAACATGTTTGGTAATGGAAGATGATTACTCAGAATATAAATTAGTTGACTGACTGGAGTTGCAAAAGTAGGTTTTACTTCTGTTATTGTGTTACATTAGCAGGTTTATTAAAAACATATGTTTGACAATTTAATTCTGATTAGTGAAGTATGATTTTTAGATTAATCTTTTTCAGAAGGTGGAGTGTTAAACAAATCTTTTAAGTACATCAAGTTTCTGAATAATAAAAAGGACAAACAGCATCCCAAATTCTTTCCAATAAAAAACATTAATCAGAGGATTATGTCTAAATGATTTTCCAGTGTCAAGAAATGACAGTTTTAATGGTGCTGTCAAGGCAGTATCTCCATCTACAAAAGGCATAAATCTGGAGTCTGGGAGAAAAGGTAGCTGCAGGTATGTACCAAGAAGTATTTGTTTTTGTTGTTTCTTTTTCACAAGGGGTGTTGGACAATAAAAAACAGGTATCATCTATATTAACAAATTAAATTCTAACAGGGAACRCTTCCAGTAGAAGATTCCATTGTATAGATAATATTGCTAACCTGTTCAAATGGTCCAATGATGGTTTTGACCAAGGGCAACTAGAATTTTCCCCTAAATTTCTTGGTAATGGATTCAAAGTTGGGTTAATACTGGTTGTACATACAAACTGGGGGATGAGAGGCTGGAGAGAAGCCCTGCAGAAAGAGATCTGGRGTTTTGTGTTGATGGCAAGCTGACTATTGACTATGAGTCAACTGTGTGCCCTGACATCCAAAAGGGCCAACCATGTCCAGGGGTGCACCAAGCACATCACAGCTAGCTGTCCAAGGGAGGTGATTGTCCCAACTCTACACTGCATTAGTGCCGCCCCACCTCGAATACTGTGTGCAGTTTTGGGTGCCTCAATATAAGAAGGACGTCAAACTATTGGAATGTGTCCAGAGGAGGGCGACCAAGATGGTGAAAAGCCTTGAGGGCAAGACTTAGGAGGAGCTGCTGAGGTCATTTGGCTTATTCAKCTTGGAGAAGAGAAGGCTGAGGGGTGACCTCATCGCAGGCTACAACTTCCTCAAGGGGGGCAGTGGAGGGGGAGGTGCTGATCTCCTCTCTCTGGTGACCAGTGATAGGACACGAGGAAATGGAATGAAGCTTTGTCAGGGGAAGTTCGGATTGGACATGAGGAAAAGGTTCCTCACTGAGAGGGTGGTTGGTCGCTGGAACAGGCTGCCCACGGAAGTGGTCACAGCACCAAACCTGTTAGAGTTCAAGGAGCATCTGGAYGACGCTCTTAGTCATATGGTTTAGTTTTAGGTAGTCCTGAGAGGTGCAGGGAATTGGTCTTGATGATCCTTATGGGTCCCTTCCAACTCAAGATCTTCTATGATTTTATTAAACTTATCATAAGCTAAGGACCATTCTAAATAGACAGTCTTCATATTCACACCTTGTTCTGGAGACAGTTTAGTAGTATGTGTGCAGACCAGTCCATGGTCTCAGGGACAAAGATCTGTCCTGAACAAGTGTAATTTATTATCAGAGACTCAGTCTTGCRCTTAGTTTGTGTATTACAGTCATTCTGTCCAAGACAATTCTATCCATACACTGAACATATAACTGTAATAATGAAAATCTTCTCAGCTAACTTTAGTAACCAAAAGTCAGTTGTATAGGATGGGATTCATGTGCCTAGAGATAAATGTCTGGTGCAATTTGAGATGCCCTACCATATCCTCTGTGGCCTCCCACTGCCACTTCAGAAGGATGTATGTCTCTTATCTGTCCCGTGTCTCATCTGTCCCATGAGGATGTCTCAGATACTGTAGAATGTCTAAGAAGGGAGTAGTTTTAGGCAAATAAATTACAGATTTACAGTATCTGAATAGCTTTGTAGACTCCAAAGACTCAACTGGACTCAATCCATTGTCCACAGGTAGGAACCTTGTTCCATGTGAAATGTCCTGGCTAATAAAAGCTTTTGCAAAGGACTGAAATAAATGCCACAGCACATCCAAGAGACCTCTTTACGCAGTAGGTGTGTAGAGCTGGACAACTGAATGAAGCCCTGATGACTGGAAACCCAGTGACTAAATGAGTACCGAAATGTCAAATGTGCATTCAGACACCTAAAATTAGGAGTGAGTTGAATCATACACATATTCTAAGCCAGCTGTTTAGGTTACCCCTATAAACCATGGAGAGATACTGGCATCTCTAGAGAGCAATTCATTGCACCTCTCTCGGGAATGCACCTCTCTCAGTGATTGCCTGGAAGTGCTTCTTTCTGCTGAATAGAAGGTGGAAGAAGTTTATCTTAGACTAGTAAGCTAACATAAACTGAGATATTAAATCCCATTCCAACTGCCTAAGGAAGTGTGSACTTTTCAAAATCTAGGGTTTATTTGCCTAAACACAGGTGCCCAGTTTTATTTGCCATGCCCTAGGCTATACGACAGATATCGCACAAGACCTATGGTAGACCTGAACYCTTCTGAACTGGCAGGTGGTAATCAAGATAGCCTAGGTTATCCTAAATTGTATTAGATGTCAGTATTTAGGCAAATGAATTGATTCCCTACAGTCCATTTAAATTTGTTTAAATACTCAAGGTTATTTTTTAGAGCTGACACTAGTTYATTTTTATGATTAGGGTCCAGTGTCTATTTTAATGTTTTCATCTACTTGAGCGCAAGTAATGATTATTAGGAACTGCCAGTGTAGGGAATAAGCAAACCTTCACAGGAGAAAAAATACGTGAAGTAGTACTTAATACTTACCCCAAATTGCATTGCTGTCATTCTTTCAAAATCAAAACACCTTATAAAGGTATAGAAAACATATTCTCTAAACTTAAGAATTTTAGGGATGCTACTTGTCTTTCAGAAAACCAGATGAGATTATTTTGAAAAGTCACAACAGTATTTAGGTCAAGTACTTTTTTTTTTTTTTGTATTTTTATAGTCATTTGGGATTCTGTCTTGATTTAATAGTCTARTATTTTACTCACATCAGTACTGATCACTGTAGTGTGAATTGCAAGAAAGGTTTCAGAAGATTCATCATTAGTGAATCACCAAAATTGCTATGACTTGTTTAGATGCAACAAGATGCTGAATACTTGGACTGATATAGGGTACCATAGGTAAGTCACACAGATCATTCTATTTTTGAATAAAAGTTCAGGACCTGAGAAAGAAAGGAAGTTGCATAACCTTGCTGTTCATCTTTCAGCTAAGATCATTGAGGTTTTCTTGTTGAAATCCCAAAAAAGGGACTTACATAGGAATATCATGATTAAGTTGTGGAGATGGCATTCATACTTCCAAGGAATATAGAGCTCTTTGAAAAAACTCTATACTGAAATTCTCTAGTACCTGTGGACCAGATTTTGCCACTTTTGCAGTCAATAGCAATTAGCTATCCAGATAGTCCTCATGAAATTAGTAAGATGTGGTGTAGATACAGCTGTATAGTCCTGACCTCTTTTAACAAGTTTTAGTTCATGAAAGTTAACACAAAAAACATTTTTCCTTTAGCATTTAACTAGTTATTCTGATTGATATTCTTAGAGCCTATTTAATCATCTTTGAACCTTCAGTTTATCAGTATTTATTTTTATAATGCATTGGAATATTTTTGTCCCTTTAAAAAAAAGTCATCTTTGTTAGCATAGTGGGGAAGGAATTATGTACAAAAAGCTGATTAGTAGTCTTGGTAATTGCCTTTTATCTTCTTTCCATAAAACAAAATTATTTTCATTTGGATTTAATTAGTATTGGAATTATTAATTAGTAATGGAAAATTCTGTTGTGATTAGTTATAACATTTCTCACTCCCCTTTTCCTTGTTTGCTCCCTCCCTCCCCCTTTCCTCCTTCCTTTCTTTCTTTCCTCCCTTCCTACCCTCCTTAAACAGCTGTCCTTAAAGGTTCCAGTGACATGAAGTAAGAATAGAGCTGTGGTTCCTTTACCAGTTTTCCTTTTATTGGAAATAAAAGAAAATGGGCTCTTCTCTCTCTCTCTTTTTTTTTTTTTTTTAAGTTAAAGAAAATAATCATCCCAGAATGCCCCTTCATCTATCATGGGGGCACATATAATACCACAAACAACTAATACAGGATGTCAAGGCAACAGGAATAAAAGCAATAGAAAATTCAATTGAGATTGCTTCTGCTTCTTGACACAGAACCCACAGGACAGAACATTCTTTCTATAAATAGCTTGGTGAAGTTAGCTTTCAGTTTTACTTAAAACGCCTTAACAACTCTTCCCATTAAAGCTTTAATGCTATTCCTTTTATAGCATTAAAATAGGTATTATATTATCTGCACTATGCATGCATTTCACTATACAAATCCAAACATATGTACGTTTTTTCCACATATATATACATATAAATAAGCAGTGAACATGTAAWTGCCTCCTTTATGACTGTTTCATATACCATCCTCTGTAAACAGTTCAAAAGTAGCTGTTTATTGTTTCAACTCTCTTTACATGCTTTATTGTCATAGTGCTCCTTTCTAATTATGATTTTAGAATGTTTTGAATTGTATAGTACCTCAGCATATCTATCTATCTATCTAGAGAGAAATATATGCAGGATAAGTGAGAGTATAAAGAACTGATTAATGTGGTCAGAGAAACACTATCAAAAAATATGATATATTAATATAAAGTACTACAGATGTCAAAAAAATTTAATATATTTTATGGGTATTTACTGCATATATATGTGTTACTAATCTTGCTGTTATAGGGGCTACTTACTCAAGTTGTCTTGAATATTCAACCCTGAAAACTATATCCAAACTTTCATAATTAGAACACTTCTGTTTTTAAAGCTCTGTGCCTGCCAAGCCTAATGGTCAAGTTCAGATTCTGTTTTGTATATGTAAATATACATAAGTATTTAAACTTCTGCAAACATAGAGCTGGTGTACAGATAAAGCACTGTATTGCATATTATTTGAACATCAGAACAGAAAAAAAAATAATTTGTTTTTGTTTGCCTGTGTCAAAACTATGAAGTCTAGAGTCTTGTAATAAGTCTATCATCATTTAAGTTGTACTACTGCTTTGGCTATCTTTGAATATAACACTCTTATTTACCAGTATATACTTCCTTATAAGTCTTCAGAAGAGAGCTCATATTTGTAAAATTTACTAATAATGACATATACAAGTTAGCTTTTTCAGTCATCAGGTGAAAGAACAGAACTGTGCAGCACCATCAGATATAGAACAGTGTGAATAAGCTCTTTTTTGGCTGTTTTTCAAACCAACAATTGCCTAAAATCTGGAAATGTGTTTGACTCACTCATCACGTAAGAGTGAGTTGTAAAATTGTACCTAATGGACAAGAACACCACAGCTCACAGTCAGTTTGTTTCTACAAGCTTTACAGAATTCACTCTGTTTCAGTTTCAGAGATTTCTGTATAAGCCCATATTGATACAATATAATGCTTTTATAATTTATATCAAAACTACTTCAAAGCTCTTTTTTCTGCAATTCATCCTCTACATTAGGTTACATAAAGATGGACACTTCCTGGAAAAGCCCAGATGAAAGGTCCCAATCCCATGGTGACCACAGGTTTATGTTCTAGTAGCCTCTGGAAAAATGACTGCAAAATTTATTACTACACATGGTTTTAACAGGGAGGTTATTTAGGAAGAGATAAAATGAATGAAGGAGTTTGAAAGGACCAAAGAATGGGAGGAGGTAAACAAGGCAGRTGATGTAAAGATGAAGTTAAATTAGTCCATCAGAAATGGCTAAGACTTAAACCCCACAGATAATCTGCACAAGTCATGAAGAAGTTCGGTCAAAAAAATTAAGAAAATAATTCAATTGTCCGGGGAAATTTTTTCTTGTCTGYTTTTTCCTGACAGATAGAACTTCTCTCTGACTACTCTTTGTATTCTTGCCCTAARTCCATACAGGAAAGGTATTTGGATTTTGGTACTTCACTACGTACAGGACTGGAATACTTCTTTTTCTTGGTTTTAATATAGGCAGCTTGAAAAAATGCTGGTCCATCTTTTGGCCATCTGTAATCCCTGCTTGGGTTGCCAGTGCTCGTATTGTTTGAGCTCTTTGGAGAACTCCCCATTTACATTGATCTTCCACAGAAATTAAGTCCAAGCAGATTCCTGTATTTTTATTGTTGAAATAATACATGCAGACAGYTTAACTACCCAATGATCACATGAAAAAATTGTTCATTCTTATTTTAACCATGAATTTTCTTTATAAATATATCATTACATTTAGTTATGCATTCTGAAGTCAGTGAATTCATCCAGTAGATTATAGTCCCTCCTTTATTATATTTCAGTTTTATTTAAAAGCTCATATTCATCCTTTGTGTCTCTGATATTAAAGWTACTCACACAAGGACAGAGAAGTTGTTGAAATCAGTAAGAATAAATAGAGTACATTACTATTGTGATATCATTGATGCTAACTGCATGGAAGGAAGTACTTTGTGTCAAATAGTTGGTCCAATTCACAGTTTTACCTATTCTCCAGGAATCTTGACCTAGCTGGGTCCTGCTAACCTGTAAGAGTTCACTTTTCAGACCCTACAACCTCAGAGTTCTTTCTGAATTACACAGAAAACAACATGCAGGTACTATGTACGTGACAGAATCCAAAAAAGCAGATTAAATATGTATTATTTTAATAGATTATATCTACTCTGTGCATTCTTTCTTGTTCTTAAAATCTGTAATATAGTACACAGTAATCATCTTTATTATCAACTGAAAATATTTTTGCTTCTTGATTCCTCTGCATAATGAGCTATAAAAATTATAAAGATAGATATTTTCAAGTGTAATGTGGCTATAATGTGCAATTTTTGAAGCTTTTTTTTTTTTCTTTCTTTCTTTTGAGTTCCAGATGCTTGTTTTCAAGTTGAATTTGGCCCAAGGTATCCTTYCTTGGAGGGGTTTTTGGGAATACACGTTCTAGCTTCTTGTCTGCAGTCATACCAAGCATGACTATGCCAACTACATACATCTTTCTTGACTTAAGCTATAGAGCAACAGATATAATAAACAGATTTACTCATTCCTAGGTGCAAAAGCTGAGCTGTGAGCTCTGGGCTGTTATGCATTTCTAGAACAGACCCATACATTGGGGCAGGGCAGTGATGGGGAATTATGTCATAGGAAGCTATGTAGGCTTCTGAGCGTTTTCTGGGAGGCTCAGGATATAACTGACCTCACACAGAGATGAAGTCGAATCGATGATTTCTTGCCTACAGGAAAAACACCATTTTCTAAATTCTGAATGCTTTTTATTGACCAAAAGGAGTTAAAGGCTCTGTAAGTATATGATTTCTTTGTATGATATTAGCATACAGTGTGGTGGGYMKRCCCACCACACTTTTTCTTAAAAAGGCCATTTTAGTAATCCCATTTTTTTAAGGAGCTAGCTTATTCTTTGTCAGCACCAAATTCTACACATAAACTGCATCTAATATTTTTAAAGCCATACACATATTCTCAGAGAATGCACTTATAAATATTTTTAAATACCAGGTCTTCTGTCAGTTAAAGGATGGAAGAAATCAAGTTTTCCTAAATGCCATACACAATAGTATCAAGAAATAATTGTCTGTTAAAGAAATAGGATTCTAAATTTTCCAGATATGCCTGTAATTTTTTATATGATTTGTTTTCTGTCATAAAAAAATGGCTTTAGTAAAAACAGAATAAAAACAAAGCCACATACAATTTGAGTATAATTTATTTAAAATTTACATTTTGATGAAAATTATTAAAACTACAGGGCTTTTAATTTAAAAATTCTTATAAAGTTCACTTTTCTTTCTCCTTATCATGAAATCCCTACTTCCAATTAGTGGCAATTAACAGGAGAACATATTTTTCCTCCTAATTTTGTCACATGTTTTTGTATACTCGTCTACTTTCCAAATACAAACACACTTTGTCCACTACTTACTTATTTACTTACTTATTTAGTTGTCTGGAAGTGTGATTCTCCACTGACTTTGAAGAGCTTACGATCAAGTGTTGAGCCTGTTTTAGGACACCTCACAGCTCATGTACTTTCATTCTTCAGATTCTTAGGATTTCTGTTAATTTTTCTAAAGTTTCAGATTTTCTTTAATGTTTTCCTAACCTATATAGTTTCCAGATGCTTTCTAGAAATACTGTATCCAATATATTCTTTTGTTGAGGAGAGGCAGTAGATTTACAAGTTAGTAACACATTTTTAGTAATTTCTCAAAATCTGTACAGTTTCTATTTGAACAGCCTGTTGTTGAATGACTCAGGTCAGGTTTTAACACAGTTTATAAGAATTTGTCATGGGAAGACTGGGTAAGGTAGCTGCTGTAGCTGCTAGAGCTGCTAGACCACACCATTCAGGGACATACAATCTAGTTTATTTGTTTGGTAGGATGGGTATAGCAGCTATATAGCAATCACTGTTGTGTTTGCAGGACAGTGATTGCTATCCACCTGTTATACCCATCCTACAAATCGCATCTCCAGTCCCCTCTGTCCAGCTGAAACCAGTTCAAACTTGACATACACAAGTCTATGGGGCCGGATGAGATCCACCCGAGAGTACTGAGGGAGCTGGCGGAGGAGCTTGCCAAGCCACTYTCCATCATTTATCACCAGTCCTGGTTAACGGGGGAGATCCCGGATGACTGGAGGCTTGCYAATGTGACRCCCATCTACAAGAAGGRCCGGAAGGAGGATCCGGGGAACTACAGGCCTGTCAGCCTGACCWCGGTRCCGGGGAAGATCATGGAGCGGTTCWTCATTCATTCACCTGCTCACRAGGCAGGTGCGGGACAACCGGGGGATTGTACCCAGCCAGCATGGGTTCAYGAAGGGCAGGTCCTGCCTGACCAACCTGATCTCCTTCTRTGACCRGGTGACCYGCCTAGTGGATGAGGGGAAGGCTGTGGATGTGGTCTACCTGGACTTCAGCAAAGCCTTTGATACTGTCTCCTACAGCATWCTCCTGGAGAAGCTGGCGGCTCATGGCTTGGATGGGTGTACTCTTMGCTGGGTAAAAAACTGTCTGGACGGCCGAGCCCAGAGAGTTGTGGTGAATGGAGTCAAATCCRGTTGGCGCCCGGTCACGAGCAGTGTTCCCCAGGGCTCAGTTTTGGTGCCCGTCTTGTTTAACATCTTTATCAATGATCTGGATGAGGGGATCGAGTGCACCCTCAGTAAGTTCGCGGATGACACCAAGCTGGGCGGCAGCGTTGATCTGCCTGAGGGTAGGAAGGCTCTGCAGAGGGATCTGGACAGGCTGGATCGATGGGATGAGACCAACTGCATGAGGTTCAACAAGGCCAAGTGCCGGGTCCTGCACTTCGGTCACAACAACCCCAGGCAACGCTACAAGCTTGGGGAAGAGTGGCTGGAAAGCTGCCCGGCAGAAAAGGACCTCGGGGTGCTGGTCGACGGCTGGCTGAACATGAGCCGGCAGCGTGCCCAGGTGGCCAAGAAGGCCAACGGCATCCTGGCCTGTGTCAGGAATAGTGTGGCCAGCAGGCAGAGGGAGGTGATCGTGCCCCTGTACTCAGCACTGGTGAGGCCGCACTTCGAATCCTGTGTTCAGTTTTGGGCCCCTCACTACCAGAAGGACATTGAGGTGCTGGAGCGTGTCCAGAGAAGGGCGACGAGGCTGCTGAAGGGTCTAGAGAACAGGTCTTATGAGGAGCGGCTG